>OX155904.1:43678215-44414882 GCA_944588485.1 Phosphuga atrata
ACGAGAAAATATTTTTAAACAATACTCGCATAAAAAGTTTTTGTTGTGACCTCTTTCATGTCTACGTAAATCTTGAATCAATGAATATTTTTTGGTACACTCGTTACATTTAAACATGATGTATTCAGACAAAAGTCCAGTACTAAAGTGATTAACAATCAAGTTTGCTCCTATTTATACCGAATGAGCAATTCAATAGATAGAGAAGAATAAAAAGTGGATGTAAAGTGAATGTAAAGTGGATGCAGGTGGATGGAAAGTGAAAGTGGATGGAAAGTGTATGGAAAGTGGATGTAAGTGGATGGAAAGTTGATGGAAAGTTGATGCAGGTGGATGGAAAATGGATGCAAGTGGACGGAAAGTGGATGTAAAGTGAGAATGAAGGGTTGTAAAATAATGAAAATTCCACATAAATTTATAGTTTTATTAAATTCTAATAATAATTATACATTTAAATTTACTTCAATAGCTTTAAATACTTATATAGACAATCAATATTTCTTAAGCTCCACATAGAATATTCGTTAATATGATTTAACCATGCGAGCTTCGTTTTATTTAAATTGAGGCAATCGAAATATTCATCATCATCTTCTAAATTTATAACAATATATTCAATGCAATGTAAGTAAGAATTGAAAATAGAATCTAATAGCAACTTCTTCGAATACCCTTTTACAAAAATAATATTAAAACTATCTGAATGCTGAATATGAAACCTAAAATATTTTGAAATAGATTTAAGGCCATTGAGCTCTTATAGCATCAGATAAAAAACAAGTTCGATGGTTGGAGGATTACTATTACGTACTTAAATACGGAGCTGCAAATTTATCGCCAAATCTGTTTCAAAATATTTTAACGTTTTATATTCAGCATTCAGATAGTTTTAATATTATTTTTGTAAAAGGGTATTCGAAGAAGTTTCTATTAGATTCTATTTTCAATTCTTACTTACATTGTAATGAATATATTGTCATAAATTTGGAAGATGATGATGAATATTTCGATTGCCCCAATTTAATTAAAAAGAAGTTTGCATGGTTAAATCATATTAACGAATATTCTATGTGTGCGTAAGAAATGTTGAATGTTTATATAAGTATTTAAAGGTATTGAAGTAATTTTAAATGTATTATTATTATTAGAATTTAATAAAACTATAAATTTATGTGGAGTTATAATTATTTTATAACCCTTCATTCTCACTTTACATCCACTTTCCATCCACCTGCATCCACTTTCCATCCACTTTCCATCCACTTTCCATCCACTTTCCATCCACTTTACATCCACTTTCCATCCACTTGCATCCACGTTCCATCTAATTCTCATCAACTTTCACTTTCAACCGACTTTCCATCCACCTGCATCCACTTTACATCCACTTTCCATCCACTTTACATCCACTTTCATCCACTTTACATCTACTTTACAATAACTTTACATCCACCTGCATTCACTTTCCATCCACTTTCCATCCACTTTGCATCTACTTTCCATCCACTTGCATCCACTTTCCATCCACTTTCCATCCATCTGCATCCACTTTACATCCACTTTTTATTCTTCTCTATAATTAGTAAAAAATCATTGCAGATTACAAAATCATTTTTCATCAATACATTTATAACATTTATATCGAGGTGGTGGGGGTTAATCAATATGATCTACATCAGTTGGAAGATTGTAATGTTTGTAACATGGGAGACAGGCGGCTATATCTTCATCTTCTTGAAAATGAGATGGAAGCGTATCCCACATCGACTGTAGTTCCCTGGGTGTTATATGTATCATTAAATGTAATTTATACTGACTATAGCAAACACAAGACTTATTGATACACAGTTTAGAAAGTAGTAGGTAGCTCCTTTTAGCATCTTGTTATCTTTTAATTGCTATTTTTATTCGTTGTATTTTTAAATTTTGTATCAATTCATTTCAAATCAATTCAAATCAATTCAACTGAATTCAAATCAATTCAAATCAATTCAAATCAATGCAAATTAATTCAAATCAAATCGATTCAATTTAATTCAAATCAATTCAAACCAATTCAAATCAATTCAAATCAATTCAAATCAATTCAAATCAATTCAACTCAATTCAATTCAATTCAATTCAAATCAGTTCAAGTCAATTCAAATCAATTCAATTCAACTCAATTCAAATCAATTAAAATCAATTCAAATTAAATCAATTCATATCAATTCAAATCAATTCAAATCAATTCAAATCAATTGAAACCAATTCAAATAAAATCAACTCATATCAATTCAAAGCAACTCAAGTCATTTAACTCAATTCAATTCAATTCAAATCTGTTGAACTCAATTCAAACAATTCAATTTAACTCAATTCAAATCAATTAAAATCAATTCAAATCAATTTAAATCTATTCAAATCAATTCAACTCAATTCAATTCAGTTCAAATCAGTTCAAAACAATTCAATTCAAATCAATTCAAATCAATTCAAATCAATTGAAATCATTTCAAATCAATTCAACTCAATTCAAATCAATTAAAATCAGTTCAAATCAATTCAAATCAATTCAATTTAACTCAATTCAATTCAAATCAATTCAAATAAATTCAAAAGGCCATTGACCTCTTAACGCATCAGATAAGAAACAAGTTCGATGGTCGGAGGATTACTATCACGTACTTAAATACAGCGCTGGAATTTTTTCGCCAAATCTGTTTCAAAATATTTTAAGATTTCATATTCAGCATTCCGATAGTTTTAATATTACTATTGTAAAACGATATTCGAAGAAGTTGCTATTAGATTCTATTTTCAATTCTTCCTTATATTCTAATGAATATATTGTTATAAATTTAGAAGGTGATGATGATTAATTTTTCGAAAGCCCCAATTTAATTAAAACGAAGCTAGATGGTTGAATCATATTAACGAATATTCTATGTGTTGCGTAAGAAATGTTGAATGTTTATATAAGTATTCAAATGTATGGAAGTAAATTTAATTGTATTATTATTATTATTAGAATTTAATAAAACTATAAATTTATGTGGAGTTTTCATTATTTTACAACCCTTCATTCTCACTTTATATCCACTTTCCATCCACTTGTATCCACCTTACATCCACTCTACATCCACTTTGCATCCACTTCCATCCACTTTACATCTACTTTACATTCACTTTCCATCCACCTGCATCCACTTTCCATTCACTTTTCATCCACTTTCCATCCACTAGCGTCCACTTTCCATGAACTTTCACTTTTCATCCACTTTCCATCCACCTGCATCCACTATACATTCACTTTACATCCACTTTTTATTATTCTCTATCTATATAATTGCTTATTCGGTATACATAGGAGCAACCTATGTCAGAATACATCATGTTTAAATGTAACGAGTGTACCAAACAATATTCATTGATTCAAAATTTACGCAGACATGAAAGGGGTCACAACAAAAACTTTGTATGCGAGTATTTTGCAAAAATATTTTCTCGTCGTGATATATATATATATATATATATATATATATATATATATATATATATATATATATATATATATATATATATTATATATATATATATATATATATATATATATATATATATATATATATATATATATATATATATATATATAATCGCCATTTGTCTACTAAACATTATGCAACTAAGATGAGTAAACTGGTGGATCTCGAAGAACAATCGCAAGACACTCTCAATGAAGCCGCATTTAGAAATTTGTCAGATGACGAGATAATCCAAAAAGAAAAACGAATCAAAATAATTGATAATAATGATCTAGTAATTGAAAATGACAAATCGAGAAAATTTAGAGATATAATATTAAAGTAAGTACAACGAGTGAAGAAACCAAAAAACAGTGACAGTTTGTTGGAAAGTAACGTGAAGAAAGTGGAAGCGAAAGTACCTGAAAATCATACTATAGCCAATGACTTAATGGGAGAAAGCAGTTTAGATAATAATGTAGCTGAAGATATTGAAGCAGGTATGCCCAAAGATCATGATATATACAATGACTTAATGATGGGAATAAAAGAAAACAGAATAAACGTCTCAATGTTAGCTGACTCCTTTAAAGAGCTGTTAAATGATCTGGATTTGTGGGAACATCAAGTTGGTATCTCAAACATCTAAACAGCATAAACACTTGCAGGATTTCCAAGAAATTGCATTCATAAGAGAGAAGAAGATGAAGAAAGTGTTTTCACAGACTATGATTTCGAAGGGAACATACCTTACATCAATGAAAAAATTGCAAACGGGGAGTCGTTTAATCCGTTTATTGAATGAAATGATCCTAACGAGTTGGTTGAACGATTATGGTTGTTAGAAAAGTCGCAACAATATGGAAACACATTCAACGATTATGAGATTTAAAGTATCGAAAACGCTTTAAGAGAAGCCGACATAATCGAGTAATATTTGGCGATAATCTTCAAATAGAATCACTTCATATCAATTCAAATTCAGTTTACGTACGTACGGTTATTGGTTATTGGTAACGGTTATTGGTATCATCTAATCCGGGCTGGAATTATCTGTTCTAGTCCGGCCTAGTCTGATATTATAAGATCTAGCATGATCTGGCTATACGACGTTTTTCTTTTCTATTATTATTTAGAAGTATTTCACTTATCTTGCACGCGCTCGCAATCTAAGAGGTTAGAGCTCGATGCCAATACATAAAAACTTTTTTTTACTAAGAATTCATCGCGATAAAAATTTTGCATTTAATTGCGATTCTATGCAAATTTTAAAAATAAGAATTGTTTTTTGGTCTTATCTGTTCTAGTTCGGTCTGTGATTTTATTTGTTTGGGCTTGTCTAGTTTTTCCTGATCTAATCTAGCTCAATCTGTCTAGTTTAGTCTATTTTTGGTTGATATTAACGAATATTCTATGTGTAAATGTGTAAATGTGTAAATGCAAAAAAAATTCTTATTATGGTAAAATTTGTAATATTCTATCATACATTTGCAATTAAAAAATGCAAAATGCGATCTGGAAGTTGGGATGCTCTTCCTGCCTAAAAGATTTAATGATAAATATCTTAATAACATTGAACCACTGAAAAAACTGGTGAAGGAGGGGCTATACCTAAGGATGCTGCAGGATGGTTAAAGGCTAGTACATGAAAAACGTCCATAAGCATAATCCGGTCTATAATCTTAGGTAATCTAGTCCGGTCAAGTCTGATCTTATCTAATCATTGTAAGGTCTTGTCCGGTCTGTCTTGTCTGGTCTTATCTGATCTTCTTGTCTGATCTTCTTGTCTGGGCGCCTAGTAGTAGTCTGATATTTAATCCGCTAGCCTACAAAATAGTTTTATGCAACCAACAATGCACAAGAAAACTTTATGCAAGAAATACCATATGCCCGTCATGCTCTGAACTAATTTTAAGGTAACTGTTCAGAATTATATACGTCATCTGACCGCAAAATTCAAAACAAATGGAAAAATATCTGCTCGAAAATAATGATTTGCGCCATCTGTAATGTAGCAGGGGAAGATTGGCCGGCTGTTTACAGATTGGCAGGTTGTTTACAGGAATCTGTAATTTTGTAGCAGGAATCTCTAATTTGTCGCCATCTGCGGCTGTTTACAGGAATCTGTAATTTTATTGCAGGAATCTGTAATTTCAAGGTCGGAGGAGAAGGTGGGTCCAGAACGAATCATTTCTGTTCTTATTAACTTAATTTCTGATTCGATAATCTGATAGGCACTACTTTATAATAAATATTGGAAAATGTATCTCTGGTTATTCTAATAAATAAATGGTCATTTTTATTAGGACACAAACATTTTTATAAATAAAAAATATTTGTGTGTGTGTGTATTTCGTTCTATTATACTTTACAGAAACAATTAAACATATTGCATTTGAAATAGCCCCAGAGAACAAACAGAGGAAGCACAGATGGTGGAATAACAATTGTGAAGAAGCACTTACACTAAAAAAGGTAGGTAGGTAAAGCCTACCTACTAACACAACTTCTATAGCCGGAAAACAAGCAGTAATTGGAAAATCATGAAAGAGCAGATAAAATTATTAGGGCGCAAAGGAGGTGCTTTGAAAAGGAGCAACTTAAAAATATAGAAGAGCATTTTACAAAAAATAATACAAGATACTACTACAAGACATTCAAGAACTCTATGTCTGGATACATTCCGCAGTCGCTATGCTTTAGGAAATATAATGGAAAACTTGCACTTAACAATGAAGAAAATTGTAAGTTACTAGCAGCATACTTTGAAAAACTATTGAATTGTGAAAAACCGACCAAATAACTGCAATTCCACGATAATACTCCAAATGAAAATTCTAAACCACCAAGCATCGATATGATTAAAAGTTATATCAAACAATTAAAACACAACAAAGCCCCCGGTAAAGACGGCCTCACAGCAGTAATTCTAAAAGCTAGTGGAGATCTAGGTGTCACAATTAGAAAAGAAAAACTAGATAAGGTCTGTGACAGTATATCAATTCTATAAAACTGAAAGGTTGCATTAATTCACCCCCTTCATAAAAACGTGGACAAAAAGGATATAAATAATTACAGAGGAATTTAATTACTACCCTTGGAATACAAAATATTATCGAAAGCTTTTCTGGACATACTAAATCTTCAATTAGACAAACAAATTGGAGAATATCAAGCTGGATTTAGGAGTAACAGATCTTGTCCAGAGCAAATTCTAAACCTTAAACAAATAATTAAGTACATGAAAACATCAAATAAAAAGATAGTGCTTTTCAAAACCCTGATGGAATTTGTAGTAGATAGGAAAACTCTGGAAATAAATAAACAAACTCTTACAAACACAGTATGTAAAGTTAAATTCCGTGGAACAACCTCTAGTCCCTTCCAAATTGTATCAGGAGTCCGATAGGGAGACGGTTTGTCACCATTATTATTCAACTGCGTGCTGGAAAAAGTTATAACAGAATGGAAAATGGAAGAAGAAAAACAAAAAGTTAATAACCAAATTATATTGGGTAGATGGAAAGGAGCAATAAATTGTTTGGCCTTTGCAGACGATCACGCAATAATAGATGCAGCCTTCGAGAATGCAAAGAAAAGACTCGAACTTCTGAAGGAAACAGCTGAGAAGGCAGCTCTACAATTATCTTTCGAAAAGACGGAATACATGACTAATGAAAGTAACCCACCAACAAATTTAAAATCCAAATATGGCAATATCAAGAGAAGTGACAACTTTAAATATTTGGGTGAATATATAAACCTAAAAAGTAGCAGTAAAAATCAGAACTTAACAAATGAAAAGAGCATACATGAAAGTGAGAAATCTGTACAATAAAAAGTGTTTTTCTAAAGATGCTAAATTAAGACATTATAATACAGTTGTAAAACCAGAAGTCCTCGATGGATCGGAAACACTACTTTCAACCGGATGCAAAATGGCATTGGGAGCTTTGGAAAAGATGGAAAGGAGAATTCTTCGAAAAATATTAGGTCCAATCAAAAACATAGATGGCAAGTGGGTGTGGAGACCTAATAAGGAACTGTACTCATTGTGCCTTAAAATAACAGTCGAGATCAGGAAAAGACGTGTTACACTCTATGGACATCTAGAGAGAATGAAGGGGGACAGATTGACAAAGAAGATCCATACGTTCTTCCAGAACAGGAAAACAGACAAAGATAATGGAGGGATAGGCAAGACAAAAAAGGACTTAGAAGAAATGTAGATTAGACAGGAGACTTTGCTCAACAGAGACAAATTCAGACAAGATGTCAAGAAATTCAGAGGTTTTCAGGAAGCTAAAACAAACAGAAAAACAAATGGTGTCAAATGGTCAGATGAGAGGCAAAAAGCGCATTCTATTAAAATGAAAGAGTGTTGGAGGAAGAAGAAGGAAAAAAGAAATAAATAGTTATCTTGATGTGGTCCTTAGTTGGCCTGTAACAAATAATAATAATATACGTGTGGTGTTCAAGTTTAGAATCAAACCAATAACTTCTTTATTGTTTTATTTATTGGTTTTTTGCTAATTGCACGGACCACTCAATTTTGATTTCCAAAATACAAAATTATAACGTAAAAAAAATTTCGTGACGTCATTGGTGTTTGCGCTGTGACGTCATTGAAATTTTTTTAAAATGGCAACCCCCATTTTTTATTCTCGATTTTTATAGACCTTTTCATTGTCTAACCAAATGGTGTAAAAATTTTGATATGTTACATTAGCAAATTTTCGAAAAAAACTGATTTGGTCTTTTTAATTTTAAGTCTTTAATTTTAAGTAATTAAACATTAGCCAGTTTAGAAAAATGTGTTTGTAACAAGAAAATCTTAATAATTTTACGACATGTCCTCAAACATGGTTTTATTTTCAAAAAATACACATTTGCTATCCTAATTTCTGTTGTTTTGTATATTCTATTTGTAAGTCGTCTAATTTCTACATTTGGTATGTGTTCTAACTTATTTATTCGGCATGATCTTCTGAGAAAATCAATTTCTACCATAAAATAAAAAAATCGGAGATGTTGTATATTTCCGCTCCAAATATGGGGTATGAATGATATAGAACAAGTAGAAAGGTACAACTTCAGTTTATAAAAAGGGAGTTTAAACAAGACTGGAGAACGCCAGGGTACCTGGTACTATAAGAAGCCAATGTGTATAAAGTTACAGTAGAAGCATCAGTGAGAGTGGCAAGATACGAAAGGAAAGTGTATAGGTTAGGGAAAGAATAGTGAAAGAGCTGTTCAAAACTTTAAGAAAGGTAGTTGTCGGAGGAATTAGACTAACAAAATGGTGAAATGAATGGAAAAAATGTGTAAACGAGTAGGGTGATTAAAGGAGGAGGGAGAGGTTGAAAGGGGAAGGCTTAAGGTGTGAAAAATTGTTGGGTGAAAGAAATAGGGAGGTAGAGTTGCACACAATGCCATATAGACGAAAACAGGTACAATCGGGAGTACAACAAGGTACAAGAATACGGCTAATATGATATTATTCGATCAAATCATTTTTATTGAAAAAGCGTATAAGGCTTTTCAATATGGATGATATCATTAGAACATATCATTCTTATTGAAAAAGCGTATAAGGCTTTTCAATAAGGATGATATCATTAGATCATATCATTCTTATTGAAAAACCGTATAAGGCTTTTCAATAAGCTTGATATCATTCAATCATATCATTCTTATTGAAAAACCGTATAAGGTTTTTCAATAAGGATTATATCATTCGATCAAATCATTCTTATTGAAAAAGCGTATAAGGCTTTTCAATATGGATGATATCATTCGATCATATCATTCTTATTGAAAAAGCGTATAAGGCTTTTCAATAAGGATGATATCGTTCGATCTATCATTCTTATTGAAAAACCGTATAAGGCTTCTCAATAAGCTTGATATCATTCGATCATATCATTCTTATTGAAAAAGCGTATAGGGCTTTTCAATAAGGATGATATCATTCGATCATATCATTCCTGTTTTAAAAGCGTATAAGGCTTTTCAATAAGGATCATATTATTCGATCATATCATTCTTATTAAAAAAGCGTATAAGGCTTTTCAATAAGGATGATATCATTCGATCATATCATTCTTATTGAAAAAGCGTATAAGGCTTTTCAATAAGGTTGATATTATTCGATCATATCATTTTTATGAAAAAGCGTATAAGGTTTTTCAATAAGGATGATATCATTCGATCATATCATTCTTATTGAAAAACCGTATAAGGCTTTTCAATAAGGATGATATTATTCGATCATATCATTCTTATTAAAAAAGCGTATAAGGCTTTTCAATAAGGATGATATTATTCGATCATATCATTCTTATTGAAAAAGCGTATAAGGCTTTTCAATAAGGATGATATCATTCGATCATATCATTCTTATTGAAAAACCGTATAAGGCTTTTCAATAAGGATGATATTAATAGATCAAATCATTCTTATTGAAAAAGCGTATAAGGCTTTTCAATATGGATGATATCATTCGATCATATCATTCTTATTGAAAAAGCGTATAAGGCTTTTCAATAAGGATGATGTCATTCGATCATATCATTCTTGTTTTAAAAGCGTATAAGGCTTTTCAATAAGGATGATATTATTCGATCATATCATTCTTATTAAAAAAGCTTATAAGGCTTTAAAATAAGGATGATATTATTCGATCATATCATTCTTATTGAAAAACCGTATAAGGCTTTTCAATAAGGATGATATTATTCGATCATATCATTCTTATTGAAAAACCGTATAAGGCTTTTCAATAAGGATGATATTATTCGATCATATCATTCTTATTGAAAAACCGAATAAGGCTTTTCAATAAGGATGATATTATTCGGTCATATCATTTTTATTAAAAAAGCGTATAAGGCTATTCAATAAGGATGATATCATTCGATCATATCATTCTTATTGAAAAAGCGTATAAGGCTTTTCAATAAGGATGATATTATTCGATCATATCATTCTTATTAAAAACCGTATAATGCTTTTTAATAAGGATGATATGATATTATTATTAGGATGATATTATTCGATCATATCATTCTTATTGAAAAACCGTATAAGGCTTTTCAATAAGGATGATATTATTCGATCATATCATTCTTATTGAAAACCGTATAAGGCTTTTCAATAAGGATATTATTCGATCATATCATTCTTTTTGAAAAACCGTATAAGGATCTTCAATAAGGATGATATTATTCGATCATATCATTCTTATTGAAAAACCGAATAAGGCTTTTCAATAAGGATGATATTATTCGATCATATCATTCTTATTGAAAAACCGTATAAGGTTTTCAATAAGGATATTATTCGATCATATCATTCTTATTGAAAAACCGTATTCGGCTTTTCAATAAGGATATTATTCGATCATATCATTCTTTTTGAAAAACCGTATAAGGATCTTCAATAAGGATGATATTATTCGATCATATCATTCTTAATGAAAAAGCGTATAAGGCTTTTCAATAAGGATGATATCATTCGATCATATCATTCTTATTGAAAAAGCGT
Organism: Phosphuga atrata; assembly: GCA_944588485.1. NCBI lineage: Eukaryota > Metazoa > Arthropoda > Insecta > Coleoptera > Silphidae > Phosphuga > Phosphuga atrata. The sequence continues at coordinate 43,689,264 of OX155904.1, forward strand.
ATAATGCTTTTCAATAAGGATGATATTATTCGATCATATCATTCTTAATGAAAAAGCGTATAAGGCTTTTCAATAAGGATGATATCATTCGATCATATCATTCTTATTGAAAAAGCGTATAAGGCTTTTCAATAAGGATGATATCATTCGATCATATCATTCTTATTGAAAAACCGTATAAGGCTTTTCAATAAGGATGATATCATTCGATCATATCATTCTTATTGAAAAAGCGTATAATGCTTTTCAATAAGGATGATATTATTCGATCATATCATTCTTATTGAAAAACCGAATAAGGCTTTTCAATAAGGATGATATTATTCGATCATATCATTCTTATTGAAAAACCGTATAAGGTTTTCAATAAGGATATTATTCGATCATATCATTCTTATTGAAAAACCGTATTCGGCTTTTCAATAAGGATGATATTATTCGATCATATCATTCTTGTTGAAAAAGCGTATAAGGCTTTTCAATAAGGATGATATCATTCGATCATATCATTCTTATTGAAAAAGCGTATAAGGCTTTTCAATAAGGATGATATCATTCGATCATATCATTTTTATTGAAAAAGCGTACAAGGATTTTCAATAAGGATGATATCATTCGATCATATCATTCTTATTGAAAAACCGTATTCTGCTTTTCAATAAGGATGATATTATTCGATCATATCATTCTTGTTGAAAAAGCGTATAAGGCTTTTCAATAAGGATGATATCATTCGATCATATCATTCTTATTGAAAAACCGAATAAGGCTTTTCAATAAGGATGATATCATTCGATCATATCATTCTTATTGAAAAACCGTATAAGGCTTTTCAATAAGGATGATATTATTCGATCATATCATTTTTATTAAAAAAGCGTATAAGGCTTTTCAATAAGTATGATATCATTCGATCATATCATTCTTATTGAAAAAGCGTATAAGGCTTTTCAATAAGCACGATATTATTCGATCATATCATTCTTATTAAAAACCGTATAAGGCTTTTCAATAAGGATATTATTCGATCATATCATTCTTATTGAAAAACCGTATAAGGCTTTTCAATAAGGATGATATTATTCGATCATATCATTCTTATTGAAAAACCGTATAAGGCTTTTCAATACGGATATTATTCGATCATATCATTCTTATTGAAAAACCGTATAAGGCTTTTCAATTAGGATGATATTATTCGATCATATCATTCTTATTGAAAAACCGAATAAGGCTTTTCAATAAGGATGATATTATTCGATCATATCATTCTTATTGAAAATCCGTATAAGGCTTTTCAATAAGGATGATATTATTCGATCATATCATTCTTATTGAAAAACCGTATAAGGCTTTGTAATAAGGATGATATTATTCGATCATATCATTCTTATTGAAAAACCGTATAAGGCTTTTCAATAAGGATGATATTATTCGATCATATCATTCTTATTGAAAAACCGTATAAGGCTTTTCAATAAGGATGATATTATTCGATCATATCATTCTTATTGAAAAACCGTATAAGGCTTTTCAATAAAGATGATATTATTCGATCATATCATTCTTATTGAAAAACCGTATAAGGCTTTGCAATAAGGATGATATTATTCGATCATATCATTCTTATTGAAAAACCGTATAAGGCTTTTCAATTTGGATGATATTATTCGATCATATCATTCTTATTGAAAAACCGTATAAGGCTATTCAATAAGGATGATATTATTCGATCATATCATTCTTATTGAAAAACCGTATAAGGCTTTTCAATAAGGATGATATTATTCGATCATATCATTCTTATTAAAAAACCGTATAAGGCTTTTCAATAAGGATGATATTATTCGATCATATCATTCTTATTGAAAAACCGTATAAGGCTTTGCAATAAGGATGATATTATTCGATCATATCATTCTTATTGAAAAACCGTATAAGGCTTTTCAATAAAGATGATATTATTCGATCATATCATTCTTATTGAAAAACCGTATAAGGCTTTTCAATAAGGATATTATTCGATCATATCATTCTTATTGAAAAACCGTATAAGGCTTTTCAATAAGGATGATATTATTCGATCATATCATTCTTATTGAAAAACCGTATAAGGCTTTGCAATAAAGATGATATTATTCGATCATATCATTCTTATTGAGAAACCGTATAAGGCTTTTCAATAAGGATATTATTCGATCATATCATTCTTATTGAAAAACCGTATAAGGCTTTTCAATAAAAATGATATTATTCGATCATATCATTCTTATTGAAAAACCGTATAAGGCTTTTCAATAAGGATATTATTCGATCATATCATTCTTATTGAAAAACCGTATAAGGCTTTTCAATAAGGATGATATTATTCGATCATATCATTCTTATTGAAAAACCGTATAAGGCTTTTCAATAAGGATGATATTATTCGATCATATCATTCTTATTGAAAAACCGTATAAGGCTTTTCAATAAAAATGATATTATTCGATCATATCATTCTTATTGAAAAACCGTATAAGGCTTTTCAATAAGGATATTATTCGATCATATCATTCTTATTGAAAAACCGTATAAGGCTTTTCAATAAGGATGATATTATTCGATCATATCATTCTTATTGAAAAACCGTATAAGGCTTTTCAATAAGGATGATATCATTCGATCATATCATTCTTATTGAAAAACCGTATAAGGCTTTACAATAAGGATGATATTATTCGATCATATCATTCTTATTGAAAAACCGTATAAGGCTTTTCAATAAGGATGATATTATTCGATCATATCATTCTTATTGAAAAACCGTATAAGGCTTTACAATAAGGATGATATTATTCGATCATATCATTCTTATTGAAAAACCGTATAAGGCTTTTCAATAAAGATGATATTATTCGATCATATCATTCTTATTGAAAAACCGTATAAGGCTTTTCAATAAGGATATTATTCGATCATATCATTCTTATTGAAAAACCGTATAAGGCTTTTCAATAAGGATATTATTCGATCATATCATTCTTATTAAAAAACCGTATTCGGCTTTTCAATAAGGATGATATTATTCGATCATATCATTCTTATTGAAAAACCGTATAAGGCTTTTCAATAAGGATGATATTATTCGATCATATCATTCTTATTGAAAAACCGTATAAGGCTTTTCAATAAGGATGATATTATTCGATCATATCATTCTTATTGAAAAACCGTATAAGGCTTTTCAATAAGGATGATATTATTCGATCATATTATTCTTATTGAAAAACCGTATAAGGCTTTGCAATAAAGATGATATTATTCGATCATATCATTCTTATTGAAAAACCGTATAAGGCTTTTCAATAAGGATGATATTATTCGATCATATCATTCTTATTGAAAAACCGTATAAGGTTTTTCAATAAGAATGATATTATTCGATCATATTATTCTTATTGAAAAACCGTATAAGGCTTTGCAATAAAGATGATATTATTCGATCATATCATTCTTATTGAAAAACCGTATAAGGCTTTTCAATAAGGATGATATTATTCGATCATATCATTCTTATTGAAAAACCGTATAAGGCTTTGCAGTAAAGATGATATTATTCGATCATATCATTCTTATTGAAAAACCGTATAAGGCTTTTCAATAAGGATATTATTCGATCATATCATTCTTATTGAAAAACCGTATTCGGCTTTTCAATAAGGATGATATTATTCGATCATATCATTCTTATTGAGAAACCGTATAAGGCTTTTCAATAAGGATGATATTATTAGATCATATCATTCTTATTGAAAAACCGTATAAGGCTTTTCAATAAGGATGATATTATTCGATCATATCATTCTTATTGAAAAACCGTATAAGGCTTTTCAATAAGGATGATATTATTCGATCATATCATTCTTATTGAAAAACCGTATAAGGCTTTTCAATAAGGATATTATTCGATCATATCATTCTTATTGAAAAACCGTATTCGGCTTTTCAATAAGGATGATATTATTAGATCATATCATTCTTATTGAGAAACCGTATAAGGCTTTTCAATAAGGATGATATTATTAGATCATATCATTCTTATTGAAAAACCGTATAAGGCTTTTCAATAAGGATATTATTCGATCATATCATTCTTATTGAAAAACCGTATTCGGCTTTTCAATAAGGATGATATTATTCGATCATATCATTCTTATTGAGAAACCGTATAAGGCTTTTCAATAAGGATGATATTATTAGATCATATCATTCTTATTGAAAAACCGTATAAGGCTTTTCAATAAGGATGATATCATTCGATCATATCATTCTTATTGAAAAACCGTATAAGGCTTTTCAATAAGGATGATATTATTCGATCATATCATTCTTATTGAAAAACCGTATAAGGCTTTTCAATAAGGATATTATTCGATCATATCATTCTTGTTGAAAAACCGTATAAGGCTTTTTAATAAGGATGATATTATTCGATCATATCATTCTTATTGAAAAACCGTATAAGGCTTTGCAATAAAGATTGATATTATTCGATCATATCATTCTTATTGAAAAACCGTATAAGGCTTTTCAATAAGGATATTATTCGATCATATCATTCTTATTGAAAAACCGTATTCCGCTTTTCAATAAGGATGATATTATTCGATCATATCATTCTTATTGAAAAACCGTATAAGGCTTTGCAATAAAGATGATATTATTCGATCATATCATTCTTATTGAAAAACCGTATAAGGCTTTTCAATAAGGATATTATTCGATCATATCATTCTTATTGAAAAACCGTATTCGGCTTTTCAATAAGGATGATATTATTCGATCATATCATTCTTATTGAAAAACCGTATAAGGATTTTCAATAAAGATGATATTATTCGATCATATCATTCTTATTGAAAAACCGTATAAGGCTTTTCAATAAGGATGATATTATTCGATCATATTATTCTTATTGAAAAACCGTATAAGGCTTTGCAATAAAGATGATATTATTCGATCATATCATTCTTATTGAAAAACCGTATAAGGCTTTTCAATAAGGATATTATTCGATCATATCATTCTTATTGAAAAACCGTATTCGGCTTTTCAATAAGGATGATATTATTCGATCATATCATTCTTATTGAGAAACCGTATAAGGCTTTTCAATAAGGATGATATTATTCGATCATATCATTCTTATTGAGAAACCGTATAAGGCTTTTCAATAAGGATGATATCATTCGATCATATCATTCTTATTGAGAAACCGTATAAGGCTTTTCAATAAGGATGATATTATTCGATCATATCATTCTTATTGAAAAACCGTATAAGGCTTTTCAATAAGGATGATATTATTAGATCATATCATTCTTATTGAAAAACCGTATAAGGCTTTTCAATAAGGATGATATCATTCGATCATATCATTCTTATTGAAAAACCGTATAAGGCTTTTCAATAAGGATATTATTCGATCATATCATTCTTATTGAGAAACCGTATAAGGCTTTTCAATAAGGATGTTATTATTCGATCATATCATTCTTATTGAAAAACCGTATAAGGCTTTTCAATAAGGATATTATTCGATCATTTCATTCTTATTGAAAAACCGTATTCGGCTTTTCAATAAGGATGATATTATTCGATCATATCATTCTTATTGAAAAACCGTATTCGGCTTTTCAATAAGGATGATATTATTAGATCATATTATTCTTATTGAGAAACCGTATAAGGCTTTTCAATAAGGATGATATTATTAGATCATATCATTCTTATTGAAAAACCGTATAAGGCTTTTCAATAAGGATGATATTATTCGATCATATCATTCTTATTGAAAAACCGTATAAGGCTTTTCAATAAGGATATTATTCGATCATATCATTCTTATTGAAAAACCGTATTCGGCTTTTCAATAAGGATGATATTATTCGATCATATCATTCTTATTAAAAAACCGTATAAGGCTTTTCAATAAGGATATTATTCGATCATATCATTCTTATTGAAAAACCGTATAAGGCTTTTCAATAAGGATATTATTCGATCATATCATTCTTATTGAAAAACCGTATTCGGCTTTTCAATAAGGATGATATTATTAGATCATATTATTCTTATTGAGAAACCGTATAAGGCTTTTCAATAAGGATGATATTATTAGATCATATTATTCTTATTGAAAAACCGTATAAGGCTTTTCAATAAGGATAATATCATTCGATCATATCATTCTTATTGAAAAACCGTATAAGGCTTTTCAATAAGGATATTATTCGATCATATCATTCTTATTGAAAAACCGTATAAGGCTTTTCAATAAGGATGATATTATTCGATCATATCATTCTTATTGAAAAACCGTATAAGGCTTTTCAATAAGGATGATATTATTCGATCATATCATTCTTATTGAAAAACCGTATAAGGCTTTTCAATAAGGATGATATTATTCGATCATATTATTCTTATTGAAAAACCGTATAAGGCTTTGCAATAAAGATGATATTATTCGATCATATCATTCTTATTGAAAAACCGTATAAGGCTTTTCAATAAGGATGATATTATTCGATCATATCATTCTTATTGAAAAACCGTATAAGGCTTTTCAATAAGGATGATATTATTCGATCATATTATTCTTATTGAAAAACCGTATAAGGCTTTGCAATAAAGATGATATTATTCGATCATATCATTCTTATTGAAAAACCGTATAAGGCTTTTCAATAAGGATGATATTATTCGATCATATCATTCTTATTGAAAAACCGTATAAGGCTTTGCAGTAAAGATGATATTATTCGATCATATCATTCTTATTGAAAAACCGTATAAGGCTTTTCAATAAGGATATTATTCGATCATATCATTCTTATTGAAAAACCGTATTCGGCTTTTCAATAAGGATGATATTATTCGATCATATCATTCTTATTGAGAAACCGTATAAGGCTTTTCAATAAGGATGATATTATTAGATCATATCATTCTTATTGAAAAACCGTATAAGGCTTTTCAATAAGGATGATATTATTCGATCATATCATTCTTATTGAAAAACCGTATAAGGCTTTTCAATAAGGATGATATTATTCGATCATATCATTCTTATTGAAAAACCGTATAAGGCTTTTCAATAAGGATGATATTATTCGATCATATTATTCTTATTGAAAAACCGTATAAGGCTTTGCAATAAAGATGATATTATTCGATCATATCATTCTTATTGAAAAACCGTATAAGGCTTTTCAATAAGGATGTTATTATTCGATCATATCATTCTTATTGAAAAACCGTATAAGGCTTTTCAATAAGGATATTATTCGATCATATCATTCTTATTGAAAAACCGTATTCGGCTTTTCAATAAGGATGATATTATTCGATCATATCATTCTTATTGAAAAACCGTATAAGGCTTTTCAATAAGGATATTATTCGATCATATCATTCTTATTGAAAAACCGTATTCGGCTTTTCAATAAGGATGATATTAGTAGATCATATTATTCTTATTGAGAAACCGTATAAGGCTTTTCAATAAGGATGATATTATTAGATCATATCATTCTTATTGAAAAACCGTATAAGGCTTTTCAATAAGGATGATATTATTCGATCATATCATTCTTATTGAAAAACCGTATAAGGCTTTTCAATAAGGATGATATTATTCGATCATATCATTCTTATTGAAAAACCGTATAAGGCTTTTCAATAAGGATATTATTCGATCATATCATTCTTATTGAAAAACCGTATTCGGCTTTTCAATAAGGATGATATTATTAGATCATATCATTCTTATTGAGAAACCGTATAAGGCTTTTCAATAAGGATGATATTATTAGATCATATTATTCTTATTGAAAAACCGTATAAGGCTTTTCAATAAGGATATTATTCGATCATATCATTCTTATTGAAAAACCGTATTCGGCTTTTCAATAAGGATGATATTATTCGATCATATCATTCTTATTGAGAAACCGTATAAGGCTTTTCAATAAGGATGATATTATTAGATCATATCATTCTTATTGAAAAACCGTATAAGGCTTTTCAATAAGGATGATATTATTCGATCATATCATTCTTATTGAAAAACCGTATAAGGCTTTTCAATAAGGATATTATTCGATCATATCATTCTTATTGAGAAACCGTATAAGGCTTTTCAATAAGGATGATATTATTCGATCATATCATTCTTATTGAAAAACCGTATAAGGCTTTTCAATAAGGATGATATTATTCGATCATATCATTCTTATTGAAAAACCGTATAAGGCTTTTCAATAAGGATATTATTCGATCATATCATTCTTATTGAGAAACCGTATAAGGCTTTGCAATAAGGATGATATTATTCGATCATATCATTCCTATTGAAAAACCGTATAAGGCTTTTTAATAAAGATGATATTATTCGATCATATCATTCTTATTGAAAAACCGTATAAGGCTTTTCAATAAGGATGATATTATTCGATCATATTATTCTTATTGAAAAACCGTATAAGGCTTTGCAATAAAGATGATATTATTCGATCATATCATTCTTATCGAAAAACCGTATAAGGCTTTTCAATAAGGATATTATTCGATCATATCATTCTTATTGAAAAACCGTATTCGGCTTTTCAATAAGGATGATATTATTCGATCATATCATTCTTATTGAGAAACCGTATAAGGCTTTTCAATAAGGATGATATTATTCGATCATATCATTCTTATTGAGAAACCGTATAAGGCTTTTCAATAAGGATGATATCATTCGATCATATCATTCTTATTGAGAAACCGTATAAGGCTTTTCAATAAGGATGATATTATTCGATCATATCATTCTTATTGAAAAACCGTATAAGGCTTTTCAATAAGGATGATATTATTAGATCATATCATTCTTATTGAAAAACCGTATAAGGCTTTTCAATAAGGATGATATCATTCGATCATATCATTCTTATTGAAAAACCGTATAAGGCTTTTCAATAAGGATATTATTCGATCATATCATTCTTATTGAGAAACCGTATAAGGCTTTTCAATAAGGATGTTATTATTCGATCATATCATTCTTATTGAAAAACCGTATAAGGCTTTTCAATAAGGATATTATTCGATCATTTCATTCTTATTGAAAAACCGTATTCGGCTTTTCAATAAGGATGATATTATTCGATCATATCATTCTTATTGAAAAACCGTATTCGGCTTTTCAATAAGGATGATATTATTAGATCATATTATTCTTATTGAGAAACCGTATAAGGCTTTTCAATAAGGATGATATTATTAGATCATATCATTCTTATTGAAAAACCGTATAAGGCTTTTCAATAAGGATGATATTATTCGATCATATCATTCTTATTGAAAAACCGTATAAGGCTTTTCAATAAGGATATTATTCGATCATATCATTCTTATTGAAAAACCGTATTCGGCTTTTCAATAAGGATGATATTATTCGATCATATCATTCTTATTAAAAAACCGTATAAGGCTTTTCAATAAGGATATTATTCGATCATATCATTCTTATTGAAAAACCGTATAAGGCTTTTCAATAAGGATATGATTCGATCATATCATTCTTATTGAAAAACCGTATTCGGCTTTTCAATAAGGATGATATTATTAGATCATATTATTCTTATTGAGAAACCGTATAAGGCTTTTCAATAAGGATGATATTATTAGATCATATTATTCTTATTGAAAAACCGTATAAGGCTTTTCAATAAGGATAATATCATTCGATCATATCATTCTTATTGAAAAACCGTATAAGGCTTTTCAATAAGGATATTATTCGATCATATCATTCTTATTGAAAAACCGTATAAGGCTTTTCAATAAGGATGATATTATTCGATCATATCATTCTTATTGAAAAACCGTATAAGGCTTTTCAATAAGGATATTATTCGATCATATCATTCTTATTGAAAAACCGTATTCGGCTTTTCAATAAGGATGATATTATTCGATCATATCATTCTTATTGAGAAACCGTATAAGGCTTTTCAATAAGGATGATATTATTCGATCATATCATTCTTATTGAAAAACCGTATAAGGCTTTTCAATAAGGATGATATTATTAGATCATATCATTCTTATTGAAAAACCGTATAAGGCTTTTCAATAAGGATATTATTCGATCATAACATCCTTATTGAAAAACCGTATTCGGCTTTTCAATAAGGATGATATTATTCGATCATATCATTCTTATTGAAAAACCGTATAAGGCTTTTCAATAAGGATATTATTCGATCATATCATCCTTATTGAAAAACCGTATTCGGCTTTTCAATAAGGATGATATTATTCGATCATATCATTCTTATTGAGAAACCGTATAACGCTTTTCAATAAGGATGATATTATTAGATCATATCATTATTATTGAAAAACCGTATAAGGCTTTTCAATAAGGATGATATCATTCGATCATATCATTCTTATTGAAAAACCGTATAAGGCTTTTCAATATGGATGATATCATTCGATCATATCATTCTTATTGAAAAACCGTATAAGGCTTTTTAATAAGGATGATATCATTCCATCCTATCATTCTTATTGAAAAACCGTATAAGGCTTTTCAATAAGGATGATATTATTCGATCATATCATTCTTATTGAAAAACTGTATAAGGCTTTTCAATAAGAATGATATTATTCGATCATATCATTCTTATTAAAAAACCGTATAAGGCTTTTCAATAAGGATGATATTAATCAATCATATCATTCTTATTAAAAAACCGTATAAGGCTTTTCAATAAGGATGATATTATTCAATCATATCATTCTTATTGTAAAACCGTATAAGGCTTTTCAATAAGGATGATATTACTCGATCATATCATTCTTAATGAAAAACCGTATAAGGCTTTTCAATAAGGTTGATATTATTCGATCATATCATTTTTATTAAAAACCCGTATAAGGCTTTTCAATAAGGATGATATTATTCGATCATTTCATTCTTATTGAAAAACCATATAAGGCATTTCAATAAGGATGATATTATTCAATCATATCATTCTTATTGAAAAACCGTATAAGGCTTTTCAATAAAGATGATATTATTCGATCATATCATTCTAATTAAAAAAGCGTATAAGGCATTTCAATAAGGATGATATCATTCAATCATATCATTCTTATTGAAAAAGCGTATAAGGCTTTTCAATAAGGATGATATTATTCGATCATATCATTCTTATTAAAAAAGCGTATAAGGCATTTCAATAAGGATGATATCATTCGATCATATCATTTTTATTGAAAAAGCGTATAAGGCTCTTCAATAAGGTTGATATCATTAGATCATATCATTCTTATTGAAAAAGCGTATAAGGCTTTTCAATAAGGATGATATCATAAATCATATCATTCTTATTGAAAAAGCGTATAAGGCTTTTCAATAAGGATGATATCATTAGATCATATCATTCTTATTGAAAAAGCGTATAAGGCTTTTCAATAAGGATGATATCATTCGATCATATCATTCTTATTGAAAAAGCGTACAAGGATTTTCAATAAGGATGATATCATTCGATCATATCATTCTTATTGAAAAACCGTATAAGGCTATTTAATAAGGATTATATTATTCGATCAAATCATTCTTATTAAAAAACCGTATAATTCTTTTCAATAAGAATGATATTATTCGATCATATCATTCTTATTGAAAAACCGTATAAGGCATTTCAATACGGATATTATTCGATCATATCATTCTTATTGAAAAACCGTATAAGGCTTTTCAATAAGGATGATATTATTCGATCATATCATTCTTATTGAAAAACCGTATAAGGCTTTGCAATAAGGATGATATTATTCGATCATATCATTCTTATTGAAAAACCGTATAAGGCTTTTCAATAAGGATATTATTCGATCATATCATTCTTATTGAAAAACCGTATAAGGCTTTTCAATAAGGATGATATTATTCGATCATATCATTCTTATTGAAAAGCCTTATAAGGCTTTTCAATAAGAATGATATGATCTAATAATATCATCCTTATTGAAAAGCCTTATACGGTTTCTCAATAAGAATGATATGATCGAATAATAACATCCTTATTGAAAAGCCGAATACGGTTTTTCAATAAGAATGATATGATCGAATAATATCATCTTTATTGCAAAGCCTTATACGGTTTTTCAATAAGAATGATATGATCGAATAATATCATCCTTATTGAAAAGCCTTATACGGTTTTTCAATAAGAATGATATGATCGAATAATATCCTTATTGAAAAGCCTTATACGGTTTTTCAATAAGAATGATATGATCGAATAATATCATCTTTATTGAAAAGCCTTATACGGTTTTTCAATAAGAATGATATGATCGAATAATACTATCCTCATTGCAAAGCCTTATACGGTTTTTCAATAAGAATGATATGATCGAATAATATCATCCTTATTGAAAAGCCTTATACGGTTTTTCAATAAGAATGATATGATCGAATAATATCATCCTTATTGTAAAGCCTTATACGGTTTTTCAATAAGAATGATATGATCGAATAATATCATCCTTATTGAAAAGCCTTATACGGTTTCTCAATAAGAATGATATGATCGAATAATATCATCCTTATTGAAAAGCCGAATACGGTTTTTCAATAAGAATGATATGATCGAATAATATCCTTATTGAAAAGCCTTATACGGTTTTTCAATAAGAATGATATGATCGAATAATATCATCTTTATTGCAAAGCCTTATACGGTTTTTCAATAAGAATGCTATGATCGAATAATATCATCCTTATTGAAAAGCCTTATACGGTTTTTCAATAAGAATGATATGATCGAATAATATCATCTTTATTGAAAAGCCTTATACGGTTTTTCAATAAGAATGATATGATCGAATAATATCATCCTTATTGCAAAGCCTTATACGGTTTTTCAATAAGAATGATATGATCGAATAATATCATACTTATTAAAAAGCCTTATACGGGTTTTCAATAAGAATGATATGATCGAATAATATCATCCTTATTGAAAAGCCTTATACGGTTTTTCAATAAGAATGATATGATCGAATAATATCATCCTTATTGAAAAGCCTTATACGGTTTTTCAATAAGAATGATATGATCGAATAATATCATCCTTATTGAAAAGCCTTATACGGTTTTTCAATAAGAATGATATGATCGAATAATATCATCCTTATTGAAAAGCCTTATACGGGTTTTCAATAAGAATGATATGATCGAATAATATCATCCTTATTGAAAAGCCTTATACGGGTTTTCAATAAGAATGATATGATCGAATAATATCATCCTTATTGAAAAGCCTTATACGGTTTTTCAATAAGAATAATATGATCGAATAATATCATACTTATTGAAAAGCCTTATACGGGTTTTCAATAAGAATGATATGATCGAATAATATCATCCTTATTGAAAAGCCTTATACGGTTTTTCAATAAGAATGATATGATCGAATAATATCATCTTTATTGAAAAGCCTTATACGGTTTTTCAATAAGAATGATATGATCGAATAATATCATCCTTATTGTAAAGCCTTATACGGTTTTTCAATAAGAATGATATGATCGAATAATATCCTTATTGAAAAGCCTTATACGGTTTTTCAATAAGAATGATATTATCGAATAATATCATTTTTATTGAAAAGCCTTATACGGTTTTTTAATAAGAATGATATGATCGAATAATATCCTTATTGAAAAGCCTTATACGGTTTTTCAATAAGAATAATATGATCTAATAATATCATCCTTATTGAAAAGCCTTATACGGTTTCTCAATAAGAATGATATGATCGAATAATATCATCCTTATTGAAAAGCCTTATACGGGTTTTCAATAAGAATGATATGATCGAATAATATCATCCTTATTGAGAAGCCTTATACGGGTTTTCAATAAGAATGATATGATCGAATAATATCATCCTTATTGAAAAGCCTTATACGGTTTTTCAATAAGAATGATATGATCGAATAATATCCTTATTGAAAAGCCTTATACGGTTTTTCAATAAGAATGATATGATCGAATAATATCATCTTTATTGAAAAGCCTTATACGGTTTTTCAATAAGAATGATATGATCGAATAATATCATCTTTATTGCAAAGCCTTATACGGTTTTTCAATAAGAATGATATGATCGAATAATATCATCCTTATTGAAAAGCCTTATACGGTTTTTCAATAAGAATGATATGATCGAATAATATCCTTATTGAAAAGCCTTATACGGTTTTTCAATGAGAATGATATGATCGAATAATATCATCTTTATTGCAAAGCCTTATACGGTTTTTCAATAAGAATGATATGATCGAATAATATCATCCTTATTGAAAAGCCTTATACGGTTTTACAATAAGAATGATATGATCGAATAATATCATCCTTATTGAAAAGCCTTATACGGTTTTTCAATAAGAATGATATGATCGAATAATATCATCCTTATTGCAAAGCCTTATACGGTTTTTCAATAAGAATGATATGATCGAATAATATCATCTTTATTGAAAAGCCTTATACGGTTTTTCAATAAGAATGATATGATCGAATAATATCATCCTTATTGAAAAGCCTTATACGGTTTTTCAATAAGAATGATATGATCGAATAATATCATCCTTATTGAAAAGCCTTATACGGTTTTTCAATAAGAATGATATGATCTACTAATATCATCCTTATTGAAAAGCCGAATACGGTTTTTCAATAAGAATGATATGATCGAATAATATCCTTATTGAAAAGCCTTATACGGTTTTTCAATAAGAATGATATGATCGAATAATATCCTTATTGTAAAGCCTTATACGGTTTTTCAATAAGAATGATATGATCGAATAATATCATCCTTATTGAAAAGCCTTATTCGGTTTTTCAATAAGAATAATATGATCGAATAATATCATCCTAATTGAAAAGCCTTATACGGTTTTTCAATAAAAATGATATGATCGAATAATATCCTTATTGAAAAGCCTTATACGGTTTTTCAATAAGAATGATATGATCGAATAATATCGTGCTTATTGAAAAGCCTTATACGCTTTTTCAATAAGAATGATATGATCGAATGATATCATACTTATTGAAAAGCCTTATACGCTTTTTTAATAAAAATTTTATGATCGAATAATATCATCCTTATTGAAAAGCCTTAAACGGTTTTTCAATAAGAATGATATGATCGAATGATATCATCCTTATTGAAAAGCCTTATTCGGTTTTTCAATAAGAATGATATGATCGAATGATATCATCCTTATTGAAAAGCCTTATACGCTTTTTCAATAAGAATGATATGATCGAATGATATCATCCTTATTGAAAAGCCTTATACGCTTTTTCAACAAGAATGATATGATCGAATAATATCATCCTTATTGAAAAGCCGAATACGGTTTTTCAATAAGAATGATATGATCGAATGATATCATCCTTATTGAAAATCCTTGTACGCTTTTTCAATAAGAATGATATGATCGAATGATATCATCCTTATTGTAAAGCCTTATACGCTTTTTCAATAAGAATGATATGATCGAATGATATCATCCTTATTGAAAAGCCTTATACGCTTTTTCAACAAGAATGATATGATCGAATAATATCATCCTTATTGAAAAGCCGAATACGGTTTTTCAATAAGAATGATATGATCGAATAATATCCTTATTGAAAACCTTATACGGTTTTTCAATAAGAATGATATGATCGAATAATATCATCCTTATTGAAAAGCCTTATTCGGTTTTTCAATAAGAATGATATGATCGAATAATATCATCCGTATATCATCAGTATAAGGCTTTGCAATAAAGATGATATTATTCGATCATATCATTCTTATTGAAAAACCGTATAAGGCTTTTCAATAAGGATATTATTCGATCATATCATTCTTATTGAAAAACCGTATTCGGCTTTTCAATAAGGATGATATTATTCGATCATATCATTCTTATTGAGAAACCGTATAAGGCTTTTCAATAAGGATGATATTATTCGATCATATCATTCTTATTGAAAAACCGTATAAGGCTTTTCAATAAGGATGATATTATTCGATCATATCATTCTTATTGAAAACCCGTATAAGGCTTTTCAATAAGGATGATATTATTCGATCATATCATTCTTATTGAAAAACCGTATAAGGCTTTTCAATAAGGATGATATTATTCGATCATATCATTCTTATTGAAAAACCGTATAAGGCTTTACAATAAGGATGATATTATTCGATCATATCATTCTTATTGAGAAACCGTATAAGGCTTTTCAATAAGGATGATATTATTAGATCATATCATTCTTATTGAAAAACCGTATAAGGCTTTTCAATAAGGATATTATTCGATCATATCATTCTTATTGAAAAACCGTATAAGGCTTTTCAATAAGGATGATATTATTCGATCATATCATTCTTATTGAAAAACCGTATAAGGCTTTTCAATAAGGATGATATTATTCGATCATATCATTCTTATTGAAAAACCGTATAATGCTTTTCAATAAGGATGATATTATTCGATCATATCATTCTTATTGAAAAACCGTATAAGGCTTTTCAATAAGGATGATATTATTCGATCATATCATTCTTATTGAAAAACCGTATAAGGCTTTTCAATAAGGATGATATTATTCGATCATATCATTCTTATTGAAAAACCGTATAAGGCTTTGCAATAAGGATGATATTATTCGATCATATCATTCTTATTGAAAAACCGTATAAGGCTTTTCAATAAGGATGATATTATTCGATCATATCATTCTTATTGAGAAACCGTATAAGGCTTTTCAATAAGGATGATATTATTAGATCATATCATTCTTATTGAAAAACCGTATAAGGCTTTTCAATAAGGATATTATTCGATCATATCATTCTTATTGAAAAACCGTATTCGGCTTTTCAATAAGGATGATATTATTCGATCATATCATTCTTATTGAGAAACCGTATAAGGCTTTTCAATAAGGATGATATTATTAGATCATATCATTCTTATTGAAAAACCGTATAAGGCTTTTCAATAAGGATGATATCATTCGATCATATCATTCTTATTGAAAAACCGTATAAGGCTTTTCAATAAGGATGTTATTATTCGATCATATCATTCTTATTGAAAAACCGTATAAGGCTTTTCAATAAGGATATTATTCGATCATATCATTCTTATTGAAAAACCGTATTCGGCTTTTCAATAAGGATGATATTAGTAGATCATATTATTCTTATTTAGAAACCGTATAAGGCTTTTCAATAAGGATGATATTATTAGATCATATCATTCTTATTGAAAAACCGTATAAGGCTTTTCAATAAGGATGATATTATTCGATCATATCATTCTTATTGAAAAACCGTATAAGGCTTTTCAATAAGGATATTATTCGATCATATCATTCTTATTGAAAAACCGTATTCGGCTTTTCAATAAGGATGATATTATTAGATCATATTATTCTTATTGAGAAACCGTATAAGGCTTTTCAATAAGGATGATATTATTCGATCATATCATTCTTATTGAAAAACCGTATAAGGCTTTTCAATAAGGATGATATAATTCGATCATATCATTCTTATTGAAAAACCGTATAAGGCTTTTCAATAAGGATATTATTCGATCATATCATTCTTATTGAAAAACCGTATTCGGCTTTTCAATAAGGATGATATTATTCGATCATATCATTCTTATTGAGAAACCGTATAAGGCTTTTCAATAAGGATGATATTATTAGATCATATCATTCTTATTGAAAAACCGTATAAGGCTTTTCAATAAGGATATTATTCGATCATATCATTCTTATTGAAAAACCGTATTCGGCTTTTCAATAAGGTTGATATTATTCGATCATATCATTCTTATTGAGAAACCGTATAAGGCTTTTCAATAAGGATGATATTATTAGATCATATCATTCTTATTGAAAAACCGTATAAGGCTTTTCAATAAGGATGATATCATTCGATCATATCATTCTTATTGAAAAACCGTATAAGGCTTTTCAATAAAGATGATATTATTCGATCATATCATTATTGAAAAACCGTATAAGGCTTTTCAATAAGGATATTATTCGATCATATCATTCTTGTTGAAAAACCGTATAAGGCTTTTCAATAAGGATGATATTATTCGATCATATCATTCTTATTGAAAAACCGTATAAGGCTTTGCAATAAAGATGATATTATTCGATCATATCATTCTTATTGAGAAACCGTATAAGGCTTTTCAATAAGGATGATATTATTAGATCATATCATTCTTATTGAAAAACCGTATAAGGCTTTTCAATAAGGATGATATCATTCGATCATATCATTCTTATTGAAAAACCGTATAAGGCTTTTCAATAAGGATATTATTCGATCATATCATTCTTATTGAAAAACCGTATAAGGCTTTTCAATAAGGATGATATTATTCGATCATATCATTCTTATTGAAAAACCGTATAAGGCTTTTCAATAAGGATGATATTATTCGATCATATCATTCTTATTGAAAAACCGTATAAGGCTTTTCAATAAGGATGATATTATTCGATCATATCATTCTTATTGAAAAACCGTATAAGGCTTTGCAATAAGGATGATATTATTCGATCATATCATTCTTATTGAAAAACCGTATAAGGCTTTTCAATAAGGATGATAATATTAGATCATATCATTCTTATTGAAAAACCGTATAAGGCTTTTCAATAAGGATGATATCATTCGATCATGTCATTCTTATTGAAAAACCGTATAAGGCTTTTCAATAAGGATATTATTCGATCATATCATTCTTATTGAGAAACCGTATAAGGCTTTTCAATAAGGATGATATTATTCGATCATATCATTCTTATTGAGAAACCGTATAAGGCTTTTCAATAAGGATGATATCATTCGATCATATCATTCTTATTGAGAAACCGTATAAGGCTTTTCAATAAGGATGATATTATTCGATCATATCATTCTTATTGAAAAACCGTATAAGGCTTTTCAATAAGGATGATATTATTAGATCATATCATTCTTATTGAAAAACCGTATAAGGCTTTTCAATAAGGATGATATCATTCGATCATATCATTCTTATTGAAAAACCGTATAAGGCTTTTCAATAAGGATATTATTCGATCATATCATTCTTATTGAGAAACCGTATAAGGCTTTTCAATAAGGATGATATTATTCGATCATATCATTCTTATTGAAAAACCGTATAAGGCTTTTCAATAAGGATATTATTCGATCATATCATTCTTATTGAAAAACCGTATAAGGCTTTTCAATAAGGATGTTATTATTCGATCATATCATTCTTATTGAAAAACCGTATTAGGCTTTTCAATAAGGATATTATTCGATCATTTCATTCTTATTGAAAAACCGTATTCGGCTTTTCAATAAGGATGATATTATTCGATCATATCATTCTTATTGAAAAACCGTATAAGGCTTTTCAATAAGGATATTATTCGATCATATCATTCTTATTGAAAAACCGTATAAGGCTTTTCAATAAGGATATTATTCGATCATATCATTCTTATTGAAAAACCGTATTCGGCTTTTCAATAAGGATGATATTATTAGATCATATTATTCTTATTGAGAAACCGTATAAGGCTTTTCAATAAGGATGATATTATTAGATCATATCATTCTTATTGAAAAACCGTATAAGGCTTTTCAATAAGGATGATATTATTCGATCATATCATTCTTATTGAAAAACCGTATAAGGCTTTTCAATAAGGATATTATTCGATCATATCATTCTTATTGAAAAACCGTATAAGGCTTTTCAATAAGGATATTATTCGATCATATCATTCTTATTGAAAAACCGTATTCGGCTTTTCAATAAGGATGATATTATTAGATCATATTATTCTTATTGAGAAACCGTATAAGGCTTTTCAATAAGGATGATATTATTAGATCATATTATTCTTATTGAAAAACCGTATAAGGCTTTTCAATAAGGATGATATCATTCGATCATATCATTCTTATTGAAAAACCGTATAAGGCTTTTCAATAAGGATATTATTCGATCATATCATTCTTATTGAAAAACCGTATAAGGCTTTTCAATAAGGATGATATTATTCGATCATATCATTCTTATTGAAAAACCGTATAAGGCTTTTCAATAAGGATGATATTATTCGATCATATCATTCTTATTGAAAAACCGTATAAGGCTTTTCAATAAGGATGATATTATTAGATCATATCATTCTTATTGAAAAACCGTATAAGGCTTTTCAATAAGGATGATATCATTCGATCATATCATTCTTATTGAAAAACCGTATAAGGCTTTTCAATAAGGATGATATTATTCGATCATATCATTCTTATTGAAAAACCGTATAAGGCTTTTCAATAAGGATATTATTCGATCATATCATTCTTATTGAAAAACCGTATAAGTCTTTTCAATAAGGATGATATTATTAGATCATATCATTCTTATTGAAAAACCGTATAAGGCTTTTCAATAAGGATGATATCATTCGATCATATCATTCTTATTGAAAAACCGTATAAGGCTTTTCAATATGGATGATATCATTCGATCATATCATTCTTATTAAAAAACCGTATAAGGCTTTTTAATACGGATGATATCATTCCATCCTATCATTCTTATTGAAAAACCGTATAAGGCTTTTCAATAAGGATGATATCATGCGATCAAATCATTCTTATTGAAAAAGCGTATAAGGCTTTTCAATAAGGATGATATCATTCGATCATATCATTCTTATTGAAAAACCGTATAAGGCTTTTCAATATGGATGATATCATTCGATCATATCATTCTTATTGAAAAACCGTATAAGGCTTTTTAATAAGGATGATATCATTCCATCCTATCATTCTTATTAAAAAACCGTATAAGGCTTTTCAATAAGGATGATATTAATCAATCATGTCATTCTTATTAAAAAACCGTATAAGGCTTTTCAATAAGAATGATATTATTCAATCATATCATTCCTATTGTAAAACCGTATAAGGCTTTTCAATAAGGATGATATTACTCGATCATATCATTCTTAATGAAAAACCGTATAAGGCTTTTCAATAAGGTTGATATTATTCGATCATATCATTTTTATTAAAAACCCGTATAAGGCTTTTCAATAAGGATGATATTATTCGATCATATCATTCTTATTGAAAAACCGTATAAGGCTTTTAAATAAAGATGATATTATTCGATCATATCATTCTAATTAAAAAAGCGTATAAGGCATTTCAATAAGGATGATATCATTCGATCATATCATTTTTATTGAAAAAGCGTATAAGGCTTTTCAATCAGGTTGATATCATTAGATCATATCATTCTTATTGAAAAAGCGTATAAGGCTTTTCAATAAGGATGATATTATTCAATCATATCATTCCTATTGTAAAACCGTATAAGGCTTTTCAATAAGGATGATATTACTCGATCATATCATTCTTAATGAAAAACCATATAAGGCATTTCAATAAGGATGATATTATTCAATCATATCATTCTTATTGAAAAACCGTATAAGGCTTTTCAATAAGGATGATATTATTCGATCATATCATTTTTTTTGAAAAACCGTATAAGGCTTTTCAATAAGGATGATATTATTCAATCATATCATTCTTATTGAAAAACCGTATAAGGCTTTTCAATAAAGATGATATTATTCGATCATATCATTCTAATTAAAAAAGCGTATAAGGCATTTCAATAAGGATGATATCATTCGATCATATCATTTTTATTGAAAAAGCGTATAAGGCTTTTCAATCAGGTTGATATCATTAGATCATATCATTCTTATTGAAAAAGCGTATAAGGCTTTTCAATAAGGATGATATCATTAGATCATATCATTCTTATTGAAAAAGCGTATAAGGCTTTTCAATAAGGATGATATTATTCGATCATTTCATTCTTATTGAAAAACCATATAAGGCTTTTCAATAAGGATGATATTATTCGATCATATCATTCTTATTGAAAAACCGTATAAGGCTTTTCAATAAGGATGATATCATTAGATCATATCATTCTTATTGAAAAAGCGAATAAGGCTTTTCAATAAGGATGATATTATTCGATCATATCATTCTTATTGAAAAACCGTATAAGGCTTTTCAATAAGGATGATATTATTCGATCATATCATTCTTATTGAAAAACCGTATAAGGCTTTTCAATAAGGATGATATTATTCGATCATTTCATTCTTATTGAAAAACCATATAAGGCATTTCAATAAGGATGATATTATTCAATCATATCATTCTTATTGAAAAACCGTATAAGGCTTTTCAATAAGGATGATATTATTCGATCATATCATTTTTTTTGAAAAACCGTATAAGGCTTTTCAATAAGGATGATATTATTCGTTCATATCATTCTTATTGAAAAACCGTATAAGGCTTTTCAATAAGGATGATATTATTCAATCATATCATTCTTATTGAAAAACCGTATAAGGCTTTTCAATAAGGATGATATTATTCGATCATATCATTCTTATTGAAAAACCGTATAAGGCTTTTCAATAAGGTTGATATTATTCGATCATATCATTTTTATTAAAAACCGTATAAGGCTTTTCAATAAGGAGGATATAATTCGACCATATCATTCTTATTGAAAAACCGTATAAGGCTTTTCAATAAGGATGATATTATTCGATCATATCATTCTTATTGAAAAACCATATAAGGCTTTTCAATAAGGATGATATTATTCGATCATATCATTCTTATTGAAAAAACGTATAAGGCTTTTCAATAAGGATGATATTATTCGATCATATCATTCTTATTAAAAAACCGTATAAGGCTTTTCAAAAAGGATGATATTATTCGATCATATCATTCTTATTGAAAAACCGTATAAGGCTTTTCAATAAGGATGATATTATTCTATCATATCATTCTTATTGAAAAACCGTATAAGGCTTTTCAATAAGGATGATATAATTCGATCATATCATTCTTATTGAAAAACCGTATAAGGCTTTTCAATAAGGATGATATTATTCTATCATATCATTCTTATTGAAAAACCATATAAGGCTTTTCAATAAGGATGATATTATTCGATCATATCATTCTTATTGAAAAACCGTATAAGGCTTTTCAATAAGGATGATATTATTCGATCATATCATTCTTATTAAAAAACCGTATAAGGCTTTTCAAAAAGGATGATATTATTCGATCATATCATTCTTATTGAAAAACCGTATAAGGCTTTTCAATAAGGTTGATATTATTCGATCATATCATTTTTATTAAAAAAGCGTATAAGGCTTTTCAATAAGGATGATATCAATCGATCATATCATTCTTATTAAAAAAGCGTATAAGGCTTTTCAATAAGGATGATATAATTCGATCATATCATTCTTATTGAAAAACCGTATAAGGCTTTTCAATAAGGATGATATTATTCGATCACATTATACTTATTGAAAAACCATATAAGGCTTTGCAATAAGGATGATATTATTCGATCATATCATTCTTATTGAAAAACCGTATAAGGCTTTTCAATAAGGATGATATTATTCGATCATATTATTCTTATTGAAAAACCGTATAAGGCTTTTCAATAAGCATGATATTATTCGATCATATCATTCTTATTGAAAAACCGTATAAGGCTTTTCAATAAGGATGATATTATTCGATCATATTATTCTTATTGAAAACCCGTATAAGGCTTTTCAATAAGGATGATATTATTCGATCATATCATTCTTATTGAGAAACCGTATAAGGCTTTTCAATAAGGATGATATTATTCGATCATATCATTCTTATTGAAAAAGCGTATAAGGCTTTTCAATAAGGATGATATTATTCGATCATATCATTCTTATTGAAAAACCGTATAAAGCTTTTCAATAAGGTTGATATTATTCCGATCATATCATTTTTATTAAAAAAGCGTATAAGGCTTTTCAATAAGGATGATATCATTCGATCATATCATTCTTATTGAAAAAGCGTATAAGGCTTTTCAATAAGGATGATATAATTCGATCATATCATTCTTATTGAAAAACCGTATAAGGCTTTTCAATAAGGATGATATTATTCGATCACATTATACTTATTGAAAAACCGTATAAGGCTTTTCAATAAGGATGATATTATTCGATCATATCATTCTAATTGAAAAACCCTATAGGGCTTTTCAATGAGGATGATATTATTCGATCATATCATTCTTTTTGAAAAACCGTATAAGGCTTTTCAATAAGGATGATATTATTCGATCATATCATTCTTATTGAGAAACCGTATGAGGCTTTTCAATAAGGATGATATTATTCGATCATATCATTCCTATTGAAAAACCGTATAAGGCTTTTCAATAAGGATGATATTATTCGATCATATCATTCTTATTGAGAAACCGTATAAGGCTTTTCAATAAGGATGATATTATTCGATCATATCATTCTTATTGAAAAACCGTATAAGGCTTTTCAATAAGGATGATATTATTCGATCATATCATTCTTATTGAAAAAGCGTATAAGGCTTTTCAATAAGGATGATATTATTCGATCATATCATTCTTATTGAGAAACCGTATGAGGCTTTTCAATAAGGATGATATTATTCAATCATATAATTCTTATTGAAAAACCGTATAAGGCTTTTCAATAAGGATGATATTATTCGATCATATCATTTTTATTAAAAAAGCGTATAAGGCTTTTCAATAAGGATGATATTATTCAATCATATCATTCTTATTGAAAAACCGTATAAGGCTTTTCAATAAGGATGATATTATTCGATCATATCATTTTTATTAAAAAAGCGTATAAGGCTTTTCAATAAGGATGATATTATTCGATCATATCATTCTTATTGAAAAAGCGTATAAGGCTTTTCAATAAGGATGATATAATTCGATCATATCATTTTTATTAAAAAAGCGTATAAGGCTTTTCAATAAGGATGATATTATTCGATCATATCATTTTTATTAAAAAAGCGTATAAGGCTTTTCAATAAGGATGATATTATTCGATCATATCATTCTTTTTGAAAAACCGTATAAGGCTTTTCAATAAGGATGATATTATTCGATCATAACATTCTTATTGAAAAACTGTATAAGGCTTTTCAATAAGGATGATATTATTCGATCATATCATTCTTATTGAAAAACCGTATAAGGCTTTTCAATAAGGATGATATTATTCGATCATATCATTTTTATTAAAAAAGCGTATAAGGCTTTTCAATAAGGATGATATTATTCAATCATATCATTCTTATTGAAAAACCGTATAAGGCTTTTCAATAAGGATGATATTATTCGATCATATCATTCTTATTGAAAAACCGTATAAGGCTTTTCAATAAGGATGATATTATTCGATCATAACATTCTTATTGAAAAACTGTATAAGGCTTTTCAATAAGGATGATATTATTCGATCATATCATTCTTATTGAAAAACCGTATAAGGCTTTTCAATAAGGATGATATTATTCGATCATATCATTCTTATTGAAAAACTGTATAAGGCTTTTCAATAAGGATGATATTATTCAATCAAATCATTCTTATTGAAAAACCGTATAAGGCTTTTCAATAAGGATGATATTATTCGATCATTTCATTCTTATTGAAAAACCATATAATGCTTTTCAATAGGGATGATATTATTCAATCATATCATTCTTATTGAAAAACCGTATAAGGCTTTTCAATAAGGATGATATTATTCGATCATATCATTCTTATTGAAAAACCGTATAAGGCTTTTCAATAAGGATGATATAATTCGATCATATCATTCTTATTGAAAAACCGTATAAGGCTTTTCAATAAGGATGATATTATTCAATCATATCATTCTTATTGAAAAAGCGTATAAGGCTTTTCAATAAGGATGATATTATTCGATCATATCATTCTTATTGAAAAAGCGTATAAGGCTTTTCAATAAGGATGATATTATTCGATCATATCATTCTTATTGAAAAACCGTATAAGGCTTTTCAATAAGGATGATATTATTCGATCATATCACTCTTATTGAAAAAGCGTATAAGGATTTTCAATAAGGATGATATTATTCGATCATTTCATACTTATTGAAAAACCATATAATGCTTTTCAATAAGGATGATATTATTCAATCATATCATTCTTATTGAAAAAGCGTATAAGGCTTTTCAATAAGGATGATATTATTCGATCATATCATTCTTATTGAAAAACCGTATAAGGCTTTTTAATAAGGATGATATTATTCGATCATATCATTCTTATTGAAAAACCGTATAAGGCTTTTCAATAAGGATGATATTATTCGATCATAACATTCTTATTGAAAAACTGTATAAGGCTTTTCAATAAGGATGATATTATTCGATCATATCATTCTTATTGAAAAACCGTATAAGGCTTTTCAATAAGGATGATATTATTCGATCATATCATTCTTATTGAAAAACTGTATAAGGCTTTTCAATAAGGATGATATTATTAAATCATATAATTCTTATTGAGAAACCGTATAAGGCTTTTCAATAAGGATGATATTATTCGATCATTTCATTCTTATTGAAAAACCATATAAGGCTTTTCAATAAGGATGATATTATTCAATCATATCATTCTTATTGAAAAACCGTATAAGGCTTTTCAATAAGGATGATATTATTCGATCATATCATTCTTATTGAAGAAGCGTATGAGGCTTTTCAATAAGGATGATATTATTCGATCATATCATTCTTATTGAAAAACCGTATAAGGCTTTTCAATAAGGTTGATATTATTTGATCATATCATTCTTATTAAAAAAGCGTATAAGGCATTTCAATAAGGATGATATCATTCGATCATATCATATCATATCAAATCATATCATTCTTATTGAAAAACCGTATAAGGCTTTTCAATAAGGATGATATTATTCGATCATATCATTCTTATTGAAAAACTGTATAAGGCTTTTCAATAAGGATGATATTATTCGATCATATCATTCTTATTGAAAAACCGTATAAGGCTTTTCAGTAAGGTTGATATTATTCGATCATATCATTCTTATTGAAAAACCGTATAAGGCTTTTCTATAAGGATATTATTCGATCCTATCATTCTTATTAAAAACCCGTATAAGGCTTTTCAATAAGGATGATATAATTCGATCATATCATTCTTATTGAAAAACCGTATACGGATTTTCAATAAGGATGATATTATTCGATCATATCATTCTTATTGAAAAACCGTATAAGGCTTTTCAATAAGAATGATATTATTCGATCATATCATTCTTATTGAAAAACCGTATAAGGCTTTTCAATAAGGATGATATTATTCGATCATATCATTCTTATTGAAAAACCGTATAAGGCTTTTCTATAAGGATATTATTCGATCCTATCATTCTTATTAAAAACCCGTATAAGGCTTTTCAATAAGGATGATATAATTCGATCATATCATTCTTATTGAAAAACCGTATACGGATTTTCAATAAGGATGATATTATTCGATCATATCATTCTTATTGAAAAACCGTATAAGGCTTTTCAATAAAGATGATATTATTCGATCATATCATTCTTATTGAAAAACCGTATAAGGCTTTTCAATAAGGATGATATTATTCGATCATATTATTCTTATTGAAAAAGCGCATAAGGCTTTTCAATAAGGATGATATCATTCGTTCATATCATTCTTATTGAAAAAGCGTATAAGGCTTTTCAATAACGATGATATAATTCGATCATATCATTCTTATTGAAGAACCGTATAAGGCTTTTCAATAAGGATATTATTCGATCATATCATTCTTATTGAAAACCCGTATAAGGCTTTTCATTAAGGATGATATAATTCGATCATATCATTCTTATTGAAAAACCGTATAAGGCTTTTCAATAAGGATGATATTATTCGATCATATCATTTTTATTGAAAAACCGTATAAGGCTTTTCAATAAGGATGATATAATTCGATCATATCATTCTTATTGAAAAACCGTATAAGGCTTTTCAATAAGGATGATATTATTCGATCATATCATTCTTATTGAAAAACCGTATAAGGCTTTTCAATAAGGATGATATTATTCGATCATATCATTCTTATTGAAAAACCGTATAAGGCTTTTCAATAAGAATGATATTATTCGATCATATCATTCTTATTGAAAAACCGTATAAGGCTTTTCAATAAGGATGATATTATTCGATCATATCATTCTTATTGAAAAACCGTATAAGGCTTTTCAATCAGGATGATATTATTCGATCATATCATTCTTATTGAAAAAGCGTATAAGGCTTTTCAATAAGGATGATATTATTCGATCATATCATTCTTATTGAAAAACCGTATAAGGCTTTTCAATCAGGATGATATTATTCGATCATATCATTCTTATTGAAAAACCGTATAAGGCTTTTCAATCAGGATGATATTATTCGATCATATTATTCTTATTGAAAAACCGTATAAGGCTTTTCAATAAGGATGATATTATTCGATCATATCATTCTTATTGAAAAACCGTATAAGGCTTTTCAATAAGGATGATATTATTCGATCATATCATTCTTATTGAAAAACCGTATAAGGCTTTTCAATAAGGATGATATTATTCGATCATATCATTCTTATTGAAAAACCGTATAAGGCTTTTCAATAAGGATGATATTATTCGATCATATCATTCTTATTGAAAAAGCGTATAAGGCTTTTCAATAAGGATGATATCATTCGATCATATCATTCTTATTGAAAAAGCGTATAAGGCTTTTCAATAAGGATGATATAATTCGATCATATCATTCTTATTGAAAAACCGTATAAGGCTTTTCAATAAGGATGATATTATTCGATCATATCATTCTTATTGAAAAAGCGTATAAGGCTTTTCAATAAGGATGATATCATTCGATCATATCATTCTTATTGAAAAAGCGTATAAGGCTTTTCAATAAGGATGATATAATTCGATCATATCATTCTTATTGAAAAACCGTATAAGGCTTTTCAATAAGGATGATATTATTCGATCACATTATACTTATTGAAAAACCGTATAAGGCTTTTCAATAAGGATGATATTATTCGATCATAACATTCTTTTTGAAAAACCGTATAAGGCTTTTCAATAAGGATGATATTATTCGATCATATAATTCTTATTGAGAAACCGTATAAGGCTTTTCAATAAGGATGATATTATTCGATCAAATCATTCTTATTAAAAAAGCGTATAAGGCTTTTCAATAAGGATGATATAATTCGATCATATCATTCTTATTGAAAAACCGTATAAGGCTTTTCAATAAGGTTGATATTATTCGATCATATCATTTTTATTAAAAAAGCGTATAAGGCTTTTCAATAAGGATGATATCATTCGATCATATAATTCTTATTGAAAAAGCGTATAAGGCTTTTCAATAAGGATGATATAATTCGATCATATCATTCTTATTGAAAAACCGTATAAGGCTTTTCAATAAGGATATTATTCGATCATATCATTCTTATTGAAAACCCGTATAAGGCTTTTCAATAAGGATGATATAATTCGATCATATCATTCTTATTGAAAAACCGTATAAGGCTTTTTAATAAGGATGATATTATTCGATCACATTATACTTATTGAAAAACCGTATAAGGCTTTTCAATAAGGATGATATTATTCGATCATATCATTCTTATTGAGAAACCGTATAAGGCTTTTCAATAAGGATGATATTATCCGATCATATCATTCCTATTGAAAAACCGTATAAGGCTTTTCAATAACTATGATATTATTCGATCATATCATTCTTATTGAAAAACCGTATAAGGCTTTTCAATAAGGTTGATATTATTCGATCATATCATTTTTATTGAAAAAGCGTATAAGGCTTTTCAATAAGGATGATATCATTAGATGATATCATTCTTATTGAAAAGCGTATAAGGCTTTTCAATAAGGATGATATTATTCGATCATATCATTCTTATTGAAAAACCGTATAAGGCTTTTCAATAAGGATGATATTATTCGATCATATCATTCTTATTAAAAAAGCGTATAAGGCATTTCAATAAGGATGATATCATTCGATCATATTATTCTTATTGAAAAAGCGTATAAGGCTTTTCAATAAGGATGATATCATTCTTATTGAAAAAGCGTATAAGGCTTTTCAATAAGGATGATATAATTCGATCATATCATTCTTATTGAAAAACCGTATAAGGCTTTTCAATAAGGATGATATTATTCGATCACATTATACTTATTGAAAAACCGTATAAGGCTTTTCAATAAGGATGATATAATTCGATCATATCATTCTAATTGAAAAACCCTATAGGGCTTTTCAATGAGGATGATATTATTCGATCATATCATTCTTTTTGAAAAACCGTATAAGGCTTTTCAATAAGGATGATATTATTCGATCATATCATTCTTATTAAAAAAGCGTATAAGGCATTTCAATAAGGATGATATCATTCGATCATATTATTCTTATTGAAAAAGCGTATAAGGCTTTTCAATAAGGATGATATCATTCTTATTGAAAAAGCGTATAAGGCTTTTTAATAAGGATGATATTATTCGATCATATCATTCTTATTGAAAAACCGTATAAGGCTTTTCAATAAGGATGATATTATTCGATCATATCATTCTTATTGAAAAACCGTATAAGGCTTTTCAATGAGGATGATATTATTTAATCATATCATTCTTATTGAAAAACCGAATAAGGCTTTTCAAAAAGGATGATATTATTCGATCATATCATTCTTATTGAAAAACCGTATAAGGCTTTTCAATAAGGTTGATATTATTCGATCATATCATTTTTATTAAAAAAGCGTATAAGGCTTTACAATAAAGATGATATCATTTGATCCTATCATTCTTATTGAAAAAGCGTATAAGGCTTTTCAATAAGTATGATATTATTCGATCATATCATTCTTATTAAAAACCGTATAAGGCTTTTCAATAAGGATGATATTATTCGATCATATAATTCTTATTGAAAAACCGTATAAGGCTTTTCAATAAGGATGATATTATTCGATCATATCATTCTTATTGAAAAAGCGTATAAGGCTTTTCAATAAGGATGATATTATTCGATCATATCATTCTTATTGAAAAACCGTATTAGGCTTTTCAATAAGGTTGATATTATTCCGATAATATCATTTTTATTAAAAAAGCGTATAAGGCTTTTCAATAAGGATGATATCATTCGATCATATCATTCTTATTGAAAAAGCGTATAAGGCTTTTCAATAAGGATGATATAATTCGATCATATCATTCTTATTGAAAAACCGTATAAGGCTTTTCAATAAGGATGATATTATTCGATCACATTATACTTATTGAAAAACCGTATAAGGCTTTTCAATAAGGATGATATTATTCGATCATATCATTCTAATTGAAAAACCCTATTGGGCTTTTCAATAAGGATGATATTATTCGATCATATCATTCTTTTTGAAAAACCGTATAAGGCTTTTCAATAAGGATGATATTATTCGATCATATCATTCTTATTGAGAAACCGTATGAGGCTTTTCAATAAGGATGATATTATTCGATCATATCATTCCTACTGAAAAAACGTATAAGGCTTTTCAATAAGGATGATATTATTCGATCATATCATTCTTATTGAAAAACCGTATAATGCTTTTCAATAAGGATGATATTATTCAATCATATCATTCTTATTGAAAAACCGTATAAGGCTTTTCAATAAGGATGATATTATTCGATCATATCATTCTTATTGAAAAAGCGTATAAGGCTTTTCAATAAGGATGATATTATTCAATCATATCATTCTTATTGAAAACCCGTATAAGGCTTTTCAATAAGGATGATATAATTCGATCATATCATTCTTATTGAAAAACCGTATAAGGCTTTTCAATAAGGATGATATTATTCAATCATATCATTCTTATTGAAAAAGCGTATAAGGCTTTTCAATAAGGATGATATAATTCAATCATATCATTCTTATTGAAAAACCGTATAAGGCTTTTCAATAAGGATGATATTATTCGATCATATCATTCTTATTGAAAAACCGTATAAGGCTTTTCAATAAGGATGATATTATTCGATCATATCATTCTTATTGAAAAAGCGTATAAGGCTTTTCAATAAGGATGATATTATTCGATCATATCATTCTTATTGAAAAAGCGTATAAGGCTTTTCAATAAGGATGATATTATTCAATCATATCATTCTTATTGAAAAAGCGTATAAGGCTTTTCAATAAGGATGATATAATTCAATCATATCATTCTTATTGAAAAACCGTATAAGGCTTTTCAATAAGGATGATATAATTCGATCATATCATTCTTATTGAAAAAGCGTATAAGGCTTTTCAATAAGGATGATATTATTCGATCATATCATTCTTATTGAAAAAGCGTATAAGGCTTTTCAATAAGGATGATATTATTCGATCATATCATTCTTATTGAAAAAGCGTATAAGGCTTTTCAATAAGGATGATATTATTCAATCATATCATTCTTATTGAAAAACCGTTTAAGGCTTTTCAATAAGGATGATATTATTCGATCATATCATTCTTATTGAAAAACCGTATAAGGCTTTTCAATAAGGATGATATTATTCGATCATAACATTCTTATTGAAAAACTGTATAAGGCTTTTCAATAAGGATGATATTATTCGATCATATCATTCTTATTGAAGAAGCGTATGAGGCTTTTCAATAAGGATGATATTATTCGATCATATCATTCTTATTGAAAAACCGTATAAGGCTTTTCAATAAGGTTGATATTATTTGATCATATCATTCTTATTAAAAAAGCGTATAAGGCATTTCAATAAGGATGATATCATTCGATCATATCATATCATATCAAATCATATCATTCTTATTGAAAAAGCGTATAAGGATTTTCAATAAGGATGATATTATTCGATCATATCATTCTTATTGAAAAACCGTATAAGGCTTTTCAGTAAGGTTGATATTATTCGATCATATCATTCTTATTGAAAAACCGTATAAGGCTTTTCAATAAGGATATTATTCGATCATATCATTCTTATTAAAAACCCGTATAAGGCTTTTCAATAAGGATGATATAATTCGATCATATCATTCTTATTGAAAAACCGTATACGGATTTTCAATAAGGATGATATTATTCGATCATATCATTCTTATTGAAAAACCGTATAAGGCTTTTCAATAAGGATGATATTATTCGATCATATCATTCTTATTGAAAAACCGTATAAGGCTTTTCAATAAGGATGATATTATTCGATCATATCATTCTTATTGAAAAACCGTATAAGGCTTTTCAATAAGGATGATATTATTCGATCATATCATTCTTATTGAAAAACCGTATAAGGCTTTTCAATAAGAATGATATGATCGAATAATATCATCCTTATTGAAAAGCCTTATACGGTTTTTCAATAAGAATGATATGATCGAATAATATCATCCTTATTGAAAAGCCTTATACGGTTTTTCAATAAGAATGATATGATCGAATAATATCATCCTTATTGAAAATCCGTATACGGTTTTTCAATAAGAATGATATGATCGAATTATATCATCCTTATTGAAATGCCTTATACGCTTTTTCAATAAGAATGATATGATTTGATATGATATGATATGATCGAATGATATCATCCTTATTGAAATGCCTTATACGCTTTTTCAATAAGAATGATATGATCGAATGATATCATCCTTATTGAAAAGCCTTATACGCTTTTTTAATAAAAATGATATGATCGAATTATATCATCCTTATTGAAAAGCCTTATACGGTTTTTCAATAAGAATGATATGATCGAATAATATCATTCTGATTGAAAAGCCTTATACGGTTTTTAATAAGAATTATATGATCGAATAATATCATCCTTATTGAAAAGCCTTATACGCTTTTTTAATAAGAATGATATGATCGAATGATATCATCCTTATTGAAAAGCCTTATACGCTTTTTTAATAAAAATGATATGATCGACTAATATCATCCTTATTGAAAAGCCTTATACGGTTTTTCAATAAGAATGATATGATCGAATAATATCATCCTTATTGAAAAGCCTTATACGCTTTTTCAATAAGAATGATATGATCGAATAATATCATCCTTTTTGAAAAGCCTTATTCGGTTCTTCAATAAGAATGATATGATCAAATAATATCATCCCTTTTGAAAAGCCTTATTCGGTTCTTCAATAAGAATGATATGATCGAATAATAGCAACCTTCTTGAAAAGCCTTATACGGTTCTTCAATAAGAATGCTATGATCGAATAATATCATCCTTATTGAAAAGCCTTATACGGTTTTTCAATAAGAATGATATGATCGAATAATATCATCCTTATTGAAAAGCCTTATACGGTTTTTCAATAAGAATGATATGATCGAATAATATCATCCTTATTGAAAAGACTTATACGGTTTTTCAATAAGAATGATATGATCGAATAATATCATCCTTATTGAAAAGCCTTATACGGTTTTTCAATAAGAATGATATGATCGAATAATATCATCCTTATTGAAAAGCCTTATACGCTTTTTTAATAAGAATGATATGATCGAATAATATCATCCATATTAAAAAGGCTTATACGGTTTCTCAATAAGAATGATATGATCGAATAATATCATCTTCATTGAAAAGCCTTATACGGTTTTTCAATAAGAATGTTATGATCGAATAATATCATCCTTATTGAAAAGCCTTATACGCTTTTTCAATAAGAATGATATGATCGAATAATATCATCCTTATTGAAAAGCCTTATACGGTTTTTCAAAAAGAATGATATGATCGAATAATATCATCCTTATTGGAAAGCCTTATACGGTTTTTCAATAAGAATGATATGATCGAATAATATCATCCTTATTGAAAAGCCTTATACGCTTTTTCAATAAGAATGATATGATCGAATGATATCATCCTTATTGAAAAGCCTTATACGGTTTTTTAATAAGTATAATATGATCGAATAATATCATCCTTATTGAAAAGCCTTATACGGTTTTTCAATAAGAATGATAATATCGAATAATATCATCCTTATTGAAAAGCCTTATACGCTTTTTTCATAAGAATGATATGATCGAATAATATCATCCTTATTGAAAAGCCTTATACGGTTTTTCAAAAAGAATGATATGATCGAATAATATTATCCTTATTGAAAAGCCTTATACGGTTTTTCAATAAGAATGATATGATGGAATAATATCATCCTTATTGAAAAGCCTTATACGCTTTTTCAATAAGAATGATATGATCGAATGATATCATCCTTATTGAAATGCCTTATACGCTTTTTTAATAAGAATGATATGATCGAATAATATCATCCTTATTGAAAAGCCTTATACGGTTTTTCAATAAGAATGATATGATCGAATAACATCATCCTTATTGAAAAGCCTTATACGGTTTTTCAATAAGAATGATATGATCGAATAATATCATCCTTATTGAAAAGCCTTATACGCTTTTTTAATAAGAATGATATGATCGAATAATATCATCCATATTGAAAAGGCTTATACGGTTTCTCAATAAGAATGATATGATCGAATAATATCATCCTTATTGAAAAGCCTTATACGGTGTTTCAAAAAGAATGATATGATCGAAAAATATCATCCTTATTGAAAAGCCTTATACGGTT
This sequence comes from Phosphuga atrata, assembly GCA_944588485.1. Classification (NCBI taxonomy): domain Eukaryota; kingdom Metazoa; phylum Arthropoda; class Insecta; order Coleoptera; family Silphidae; genus Phosphuga; species Phosphuga atrata. The sequence continues at coordinate 43,725,179 of OX155904.1, forward strand.
TTTCAATAAGAATGATATGATCGAATAATATCATCCTTATTGAAAAGCCTTATACGCTTTTTAATAAGAATGATATGATCGAATAATATCATCCTTATTGAAAAGCCTTATACGCTTTTTTAATAAGAATGATATGATCGAATAATATCATCCTTATTGAAAAGCCTTATACGCTTTTTTAATAAGAATGATATGATCGAATAATATCATCCTTATTGAAAAGCCTTATACGGTTTTTCAATAAGAATGATATGATCGAATAATATCATCCTTATTGAAAAGCCTTATACGGTTTTTCAATAAGAATGATATGATCGAATAATATCATCCTTATTGAAAAGCCTTATACGCTTTTTTAATAAGAATGATATGATCGAATAATATCATCCTTATTGAAAAGCCTTATACGGTTTCTCAATAAGAATGATATGATCGAATAATATCATCCTTATTGAAAAGCCTTATACGTTTTTTCAATAAGAATGATATGATCGAATAATATCATCCTTATTGAAAAGCCTTATACGCTTTTTCAATAAGAATGATATGATCGAATGATATCATCCTTATTGAAAAGCCTTATACGCTTTTTTAATAAAAATGATATGATCGAATAATAGCAACCTTATTGAAAAGCCTTATACGGTTCTTCAATAAGAATGATATGATCGAATAATATCATCCTTATTGAAAAGCCTTATACGGTTTTTCAATAAGAATGATATGATCGAATAATATCATCCTTATTGAAAAGCTTTATACGCTTTTTCAATAAGAATGATATAATCGAATGATATCATCCTTATTGAAATGCCTTATACCCTTTTTTAATAAGAATGATATGATCGAACAATATCATCCTTATTGAAAAGCCTTATACGGTTTTTCAATAAGAATGATATGATCGAATGATATCATCCTTATTGAAAAGCCTTATACGCTTTTTTAATAAGAATGATTTGATCGAATAATATCATCTTTATTGAAAAGCCTTATACGGTTTTTCAATAAGAATGATATGATCGAATAATATAATCCTTATTGAAAAGCCTTATACGCTTTTTCAATAAGAATGATATGATCGAATGATATCATCCTTATTGAAAAGCCTTATACGGTTTTTTAATAAGATAATATGATCGAATAATATCATCCTTATTGAAAAGCCTTATACGGTTTTTCAATAAGTATAATATGATCGAACAATATCATCCTTATTGAAATGCCTTATACGCTTTTTTAATAAGAATGATATGATCGAATAATATCATCCTTATTGAAAAGCCTTATACGGTTTTTCAATAAGATTGATATGATCGAATAATATCCTTATTGAAAAGCCTTATACGGTTTTTCAATAAGAATGATATGATCGAATAATATCATCCTTATTGAAAAGCCTTATACGGTTTATAATAAGAATGATATGATCGAATAATATCATCCTTATTGAAAAGCCTTATATGCTTTTTCAATAAGAATGATATGATCGATTAATATCATCCTTATTGAAAAGCCTTATACGGTTTTCCAATAAGATTGATATGATCGAATAATATCCTTATTGAAAAGCCTTATACGGTTTTTCAATAAGAATGATATGATCGAATAATATTATCCTTATTGAAAAGCCTTATACGGTTTTTAATAAGAATGATATGATCGAATAATATCATCCTTATTGAAAAGCCTTATACGGTTTTTAATAAGAATGATATGATCGAATAATATCATCCTTATTGAAAAGCCTTATACGGTTTTCCAATAAGAATGATATGATCGAATAATATCATCCTTTTTGAAAAGCCTTATTCTGTTTTTCAATAAGAATGATATTATCGAAAAATATCATTCTTTTTGAAAAGCCTTATTCGGTTTTTCAATAAGAATGATATGATCGAATAATATTAGCCTTATTGGAAAGCCTTATACGGTTTTTCAATAAGAATGATATGATCGAATAGCCTTATACGGTTTTTCAATAAGAATGATATGATCGAATAATATCATCCTTATTGAAAAGCCTTATACGGTTTATAATAAGAATGATATGATCGAATAATATCATCCTTATTGAAAAGCCTTATATGCTTTTTTAATAAGAATGATATGATCGATTAATATCATCCTTATTGAAAAGCCTTATACGGTTTTCCAATAAGATTGATATGATCGAATAATATCCTTATTGAAAAGCCTTATACGGTTTTTCAATAAGATTGATATGATCGAATAATATCCTTATTGAAAAGCCTTATACGGTTTTCCAATAAGATTGATATGATCGAATAATATCCTTATTGAAAAGCCTTATACGGTTTTCCAATAAGATTGATATGATCGAATAATATCCTTATTGAAAAGCCTTATACGGTTTTCCAATAAGAATGATATGATCGAATTATATCATCCTTATTGGAAAGCCTTATACGGTTTTTCAATAAGAATGATATGATCGAATAATATCATCCTTATTGAAAAGCCTTATACGGTTTTTCAATAAGAATGATATGATCGAATAATATCATCCTTATTGAAAAGACTTATACGGTTTTTCAATAAGAATGATATGATCGAATAATATCCTTATTGAAAAGCCTTATACGGTTTTTCAATAAGATTGATATGATCGAATAATATCATCCTTATTGAAAAGCCTTATACGGTTTATAATAAGAATGATATGATCGAATAATATCATCCTAATTGAAAAGCCTTATATGCTTTTTCAATAAGAATGATATGATCGATTAATATCATCCTTATTGAAAAGCCTTATACGGTTTTCCAATAAGATTGATATGATCGAATAATATCCTTATTGAAAAGCCTTATACGGTTTTTCAATAAGATTGATATGATCGAATAATATCCTTATTGAAAAGCCTTATACGGTTTTTCAATAAGATTGATATGATCGAATAATATCCTTATTGAAAAGCCTTATACGGTTTTCCAATAAGAATGATATGATCGAATAATATTATCCTTATTGAAAAGCCTTATACGGTTTTCCAATAAGATTGATATGATCGAATAATATCCTTATTGAAAAGCCTTATACGGTTTTCCAATAAGAATGATATGTTCGAATTATATCATCCTTATTGGAAAGCCTTATACGGTTTTTCAATAAGAATGATATGATCGAATAATATCATCCTTATTGAAAAGCCTTATACGGTTTTTCAATAAGAATGATATGATCGAATAATATTATCCTTATTGAAAAGACTTATACGGTTTTTCAATAAGCATGATATGATCGAATTATATCATCCTTATTGGAAAGCCTTATACGGTTTTTCAATAAGAATGATATGATCGAATAATATCATCCTTATTGAAAAGCCTTATACGGTTTTTCAATAAGAATGATATGATCGAATAATATCATCCTTATTGAAAAGACTTATACGGTTTTTCAATAAGAATGATATGTCCGAATTATATCATCCTTATTGGAAAGCCTTATACGGTTTTTCAATAAGAATGATATGATCGAATTATATCATCCTTATTGAAAAGCCTTATACGGTTTTGAATAAGAATGATATGATCGAATAATATCATCCTTATTGAAAAGCCTTATACGGTTTTTCAATAAGAATGATATGATCGAATTATATCATCCTTATTGAAAAGCCTTATACGGTTTTGAATAAGAATGATATGATCGAATAATATCATCCTTATTGAAAAGCCTTATACGGTTTTTCAATAAGAATGATATGATCGAATAATATCATCCTTTTTGAAAAGCCTTATACGGTTTTTCAATAAGAATGATATGATCGAATAATATCATCCTTATTGAAAAGCCTTATACGGTTTTTCAATAAGAATGATATGATCGAATAATATCATCCTTATTGAAAAGCCTTATACGGTTTTTCAATAAGAATGATATGATCGAATAATATCATCCTTATTGAAAAGCCTTATACGCTTTTTTAATAAGAATGATATGATCGAATAATATCATCCATATTGAAAAGGCTTATACGGTTTTTCAATAAGAATGATATGATCGAATAATATCATCCTTATTGAAAAGCCTTATACGGTGTTTCAAAAAGAATGATATGATCGAATAATATCATCCTTATTGAAAAGCCTTATACGGTTTTTTAATAAAAATGATATGATCGAATAATATCATCCTTATTGAAAAGCCGAATACGGTTTTTTAATAAGAATGATATGATCGAATAATATCATCCTTATTGAAAAGCCTTATACGGTTTTTCAATTAAATGATATGATCGAATAATATCATCCTTATTGAAAAGCCTTATACGCTTTTTTAATAAGAATGATATGATCGAATAATATCATTCTTATTGAAAAGCCTTATACGCTTTTTTAATAAGAATGATATGATCGAATAATATCATCCTTATTGAAAAGCCTTATACGCTTTTTTAATAAGAATGATATGATCGAATAATATCATCCTTATTGAAAAGCCTTATACGGTTTTTCAATAAGAATGATATGATCGAATAATATCATCCTTATTGAAAAGCCTTATACGGTTTTTCAATAAGAATGATATGATCGAATAATATCATCCTTATTGAAAAGCCTTATACGCTTTTTTAATAAGAATGATATGATCGAATAATATCATCCTTATTGAAAAGCCTTATACGGTTTTTCAATTAAATGATATGATCGAATAATATCATCCTTATTGAAAAGCCTTATACGCTTTTTTAATAAGAATGATATGATCGAATAATATCATCCTTATTGAAAAGCCTTATACGGTTTTTCAATAAGAATGATATGATCGAATAATATCATCCTTATTGAAAAGCCTTATACGGTTTTTCAATAAGAATGATATGATCGAATAATATCATCCTTATTGAAAAGCCTTATACGCTTTTTTAATAAGAATGATATGATCGAATAATATCATCCTTATTGAAAAGCCTTATACGGTTTTTCAATTAAATGATATGATCGAATAATATCATCCTTATTGAAAAGCCTTATACGCTTTTTTAATAAGAATGATATGATCGAATAATATCATCCTTATTGAAAAGCCTTATACGCTTTTTTAATAAGAATGATATGATCGAATAATATCATCCTTATTGAAAAGCCTTATACGGTTTTTCAATAAGAATGATATGATCGAATAATATCATCCTTATTGAAAAGCCTTATACGCTTTTTTAATAAGAATGATATGATCGAATAATATCATCCTTATTGAAAAGCCTTATACGGTTTCTCAATAAGAATGATATGATGGAATAATATCATCCTTATTGAAAAGCCTTATACGCTTTTTCAATAAGAATGATATGATCGAATGATATCATCCTTATTGAAAAGCCTTATACGCTTTTTTAATAAAAATGATATGATCGAATAATAGCAACCTTATTGAAAAGCCTTATACGGTTCTTCAATAAGAATGATATGATCGAATAATATCATCCTTATTGAAAATCCTTATACGGTTTTTCAATAAGAATGATATGATCGAATAATATCATCCTTATTGAAAAGCCTTATACGGTTTTTCAATAAGAATGATATGATCGAATAATATCATCCTTATTGAAAAGCTTTATACGCTTTTTCAATAAGAATGATATAATCGAATGATATCATCCTTATTGAAATGCTTTATACCCTTTTTTAATAAGAATGATATGATCGAACCATATCATCCTTATGGAAAAGCCTTATACGGTTTTTCAATAAGAATGATATGATCGAATGATATCATCCTTATTGAAAAGCCTTATACGCTTTTTTAATAAGAATGATTTGATCGAATAATATCATCTTTATTGAAAAGCCTTATACGGTTTTTCAATAAGAATGATATGATCGAATAATATAATCCTTATTGAAAAGCCTTATACGCTTTTTCAATAAGAATGATATGATCGAATGATATCATCCTTATTGAAAAGCCTTATACGGTTTTTTAATAAGATAATATGATCGAATAATATCATCCTTATTGAAAAGCCTTATACGGTTTTTCAATAAGTATAATATGATCGAACAATATCATCCTTATTGAAATGCCTTATACGCTTTTTTAATAAGAATGATATGATCGAATAATATCATCCTTATTGAAAAGCCTTATACGGTTTTTCAATAAGATTGATATGATCGATTAATATCATCCTTATTGAAAAGCCTTATACGGTTTTTAATAAGAATGATATGATCGAATAATATCATCCTTATTGAAAAGCCTTATACGGTTTATAATAAGAATGATATGATCGAATAATATCATCCTTATTGAAAAGCCTTATATGCTTTTTCAATAAGAATGATATGATCGATTAATATCATCCTTATTGAAAAGCCTTATACGGTTTTTCAATAAGAATGATATGATCGAATAATATCATCCTTATTGAAAAGCCTTATACGGTTTATAATAAGAATGATATGATCGAATAATATCATCCTTATTGAAAAGCCTTATACGGTTTATAATAAGAATGATATGATCGAATAATATCATCCTTATTGAAAAGCCTTATATGCTTTTTCAATAAGAATGATATGATCGATTAATATCATCCTTATTGAAAAGCCTTATACGGTTTTCCAATAAGATTGATATGATCGAATAATATCCTTATTGAAAAGCCTTATACGGTTTTTCAATAAGAATGATATGATCGAATAATATTATCCTTATTGAAAAGCCTTATACGGTTTTTAATAAGAATGATATGATCGATTAATATCATCCTTATTGAAAAGCCTTATACGGTTTTCCAATAAGATTGATATGATCGAATAATATCCTTATTGAAAAGCCTTATACGGTTTTTCAATAAGAATGATATGATCGAATAATATCATCCTTATTGAAAAGCCTTATACGGTTTTTCAATAAGAATGATATGATCGAATAATATCATCCTTATTGAAAAGACTTATGCGGTTTTTCAATAAGAATGATATGATCGAATAATATTATCCTTATTGAAAAGCCTTATACGGTTTTTAATAAGAATGATATGATCGAATAATATCCTTATTGAAAAGCCTTATACGGTTTTTCAATAAGAATGATATGATCGAATAATATCATCCTTATTGAAAAGCCTTATACGGTTTTTCAATAAGAATGATATGATCGAATAATATTATCCTTATTGAAAAGCCTTATACGGTTTTTAATAAGAATGATATGATCGAATAATATCCTTATTGAAAAGCCTTATACGGTTTTTCAATAAGAATGATATGATCGAATAATATCATCCTTATTGAAAAGCCTTATACGGTTTATAATAAGAATGATATGATCGAATAATATCATCCTTATTGAAAAGCCTTATATGCTTTTTCAATAAGAATGATATGATCGATTAATATCATCCTTATTGAAAAGCCTTATACGGTTTTCCAATAAGATTGATATGATCGAATAATATCCTTATTGAAAAGCCTTATACGGTTTTTCAATAAGAATGATATGATCGAATAATATTATCCTTATTGAAAAGCCTTATACGGTTTTTAATAAGAATGATATGATCGAATAATATCATCCTTATTGAAAAGCCTTATACGGTTTTTAATAAGAATGATATGATCGAATAATATCATCCTTATTGAAAAGCCTTATACGGTTTTCCAATAAGAATGATATGATCGAATTATATCATCCTTATTGGAAAGCCTTATACGGTTTTTCAATAAGAATGATATGATCGAATAATATCATCCTTATTGAAAAGCCTTATACGGTTTTTCAATAAGAATGATATGATCGAATAATATCATCCTTATTGAAAAGACTTATACGGTTTTTCAATAAGCATGATATGATCGAATTATATCATCCTTATTGGAAAGCCTTATACGGTTTTTCAATAAGAATGATATGATCGAATAATATCATCCTTATTGAAAAGCCTTATACGGTTTTTCAATAAGAATGATATGATCGAATAATATCATCCTTATTGAAAAGACTTATGCGGTTTTTCAATAAGAATGATATGATCGAATTATATCATCCTTATTGGAAAGCCTTATACGGTTTTTCAATAAGAATGATATGATCGAATTATATCATCCTTATTGAAAAGCCTTATACGGTTTTGAATAAGAATGATATGATCGAATAATATCATCCTTATTGAAAAGCCTTATACGGTTTTTCAATAAGAATGATATGATCGAATTATATCATCCTTATTGAAAAGCCTTATACGGTTTTGAATAAGAATGATATGATCGAATAATATCATCCTTATTGAAAAGCCTTATACGGTTTTTCAATAAGAATGATATGATCGAATAATATCATCCTTATTGAAAAGCCTTATACGGTTTTTCAATAAGAATGATATGATCGAATAATATCATCCTTATTGAAAAGCCTTATACGGTTTTTCAATAAGAATGATATGATCGAATAATATCATCCTTATTGAAAAGACTTATACGGTTTTTCAATAAGAATGATATGATCGAATTATTATAATCCATGTGTACGGGACCTAACCGACACAGAGAACAAGGAAGTCAGCCCGGATTACCGGGAAGACGACCTTGACCTCACACTCGTAGACATGAGCAGTCCAGCCATGTCTACAGAGGCAGAGGTAGATGTTCTTGTAGGGACAGAGGAGGACTTGCCGCCTCATGTCACAAAACAAGAATGACCAGCAGGCGCACCAAAATAGCCCAAGTGAACATCCATCATGCCAAAGCAGCTTCAGCTGTGATGGCTAGGATGTTCACCAAGCAGCACCTAGGGCTAGCGCTGCTTCAAGAACCCTGGACCTACGGAGGTAAGATCAAAGGCCTTAGCAACAGGGAATGTAAGTTGGTATGGGACAGCCGTGAGGTCTCCCCTAGAACTTGCATTATGGTAAGAAATGGCATAAATTACTTATGTCTTTCAGAATTTTTAACGCGGGATTTAGTACCGATTCAGGCCCTCATCAAGATCGAGGGTCTCCACCGCGAAGTAGTGATCGCATCAGCATACTTCCCTGGCGATGGTAACAGCATACCACCCATTGAAGTACAAAAGCTGGTGGAACACTGTATTAGGAGAAGGCTGCCACTCATCCTGGGATGTGACGCGAACGCACACAATGAGATGTGGGGCAGCACGGACACTAATAAGAGGGGTGAGTACCTTTTAGAATACCTCATTAAAGAGAACTTAATTGTGTACAACGTTGGGAACACACCAACATTTGTCACTAAAGTCAGAAATGAGGTACTGGATATTACGGTAGGTAGCGCTAACGTAAGTAAACTAATTAAAAAGTGGAGGGTTTCAAGTGAGCCCTCAATGTCAGATCATAGGATCATAGAGTTTGAGCTGGAAGGAGCGAGTGAGGAAAACACCCCCATTCGAAACCCCAGACAAACTGTGTGGCCTATGTTTAGTTCCCAACTAAAAGAAAACCTAGAGCAGGTGACAGTGCGGGGTAGTATCAAACACTACACCGTGCTGGAGCAGGCTGTAGGAGAAATAAATGTAGCAATCACCACGGCATTTGAATCCAGCTGCCCGGTAAAAACCGTGAAGGAGCATAAGGACGAAAAATGGTGGAACAAAAATTTGTCTACATTAAGAGCAAAAGTACGTAGGCTTTTCAACAAAGCCAAGCAATACGGAAATTGGCTAGAATACTCTGAGGTGCTTACCACCTACAATAAAGAGATCAGAAGGGCAAAAAGGGAAAACTTTAGGACCTTCTGTGAAAACATAGAATCCACGCCGGTGGCAGCTAGACTGCACAAAGCACTAGCGAAGGATAGAGTGGAAATGACAACCACTCTCAAGAAACCGGATGGGACCTTCACGGAGGATGAAGAGCAAAGAGCTCTCCTCCTACTAGAAACCCATTTTCCGGGATGTAGAGTATACAGGGAGACCGAGGGCTTGATGCAACCACGGAAACCAAGTCGGGCCGACTGGAAGAGGGCAGCGTCCATCTGTACGGAAAACCGAATCAGATGGGCTATCGGCACTTTCCAGCCTTTTAAGGCCCCAGGAGTGGACGGACTAGTTCCTGCCTTCTTACAAAAGGGAGAGAGAGAACTAATGCCGTATCTTCTAAATATCTTTAGAAGTAGCTTAGCGCTCGGATATATACCGGAGCTATGGAGAAGGGCTAAGGTGGTATTTATACCGAAGGTGGGGAAGAAAGACACCACTCAACCGAAGTCATTTAGACCCATTAGTCTAACATCTTTTATGTTAAAGACAATGGAGAAGGTGATTGATAATTACCTTAGGACTATAGTGCTGGTAGGTACACCACTACACAGGAGTCAGCATGCTTACAGAGCAGGGAAATCCACAGAAACCGCCCTGTATCAGCTGACAAACGAAATAGAAGCAGCACTAGAGATAAAGGAAGTAGCGATATGTGCCTTCTTGGATATAGAGGGAGCTTTTGACAACACCTCACACGAGGCTGTCAGAGCGGCCCTCGAAAGAAGGAATATCGACAGCACTATCTCAAAGTGGATGGGAGAAATGCTGAGAACTAGAACGGCGGAGACACAAGTGGGAAAAGACACCATTAAGATCTCCACAACTCGAGGGTGCCCACAGGGAGGTGTACTATCACCGCTAATGTGGAGCCTGGTAGTTGATGAACTACTGGTTAGGCTAAACGACCTAGACATCAAATGTCAAGGTTACGCCGATGACATAGTCATAATGGCCAGAGGAAAATTTGAGGGAACGCTCTGTGAAATTGTTCAGAGAGGCCTCAAAGTAACTAGTAGATGGTGTCAAACAGTGGGATTAAGACTCAACCCGAGCAAAACCACGGTGATACCATTTACTAGAAGGAGAAAACTAAACTGCCTACATCCCATACTCATAGATGGGAAGGCAGTAGAATACCAACAGGAGATAAGGTATCTGGGTATCACACTAGATAGCAAACTCCTATGGAATAGACACGCTGAGGCAGTGGTAGGTAAAGCCAAACGCGCCCTAATGGTGTGCAGAAATCTGGCAGGAAAAACGTGGGGTTGTAACCCCACTATCCTGCGATGGATGTACACCATGATAGTGAGACCTGCAATCACTTATGGGGCGGTTGCGTGGGGAAGTAGAATCAAGCTGGCCTCTATGAGGAAACAGCTTGAGAAGATTCAAAGACTGGCGTGTGTCTGCATCACGGGGGCGATGGGGTCGTGTCCGACAGCAGCATTGGAGCTGCTGCTGGATCTGACTCCGCTGCACCTTGTGGTGGAGAGCGCCGCCAGATCGGCGATCGTAAGGTTCAGCAAGGAAGGAATGGGCAGAGGCAAAATAATCGGGAGCAGAGACCGAAACAGCCTCGCTACCAAGATCCCCTGGCTGGAAGTACCTAAAGACGAAATGGTATGCAAATACCACTTCGAGAAAAACTACACAGCAATGTGTAGTAGTAAAGCCGATTGGAGCGACGAATCCTCAGCATACCACATAGAGCAAAATGCCATCAAGTGGTATACAGATGGTTCGAAGACAAAGGAAGGCACTGGTGCAGGAGTGTTTGGACCTCGTACCAGATACTCCGAATCCATGGGAACATCCCCAAGTATCTTCCAAGCAGAGGTACACGCAATCGAAAGATGTGCACAGAACGCTATCCTGTATATCCACGAATTGCTATCCTGTCAGATAGCCAAGCAGCCATCAAGGCCATTAGCTCATACACCATCAGATCCAAACTGGTATGGGACTGTGTGGGGAAGCTGAACAAGCTTGGCAGGGATAATAAAGTAACGCTATACTGGGTACCAGGACACACTGGTATAGACGGAAACGAAGAAGCCGATCACCTAGCAAACAAGGGATCCAGTAGCCCCTTTATAGGTCCGGAACCCTTTTGCGGTATGAGCGTGAACACCATCCGCAAAAGTTTAGATGAAGAAATAAGAAGAAAATGGATGAAAACCTGGGAAGAACTTCCAGGGCTAAGGCAATCCAAAGTGATGCTGGGATCTTTTAACCAGAAGAGAACTAAAGCTTGCCTGAAACTAAGCAGAAACAAGCTCAGAATTCTGACAGGAACCCTGACGGGACACTGCAGACTTAGGAAACATCTCAAGGCCCTAGGCCTAGAGGAGGATGATGGATGCAGATTCTGTGGCTCAGCAGAGGAAACCCCCATACATCTGTTCAAAGACTGCGGAGCATTACTCCGCAAGAGACAGAAGTACCTTGGGGCTCACTGCTTGAACACAGAGGAGCTGCAGGCCTTGAATCCCACCCAGATCCTGAGATTCCTAAAGGAATCAGGATTAGAGGAGGCGCTCTAAATGGGTAAGTACACCAACACTTGGAGGAGAAGGGTGGGGTACAATAGATCTATAAAGGTCGCAGTACAAGTCGTCACCACCATATCTACAATCTACAATCTACAATCTACATGATCGAATTATATCATCCTTATTGGAAAGCCTTATACGGTTTTTCAATAAGAATGATATGATCGAATAATATCATCCTTATTGAAAAGCCTTATACGGTTTTTCAATAAGAATGATATGATCGAATTATATCATCCTTATTGAAAAGCCTTATACGGTTTTGAATAAGAATGATATGATCGAATAATATCATCCTTATTGAAAAGCCTTATACGGTTTTTCAATAAGAATGATATGATCGAATAATATCATCCTTTTTGAAAAGCCTTATACGGTTTTTAATAAGAATGATATGATCGAATAATATCATCCTTTTTGAAAAGCCTTGTGAAAAGCCCTTGTACGGTTTTTAATAAGAATGATATGATCGAATAATATCATCCTATTTGAAAAGCCTTATACGGTTTTTAATAAGAATGATATGATCGAATAATATCATCCTTTTTGAAAAGCCTTATACGGTTTTTCAATAAGAATGATATGATCGAATAATATCATCCTTTTTGAAAAGCCTTATACGGTTTTTAATAAGAATGATATGATCGAATAATATCATCCTTATTGAAAAGCCTTATACGCTTTTTCAATAAAAATGATATGATCGAATTATATCATCCTTATTGAAAAGCCTTATACGGTTTTTTAATAAGAATAATATGATCGAATAATATCCTTATTGAAAAGCCTTATACGGTTTTTCAATAAGAATGATATGATCGAATAATATCATCCTTATTGAAAAGCCTTATACGGTTTTTCAATATGAATGATATGATCGAATGGTATCATCCTTATTGAAATGCCTTATACGCTTTTTTAATAAGAATGATCTGATCAAATAATATCAACCTTATTGAAAAGCCTTATTCGGTTTTTCAATAAGAATGATATGATCGAATGGTATCATCCTTATTGAAATGCCTTATACGCTTTTTTAATAAAAATGATATGATCGAATAATATCAACCTTATTGAAAAGCCTTATTCGGTTTTTCAATAAGAATGATATGATCGAATAATATCATCCTTATTGAAAAGCCTTATACGGTTTTTCAATAAGAATGATATGATCGAATAATATCCTTATTGAAAAGCCTTATACGGTTTTTCAATAAGAATGATATGATCGAATAATATCATCCTTATTGAAAAGCCTTATACGGTTTTTCAATAAGAATGATATGATCGAATAACATCATCCTTATTGAAAAGCCTTATACGGTTTTTTAATAAGGATGATATGATCGAATGATATCATCCTTATTGAAAAGCCTTATTCGGTTTTTCAATAAGTATGATATGATTAAATAATATCATCCTCATTGAAAAGCCTTATACGGTTTTTCAATAAGAATGTTATGATCGAATAATATCATCCTTATTGAAAAGCCTTATACGCTTTTTCAATAAGAATGATATGATCGAATAAATTCATCCTTATTGAAAAGCCTTATACGGTTTTTCAATAAGAATGAAATGATTGAATAATATCATCCTTATTGAAAAGCCTTATACAGTTTTTCAATAAGAATGATATGATCGAATAATATCATCCTTATTGAAAAGCCTTATACGGTTTTTCAATAAGAATGATATGATCGAATAATATCATCCTTATTGAAAAGCCTTATACGGTTTTTCAATAAGAATGATATGATCGAATAAATTCATCCTTATTGAAAAGCCTTATACGGTTTTTCAATGAGAATGATATGATCGAATAATATCATCCTTATTGAAAAGCCTTATACGGTTTTTCAATAGGAATGATATGATCGAATAATATCATCCTTATTGAAAAGCCTTATACGGTTTTTCAATAAGAATGATATCATCGAATGATATCATCCTTATTGAAAAGCCTTATACGCTTTATTAATAAGAATGATTTGATCGAATAATATCATCCTTATTGAAAAGCCTTATACGGTTTCTTAATAAGAATGATATGATGGAATAATATCATCCTTATTGAAAAGCCTTATACGGTTTTTCAAAAAGAATGTTATGATCGAATAATATCATCCTTATTGAAAAGCCTTATACGGTTTTTCAATAAGAATGATATGATCGAATAATATCATCCTTATTGAAAAGCCTTATACGGTTTTTCAATAAGAATGATATGATCGAATAATATCATCCTTATTGAAAAGCCTTATACGGTTTTTCAATAAGAATGATATGATCGAATAATATCCTTATTGAAAAGCCTTATACGGTTTTTCAATAAGAATGATATGATCGAATAATATCATCCTTATTGAAAAGCCTTATACGGTTTTTCAATAAGAATGATATGATCGAATAATATCCTTATTGAAAAGCCTTATACGGTTTTTCAATGAGAATGATATGATCGAATAATATCATCCTTATTGAAAAGCCTTATACGGTTTTTCAATAAGAATGATATGATCGAATAATATCATCCTTATTGAAAAGCCTTATACGGTTTTTCAATAAGAATGATATGATCGAATAATATCCTTATTGAAAAGCCTTATACGGTTTTTCAATAAGAATGATATGATTGAATAATATCATCCTTATTGAAAAGCCTTATACGGTTTTTCAATAAGAATGAAATGATTGAATAATATCATCCTTATTGAAAAGCCTTATAAGCTTTTTTAATAAAAATGATATGATCGAATAATATCAACCTTATTGAAAAGCCTTATACGGTTTTTTAATAAGAATGATATGATCGAATAATATCATCCTTATTGAAAAGCCTTATAAGCTTTTTTAATAAAAATGATATGATCGAATAATATCATCCTTATTGAAAAGCCTTATACGCTTTTTCAATAAGAATGATAAGATTGAATGATATCATCCTTATTGAAAAGCCTTATACGCTTTTTTAATAAAAATGATATGATCGAATAATATCAACCTTATTGAAAATCCTTATACGCTTTTTTAATAAGAATGATATGATCGAATAATATCATCCTTATTGAAAAGCCTTATACGGTTTTTCAATAAGAATGATATGATCGAATAATATCATCCTTATTGAAAAGGCTTATACAGTTTTTCAATAAGAATGATATGATCGAATAATATCATCCTTATTGAAAAGCCTTATACGGTTTTTCAATAAGAATGATATGATCGAATAATATCATCCTTATTGAAAAGCCTTATACGGTTTTTCAATAAGAATGAAATGATCGAATAATATCATCCTTATTGAAAAGCCTTATACGGTTTTTCAATAAGAATGATATGATCGAATAATATCATCCTTATTGAAAAGTCTTATACGGTTTTTCAATAAGAATGATATGATCGAATAATATCATCCTTATTGAAAAGCCTTATACGCTTTATCAATAAGAATGATAAGATTGAATGATATCATCCTTATTGAAAAGCCTTATACGCTTTTTTAATAAAAATGATATGATCGAATAATATCAACCTTATTGAAAATCCTTATACGCTTTTTCAATAAGAATGATATGTTCGAATGATATCATCCTTATTGAAATGCCTTATACGCTTTTTTAATAAGAATGATATGATCAAATAATATCAATCTTATTGAAAAGCCTTATACGGTTTTTCAATAAGAATGATATGATCGAATAATATCATCCTTATTGAAAAGCCTTATACAGTTTTTCAATAAGAATGTTATGATCGAATAATATCATCCTTATTGAAAAGCCTTATACGGTTTTTCAATAAGAATGATATGATCGAATAATATCATCCTTATTGAAAAGCCTTATACGGTTTTTCAATAGGAATGATATGATCGAATAATATCATCCTTATTGAAAAGCCTTATACGGTTTTTCAATAAGAATGATATGATCGAATGATATCATCCTTATTGATAAGCCTTATACGCTTTTTTAATAAAAATGATATGATCGAATAATATCAACCTTATTGAAAAGCCTTATACGGTTTTTCAATAAGAATGATATGATCGAATAATATCATCCTTATTGAAAAGCCTTATACGGTTTTTCAATAAGAATGATATGATCGAATAATATCATCCTTATTGAAAAGCCTTATACGGTTTTTCAATAAGAATGATATGATCGAATAATATCATCCTTATTGAAAAGCCTTATATGGTTTTTCAAAAAGAATGATATGATCGAATAATATCATATCATCCTTATTGAAAAGCCCTATACGGTTTTTCAATTAGAATGATATGATCGAATAATATCATCCTTATTGAAAAGCCTTATACGGTTTTTCAATAAGTATAATGTGATCGAATAATATCATCCTTATTGAAAAGCCTTATACGGTTTTTCAATAAGAATGATATGATCGAATTATATCATCCTTATTGAAAAGCCTTATACGCTTTTTCAATAAGAATGATATGATCGAATGATATCATCCTTATTGATAAGCCTTATACGCTTTTTTAATAAAAATGATATGATCGAATAATATCAACCTTATTGAAAAGCCTTATACGGTTTTTCAATAAGAATGATATGATCGAATAATATCATCCTTATTGAAAAGCCTTATACGGTTTTTCAATAAGAATGATATGATCGAATAATAACATCCTTATTGAAAAGCCTTATACGGTTTTTCAATAAGAATGTTATGATCGAATAATATCATCCTTATTGAAAAGCCTTATACGGTTTTTCAATAAGAATGATATGATCGAATAATATCATCCTTATTGAAAAGCTTTATACGGTTTTCCAATAAGAATGATATGATCGAATAATATCATCCTTATTGAAAAGCCTTATACGGTTTTTCAATAAGAATGATATGATCGAATAATAACATCCTTATTGAAAAGCCTTATACGGTTTTCAATAAGAATGATATCATCGAATAACATCATCCTTATTGAAAAGCCTTATACGGTTTTTCAATAAGAATGATATGATCGAATTATATCATCCTTATTGAAAAGCCTTATACGCTTTTTCAATAAGAATGATATGATCGAATGATATCATCCTTATTGATAAGCCTTATACGCTTTTTTAATAAAAATGATATGATCGAATAATATCAACCTTATTGAAAAGCCTTATACGGTTTTTCAATAGGAATGATATGATCGAATAATATCATCCTTATTGAAAAGCCTTATACGGTTTTTCAATAAGAATGATATGATCGAATGATATCATCCTTATTGATAAGCCTTATACGCTTTTTTAATAAAAATGATATGATCGAATAATATCAACCTTATTGAAAAGCCTTATACGGTTTTTCAATAAGAATGATATGATCGAATAATATCATCCTTATTGAAAAGCCTTATACGGTTTTTCAATAAGAATGATATGATCGAATAATATCATCCTTATTGAAAAGCCTTATACGGTTTTTCAATAAGAATGATATGATCGAATAATATCATCCTTATTGAAAAGCCTTATATGGTTTTTCAAAAAGAATGATATGATCGAATAATATCATCCTTATTGAAAAGCCCTATACGGTTTTTCAATTAGAATGATATGATCGAATAATATCATCCTTATTGAAAAGCCTTATACGGTTTTTCAATAAGTATAATGTGATCGAATAATATCATCCTTATTGAAAAGCCTTATACGGTTTTTCAATAAGAATGATATGATCGAATTATATCATCCTTATTGAAAAGCCTTATACGCTTTTTTAATAAGAATGATATGATCGAATGATATCATCCTTATTGATAAGCCTTATACGCTTTTTTAATAAAAATGATATGATGGAATAATATCAACCTTATTGAAAAGCCTTATACGGTTTTTCAATAAGAATGATATGATCGAATAATATCATCCTTATTGAAAAGCCTTATACGGTTTTTCAATAAGAATGATATGATCGAATAATAACATCCTTATTGAAAAGCCTTATACGGTTTTTCAATAAGAATGTTATGATCGAATAATATCATCCTTATTGAAAAGCCTTATACGGTTTTTCAATAAGAATGATATGATCGAATAATATCATCCTTATTGAAAAGCTTTATACGGTTTTCCAATAAGAATGATATGATCGAATAATATCATCCTTATTGAAAAGCCTTATACGGTTTTTCAATAAGAATGATATGATCGAATAATAACATCCTTATTGAAAAGCCTTATACGGTTTTTCAATAAGAATGATATGATCGAATGATATCATCCTTATTGATAAGCCTTATACGCTTTTTTAATAAAAATGATATGATCGAATAATATCAACCTTATTGAAAAGCCTTATACGGTTTTTCAATAAGAATGATATGATCGAATAATATCATCCTTATTGAAAAGCCTTATATGGTTTTTCAAAAAGAATGATATGATCGAATAATATCATCCTTATTGAAAAGCCCTATACGGTTTTTCAATTAGAATGATATGATCGAATAATATCATCCTTATTGAAAAGCCTTATACGGTTTTTCAATAAGTATAATGTGATCGAATAATATCATCCTTATTGAAAAGCCTTATACGGTTTTTCAATAAGAATGATATGATCGAATTATATCATCCTTATTGAAAAGCCTTATACGCTTTTTCAATAAGAATGATATGATCGAATGATATCATCCTTATTGATAAGCCTTATACGCTTTTTTATTAAAAATGATATGATCGAATAATATCAACCTTATTGAAAAGCCTTATACGGTTTTTCAATAAGAATGATATGATCGAATAATATCATCCTTATTGAAAAGCCTTATACGGTTTTTCAATAAGAATGATATGATCGAATAATAACATCCTTATTGAAAAGCCTTATACGGTTTTTCAATAAGAATGTTATGATCGAATAATATCATCCTTATTGAAAAGCCTTATACGGTTTTTCAATAAGAATGATATGATCGAATAATATCATCCTTATTGAAAAGCTTTATACGGTTTTCCAATAAGAATGATATGATCGAATAATATCATCCTTATTGAAAAGCCTTATACGGTTTTTCAATAAGAATGATATGATCGAATAATAACATCCTTATTGAAAAGCCTTATACGGTTTTTCAATAAGAATGATATCATCGAATAATATCATCCTTATTGAAAAGCCTTATACGGTTTTTCAATAAGAATGATATGATCGAATTATATCATCCTTATTGAAAAGCCTTATACGCTTTTTCAATAAGAATGATATGATCGAATGATATCATCCTTATTGATAAGCCTTATACGCTTTTTTAATAAAAATGATATGATCGAATAATATCAACCTTATTGAAAAGCCTTATACGGTTTTTCAATAGGAATGATATGATCGAATAATATCATCCTTATTGAAAAGCCTTATACGGTTTTTCAATAAGAATGATATGATCGAATGATATCATCCTTATTGAAAAGCCTTATACGCTTTTTTAATAAAAATGATATGATCGAATAATATCAACCTTATTGAAAAGCCTTATACGGTTTTTCAATAAGAATGATATGATCGAATAATATCATCCTTATTGAAAAGCCTTATACGGTTTTTCAATAAGAATGATATGATCGAATAATATCATCCTTATTGAAAAGCCTTATACGGTTTTTCAATAAGAATGATATGATCGAATAATATCATCCTTATTGAAAAGCCTTATACGGTTTTTCAAAAAGAATGATATGATCGAATAATATCATCCTTATTGAAAAGCCCTATACGGTTTTTCAATTAGAATGATATGATCGAATAATATCATCCTTATTGAAAAGCCTTATACGGTTTTTCAATAAGTATAATGTGATCGAATAATATCATCCTTATTGAAAAGCCTTATACGGTTTTTCAATAAGAATGATATGATCGAATTATATCATCCTTATTGAAAAGCCTTATACGCTTTTTCAATAAGAATGATATGATCGAATGATATCATCCTTATTGAAAAGCCTTATACGCTTTTTTAATAAAAATGATATGATCGAATAATATCAACCTTATTGAAAAGCCTTATACGGTTTTTCAATAAGAATGATATGATCGAATAATATCATCCTTATTGAAAAGCCTTATACGGTTTTTCAATAAGAATGATATGATCGAATAATAACATCCTTATTGAAAAGCCTTATACGGTTTTTCAATAAGAATGTTATGATCGAATAATATCATCCTTATTGAAAAGCCTTATACGGTTTTTCAATAAGAATGATATTATCGAATAATATCATCCTTATTGAAAAGCTTTATACGGTTTTCCAATAAGAATGATATGATCGAATAATATCATCCTTATTGAAAAGCCTTATACGGTTTTTCAATAAGAATGATATGATCGAATAATAACATCCTTATTGAAAAGCCTTATACGGTTTTTCAATAAGAATGATATCATCGAATAATATCATCCTTATTGAAAAGCCTTATACGGTTTTTCAATAAGAATGATATGATTGAATAATATCATCCTTATTGAAAAGCCTTATACGGTTTTTCAATAAGAATGATATGATCGAATTATATCATCCTTATTGAAAAGCCTTATACGCTTTTTCAATAAGAATGATATGATCGAATGATATCATCCTTATTGATAAGCCTTATACGCTTTTTTAATAAAAATGATATGATCGAATAATATCAATCTTATTGAAAAGCCTTATACGGTTTTTCAATAAGAATGATATGATCGAATAATAACATCCTTATTGAAAAGCCTTATACGGTTTTTCAATAAGAATGATATCATCGAATAATATCATCCTTATTGAAAACCCTTATACGGTTTTTCAATAAGAATGATATGATCGATTAATATCATCCTTATTGAAAAGCATTATACGGTTTTTCAATAAGAATGATATGATCGAATAATATCCTTATTGAAAAGCCTTATACGGTTTTTCAATAAGAATGATATGATCGAATAATATCATCCTTATTGAAAAGCCTTATACGGTTTTTCAATAAGAATGATATGATCGATTAATATCATCCTTATTGAAAAGCATTATACGGTTTTTCAATAAGAATGATATGATCGAATAATATCCTTATTGAAAAGCCTTATACGGTTTTTCAATAAGAATGATATGATCGAATAATATCATCCTTATTGAAAAGCCTTATACGGTTTTTCAATAAGAATGATATGATCGAATAATATCATCCTTATTGTAAAGCCTTATACGGTTTTTCAATGAGAATGATATGATCGAATAATATCCTTATTGAAAAGCCTTATACGGTTTTTCAATAAGAATGATATGATCGAATAATATCATCCTTATTGAAAAGCCTTATACGGTTTTTCAATAAGAATGATATGATCGAATAATATCATCCTTATTGAAAAGCTTTATACGGTTTTCCAATAAGAATGATATGATCGAATAATATCATCCTTATTGAAAAGCCTTATACGGTTTTTCAATAAGAATGATATGATCGAATAATATCATCCTTATTGAAAAGCCTTATACGGTTTTTCAATAAGAATGATATGATCGAATAATATCATCCTTATTGAAAAGCCTAATACGGTTTTTCAATAAGAATGAAATGATCGAATAATATCCTTATTGAAAAGCCTTATACGGTTTTTCAATAAGAATGATATGATTGAATAATATCATCCTTATTGAAAAGCCTTATACGGTTTTTCAATAAGAATGATATGATCGATTAATATCATCCTTATTGAAAAGCATTATACGGTTTTTCAATAAGAATGATATGATCGAATAATATCCTTATTGAAAAGCCTTATACGGTTTTTCAATAAGAATGATATGATTGAATAATATCATCCTTATTGAAAAGCCTTATACGGTTTTTCAATAAGAATGATATGATCGATTAATATCATCCTTATTGAAAAGCATTATACGGTTTTTCAATAAGAATGATATGATTGAATAATATCATCCTTATTGAAAAGCCTTATACGGTTTATCAATAAGAATGATATGATCGATTAATATCATCCTTATTGAAAAGCATTATACGGTTTTTCAATAAGAATGAAATGATCGAATAATATCCTTATTGAAAAGCCTTATACGGTTTTTCAATAAGAATGATATGATTGAATAATATCATCCTTATTGAAAAGCCTTATACGGTTTTTCAATAAGAATGATATGATCGAATAATATCATCCTTATTGAAAAGCCTTATACGGTTTTTCAATGAGAATGATATGATCGAATAATATCCTTATTGAAAAGCCTTTTACGGTTTTTCAATAAGAATGATATGATCGAATAATATCATCCTTATTGAAAAGCCTTATACGGTTTTTCAATAAGAATGATATGATCGAATAATATCATCCTTATTGAAAAGCTTTATACGGTTTTCCAATAAGAATGATATGATCGAATAATATCATCCTTATTGAAAAGCCTTATACGGTTTTTCAATAAGAATGATATGATCGAATAATATCATCCTTATTGAAAAGCCTAATACGGTTTTTCAATAAGAATGAAATGATCGAATAATATCCTTATTGAAAAGCCTTATACGGTTTTTCAATAAGAATGATATGATCGAATAATATCATCCTTATTGAAAAGCCTTATACGGTTTTTCAATAAGAATAATATGATCGAATAATATCCTTATTGAAAAGCCTTATACGGTTTTTCAATGAGAATGATATGATCGAATAATATCATCCTTATTGAAAAGCCTTATACGGTTTTTCAATAAGAATGATATGATCGAATGATATCATACTTATTGAAAAGCCTTATACGCTTTTTTAATAAAACTGATATGATCGAATAATATCGTCCTTATTGAAAAGCCTTATACGCTTTTTCAATAAGAATGATATGATCGAATAATATCATCCTCATTGAAAAGCCTTATACGGTTTTTCAATAAGAATGATATGATCGAATAATATCCTTATTGAAAAGCCTTATACGGTTTTTCAATAAGAATAATATGATCGAATAATATCGTCCTTATTGAAAAGCCTTATACGCTTTTTCAATAAGAATGATATGATCGAATGATATCATACTTATTGAAAAGCTTTATACGGTTTTTCAATAAGAATGATATGATCGAATAATATCATCCTTATTGAAAAGCTTTATACGGTTTTCCAATAAGAATGATATGATCGAATAATATCATCCTTATTGAAAAGCCTTATACGGTTTTTCAATAAGAATGATATGATCGAATAATATCATTCTTATTGAAAAGCCTTATACGGTTTTTCAATAAGAATGATATGATCGAATAATATCATCCTTATTGAAAAGCCTTATACGGTTTTTCAATAAGAATGATATGATCGAATAATATCATCCTTATTGTAAAGCCTTATACGGTTTTTCAATGAGAATGATATGATCGAATAATATCCTTATTGAAAAGCCTTATACGGTTTTTCAATAAGAATGATATGATCGAATAATATCATCCTTATTGAAAAGCCTTATACGGTTTTTCAATAAGAATGATATGATCGAATAATATCATCCTTATTGAAAAGCTTTATACGGTTTTCCAATAAGAATGATATGATCGAATAATATCATCCTTATTGAAAAGCCTTATACGGTTTTTCAATAAGAATGATATGATCGAATAATATCATCCTTATTGAAAAGCCTTATACGGTTTTTTAATAAGAATGATATGATCGAATAATATCATCCTTATTGAAAAGCCTAATACGGTTTTTCAATAAGAATGAAATGATCGAATAATATCCTTATTGAAAAGCCTTATACGGTTTTTCAATAAGAATGATATGATTGAATAATATCATCCTTATTGAAAAGCCTTATACGGTTTTTCAATAAGAATGATATGATCGATTAATATCATCCTTATTGAAAAGCATTATACGGTTTTTCAATAAGAATGATATGATTGAATAATATCATCCTTATTGAAAAGCCTTATACGGTTTTTCAATAAGAATGATATGATCGATTAATATCATCCTTATTGAAAAGCATTATACGGTTTTTCAATAAGAATGAAATGATCGAATAATATCCTTATTGAAAAGCCTTATACGGTTTTTCAATAAGAATGATATGATTGAATAATATCATCCTTATTGAAAAGCCTTATACGGTTTTTCAATAAGAATGATATGATCGATTAATATCATCCTTATTGAAAAGCATTATACGGTTTTTCAATAAGAATGATATGATTGAATAATATCATCCTTATTGAAAAGCCTTATACGGTTTTTCAATAAGAATGATATGATCGATTAATATCATCCTTATTGAAAAGCCTTATACGGTTTTTCAATAAGAATGATATGATCGAATAATATCATCCTTATTGAAAAGCCTTATACGGTTTTTCAATAAGAATGATATGATCGAATAATATCATCCTTATTGAAAAGCCTTATACGGTTTTTCAATGAGAATGTTATGATCGAATAATATCCTTATTGAAAAGCCTTATACGGTTTTTCAATAAGAATGATATGATCGAATAATATCATCCTTATTGAAAAGCCTTATACGGTTTTTCAATAAGAATGATATGATCGAATAATATCATCCTTATTGAAAAGCTTTATACGGTTTTCCAATAAGAATGATATGATCGAATAATATCATCCTTATTGAAAAGCCTTATACGGTTTTTCAATAAGAATGATATGATCGAATAATATCATCCTTATTGAAAAGCCTTATACGGTTTTTCAATAAGAATGATATGATCGAATAATATCATCCTTATTGAAAAGCCTTATACGGTTTTTCAATAAGAATGATATGATCGAATAATATCATCCTTATTGAAAAGCTTTATACGGTTTTTCAATAAGAATGATATGATCGAATAATATCATCCTTATTGAAAAGCCTTATACGGTTTTTCAATAAGAATAATATGATCGAATAATATCCTTATTGAAAAGCCTTATACGGTTTTTTAATGAGAATGATATGATCGAATAATATCATCCTTATTGAAAAGCCTTATACGGTTTTTCAATAAGAATGATATGATCGAATGATATCATACTTATTGAAAAGCCTTATACGCTTTTTTAATAAAACTGATATGATCGAATAATATCGTCCTTATTGAAAAGCCTTATACGCTTTTTCAATAAGAATGATATGATCGAATAATATCATCCTCATTGAAAAGCCTTATACGGTTTTTCAATAAGAATGATATGATCGAATAATATCCTTATTGAAAAGCGTTATACGGTTTTTCAATAAGAATAATATGATCGAATAATATCGTCCTTATTGAAAAGCCTTATACGCTTTTTCAATAAGAATGATATGATCGAATGATATCATACTTATTGAAAAGCTTTATACGGTTTTTCAATAAGAATGATATGATCGAATAATATCATCCTTATTGAAAAGCTTTATACGGTTTTCCAATAAGAATGATATGATCGAATAATATCATCCTTATTGAAAAGCCTTATACGGTTTTTCAATAAGAATGATATGATCGAATAATATCATCCTTATTGAAAAGCCTTATACGGTTTTTCAATAAGAATGATATGATCGAATAATATCATCCTTATTGAAAAGCCTTATACGCTTTCTCAATAAGAATGATATGATCGAATGATATCATCCTTATTGAAAAGCCTTATACGCTTTTTTAATAAGAATGGTATAATCGAATAATATCATCCTTATTGAAAAGCCTTATACGGTTTTTCAATAAGAATGATATGATCGAATAATATCATCCTTAATGAAAAGCCTTATACGGTTTTTCAATAAGAATGATATGATCGAATAATATCATCCTTATTGAAAAGCCTTATACGCTTTTTCAATAAGAATGATATGATCGAATGATATCATCCTTATTCAAAAGCCTTATACGCTTTTTTAATAAGAATGATATAATCGAATAATATCATCCTTATTGAAAAGCCTTATACGGTTTTTCAATAAGAATGATATGATCGAATAATATCATCCTTATTGAAAAGCCTTATACGGTTTTTCAATAAGAATGATATGATCGAATAATATCATCCTTAATGAAAAGCCTTATACGGTTTTTCAATAAGAATGATATGATCGAATAATATCATCCTTATTGAAAAGCCTTATACGCTTTTTCAATAAGAATGATATGATCGAATGATATCATCCTTATTGAAAAGCCTTATACGCTTTTTTAATAAGAATGATATAATCGTATAATATCATCCTTATTGAAAAGCCTTATACGGTTTTTCAATAAGAATGATATGATCGAATAATATCATCCTTAATGAAAAGCCTTATACGGTTTTTCAATAAGAATGATATGATCGAATAATATCATCCTTATTGAAAAGCCTTATACGGTTTTTCAATAAGAATGATATGATCGAATTATATCATCCTTATTGAAAAGCCTTATACGGTTTTTCAATAAGAATGATATGATCGAATAATATCCTTATTGAAAAGCCTTATACGGTTTTTCAATAAGAATGATATCATAGAATGATATCATCCTTATTAAAAAGCCTTATACGCTTTTTCAATAAGAATGATATGATCGAATGATATCATCCATATTGAAAAGCCTTATACGCTTTTTCAATAAGAATGATTTGATCGAATGATATCATCCTTATTGAAAAGCCTTATACGGTTTTCCATAAGAATGATATGATCGAATGATATCATCCTTACTGAAAAGCCTTATACGCTTTTTCAATAAGAATGATTTGATCGAATGATATCATCCTTATTGAAAAGCCTTATACGGTTTTTCAATAAGAATGATATGATCGAATGATATCATCCTTATTGAAAAGCCTTATACACTTTTTCAATAAGAATGATATGATCGAATGATATCATCCTTATTGAAAAGCCCTATACGCTTTTTCAATAAGAATGATATGATCGAATAATATCATCCTTATTGAAAAGCCTTATACGGTTTTTCAATAAGAATGATATGATCGAATAATATCATCCTTATTGAAAAGCCTTATACGGTTTTTCAATAAGAATGATATGATCGAATAATATCATCCTTATTAAAAAGCCTTATACGTTTTTTCAATAAGAATGATATGATCGAATAATATCATCCTTATTGAAAAGCCTTATACGGTTTTTCAATAAGAATGATATGATCGAATAATATCATCCTTATTGAAAAGCCTTATACGGTTTTTCAATAAGAATGATATGATCGAATAATATCCTTATTGAAAAGCCTTATACGGTTTTTCAATAAGAATGATATGATCGAATAATATCATCCTTAATGAAAAGCCTTATACGGTTTTTCAATAAGAATGATATGATCGAATAATATCCTTATTGAAAAGCCTTATACGGTTTTTCAATAAGAATGATATGATCGAATAATATCATCCTTATTGAAAAGGCTTATACGGTTTTTCAATAAGAATGATATGATCGAATAATATCCTTATTGAAAAGCCTTATACGGTTTTTCAATAAGAATGATATGATCGAATAATATTATTATTGAAAAGCCTTATACGGTTTTTCAATAAGAATGATATTATCGAATAATATCCTTATTGAAAACCTTATACGGTTTTTCAATAAGAATAATATGATCGAATAATATCATCCTTATTGAAAAGCCTTATACGGTTTTTCAATAAGAATGATATGATCGAATAATATCATCCTTATTGAAAAGCCTTATACGGTTTTTCAATAAGAATGATATGATCGAATAATATCCTTATTGAAAAGCCTTATACGGTTTTTCAATAAGAATGATATGATCGAATAATATCATCCTTATTGAAAAGCCTTATACGGTTTTTCAATAAGAATGATATGATCGAATAATATCCTTATTGAAAAGCCTTATACGGTTTTTCAATAAGAATGATATGATCGAATAATATCCTTATTGAAAAGCCGAATACGGTTTTTCAATAAGAATGATATGATCGAATAATATCATCCTTAATGAAAAGCCTTATACGGTTTTTCAATAAGAATGATATGATCGAATAATATCCTTATTGAAAAGCCTTATACGGTTTTTCAATACGAATGATATGATCGAATAATATCATCCTTATTGAAAAGCCTTATACGGTTTTTCAATAAGAATGATATGATCGAATAATATCATCCTTATTGAAAAGCCTTATACGGTTTTTCAATAAGAATGATATGATCGAATAATATCATCCTTATTGAAAAGCCTTATACGCTTTTTCAATAAGAATGATATGATCGAATGATATCATACTTATTGAAAAGCCTTATACGCTTTTTTAATAAAACTGATATGATCGAATAATATCGTCCTTATTGAAAAGCCTTATACGCTTTTTCAATAAGAATGATATGATCGAATAATATCATCCTCATTGAAAAGCCTTATACGGTTTTTCAATAAGAATGATATGATCGAATAATATCCTTATTGAAAAGCGTTATACGGTTTTTCAATAAGAATAATATGATCGAATAATATCGTCCTTATTGAAAAGCCTTATACGCTTTTTCAATAAGAATGATATGATCGAATGATATCATACTTATTGAAAAGCTTTATACGGTTTTTCAATAAGAATGATATGATCGAATAATATCATCCTTATTGAAAAGCCTTATACGGTTTTTCAATAAGAATGATATGATCGAATAATATCATCCTTATTGAAAAGCCTTATACGGTTTTTCAATAAGAATGATATGATCGAATAATATCATCCTTATTGAAAAGCCTTATACGCTTTTTCAATAAGAATGATATGATCGAATGATATCATCCTTATTGAAAAGCCTTATACGCTTTTTTAATAAGAATGGTATAATCGAATAATATCATCCTTATTGAAAAGCCTTATACGGTTTTTCAATAAGAATGATATGATCGAATAATATCATCCTTAATGAAAAGCCTTATACGGTTTTTCAATAAGAATGATATGATCGAATAATATCATCCTTATTGAAAAGCCTTATACGCTTTTTCAATAAGAATGATATGATCGAATGATATCATCCTTATTCAAAAGCCTTATACGCTTTTTTAATAAGAATGATATAATCGAATAATATCATCCTTATTGAAAAGCCTTATACGGTTTTTCAATAAGAATGATATGATCGAATAATATCATCCTTATTGAAAAGCCTTATACGGTTTTTCAATAAGAATGATATGATCGAATAATATCATCCTTAATGAAAAGCCTTATACGGTTTTTCAATAAGAATGATATGATCGAATAATATCATCCTTATTGAAAAGCCTTATACGCTTTTTCAATAAGAATGATATGATCGAATGATATCATCCTTATTGAAAAGCCTTATACGCTTTTTTAATAAGAATGATATAATCGTATAATATCATCCTTATTGAAAAGCCTTATACGGTTTTTCAATAAGAATGATATGATCGAATAATATCATCCTTAATGAAAAGCCTTATACGGTTTTTCAATAAGAATGATATGATCGAATAATATCATCCTTATTGAAAAGCCTTATACGGTTTTTCAATAAGAATGATATGATCGAATTATATCATCCTTATTGAAAAGCCTTATACGGTTTTTCAATAAGAATGATATGATCGAATAATATCCTTATTGAAAAGCCTTATACGGTTTTTCAATAAGAATGATATTATGGAATGATATCATCCTTATTAAAAAGCCTTATACGCTTTTTCAATAAGAATGATATGATCGAATGATATCATCCATATTGAAAAGCCTTATACGCTTTTTCAATAAGAATGATTTGATCGAATGATATCATCCTTATTGAAAAGCCTTATACGGTTTTCCATAAGAATGATATGATCGAATGATATCATCCTTACTG
Organism: Phosphuga atrata; assembly: GCA_944588485.1. Taxonomy (NCBI): domain Eukaryota; kingdom Metazoa; phylum Arthropoda; class Insecta; order Coleoptera; family Silphidae; genus Phosphuga; species Phosphuga atrata. The sequence goes on from OX155904.1 coordinate 43,755,343, forward strand.
AAAAGCCTTATACGCTTTTTCAATAAGAATGATTTGATCGAATGATATCATCCTTATTGAAAAGCCTTATACGGTTTTTCAATAAGAATGATATGATCGAATGATATCATCCTTATTGAAAAGCCTTATACGCTTTTTCAATAAGAATGATATGATCGAATGATATCATCCTTATTGAAAAGCCCTATACGCTTTTTCAATAAGAATGATATGATCGAATAATATCATCCTTATTGAAAAGCCTTATACGGTTTTTCAATAAGAATGATATGATCGAATAATATCATCCTTATTGAAAAGCCTTATACGGTTTTTCAATAAGAATGATATGATCGAATAATATCATCCTTATTGAAAAGCCTTATACGTTTTTTCAATAAGAATGATATGATCGAATAATATCATCCTTATTGAAAAGCCTTATACGGTTTTTCAATAAGAATGATATGATCGAATAATATCATCCTTATTGAAAAGCCTTATACGGTTTTTCAATAAGAATGATATGATCGAATAATATCCTTATTGAAAAGCCTTATACGGTTTTTCAATAAGAATGATATGATCGAATAATATCATCCTTATTGAAAAGCCTTATACGGTTTTTCAATAAGAATGATATGATCGAATAATATCCTTATTGAAAAGCCTTATACGGTTTTTCAATAAGAATGATATGATCGAATAATATTATTATTGAAAAGCCTTATACGGTTTTTCAATAAGAATGATATTATCGAATAATATCCTTATTGAAAACCTTATACGGTTTTTCAATAAGAATAATATGATCGAATAATATCATCCTTATTGAAAAGCCTTATACGGTTTTTCAATAAGAATGATATGATCGAATAATATCATCCTTATTGAAAAGCCTTATACGGTTTTTCAATAAGAATGATATGATCGAATAATATCCTTATTGAAAAGCCTTATACGGTTTTTCAATAAGAATGATATGATCGAATAATATCATCCTTATTGAAAAGCCTTATACGGTTTTTCAATAAGAATGATATGATCGAATAATATCCTTATTGAAAAGCCTTATACGGTTTTTCAATAAGAATGATATGATCGAATAATATCCTTATTGAAAAGCCGAATACGGTTTTTCAATAAGAATGATATGATCGAATAATATCATCCTTAATGAAAAGCCTTATACGGTTTTTCAATAAGAATGATATGATCGAATAATATCCTTATTGAAAAGCCTTATACGGTTTTTCAATACGAATGATATGATCGAATAATATCATCCTTATTGAAAAGCCTTATACGGTTTTTCAATAAGAATGATATGATCGAATAATATCATCCTTATTGAAAAGCCTTATACGGTTTTTCAATAAGAATGATATGATCGAATAATATCATCCTTATTGAAAATCCTTATACGGTTTTTCAATAAGAATGATATGATCGAAAAATATCATCCTTATTGAAAAGCCTTATACTGTTTATCAATAAGAATGATATGATCGAATAATATCATCCTTATTGAAAAGCCTTATACGGTTTTTCAATAAGAATAATATGATCGAATAATATCATCCTTATTGAAAAGCCTTATACGGTTTTTCAATAAGAATGATATGATCGAATAATATCATCCTTATTGAAAAGCCTTATACGGTTTTTCAATAAGAATGATATGATCGAATAATATCATCCTTAATGAAAAGCCTTATACGGTTTTTCAATAAGAATGATATGATCGAATAATATCCTTATTGAAAAGCCTTATACGGTTCTTCAATAAGAATGATATGATCGAATAATATCATCCTTATTGAAAAGCCTTATACGGTTTTTCAATAAGAATGATATGATCGAATAATATCATCCTTATTGAAAAGCCTTATACGGTTTTTCAATAAGAATGATATGATCGAATAATATCATCCTTATTGAAAAGCCTTATACGGTTTTTCAATAAGAATGATATGATCGAATAATATCATCCTTATTGAAAAGCCTTATACGGTTTTTCAATAAGAATGATATGATCGAATAATATCCTTATTGAAAAGCCTTATACGGTTTTTCAATAAGAATGATATGATCGAATAATATCATCCTTAATGAAAAGCCTTATACGGTTTTTCAATAAGAATGATATGGTCGAATAATATCCTTATTGAAAAGCCTTATACGGTTTTTCAATAAGAATGATATGATCGAATAATATCATCCTTATTGAAAAGCCTTATACGGTTTTTCAATAAGAATGATATGATCGAATAATATCCTTATTGAAAAGCCTTATACGGTTTTTCAATAAGAATGATATGATCGAATAATATCATCCTTATTGAAAAGCCTTATACGGTTTTTCAATAAGAATGATATGATCGAATAATATCATCCTTATTGAAAAGCCTTATACGGTTTTTCAATAAGAATGATGTGATCGAATAATATCCTTATTGAAAAGCCTTATACGGTTTTTCAATAAGAATGATATGATCGAATAATATCCTTATTGAAAAGCCTTATACGGTTTTTCAATAAGAATGATATGATCGAATAATATCATCCCTAATGAAAAGCCTTATACGGTTTTTCAATAAGAATGATATGGTCGAATAATATCCTTATTGAAAAGCCTTATACGGTTTTTCAATAAGAATGATATGATCGAATAATATCATCCTTAATGAAAAGCCTTATACGGTTTTTCAATAAGAATGATATGATCGAATAATATCCTTATTGAAAAGCCTTATACGGTTCTTCAATAAGAATGATATGATCGAATAATATCATCCTTATTGAAAAGCCTTATACGGTTTTTCAATAAGAATGATATGATCGAATAATATCATCCTTATTGAAAAGCCTTATACGGTTTTTCAATAAGAATGATATGATCGAATAATATCATCCTTATTGAAAAGCCTTATACGGTTTTTCAATAAGAATGATATGATCGAATAATATCATCCTTATTGAAAAGCCTTATACGGTTTTTCAATAAGAATGATATGACCGAATAATATCATCCTTATTGAAAAGCCTTATACGGTTTTTCAATAAGAATGATATGATCGAATAATATCATCCTTAATGAAAAGCCTTATACGGTTTTTCAATAAGAATGATATGATCGAATAATATCATCCTTATTGAAAAGCCTTATACGGTTTTTCAATAAGAATTATATGATCAAATAATATCATCCTTATTGAAAAGCCTTATACGGTTTTTCAATAAGAATGATATGATCGAATAATATCCTTATTGAAAAGCCTTATACGGTTTTTCAATAAGAATGATATGATCGAATAATATCATCCTTATTGAAAAGCCTTATACGGTTTTTCAATAAGAATGATATGATCGAATAATATCATCCTTATTGAAAAGCCCTATACGGTTTTTCAATAAGAATGATATGATCGAATAATATCATCCTTATTGAAAAGCCTTATACGGTTTTTCAATAAGAATGATATGATCGAATAATATCCTTATTGAAAAGCCTTATACGGTTTTTCAATAAGAATGATATGATCGAATAATATCATCCTTATTGAAAAGCCTTATACGGTTTTTCAATAAGAATGATATGATCGAATAATATCATCCTTATTGAAAAGCCTTATACGGTTTTTCAATAAGAATGATATGATCGAATAATATCATCCTTATTGAAAAGCCTTATACGGTTTTTCAATAAGAATGATATGATCGAATAATATCATCCTTATTGAAAAGCCTTATACGGTTTTTCAATAAGAATGATATGATCGAATAATATCATCCTTATTGAAAAGCCTTATACGGTTTTTCAATAAGAATGATATGATCGAATAATATCATCCTTATTGAAAAGCCTTATACGGTTTTTCAATAAGAATTATATGATCAAATGATATCATCCTTATTGAAAAGCCTTATACGGTTTTTCAATAAGAATGATATGATCGAATAATATCCTTATTGAAAAGCCTTATACGGTTTTTCAATAAGAATGATATGATCGAATAATATCATCCTTATTGAAAAGCCTTATACGGTTTTTCAATTAGAATGATATGATCGAATAATATCATCCTTATTGAAAAGCCCTATACGGTTTTTCAATAAGAATGATATGATCGAATAATATCATCCTTATTGAAAAGCCTTATACGGTTTTTCAATAAGAATGATATGATCGAATAATATCATCCTTATTGAAAAGCCTTATACGGTTTTTCAATAAGAATGATATGATCGAATAATATCATCCTTATTGAAAAGCCTTATACGGTTTTTCAATAAGAATGATATGATCGAATAATATCATCCTTATTGAAAAGCCTTATACGGTTTTTCAATAAGAATGATATGATCGAATAATATCATCCTTATTGAAAAGTCTTACACGGTTTTTCAATAAGAATGATATGATCGAATAATATCATCCTTATTGAAAAGCCTTATACGATTTTTCAATAAGAATGATATGATCGAATAATATCATCCTTATTGAAAAGCCTTATACGGTTTTTCTATAAGAATGATATGATCGAATAATATCCTTATTGAAAAGCCTTATACGGTTTTTCAATAAGAATGATATGATCGAATAATATCATCCTTATTGAAAAGCCTTATACGGTTTTTCAATAAGAATGATATGATCGAATAATATCATCCTTATTGAAAAGCCTTATACGGTTTTTCAATAAGAATGATATGATCGAATAATATCATCCTTATTGAAAAGCCTTATACGGTTTTTCAATAAGAATGATATGATCGAATAATATCATCCTTATTGAAAAGCCTTATACGGTTTTTCAATAAGAATGATATGATCGAATAATATCCTTATTGAAAAGCCTTATACGGTTTTTCAATAAGAATGATATGATCGAATAATATCATCCTTATTGAAAAACCGTATACGGTTTTTCAATAAGAATGATATGATCGAATAATATCATCCTTATTGAAAAGCCTTATACGGTTTTTCAATAAGAATGATATGATCGAATAATATCATCCTTATTGAAAAGCCTTATACGGTTTTTCAATAAGAATGATATGATCGAATAATATCATCCTTATTGAAAAGCCTTATACGGTTTTTCAATAAGAATGATATGATCGAATAATATCCTTATTGAAAAGCCTTATACGGTTTTTCAATAGGAATGATATGATCGAATAATATCATCCTTAATGAAAAGCCTTATACGGTTTTTCAATAAGAATGATATGATCGAATAGTATCATCCTTATTGAAAAGCCTTATACGGTTTTTCAATAAGAATGATATGATCGAATAATATCATCCTTATTGAAAAGCCTTATACGGTTTTTCAATAAGAATGATATGATCGAATAATATCATCCTTATTGAAAAGCCTTATACGGTTTTTCAAAAAGAATGATATGATCGAATAATATCATCCTTAATGAAAAGCCTCATACGGTTTTTCAAAAAGAATGCTATGATCGAATAATATCATCCTTATTGAAAAGCCTTATACGGTTTTTCAATAAGAATGATATGATCGAATAATATCATCCTTATTGAAAAGCCTTATACGGTTTTTCAATAAGAATGATATGATCGAATAATATCATCCTTATTGAAAAGCCTTATACGGTTTTTCAATAAGAATGATATGATCGAATAATATCATCCTTATTGAAAAGGCTTATACGGTTTTTCAATAAGAATGATATGATCGAATAATATCATCCTTATTGAAAAGCCTTATACGGTTTTTCAATAAGAATGATATGATCGAATAATATCCTTATTGAAAAGCCTTATACGGTTTTTCAAAAAGAATGATATGATCGAATAATATCATCCTTAATGAAAAGCCTCATACGGTTTTTCAAAAAGAATGCTATGATCGAATAATATCATCCTTATTGAAAAGCCTTATACGGTTTTTCAATAAGAATGATATGATCGAATAATATCATCCTTATTGAAAAGCCTTATACGGTTTTTCAATTAGAATGATATGATCGAATAATATCATCCTTATTGAAAAGCCTTATACGGTTTTTCAATTAGAATGATATGATCGAATAATATCATCCTTATTGAAAAGCCTTATACGGTTTTTCAATAAGAATGATATGATCGAATAATATCATCCTTATTGAAAAGCCTTATACGGTTTTTCAATTAGAATGATATGATCGAATAATATCATCCTTATTGAAAAGCCTTATACGGTTTTTCAATTAGAATGCTATGATCGAATAATATCATCCTTATTGAAAAGCCTTATACGGTTTTTCAATTAGAATGCTATGATCGAATAATATCATCCTTATTGAAAAGCCTTATACGGTTTTTCAATAAGAATGATATGATCGAATAATATCATCCTTATTGAAAAGCCTTATACGGTTTTTCAATTAGAATGATATGATCGAATAATATCATCCTTATTGAAAAGTCTTATACGGTTTTTCAATAAGAATGATATGATCGAATAATATCATCCTTATTGAAAAGCCTTATACGGTTTTTCAATAAGAATGATATGATCGAATAATATCATCCTTATTGAAAAGCCTTATGCGGTTTTTCAATAAGAATGATATGATCGAATAATATCATCCTTATTGAAAAGCCTTATACGGTTTTTCAATAAGAATGATATGATCGAATAATATCATCCTTATTGAAAAGCCCTATACGGTTTTTCAATTATAATGATATGATCGAATAATATCATCCTTATTGAAAAGCCTTATACGGTTTTTCAATAAGAATGATATGATCGAATAATATCCTTATTGAAAAGCCTTATACGGTTTTTCAATAAGAATGATATGATCGAATAATATCATCCTTATTGAAAAGCCTTATACGGTTTTTCAATAAGAATGATATGATCGAATAATATCATCCTTATTGAAAAGCCTTATACGGTTTTTCAATAAGAATGATATGATCGAATAATATCATCCTTATTGAAAAGCCTTATACGGTTTTTCAATAAGAATGATATGATCGAATAATATCATCCTTATTGAAAAGCCTTATACGGTTTTTCAATAAGAATGATATGATCGAATAATATCCTTATTGAAAAGCCTTATACGGTTTTTCAAAAAGAATGATATGATCGAATAATATCATCCTTAATGAAAAGCCTCATACGGTTTTTCAAAAAGAATGCTATGATCGAATAATATTATCCTTATTGAAAAGCCTTATACGGTTTTTTAATAAGAATGATATGATCGAATAATATCATCCTTATTGAAAAGCCTTATACGGTTTTTCAATTAGAATGATATGATCGAATAATATCATCCTTATTGAAAAGCCTTATACGGTTTTTCAATAAGAATGATATGATCGAATAATATCCTTATTGAAAAGCCTTATACGGTTTTTCAATAAGAATGATATGATCGAATAATATCATCCTTATTGAAAAGCCTTATACGGTTTTTCAATAAGAATGATATGATCGAATAATATCATCCTTATTGAAAAGCCTTATACGGTTTTTCAATAAGAATGATATGATCGAATAATATCATCCTTATTGAAAAGCCTTATACGGTTTTTCAATAAGAATGATATGATCGAATAATATCATCCTTATTGAAAAGCCTTATACGGTTTTTCAATAAGAATGATATGATCGAATAATATCATCCTTATTGAAAAGCCTTATACGGTTGTTCAATAAGAATGATATGATCGAATAATATCATCCTTATTGAAAAGCCTTATACGGTTTTTCAATAAGAATGATATGATCGAATAATATCATCCTTATTGAAAAGCCTTATACGGTTTTTCAATAAGAATGATATGATCGAATAATATCATCCTTATTGAAAAGCCTTATACGGTTTTCCAATAAGAATGATATTATCGAATAATATCATCCTTATTGAAAAGCCTTATACGGTTTTTCAATAAGAATGATATGATCGAATAATATCATCCTTTTTGAAAAGCCTTATACGGTTTTTCAATAAGAATGATATGATCAAATAATATCATCCTTATTGAAAAGCCTTATACGGTTTTTCAATAAGAATGATATGATCGAATAATATCATCCTTATTGAAAAGCCTTATACGGTTTTTCAATAAGAATGATATGATTGAATAATATCATCCTTATTGAAAAGCCTTATACGGTTTTTCAATAAGAATGATATGATCGAATAATATCCTTATTGAAAAGCCTTATACGGTTTTTCAATAAGAATGATATGATCGAATAATATCATCCTTATTGAAAAGCCTTATACGGTTTTTCAATAAGAATGATATGATCGAATAATATCATCCTTATTGAAAAGCCTTATACGGGTTTTCAATAAGAATGATATGATAGAATAATATCATCCTTATTGAAAAGCCTTATACGGTTTTTCAATAAGAATGATATGATCGAATAATATCATCCTTATTGAAAAGCCTTATACGGTTTTTCAATAAGAATGATATGATCGAATAATATCCTTATTGAAAAGCCTTATACGGTTTTTCAAAAAGAATGATATGATCGAATAATATCATCCTTAATGAAAAGCCTCATACGGTTTTTCAAAAAGAATGCTATGATCGAATAATATCATCCTTATTGAAAAGCCTTATACGGTTTTTCAATAAGAATGATATGATCGAATAATATCATCCTTATTGAAAAGCCTTATACGGTTTTTCAATTAGAATGATATGATCGAATAATATCATCCTTATTGAAAAGCCTTATACGGTTTTTCAATAAGAATGATATGATCGAATAATATCATCCTTATTGAAAAGCCTTATACGGTTTTTCAATAAGAATGATATGATCGAATAATATCATCCTTATTGAAAAGCCTTATGCGGTTTTTCAATAAGAATGATATGATCGAATAATATCATCCTTATTGAAAAGCCTTATACGGTTTTTCAATAAGAATGATATGATCGAATAATATCATCCTTATTGAAAAGCCTTATACGGTTTTTCAATTATAATGATATGATCGAATAATATCATCCTTATTGAAAAGCCTTATACGGTTTTTCAATAAGAATGATATGATCGAATAATATCCTTATTGAAAAGCCTTATACGGTTTTTCAATAAGAATGATATGATCGAATAATATCATCCTTATTGAAAAGCCTTATACGGTTTTTCAATAAGAATGATATGATCGAATAATATCATCCTTATTGAAAAGCCTTATACGGTTTTTCAATAAGAATGATATGATCGAATAATATCATCCTTATTGAAAAGCCTTATACGGTTTTTCAATAAGAATGATATGATCGAATAATATCATCCTTATTGAAAAGCCTTATACGGTTTTTCAATAAGAATGATATGATCGAATAATATCATCCTTATTGAAAAGCCTTATACGGTTGTTCAATAAGAATGATATGATCGAATAATATCATCCTTATTGAAAAGCCTTATACGGTTTTTCAATAAGAATGATATGATCGAATAATATCATCCTTATTGAAAAGCCTTATACGGTTTTTCAATAAGAATGATATGATCGAATAATATCATCCTTATTGAAAAGCCTTATACGGTTTTCCAATAAGAATGATATGATCGAATAATATCATCCTTATTGAAAAGCCTTATACGGTTTTTCAATAAGAATGATATAATCGAATAATATCATCCTTTTTGAAAAGCCTTATACGGTTTTTCAATAAGAATGATATGATCAAATAATATCATCCTTATTGAAAAGCCTTATACGGTTTTTCAATAAGAATGATATGATCGAATAATATCATCCTTATTGAAAAGCCTTATACGGTTTTTCAATAAGAATGATATGATTGAATAATATCATCCTTATTGAAAAGCCTTATACGGTTTTTCAATAAGAATGATATGATCGAATAATATCCTTATTGAAAAGCCTTATACGGTTTTTCAATAAGAATGATATGAACGAATAATATCATCCTTATTGAAAAGCCTTATACAATTTTTCAATAAGAATGATATGATCGAATAATATCATCCTTATTGAAAAGCCTTATACGGTTTTTCAATAAGAATGATATGATCGAATAATATCATCCTTATTGAAAAGCCTTATGCGGTTTTTCAATAAGAATGATATGATCGAATAATATCATCCTTATTGAAAAGCCTTATACGGTTTTTCAATAAGAATGATATGATCGAATAATATCATCCTTATTGAAAAGCCTTATACGGTTTTTCAATTAGAATGATATGATCGAATAATATCATCCTTATTGAAAAGCCTTATACGGTTTTTCAATAAGAATGATATGATCGAATAATATCCTTATTGAAAAGCCTTATACGGTTTTTCAATAAGAATGATATGATCGAATAATATCATCCTTATTGAAAAGCCTTATACGGTTTTTCAATAAGAATGATATGATCGAATAATATCATCCTTATTGAAAAGCCTTATACGGTTTTTCAATAAGAATGATATGATCGAATAATATCATCCTTATTGAAAAGGCTTATACGGTTTTTCAATAAGAATGATATGATCGAATAATATCATCCTTATTGAAAAGCCTTATACGGTTTTTCAATAAGAATGATATGATCGAATAATATCCTTATTGAAAAGCCTTATACGGTTTTTCAATAAGAATGATATGATCGAATAATATCATCCTTAATGAAAAGCCTCATACGGTTTTTCAAAAAGAATGCTATGATCGAATAATATTATCCTTATTGAAAAGCCTTATACGGTTTTTCAATAAGAATGATATGATCGAATAATATCATCCTTATTGAAAAGCCTTATACGGTTTTTCAATTAGAATGATATGATCGAATAATATCATCCTTATTGAAAAGCCTTATACGGTTTTTCAATAAGAATGATATGATCGAATAATATCCTTATTGAAAAGCCTTATACGGTTTTTCAATAAGAATGATATGATCGAATAATATCATCCTTATTGAAAAGGCTTATACGGTTTTTCAATAAGAATGATATGATCGAATAATATCATCCTTATTGAAAAGCCTTATACGGTTTTTCAATAAGAATGATATGATCGAATAATATCATCCTTATTGAAAAGCCTTATACGGTTTTTCAATAAGAATGATATGATCGAATAATATCATCCTTATTGAAAAGCCTTATACGGTTGTTCAATAAGAATGATATGATCGAATAATATCATCCTTATTGAAAAGCCTTATACGGTTTTTCAATAAGAATGATATGATCGAATAATATCATCCTTATTGAAAAGCCTTATACGGTTTTTCAATAAGAATGATATGATCGAATAATATCATCCTTATTGAAAAGCCTTATACGGTTTTCCAATAAGAATGATATGATCGAATAATATCATCCTTATTGAAAAGCCTTATACGGTTTTTCAATAAGAATGATATGATCGAATAATATCATCCTTTTTGAAAAGCCTTATACGGTTTTTCAATAAGAATGATATGATCAAATAATATCATCCTTATTGAAAAGCCTTATACGGTTTTTCAATAAGAATGATATGATCGAATAATATCATCCTTATTGAAAAGCCTTATACGGTTTTTCAATAAGAATGATATGATTGAATAATATCATCCTTATTGAAAAGCCTTATACGGTTTTTCAATAAGAATGATATGATCGAATAATATCCTTATTGAAAAGCCTTATACGGTTTTTCAATAAGAATGATATGAACGAATAATATCATCCTTATTGAAAAGCCTTATACAATTTTTCAATAAGAATGATATGATCGAATAATATCATCCTTATTGAAAAGCCTTATACGGTTTTTCAATAAGAATGATATGATCGAATAATATCCTTATTGAAAAGCCTTATACGGTTTTTCAATAAGAATGATATGATCGAATAATATCATCCTTATTGAAAAGCCTTATACGGTTTTTCAATAAGAATGATATGATCGAATAATATCATCCTTATTGAAAAGCCTTATACGGTTTTTCAATAAGAATGATATGATCGAATAATATCATCCTTATTGAAAAGCCTTATACGGTTTTCCAATAAGAATGATATGATCGAATAATATCATCCTTATTGAAAAGCCTTATACGGTTTTTCAATAAGAATGATATGATCGAATAATATCATCCTTTTTGAAAAGCCTTATACGGTTTTTCAATAAGAATGATATGATCAAATAATATCATCCTTATTGAAAAGCCTTATACGGTTTTTCAATAAGAATGATATGATCGAATAATATCATCCTTATTGAAAAGCCTTATACGGTTTTTCAATAAGAATGATATGATTGAATAATATCATCCTTATTGAAAAGCCTTATACGGTTTTTCAATAAGAATGATATGATCGAATAATATCCTTATTGAAAAGCCTTATACGGTTTTTCAATAAGAATGATATGATCGAATAATATCCTTATTGAAAAGCCTTATACGGTTTTTCAAAAAGAATGATATGATCGAATAATATCATCCTTAATGAAAAGCCTCATACGGTTTTTCAAAAAGAATGCTATGATCGAATAATATTATCCTTATTGAAAAGCCTTATACGGTTTTTCAATAAGAATGATATGATCGAATAATATCATCCTTATTGAAAAGCCTTATACGGTTTTTCAATTAGAATGATATGATCGAATAATATCATCCTTATTGAAAAGCCTTATACGGTTTTTCAATAAGAATGATATGATCGAATAATATCATCCTTATTGAAAAGCCTTATACGGTTTTCCAATAAGAATGATATGATCGAATAATATCATCCTTATTGAAAAGCCTTATACGGTTTTTCAATAAGAATGATATGATCGAATAATATCATCCTTATTGAAAAGCCTTATACGGTTTTTCAATAAGAATGATATGATCGAATAATATCATCCTTATTGAAAAGCCTTATACGGTTTTCCAATAAGAATGATATGATCGAATAATATCATCCTTATTGAAAAGCCTTATACGGTTTTTCAATAAGAATGATATGATCGAATAATATCATCCTTTTTGAAAAGCCTTATACGGTTTTTCAATAAGAATGATATGATCAAATAATATCATCCTTATTGAAAAGCCTTATACGGTTTTTCAATAAGAATGATATGATCGAATAATATCATCCTTATTGAAAAGCCTTATAAGGCTTTTCAATAAGGATGATATGATTGAATAATATCATCCTTATTGAAAAGCCTTATACGGTTTTTCAATAAGAATGATATGATCGAATAATATCCTTATTGAAAAGCCTTATACGGTTTTTCAATAAGAATGATATGAACGAATAATATCATCCTTATTGAAAAGCCTTATACAATTTTTCAATAAGAATGATATGATCGAATAATATCATCCTTATTGAAAAGCCTTATACGGTTTTTCAATAAGAATGATATGATCGAATAATATCCTTATTGAAAAGCCTTATACGGTTTTTCAATAAGAATGATATGATCGAATAATATCATCCTTATTGAAAAGCCTTATACGGTTTTTCAATAAGAATGATATGATCGAATAATATCATCCTTATTGAAAAGCCTTATACGGTTTTTCAATAAGAATGATATGAACGAATAATATCATCCTTATTGAAAAGCCTTATACGGTTTTTCAATAAGAATGATATGATCGAATAATATCCTTATTGAAAAGCCTTATACGGTTTTTCAATAAGAATGATATGAACGAATAATATCATCCTTATTGAAAAGCCTTATACGGTTTTTCAATAAGAATGATATGATCGAATAATATCATCCTTATTGAAAAGCCTTATACGGTTTTTCAATAAGAATGATATGATCGAATAATATCATCCTTATTGAAAAGCCTTATACGGTTTTTCAATAAGAATGATATGATCGAATAATATCATCCTTATTGAAAAGCCTTATACGGTTTTTCAATAAGAATGATATGATCGAATAATATCATCCTTATTGAAAAGCCTTATACGGTTTTTCAATAAGAATGATATGATCGAATAATATCATCCTTATTGAAAAGCCTTATACGGTTTTTCAATACGAATGATATGATCGAATAATATCATCCTTATTGAAAAGCCTTATACGGTTGTTCAATAAGAATGATATGATCGAATAATATCATCCTTATTGAAAAGCCTTATACGGTTTTTCAATAAGAATGATATGATCGAATAATATCATCCTTATTGAAAAGCCTTATACGGTTTTTCAATAAGAATGATATGATCGAATAATATCATCCTTATTGAAAAGCCTTATACGGTTTTCCAATAAGAATGATATGATCGAATAATATCATCCTTATTGAAAAGCCTTATACGGTTTTTCAATAAGAATGATATGATCGAATAATATCATCCTTTTTGAAAAGCCTTATACGGTTTTTCAATAAGAATGATATGATCAAATAATATCATCCTTATTGAAAAGCCTTATACGGTTTTTCAATAAGAATGATATGATCGAATAATATCATCCTTATTGAAAAGCCTTATACGGTTTTTCAATAAGAATGATATGATTGAATAATATCATCCTTATTGAAAAGCCTTATACGGTTTTTCAATAAGAATGATATGATCGAATAATATCCTTATTGAAAAGCCTTATACGGTTTTTCAATAAGAATGATATGAACGAATAATATCATCCTTATTGAAAAGCCTTATACAATTTTTCAATAAGAATGATATGATCGAATAATATCATCCTTATTGAAAAGACTTATACGGTTTTTCAATAAGAATGATATGATCGAATAATATCCTTATTGAAAAGCCTTATACGGTTTTTCAATAAGAATGATATGATCGAATAATATCATCCTTATTGAAAAGCCTTATACGGTTTTTCAATAAGAATGATATGATCGAATAATATCATCCTTATTGAAAAGCCTTATACGGTTTTTCAATAAGAATGATATGAACGAATAATATCATCCTTATTGAAAAGCCTTATACGGTTTTTCAATAAGAATGATATGATCGAATAATATCCTTATTGAAAAGCCTTATACGGTTTTTCAATAAGAATGATATGAACGAATAATATCATCCTTATTGAAAAGCCTTATACGGTTTTTCAATAAGAATGATATGATCGAATAATATCATCCTTATTGAAAAGCCTTATACGGTTTTTCAATAAGAATGATATGATCGAATAATATCCTTATTGAAAAGCCTTATACGGTTTTTCAATAAGAATGATATGATCGAATAATATCATCCTTAATGAAAAGCCTTATACGGTTTTTCAATAAGAATGATATGATCGAATAATATCCTTATTGAAAAGCCTTATACGGTTTTTCAATAAGAATGATATGATCGAATAATATCATCCTTATTGAAAAGCCTTATACGGTTTTTCAATAAGAATGATATGATCGAATAATATCAACCCTATTGAAAAGCCTTATACGGTTTTTCAATAAGAATGGTATGATCGAATAATATCATCCTTATTGAAAAGCCTTATACGGTTTTTCAATAAGAATGATATGATCGAATAATATCATCCTTATTGAAAAGCCTTATACGGTTTTTCAATAAGAATGATATGATCGAATAATATCCTTATTGAAAAGCTTTATACGGTTTTTCAATAAGAATGATATGATCGAATAATATCATCCTTAATGAAAAGCCTTATACGGTTTTTCAATAAGAATGATATGATCGAATAATATCCTTACTGAAAAGCCTTATACGGTTTTTCAATAAGAATGATATGATCGAATAATGTCATCCTTATTGAAAAGCCTTATACGGTTTTTCAATAAGAATGATATGATCGAATAATATCATCCTTATTGAAAAGCCTTATACGGTTTTTCAATAAGAATGATATGATCGAATAATATCATCCTTATTGAAAAGCCTTATATGGTTTTTCAATAAGAATGATATGATCGAAAAATATCATCCTTATTGAAAAGCCTTATACGGTTTTTCAATAAGAATGATATGATCTAATAATATCATCCTTATTGAAAAGCCTTATACAGTTTTTCAATAAGAATGATATGATCGAATAATATCCTTATTGAAAAGCCTTATACGGTTTTTCAATAAGAATGATATGATCGAATAATATCATCCTTATTGAAAAGCCTTATACGGTTTTTCAATAAGAATGATATGATCGAATAATATCATCCTTATTGAAAAGCCTTATACGGTTTTTCAATAAGAATGATATGATCGAATAATATCATCCTTATTGAAAAGATTTATACGGTTTTTCAATAAGAATGATAAGATCGAATAATATCCTTATTGAAAAGCCTTATACGGTTTTTCAATAAGAATGATATGATCGAATAATATCATCCTTATTGAAAAGCCTTATACGGTTTTTCAATAAGAATGATATGATCGAATAATATCATCCTTATTGAAAAGCCTTATACAGTTTTTCAATAAGAATGATATGATCGAATAATATCCTTATTGAAAAGCCTTATACGGTTTTTCAATAAGAATGATATGATCGAATAATATCATTTTTATTGAAAAGCCTTATACGGTTTTTCAATAAGAATGATATGATCGAATAATATCATCCTTAATGAAAAGCCTTATACGGTTTTTCAATAAGAATGATATGATCGAATAATATCCTTATTGATAAGCCTTATACGGTTTTTCAATAATAATGATATGATCGAATAATATCATCCTTATTGAAAAGCCTTATACGGTTTTTCAATAAGAATGATATGATCGAATAATATCATCCTTATTGAAAAGCCTTATACGGTTTTTCAATAAGAATGATATGATCGAATAATATCCTTATTGAAAAGCCTTATACGGTTTTTCAATAAGAATGATATGATCAAATAATATCATCCTTATTGAAAAGCCTTATACGGTTTTTCAATAAGAATGATATGATCGAATAATATCCTTATTGAAAAGCCTTATACGGTTTTTCAATAAAAATGATATGATCGAATTATATCATCCTTATTGAAAAGCCCAATACGGTTTTTCAATAAGAATGATATGATCGAATAATATCATCCTTATTGAAAAGCCTTATACGGTTTTTCAATAAGAATGATATGATCGAATAATATCCTTATTGAAAAGCCTTATACGGTTTTTCAATAAGAATGATATGATCAAATAATATCATCCTTATTGAAAAGCCTTATACGGTTTTTCAATAAGAATGATATGATCGAATAATATCCTTATTGAAAAGCCTTATACGGTTTTTCAATAAGAATGATATGATCGAATAATATCATCCTTATTGAAAAGCCTTATACGGTTTTTCAATAAGAATGATATGATCGAATAATATCATCCTTATTGAAAAGCCTTATACGGTTTTTCAATAAGAATGATATGATCGAATAATATCATCCTTATTGAAAAGCCTTATACGGTTTTTCAATAAGAATGATATGATCGAATAATATCATCCTTATTGAAAAGCCTTATACGGTTTTTCAATAAGAATGATATGATCGAATAATATCATCCTTATTGAAAAGATTTATACGGTTTTTCAATAAGAATGATAAGATCGAATAATATCCTTATTGAAAAGCCTTATACGGTTTTTCAATAAGAATGATATGATCGAATAATATCATCCTTATTGAAAAGCCTTATACGGTTTTTCAATAAGAATGATATGATCGAATAATATCATCCTTATTGAAAAGCCTTATACGGTTTTTCAATAAGAATGATATGATCGAATAATATCATCCTTATTGAAAAGCCTTATACGGTTTTTCAATAAGAATGATATGATCGAATAATATCATCCTTATTGAAAAGCCTTATACGGCTTTTCAATAAGAATTATATGATCAAATAATATAATCCTTATTGAAAAGCCTTATACGGTTTTTCAATAAGAATGATATGATCGAATAATATCCTTATTGAAAAGCCTTATACGGTTTTTCAATAAGAATGATATGATCGAATAATATCATCCTTATTGAAAAGCCTTATACGGTTTTTCAATAAGAATGATATGATCGAATAATATCATCCTTATTGAAAAGCCTTATACGGTTTTTCAATAAGAATGATATGATCGAATAATATTATCCTTATTGAAAAGCCTTATACGGTTTTTCAATAAGAATGATATGATCGAATAATATCATCCTTATTGAAAAGCCTTATACGGTTTTTCAATAAGAATGATATGATCGAATAATATCCTTATTGAAAAGCCTAATACGGTTTTTCAATAAGAATGATATGATCGAATAATATCATCCTTATTGAAAAGCCTTATACGGTTTTTCAATAAGAATGATATGATCGAATAATATCATCCTTATTGAAAAGTCTTATACGGTTTTTCAATAAGAATGATATGATCGAATAATATCATCCTTATTGAAAAGCCTTATACGGTTTTTCAATAAGAATGATATGATCGAATAATATCATCCTTATTGAAAAGCCTTATACGGTTTTTCAATAAGAATGATATGATCGAATAATATCATCCTTATTGAAAAGCCTTATACGGTTTTTCAATAAGAATGATATGATCGAATAATATCATCCTTATTGAAAAGCCTTATACGGTTTTTCAATAAGAATGATATGATCGAATAATATCATCCTTATTGAAAAGCCTTATACGGTTTTTCAATAAGAATGATATGATCGAATAATATCATCCTTATTGAAAAGCCTTATACGGTTTTTCAATAAGAATGATATGATCGAATAATATCATCCTTATTGAAAAGGCTTATACGGTTTTTCAATAAGAATGATATGATCGAATAATATCATCCTTATTGAAAAGCCTTATACGGTTTTACAATAAGAATGATATGATCGAATAATATCCTTATTGAAAAGCCTTATACGGTTTTTCAATAAGAATGATATGATCGAATAATATCATCCTTATTGAAAAGGCTTATACGGTTTTTCAATAAGAATGATATGATCGAATAATATCATCCTTATTGAAAAGCCTTATACGGTTTTTCAATAAGAATGATATGATCGAATAATATCCTTATTGAAAAGCCTTATACGGTTTTTCAATAAGAATGATATGATCGAATAATATCATCCTTATTGAAAAGGCTTATACGGTTTTTCAATAAGAATGATATGATCGAATAATATCATCCTTATTGAAAAGCCTTATACGGTTTTTCAATAAGAATGATATGATCGAATAATATCCTTATTGAAAAGCCTTATACGGTTTTTCAATAAGAATGATATGATCGAATAATATCATCCTTATTGAAAAGCCTTATACGGTTTTTCAATAAGAATGATATGATCGAATAATATCCCTATTGAAAAGCCTTATACGGTTTTTCAATAAGAATGATATGATCGAATAATATCATCCTTAATGAAAAGCCTTATACGGTTTTTCAATAAGAATGATATGATCGAATAATATCCTTATTGAAAAGCCTTATACGGTTTTTCAATAAGAATGATATGATCGAATAATATCATCCTTATTGAAAAGCCTTATACGGTTTTTCAATAAGAATGATATGATCGAATAATATCATCCTTATTGAAAAGCCTTATACGGTTTTTCAATAAGAATGATATGATCGAATAATATCATCCTTATTGAAAAGGCTTATACGGTTTTTCAATAAGAATGATATGATCAAATAAAATCATCCTTATTGAAAAGCCTTATACGGTTTTACAATAAGAATG
Source organism: Phosphuga atrata (assembly GCA_944588485.1). Classification (NCBI taxonomy): domain Eukaryota; kingdom Metazoa; phylum Arthropoda; class Insecta; order Coleoptera; family Silphidae; genus Phosphuga; species Phosphuga atrata. The sequence continues at coordinate 43,775,008 of OX155904.1, forward strand.
ATATGATCGAATAATATCCTTATTGAAAAGCCTTATACGGTTTTTCAATAAGAATGATATGATCGAATAATATCATCCTTATTGAAAAGGCTTATACGGTTTTTCAATAAGAATGATATGATCAAATAAAATCATCCTTATTGAAAAGCCTTATACGGTTTTACAATAAGAATGATATGATCGAATAATATCCTTATTGAAAAGCCTTATACGGTTTTTCAATAAGAATGATATGATCGAATAATATCATCCTTATTGAAAAGCCTTATACGGTTTTTTAATAAGAATGATATGATCGAATAATATCCTTATTGAAAAGCCTTATACGGTTTTTCAATAAGAATGATATGATCGAATAATATCATCCTTATTGAAAAGCCTTATAGGGTTTTTCAATAAGAATGATATGATCGAATAATATCATCCTTATTGAAAAGCCTTATACGGTTTTTCAATAAGAATGATATGATCGAATAATATCATCCTTAATGAAAAGCCTTATACGGTTTTTCAATAAGAATGATATGATCGAATAATATCCTTATTGAAAAGCCTTATACGGTTTTTCAATAAGAATGATATGATCGAATAATATCATCCTTAATGAAAAGCCTTATACGGTTTTTCAATAAGAATGATATGATCGAATAATATCATCCTATTGAAAAGCCTTATAGGGTTTTTCAATAAGAATGATATGATCGAATAATATCATCCTTATTGAAAAGCCTTATACGGTTTTTCAATAAGAATGATATTATCGAATAATATCATCCTTATTGAAAAGCCTTATACGGTTTTTCAATAAGAATGATATGATCGAATAATATCATCCTTATTGAAAAGCCTTATACGGTTTTTCAATAAGAATGATATGATCGAATAATATCATCCTTATTGAAAAGCCTTATACGGCTTTGCAATAAGAATGATATGATCGAATAATATCATCCTTATTGAAAAGCCTTATACGGTTTTTCAATAAGAATGATATGATCGAATAATATCATCCTTATTGAAAAGCCTTATACGGTTTTTCAATAAGAATGATATGATCGAATAATATCATCCTTATTGAAAAGCCTTATACGGTTTTTCAATAAGAATGATATGATCGAATAATATCATCTTTATTGAAAAGCCTTATACGGTTTTTCAATAAGAATGATATGATCGAATAATATCATCCTTATTGAAAAGCCTTATACGGTTTTTCAATAAGCATGATATGATCGAATAATATCATCCTATTGAAAAGCCTTATAGGGTATTTCAATAAGAATGATATGATCGAATAATATCATCCTTATTGAAAAGCCTTATTCGGTTTTTCAATAAGAATGATATGATCGAATAATATCATCTTTATTGAAAAGCCTTATACGGTTTTTCAATAAGAATGATATGATCGAATAATATCATCTTTATTGAAAAGCCTTATACGGTTTTTCAATAAGAAGGATATGATCGAATAATATCATCCTTATTGAAAAGCCTTATACGGTTTTTCAATAAGAATGATATGATCGAATAATATCATCCTTATTGAAAAGCCTTATACGGTTTTTCAATAAGAATGATATGATCGAATAATATCATCCTTATTGAAAAGCCTTATACGGTTTTTCAATAAGAATGATATGATCGAATAATATCATCCTATTGAAAAGCCTTATAGGGTTTTTCAATAAGAATGATATGATCGAATAATATCATCCTTATTGAAAAGCCTTATACGGTTTTTCAATAAGAATGATATGATCGAATAATATCATCCTTATTGAAAAGCCTTATACGGTTTTTCAATAAGAATGATATGATCGAATAATATCCTTATTGAAAAGCCTTATACGGTTTTTCAATAAGAATGATATGATCGAATAATATCATCCTTATTGAAAAGCCTTATACGGTTTTTCAATAAGAATGATATGATCGAATAATATCATCTTTATTGAAAAGCCTTATACGGTTTTTCAATAAGAATGATATGATCGAATAATATCATCTTTATTGAAAAGCCTTATACGGTTTTTCAATAAGAAGGATATGATCGAATAATATCATCCTTATTGAAAAGCCTTATACGGTTTTTCAATAAGAATGATATGATCGAATAATATCATCCTATTGAAAAGCCTTATACGGTTTTTCAATAAGAATGATATGATCGAATAATATCATCCTTAATGAAAAGCCTTATACGGTTTTTCAATAAGAATGATATGATCGAATATTATCCTTATTGAAAAGCCTTATACGGTTTTTCAATAAGAATGGAATGATCGAATAATATCATCCTTATTGAAAAGCCTTATACGGTTTTACAATAAGAATGATATGATCGAATAATATCATCCTTATTGAAAAGCTTTATACGGTTTTTCAATAAGAATGATATGATCGAATAATATCATCCTTATTGAAAAGCCTTATACGGTTTTTCAATAAGAATGATATGATCGAATAATATCATCCTTATTGAAAAGCCTTATACGGTTTTTCAATAAGAATGATATGATCGAATAATATCATCCTTATTGAAAAGCCTTATACGGTTTTTCAATAAGAATGATATGATCGAATAATATCATCCTTATTGAAAAGCCTTATACGGTTTTTCAATAAGAATGATATGATCGAATAATATCATCCTATTGAAAAGCCTTATAGGGTTTTTCAATAAGAATGATATGATCGAATAATATCATCCTTATTGAAAAGCCTTATACGGTTTTTCAATAAGAATGATATGATCGAATAATATCATCCTTATTGAAAAGCCTTATACGGTTTTTCAATAAGAATGATATGATCGAATAATATCCTTATTGAAAAGCCTTATACGGTTTTTCAATAAGAATGATATGATCGAATAATATCATCCTTAATGAAAAGCCTTATACGGTTTTTCAATAAGAATGATATGATCGAATATTATCCTTATTGAAAAGCCTTATACGGTTTTTCAATAAGAATGGAATGATCGAATAATATCATCCTTATTGAAAAGCCTTATACGGTTTTTCAATAAGAATGATATGATCGAATAATATCATCCTTATTGAAAAGCCTTATACGGTTTTTCAATAAGAATGATATGATCGAATAATATTATCCTTATTGAAAAGCCTTATACGGTTTTCCAATAAGAATGATATGATCGAATAATATCATCCTTATTGAAAAGCCTTATACGGTTTTTCAATAAGAATGATATGAACGAATAATATCATCCTTATTGAAAAGCCTTATACGGTTTTTCAATTAGAATGATATGATCGAATAATATCATCCTTATTGAAAAGCCTTATACGGTTTTTCAATAAGAATGATATGATCGAATAATATCATCCTTATTGAAAAGCCTTATACGGTTTTTCAATAAGAATGATATGATCAAATAATATCATCCTAATTGAAAAGCCTTATACGGTTTTTCAATAAGAATGATATGATCGAATAATATCCTTATTGAAAAGCCTTATACGGTTTTTCAAGAAGAATGATATGATCGAATAATATCATCCTTATTGAAAAGCCATATACGGTTTTTCAATAAGAATGATATGATCGAATAATATCATCCTTATTGAAAAGCCTTATACGGTTTTTCAATAAGAATGATATGATCGAATAATATCATCCTTATTGAAAAGCCTTATACGGTTTTTCAATACGAATGATATGATCGAATAATATCATCCTTATTGAAAAGCCTTATACGGTTTTTCAATAAGAATGATATGATCGAATAATATCATCCTTATTGAAAAGCCTTATACGGTTTTTCAATAAGAATGATATGATCGAATAATATCCTTATTAAAAAGCCTTATACGGTTTTTCAATAAGAATGATATGATCGAATAATATCATACTTATTGAAAAGCCTTATACGGTTTTTCAATAAGAATGATATGATCGAATAATATCATCCTTATTGAAAAGCCTTATACGGTTTTTCAATAAGAATGATATGATCGAATAATATAATCCTTATTGAAAAGCCTTATACGGTTTTTCAATGAGAATGATATGATCGAATAATATCATCCTTATTGAAAAGCCTTATACGGTTTTTCAATAAGAATGATATGATCGAATAATATCATCCTTATTGAAAAGCCTTATACGGTTTTACAATAAGAATGATATGATCGAATAATATCATCCTTATTGAAAAGCCTTATACGGTTTTTCAATTAGAATGATATGATCGAATAATATCATCCTTATTGAAAAGCCTTATACGGTTTTTCAATAAGAATGATATGATCGAATAATATCATCCTTATTGAAAAGCCTTATACGGTTTTTCAATAAGAATGATATGATCAAATAATATCATCCTAATTGAAAAGCCTTATACGGTTTTTCAATAAGAATGATATGATCGAATAATATCCTTATTGAAAAGCCTTATACGGTTTTTCAAGAAGAATGATATGATCGAATAATATCCTTATTAAAAAGCCTTATACGGTTTTTCAATAAGAATGATATGATCGAATAATATCATACTTATTGAAAAGCCTTATACGGTTTTTCAATAAGAATGATATGATCGAATAATATCATCCTTATTGAAAAGCCTTATACGGTTTTTCAATAAGAATGATATGATCGAATAATATAATCCTTATTGAAAAGCCTTATACGGTTTTTCAATGAGAATGATATGATCGAATAATATCATCCTTATTGAAAAGCCTTATACGGTTTTTCAATAAGAATGATATGATCGAATAATATCATCCTTATTGAAAAGCCTTATACGGTTTTTCAATAAGAATGATATGATCGAATAATATCCTTATTGAAAAGCCTTATACGGTTTTTCAATAAGAATGATATGATCGAATAATATCCTTATTGAAAAGCCTTATACGGTTTTTCAATAAGAATGATATGATCGAATAATATCATCCTTAATGAAAAGCCTTATACGGTTTTTCAATAAGAATGATATGATCGAATAATATTTTTATTGAAAAGCCTTATACGGTTTTTCAATAAGAATGATATGATCGAATAATATCATCCTTATTGAAAAGCCTTATACGGTTTTTCAATAAGAATGATATGATCGAATAATATCCTTATTGAAAAGCCTTATACGGTTTTTCAATAAGAATGATATGATCGAATAATATCCTTATTGAAAAGCCTTATACGGTTTTTCAATAAGAATGATATGATCGAATAATATCATCCTTAATGAAAAGCCTTATACGGTTTTTCAATAAGAATGATATGATCGAATAATATCCTTATTGAAAAGCCTTATACGGTTTTTCAATAAGAATGATATGATCGAATAATATCATCCTTATTGAAAAGCCTTATACGGTTTTTCAATAAGAATGATATGATCGAATAATATCATCCTTATTGAAAAGCCTTATACGGTTGTTCAATAAGAATGATATGATCGAATAATATCATCCTTATTGAAAAGCCTTATACGGTTTTTCAATAAGAATGATATGATCGAATAATATCATCCTTATTGAAAAGCCTTATACGGTTTTTCAATAAGAATGATATGATCGAATAATATCATCCTTATTGAAAAGCCTTATACGGTTTTTCAATAAGAATGATATGATCGAATAATATCCTTATTGAAAAGCCTTATACGGTTTTTCAATAAGATTGATATGATCGAATAATATCATCCTTAATGAAAAGCCTTATACGGTTTTTCAATAAGAATGATATGATCGAATAATATCCTTATTGAAAAGCCTTATACGGTTTTTCAATAAGAATGATATGATCGAATAATATCATCCTTATTGAAAAGCCTTATACGGTTTTTCAATAAGAATTATATGATCGAATAATATCATCCTTATTGAAAAGCCTTATACGGTTTTTCAATAAGAATGATATGATCGAATAATATCATCCTTATTGAAAAGCCTTATACGGTTTTTCAATAAGAATGATATGATCGAATAATATCATCCTTATTGAAAAGCCTTATACGGTTTTTCAATAAGAATGATATGATCGAATAATATCATCCTTATTGAAAAGCCTCATACGGTTTTTCAATAAGAATAATATGATCGAATAATATCCTTATTGAAAAGCCTTATACGGTTTTTCAATAAGAATGATATGATCGAATAATATCATCCTTATTGAAAAGCCTTATACGGTTTTTCAATAAGAATGATATGATCGAATAATATCATCCTTATTGAAAAGCCTTATACGGTTTTTCAATAAGAATGATACGATCGAATAATATCATCCTTATTGAAAAGCCTTATACGGTTTTTCAATAAGAATGATATGATCGAATAATATCATCCTTATTGAAAAGCCTTATACGGTTTTTCAATTAGAATGATATGATCGAATAATATCCTTATTGAAAAGCCTTATACGGTTTTTCAATAAGAATGATATGATCGAATAATATTATCCTTAATGAAAAGCCTTATACGGTTTTTCAATAAGAATGATATGATCGAATAATATCCTTATTGAAAAGCCTTATACGGTTTTTCAATAAGAATGATATGATCGAATAATATCATCCTTATTGAAAAGCCTTATACGGTTTTTCAATAAGAATGATATGATCGAATAATATCATCCTTATTGAAAAGCCTTATACGGTTTTTCAATAAGAATGATATGATCGAATAATATCATCCTTATTGAAAAGCCTTATACGGTTTTTCAATAAGAATGATATGATCGAATAATATCATCCTTATTGAAAAGGCTTATACGGTTTTTCAATAAGAATGATATGATCGAATAATATCATCCTTATTGAAAAGCCTTATACGGTTTTTCAATAAGAATGATATGATCGAATAATATCATCCTTATTGAAAAGCCTTATACGGTTTTTCAATAAGAATGATATGATCGAATAATATCATCCTTATTGAAAAGCCTTATACGGTTTTTCAATAAGAATGATATGATCGAATAATATCATCCTTATTGAAAAGCCTTATACGGTTTTTCAATAAGAATGATATGATCGAATAATATCATCCTTATTGAAAAGCCTTATACGGTTTTTCAATAAGAATGATATGATCGCATAATATCATCCTTATTGAAAAGCCTTATACGGTTTTTCAATAAGGATGATATGATCGAATAATATCATCCTTATTGAAAAGCCTTATACGGTTTTTCAATAAGAATGATATGATCGAATAATATCATCCTTATTGAAAAGCCTTATACGGTTTTTCAATAAGAATGATATGATCGAATAATATCCTTATTGAAAAGCCTTATACGGTTTTTCAATAAGAATGATATGATCGAATAATATCATCCTTATTGAAAAGCCTTATACGGTTTTTCAATAAGAATGATATGATCGAATAATATCATCCTTATTGAAAAGCCTTATACGGTTTTTCAATAAGAATGATATGATCGAATAATATCCTTATTGAAAAGCCTTATACGGTTTTTCAATAAGAATGATATGATCGAATAATATCATCCTTATTGAAAAGCCTTATACGGTTTTTCAATAAGAATGTTATGATCGAATAATATCATCCTTATTGAAAAGCCTTATACGGTTTTTCAATAAGAATGATATGATCGAATAATATCATCCTTATTGAGAAGCCTTATACGGTTTTTCAATAAGAATGATATGATCGAATAATATCCTTATTGAAAAGCCTTATACGGTTTTTCAATAAGAATGATATGATCGAATAATATCATCCTTATTGAAAAGCCTTATACGGTTTTTCAATAAGAATGATATGATCGAATAATATCATCCTTATTGAAAAGCCTTATACGGTTTTTCAATAAGAATGATATGATCGAATAATATCCTTATTGAAAAGCCTTATACGGTTTTTCAATAAGAATGATATGATCGAATAATATCATCCTTATTGAAAAGCCTTATACGGTTTTTCAATAAGAATGTTATGATCGAATAATATCATCCTTATTGAAAAGCCTTATACGGTTTTTCAATAAGAATGATATGATCGAATAATATCATCCTTATTGAAAAGCCTTATACGGTTTTTCAATAAGAATGATATGATCGAATAATATCATCCTTATTGAAAAGCCTTATACGGTTTTTCAATAAGAATGATATGATCGAATAACATCATCCTTATTGAAAAGCCTTATACGGTTTTTCAATAAGAATGATATGATCGAATAATATCATCCTTATTGAAAAGCCTTATACGGTTTTTCAATAAGAATGATATGATCGAATAATATCATCCTTATTGCAAAGCCTTATACGGTTTTTCAATAAGAATGATATGATCGAATAATATCATCCTTATTGAAAAGCCTTATACGGTTTTTCAATAAGAATGATATGATCGAATAATATCCTTATTGAAAAGCCTTATACGGTTTTTCAATAAGAATGATATGATCGAATAATATCATCCTTAAGGAAAAGCCTTATACGGTTTTTCAATAAGAATGATATGATCGAATAATATCATCCTTATTGAAAAGCCTTATACGGTTTTTCAATAAGAATGATATGATCGAATAATATCATCCTTATTGAAAAGCCTTATACGGTTTTTCAATAAGAATGATATGATCGAATAATATCATCCTTATTGAAAAGCCTTATACGGTTTTTCAATAAGAATGATATGATCGAATAATATCATCCTTATTGAAAAGCCTTATACGGTTTTTCAATAAGAATGATATGATCGAATAATATCATCCTTATTGAAAAGCCTTATACGGTTTTTCAATAAGAATGATATGATCGAATAATATCATCCTTATTGAAAAGCCTTATACGGTTTTTCAATAAGAATGATATGATCGAATAATATCATCCTTATTGAAAAGCCTTATACGGTTTTCAATAAGAATGATATGATCGAATAATATCCTTATTGAAAAGCCTTATACGGTTTTTCAATAAGAATGATATGATCGAATAATATCATCCTTATTGAAAAGCCTTATACGGTTTTTCAATAAGAATGATATGATCGAATAATATCATCCTTATTGAAAAGCCTTATACGGTTTTTCAATAAGAATGATATGATCGAATAATATCCTTATTGAAAAGCCTTATACGGTTTTTCAATAAGAATGATATGATCGAATAATATCATCCTTATTGAAAAGCCTTATACGGTTTTTCAATAAGAATGATATGATCGAATAATATCCTTATTGAAAAGCCTTATACGGTTTTTCAATAAGAATGATATGATCGAATAATATCATCCTTATTGAAAAGCCTTATACGGTTTTTCAATAAGAATGATATGATCGAATAATATCATCCTTATTGAAAAGCCTTATACGGTTTTTCAATAAGAATGATATGATCGAATAATATCATCCTTATTGAAAAGCCTTATACGGTTTTCAATAAGAATGATATGATCGAATAATATCCTTATTGAAAAGCCTTATACGGTTTTTCAATAAGAATGATATGATCGAATAATATCATCCTTATTGAAAAGCCTTATACGGTTTTTCAATAAGAATGATATGATCGAATAATATCATCCTTATTGAAAAGCCTTATACGGTTTTTCAATAAGAATGATATGATCGAATAATATCATCCTTATAGAAAAGCCTTATACGGTTTTTCAATAAGAATGATATGATCGAATAATATCCTTATTGAAAAGCCTTATACGGTTTTTCAATAAGAATGATATGATCGAATAATATCATCCTTATTGAAAAGCCTTATACGGTTTTTCAATAAGAATGATATGATCGAATAATATCATCCTTATTGAAAAGCCTTATACGGTTTTTCAATAAGAATGATATGATCGAATAATATCATCCTTATTGAAAGCCTTATACGGTTTTCAATAAGAATGATATGATCGAATAATATCCTTATTGAAAAGCCTTATACGGTTTTTCAATAAGAATGATATGATCGAATAATATCATCCTTATTGAAAAGCCTTATACGGTTTTTCAATAAGAATGATATGATCGAATAATATCATCCTTATTGAAAAGCCTTATACGGTTTTTCAATAAGAATGATATGATCGAATAATATCCTTATTGAAAAGCCTTATACGGTTTTTCAATAAGAATGATATGATCGAATAATATCATCCTTATTGAAAAGCCTTATACGGTTTTTCAATAAGAATGATATGATCGAATAATATCCTTATTGAAAAGCCTTATACGGTTTTTCAATAAGAATGATATGATCGAATAATATCATCCTTATTGAAAAGCCTTATACGGTTTTTCAATAAGAATGATATGATCGAATAATATCATCCTTATTGAAAAGCCTTATACGGTTTTTCAATAAGAATGATATGATCGAATAATATAATCCTTATTGAAAGGCCTTATACGGTTTTTCAATAAGAATGATATGATCGAATAATATCATCCTTATTGAAAAGCCTTATACGGTTTTTCAATAAGAATGATATGATCGAAAAATATCATCCTTATTGAAAAGCCTTATACGGTTTTTCAATAAGAATGATATGATCGAATAATATCATCCTTATTAAAAAGCCTTATACGGTTTTTCAATAAGAATGATATGATCGAATAATATCATCCTTATTGAAAAGCCTTATACGGTTTTTCAAAAAGAATGATATGATCGAATAATATCCTTATTGAAAAGCCTTATACGGTTTTTCAATAAGAATGATATGATCGAATAATATCATCCTTATTGAAAAGCCTTATACGGTTTTTCAATAAGAATGATATGATCGAATAATATCATCCTTATTGAAAAGCCTTATACGGTTTTTCAATAAGAATGATATGATCGAATAATATCCTTATTGAAAAGCCTTATACGGTTTTTCAATAAGAATGATATGATCGAATAATATCATCCTTATTGAAAAGCCTTATACGGTTTTTCAATAAGAATGATATGATCGAATAATATCCTTATTGAAAAGCCTTATACGGTTTTTCAATAAGAATGATATGATCGAATAATATCCTTATTGAAAAGCCTTATACGGTTTTTCAATAAGAATGATATGATCGAATAATATCATCCTTATTGAAAAGCCTTATACGGTTTTTCAATAAGAATGATATGATCGAATTTTATCATCCTTATTGAAAAGCCTTATACGGTTTTTCAATAAGAATGATATGATCGAATAATATCATCCTTATTGAAAAGCCTTATACGGTTTTTCAATAAGAATGATATGATCGAATAATATCATCCTTATTGAAAAGCCTTATACGGTTTTTCAATAAGAATGATATGATCAAATAATATCATCCTTATTGAAAAGCCTTATACGGTTTTTCAATAAGAATGATATGATCGAATAATATCCTTATTGAAAAGCCTTATACGGTTTTTCAATAAGAATGATATGATCGAATAATATCATCCTTATTGAAAAGCCTTATACGGTTTTTCAATAAGAATGATATGATCGAATAATATCATCCTTATTGAAAAGCCTTATACGGTTTTTCAATAAGAATGATATGATCGAATAATATCATCCTTATTGAAAAGCCTTATACGGTTTTTCAATAAGAATGATATGATCGAATAATATCCTTATTGAAAAGCCTTATACGGTTTTTCAATAAGAATGATATGATCGAATAATATCATCCTTAATGAAAAGCCTTATACGGTTTTTCAATAAGAATGATATGATCGAATAATATCATCCTTATTGAAAAGCCTTATACGGTTTTTCAATAAGAATGATATGATCGAATAATATCATCCTTATTGAAAAGCCTTATACGGTTTTTCAATAAGAATGATATGATCGAATAATATCATCCTTATTGAAAAGCCTTATACGGTTTTTCAATAAGAATGATATGATCGAATAATATCATCCTTATTGAAAAGCCTTATACGGTTTTTCAATAAGAATGATATGATCGAATAATATCATCCTTATTGAAAAGCCTTATACGGTTTTTCAATAAGAATGATATGATCGAATAATATCATCCTTATTGAAAAGCCTTATACGGTTTTTCAATAAGAATGATATGATCGAATAATATCATCCTTATTGAAAAGCCTTACACGGTTTTTCAATAAGAATGATATGATCGAATAATATCATCCTTATTGAAAAGCCTTATACGGTTTTTCAATAAGAATGATATGATCGAATAATATCATCCTTATTGAAAAGCCTTATACGGTTTTTCAATAAGAATGATATGATCGAATAATATCATCCTTATTGAAAAGCCTTATACGGTTTTTCAATAAGAATGATATGATCGAATAATATCATCCTTATTGAAAAGCCTTATACGGTTTTTCAATAAGAATGATATGATCGAATAATATCATCCTTATTGAAAAGCCTTATACGGTTTTTCAATAAGAATGATATGATCGAATAATATCATCCTTATTGAAAAGGCTTATACGGTTTTTCAATAAGAATGATATGATCGAATAATATCATCCTTATTGAAAAGCCTTATACGGTTTTTCAATAAGAATGATATGATCGAATAGTATCATCCTTATTGAAAAGCCTTATACGGTTTTTCAATAAGAATGATATGATCGAATAATATCCTTATTGAAAAGCCTTATACGGTTTTTCAATAAGAATGATATGATCGAATAATATCATCCTTATTGAAAAGCCTTATACGGTTTTTCAATAAGAATGATATGATCGAATAATATCATCCTTATTGAAAAGCCTTATACGGTTTTTCAATAAGAATGATATGATTGAATAATATCATCCTTAATGAAAAGCCTTATACGGTTTTTCAATAAGAATGATATGATCGAATAATATCCTTATTGAAAAGCCTTATACGGTTTTTCAATAAGAATGATATGATCGAATAATATCATCCTTATTGAAAAGCCTTATACGGTTTTTCAATAAGAATGATATGATCGAATAATATCATCCTTATTGAAAAGCCTTATACGGTTTTTCAATAAGAATGATATGATCGAATAATATCCTAATTGATAAGCCTTATACGGTTTTTCAATAAGAATGATATGATCGAATAATATCATCTTTAATGAAAAGCCTTATACGGTTTTTCAATAAGAATGATATGATCGAATAATATCATCCTTATTGAAAAGCCTTATACGGTTTTTCAATAAGAATGATATGATCGAATAATATCATCCTTATTGAAAAGCCTTATACGGTTTTTCAATAAGAATGATATGATCGAATAATATCATCCTTATTGAAAAGCCTTATACGGTTTTTCAATAAGAATGATATGATCGAATAGTATCATCCTTATTGAAAAGCCTTATACGGTTTTTCAATAAGAATGATATGATCGAATAATATCCTTATTGAAAAGCCTTATACGGTTTTTCAATAAGAATGATATGATCGAATAATATCATCCTTATTGAAAAGCCTTATACGGTTTTTCAATAAGAATGATATGATCGAATAATATCATCCTTATTGAAAAGCCTTATACGGTTTTTCAATAAGAATGATATGATTGAATAATATCATCCTTAATGAAAAGCCTTATACGGTTTTTCAATAAGAATGATATGATCGAATAATATCCTTATTGAAAAGCCTTATACGGTTTTTCAATAAGAATGATATGATCGAATAATATCATCCTTATTGAAAAGCCTTATACGGTTTTTCAATAAGAATGATATGATCGAATAATATCATCCTTATTGAAAAGCCTTATACGGTTTTTCAATAAGAATGATATGATCGAATAATATCCTTATTGAAAAGCCTTATACGGTTTTTCAATAAGAATGATATGATCGAATAATATCATCTTTAATGAAAAGCCTTATACGGTTTTTCAATAAGAATGATATGATCGAATAATATCATCCTTATTGAAAAGCCTTATACGGTTTTTCAATAAGAATGATATGATCGAATAATATCATCCTTATTGAAAAGCCTTATACGATTTTTCAATAAGAATGATATGATCGAATAATATCATCCTTATTGAAAAGCCTTATACGGTTTTTCAATAAGAATGATATGATCGAATAATATCATCCTTATTGAAAAGCCTTATACGATTTTTCAATAAGAATGATATGATCGAATAATATCCTTATTGAAAAGCCTTATACGGTTTTTCAATAAGAATGATATGATCGAATAATATCATCCTTATTGAAAAGCCTTATACGATTTTTCAATAAGAATGATATGATCGAATAATATCATCCTTATTGAAAAGCCTTATACGGTTTTTCAATAAGAATGATATGATCGAATAATATCATCCTTATTGAAAAGCCTTATACGATTTTTCAATAAGAATGATATGATCGAATAATATCCTTATTGAAAAGCCTTATACGGTTTTTCAATAAGAATGATATGATCGAATAATATCATCTTTAATGAAAAGCCTTATACGGTTTTTCAATAAGAATGATATGATCGAATAATATCATCCTTATTGAAAAGCCTTATACGGTTTTTCAATAAGAATGATATGATCGAATAATATCATCCTTATTGAAAAGCCTTATACGATTTTTCAATAAGAATGATATGATCGAATAATATCATCCTTATTGAAAAGCCTTATACGGTTTTTCAATAAGAATGATATGATCGAATAATATCATCCTTATTGAAAAGCCTTATACGATTTTTCAATAAGAATGATATGATCGAATAATATCCGTATTGAAAAGCCTTATACGGTTTTTCAATAAGAATGATATGATCGAATAATATCATCCTTATTGAAAAGCCTTATACGGTTTTTCAATAAGAATGATATGATCGAATAATATCATCCTTATTGAAAAGCCTTATACGGTTTTTCAATAAGAATGATATGATCGAATAATATCATCCTTATTGAAAAGCCTTATACGGTTTTTCAATAAGAATGATATGATCGAATAATATCATCCTTATTGAAAAGACTTATACGGTTTTTCAATAAGAATGATATGATCGAATAATATCATCCTTATTGAAAAGCCTTATACGGTTTTTCAATAAGAATGATATGATCGAATAATATAATCCTTATTGAAAAGCCTTATACGGTTTTTCAATAAGAATGATATGATCGAATAATATCATCCTTATTGAAAAGCCTTATACGGTTTTTCAATAAGAATGATATGATCGAATAATATAATCCTTATTGAAAAGCCTTATACGGTTTTTCAATAAGAATGATATGATCGAATAATATCATCCTTATTGGAAAAGCCTTATACGGTTTTTCAATAAGAATGATATGATCGAATAATATCCTTATTGTAAAGCCTTATACGGTTTTTTAATAAGAATGATATGATCGAATAATATCATCCTTATTGAAAAGCCTTATACGGTTTTTCAATAAGAATGATATGATCGAATAATATCATCCTTATTGAAAAGCCTTATACGGTTTTTCAATAAGAATGATATGATCGAACAATATCATCCTTATTGAAAAGCCTTATACGGTTTTTCAATAAGAATGATATGATCGAATAATATCATCCTTATTGAAAAGCCTTATACGGTTTTTCAATAAGAATGATATGATCGAATAATATCATCCTTATTGAAAAGCCTTATACGGTTTTTCAATAAGAATGATATGATCGAACAATATCATCCTTATTGAAAAGCCTTATACGGTTTTTCAATAAGAATGATATGATCGAATAATATCATCCTTATTGAAAAGCCTTATACGGTTTTTCAATAAGAATGATATGATCGAATAATATCATCCTTATTGAAAAGCCTTATACGGTTTTTCAATAAGAATGATATGATCAAATAATATCATCCTTATTGAAAAGCCTTATACGGTTTTTCAATAAGAATGATATGATCGAATAATATCATCCTTATTGAAAAGCCTTATACGGTTTTTCAATAAGAATGATATGATCGAATAATATCATCCTTATTGAAAAGCCTTATACGGTTTTTCAATAAGAATGATATGATCGAACAATATCATCCTTATTGAAAAGCCTTATACGGTTTTTCAATAAGAATGATATGATCGAATAATATCATCCTTATTGAAAAGCCTTATACGGTTTTTCAATAAGAATGATATGATCGAATAATATCATCCTTATTGAAAAGCCTTATACGGTTTTTCAATAAGAATGATATGATCAAATAATATCATCCTTATTGAAAAGCCTTATACGGTTTTTCAATAAGAATGATATGATCGAATAATATCCTTATTGAAAAGCCTTATACGGTTTTTCAATAAGAATGATATGATCGAATAATATCATCCTTATTGAAAAGTCTTATACGGTTTTTCAATAAGAATGATATGATCGAATAATATCATCCTTATTGAAAAGCCTTATACGGTTTTTCAATAAGAATGATATGATCGAATAATATCATCCTTATTGAAAAGCCTTATACGGTTTTTCAATAAGAATGATATGATCGAATATTATCCTTATTGAAAAGCCTTATACGGTTTTTCAATAAGAATGATATGATCGAATAATATCATCCTTATTGAAAAGTCTTATACGGTTTTTCAATAAGAATGATATGATCGAATAATATCATCCTTATTGAAAAGACTTATACGGTTTTTCAATAAGAATGATATGATCGAATAATATCATCCTTATTGAAAAGCCTTATACGGTTTTTCAATAAGAATGATATGATCGAATAATATCATCCTTATTGAAAATCCTTATACGGTTTTTCAATAAGAATGATATGATCGAATAATATCATCCTTATTGAAAAGCCTTATACGGTTTTTCAATAAGAATGATATGATCGAATAATATCATCCTTATTGAAAAGCCTTATACGGTTTTTTAATAAGAATGATATGATCGAATAATATCATCCTTATTGAAAAGCCTTATACGGTTTTTCAATAAGAATAATATGATCGAATAATATCATCCTTATTGAAAAGCCTTATACGGTTTTTCAATAAGAATGGTATGATCGAATAATATCATCCTTATTGAAAAGCCTTATACGGTTTTTCAATAACAATGATATGATCGAATAATATCATCCTTATTGAAAAGCCTTATACGGTTTTTCAATAAGAATGATATGATCGAATAATATCCTTATTGAAAAGCCTTATACGGTTTTTCAATAAGAATGATATGATCGAATAATATCATCCTTATTGAAAAGCCTTATACGGTTTTTCAATAAGAATGATATGATCGAATAATATCCTTATTGAAAAGCCTTATACGGTTTTTCAATAAGAATGATATGATCGAATAATATCATCCTTAATGAAAAGCCTTATACGGTTTTTCAATAAGAATGATATGATCGAATAATATCCTTATTGAAAAGCCTTATACGGTTTTTCAATAAGAATGATATGATCGAATAATATCATCCTTATTGAAAAGCCTTATACGGTTTTTCAATAAGAATGATATGATCGAATAATATCCTTATTGAAAAGCCTTATACGGTTTTTCAATAAGAATGATATGATCGAATAATATCATCCTTAATGAAAAGCCTTATACGGTTTTTCAATAAGAATGATATGATCGAATAATATCCTTATTGAAAAGCCTTATACGGTTTTTCAATAAGAATGATATGATCGAATAATATCATCCTTATTGAAAAGCCTTATACGGTTTTTCAATAAGAATGATATGATCGAATAATATCCTTATTTAAAAGCCTTATACGGTTTTTTAATAAGAATGATATGATCGAATAATATCCTTATTTAAAAGTCTTATACGGTTTTTTAATAAGAATGATATGATCGAATAATATCCTTATTTAAAAGCCTTATACGGTTTTTCAATAAGAATGATATGATCGAATAATATCATCCTTAATGAAAAGCCTTATACGGTTTTTCAATAAGAATGATATGATCGAATAATATCCTTATTGAAAAGCCTTATACGGTTTTTCAATAAGAATGATATGATCGAATAATATCATCCTTATTGAAAAGCCTTATACGGTTTTTCAATAAGAATGATATGATCGAATAATATCCTTATTTAAAAGCCTTATACGGTTTTTTAATAAGAATGATATGATCGAATAATATCCTTATTTAAAAGTCTTATACGGTTTTTTAATAAGAATGATATGATCGAATAATATCCTTATTTAAAAGCCTTATACGGTTTTTCAATAAGAATGATATGATCGAATAATATCCTTATTTAAAAGTCTTATACGGTTTTTCAATAAGAATGATATGATCGAATAATATCCTTATTTAAAAGCCTTATACGGTTTTTCAATAAGAATGATATGATCGAATAATATCATCCTTATTGAAAAGCCTTATACGGTTTTTCAATAAGAATGATATGATCGAATAATATCCTTATTTAAAAGCCTTATACGGTTTTTCAATAAGAATGATATGATCGAATAATATCCTTATTGAAAAGCCTTATACGGTTTTTCAATAAGAATGATATGATCGAATAATATCATCCTTATTGAAAAGCCTTATACGGTTTTTCAATAAGAATGATATGATCGAATAATATCATCCTTATTAAAAAGCCTTATACGGTTTTTCAATAAGAATGATATGATCGAATAATATCATCCTTATTGAAAAGCCTTATACGGTTTTTCAATAAGAATGATATGATCGAATAATATCATCCTTATTGAAAAGCCTTATACGGTTTTTCAATAAGAATGATATGATCGAATAATATCCTTATTTAAAAGTCTTATACGGTTTTTCAATAAGAATGATATGATCGAATAATATCCTTATTTAAAAGCCTTATACGGTTTTTCAATAAGAATGATATGATCGAATAATATCATCCTTATTGAAAAGCCTTATACGGTTTTTCAATAAGAATGATATGATCGAATAATATCCTTATTTAAAAGCCTTATACGGTTTTTCAATAAGAATGATATGATCGAATAATATCCTTATTGAAAAGCCTTATACGGTTTTTCAATAAGAATGATATGATCGAATAATATCATCCTTATTGAAAAGCCTTATACGGTTTTTCAATAAGAATGATATGATCGAATAATATCATCCTTATTAAAAAGCCTTATACGGTTTTTCAATAAGAATGATATGATCGAATAATATCATCCTTATTGAAAAGCCTTATACGGTTTTTCAATAAGAATGATATGATCGAATACTATCATCCTTATTGAAAAGCCTTATACGGTTTTTTAATAATAATGATATGATCGAATAATATCCTTATTGAAAAGCCTTATACGGTTTTTCAATAAGAATGATATGATCGAATAATATCATCCTTATTGAAAAGCCTTATACGGTTTTTCAATAAGAATGATATGATCGAATAATATCATCCTTATTGAAAAGCCTTATACGGTTTTTCAATAAGAATGATATGATCGAATAATATCATCCTTATTGAAAAGCCTTATACCGTTTTTCAATAAGAATGATATGATCGAATAATATCATCCTTATTGAATAGCCTTATACGGTTTTTCAATAATAATGATATGATCGAATAATATCATCCTTATTGAAAAGCCTTATACGGTTTTTCAATAAGAATGATATGATCGAATAATATCATCCTTATTGAAAAGCCTTATACGGTTTTTCAATAAGAATGATATGATCGAATAATATCATCCTTATTGAAAAGCCTTATACGGTTTTTCAATAAGAATGATATGATCGAATAGTATCATCCTTATTGAAAAGCCTTATACCGTTTTTCAATAAGAATGATATGATCGAATAATATCATCCTTATTGAAAAGCCTTATACGGTTTTTCAATAAGAATGATATGATCGAATAATATCATCCTTATTGAAAAGCCTTATACGGTTTTTCAATAAGAATGATATGATCGAATAACATCATCCTTATTGAAAAGCCTTATACGGTTTTTCAAAAAGAATGATATGATCGAATAATATCATCCTTATTGAAAAGCCTTATACGGTTTTTCAATAAGAATGATATGATCGAATAATATCATCCTTATTGAAAAGCCTTATACGGTTTTTCAATAAGAATGATATGATCGAATAATATCCTTATTGAAAAGCCTTATACGGTGTTTCAATAAGAATGATATGATCGAATAATATCATCCTTAATGAAAAGCCTTATACGGTTTTTCAATAAGAATGATATGATCGAATAATATCCTTATTGAAAAGCCTTATACGGTTTTTCAATAAGAATGATATGATCGAATAATATCATCCTTATTGAAAAGCCTTATACGGTTTTTCAATAAGAATGATATGATCGAATAATGTCATCCTTATTGAAAAGCCTTATACGGTTTTTCAATAAGAATGATATGATCGAATAATATCATCCTTAATGAAAAGCCTTATACGGTTTTTCAATAAGAATGATATGATCGAATAATATCCTTATTGAAAAGCCTTATACGGTTTTTCAATAAGAATGATATGATCGAATAATATCATCCTTATTGAAAAGCCTTATACGGTTTTTCAATAAGAATGATATGATCGAATAATATCATCCTTATTGAAAAGCCTTATACGGTTTTTCAATAAGAATGATAAGATCGAATAATATCATCCTTATTGAAAAGCCTTATACGGTTTTTCAATAAGAATGATATGATCGAATAATATCATCCTTATTGAAAAGCCTTATACGGTTTTTCAATAAGAATGATATGATCGAATAATATCATCCTTAATGAAAAGCCTTATACGGTTTTTCAATAAGAATGATATGATCGAATAATATCCTTATTGAAAAGCCTTATACGGTTTTTTAATAAGAATGATAAGATCGAATAATATCATCCTTATTGAAAAGCCTTATACGGTTTTTCAATAAGAAGGATATGATCGAATAATATCATAATTATTGAAAAGCCTTATACGGCTTTTCAATAAGAATGATAAGATCGAATAATATCATCCTTATTGAAAAGCCTTATACGGTTTTTCAATAAGAAGGATATGATCGAATAATATCATCCTTATTGAAAAGCCTTATACGGTTTTTCAATAAGAATGATAAGATCGAATAATATCATCCTTATTGAAAAGCCTTATACGGTTTTTCAATAAGAATGATAAGATCGAATAATATCATCCTTATTGAAAAGCCTTATACGGTTTTTCAATAAGAATGATATGATCGAATAATATCATCCTTAATGAAAAGCCTTATACGGTTTTTCAATAAGAATGATATGATTGAATAATATCATCCTTATTGAAAAGCCTTATACGGTTTTTGAATAAGAATGATATGATCGAATAATATCATCCTTATTGAAAAGCCTTATACGGTTTTTCAATAAGAATGATATGATCGAATAATATCATCCTTATTGAAAAGCCTTATACGGGTTTTCAATAAGAATGATATGATCGAATAATATCATCCTTAATGAAAAGCCTTATACGGTTTTTCAATAAGAATGATATGATCGAATAATATCCTTATTAAAAAGCCTTATACGGTTTTTCAATAAGAATGATATGATCGAATAATATCATCCTTATTGAAAAGCCTTATACGGTTTTTCAATAAGAATGATATGATCGAATAATATCCTTATTTAAAAGTCTTATACGGTTTTTCAATAAGAATGATATGATCGAATAATATCCTTATTTAAAAGCCTTATACGGTTTTTCAATAAGAATGATATGATCGAATAATATCATCCTTATTGAAAAGCCTTATACGGTTTTTCAATAAGAATGATATGATCGAATAATGTCATCCTTATTGAAAAGCCTTATACGGTTTTTCAATAAGAATGATATGATCGAATAATATCATCCTTAATGAAAAGCCTTATACGGTTTTTCAATAAGAATGATATGATCGAATAATATCCTTATTGAAAAGCCTTATACGGTTTTTCAATAAGAATGATATGATCGAATAATATCATCCTTATTGAAAAGCCTTATACGGTTTTTCAATAAGAATGATATGATCGAATAATATCATCCTTATTGAAAAGCCTTATACGGTTTTTCAATAAGAATGATAAGATCGAATAATATCATCCTTATTGAAAAGCCTTATACGGTTTTTCAATAAGAATGATATGATCGAATAATATCATCCTTATTGAAAAGCCTTATACGGTTTTTCAATAAGAATGATATGATCGAATAATATCATCCTTATTGAAAAGCCTTATACGGTTTTTCAATAAGAATGATATGATCGAATAATATCATCCTTATTGAAAAGCCTTATACGGTTTTTCAATAAGAATGATATGATCGAATAATATCCTTATTGAAAAGCCTTATACGGTGTTTCAATAAGAATGATATGATCGAATAATATCATCCTTAATGAAAAGCCTTATACGGTTTTTCAATAAGAATGATATGATCGAATAATATCCTTATTGAAAAGCCTTATACGGTTTTTCAATAAGAATGATATGATCGAATAATATCATCCTTATTGAAAAGCCTTATACGGTTTTTCAATAAGAATGATAAGATCGAATAATATCATCCTTATTGAAAAGCCTTATACGGTTTTTCAATAAGAATGATATGATCGAATAATATCATCTTTATTGAAAAGCCTTATACGGTTTTTCAATAAGAATGATATGATTGAATAATATCATCCTTATTGAAAAGCCTTATACGGTTTTTGAATAAGAATGATATGATCGAATAATATCATCCTTATTGAAAAGCCTTATACGGTTTTTCAATAAGAATGATATGATCGAATAATATCATCCTTATTGAAAAGCCTTATACGGGTTTTCAATAAGAATGATATGATCGAATAATATCATCCTTATTAAAAAGCCTTATACGGTTTTTCAATAAGAATGATATGATCGAATAATATCATCCTTAATGAAAAGCCTTATACGGTTTTTCAATAAGAATGATATGATCGAATAATATCCTTATTAAAAAGCCTTATACGGTTTTTCAATAAGAATGATATGATCGAATAATATCATCCTTATTGAAAAGCCTTATACGGTTTTTCAATAAGAATGATATGATCGAATAATATCCTTATTTAAAAGTCTTATACGGTTTTTCAATAAGAATGATATGATCGAATAATATCCTTATTTAAAAGCCTTATACGGTTTTTCAATAAGAATGATATGATCGAATAATATCATCCTTATTGAAAAGCCTTATACGGTTTTTCAATAAGAATGATATGATCGAATAATATCCTTATTTAAAAGCCTTATACGGTTTTTCAATAAGAATGATATGATCGAATAATATCCTTATTTAAAAGCCTTATACGGTTTTTCAATAAGAATGATATGATCGAATAATATCCTTATTGAAAAGCCTTATACGGTTTTTCAATAAGAATGATATGATCGAATAATATCCTTATTGAATAGCCTTATACGGTTTTTCAATAAGAATGATATGATCGAATAATATCCTTATTTAAAAGCCTTATACGGTTTTTCAATAAGAATGATATGATCGAATAATATCCTTATTTAAAAGCCTTATACGGTTTTTCAATAAGAATGATATGATCGAATAATATCGTTATTGAAAAGCCTTATACGGTTTTTCAATAAGAATGATATGATCGAATAATATCATCCTTATTGAAAAGCCTTATACGGTTTTTCAATAAGAATGATATGATCGAATAATATCATCCTTATTGAAAAGCCTTATACGGTTTTTCAATAAGAATGATATGATCGAATAGTATCATCCTTATTGAAAAGCCTTATACCGTTTTTCAATAAGAATGATATGATCGAATAATATCATCCTTATTGAAAAGCCTTATACGGTTTTTCAATAAGAATGATATGATCGAATAATATCATCCTTATTGAAAAGCCTTATACGGTTTTTCAATAAGAATGATATGATCGAATAATATCCTTATTGAAAAGCCTTATACGGTGTTTCAATAAGAATGATATGATCGAATAATATCATCCTTATTGAAAAGCCTTATACGGTTTTTCAATAAGAATGATATGATCGAATAATATCCTTATTGAAAAGCCTTATACGGTTTTTCAATAAGAATGATATGATCGAATAATATCATCCTTATTGAAAAGCCTTATACGGTTTTTCAATAAGAATGATATGATCGAATAATGTCATATTTATTGAAAAGCCTTATACGGTTTTTCAATAAGAATGATATGATCGAATAATATCATCCTTAATGAAAAGCCTTATACGGTTTTTCAATAAGAATGATATGATCGAATAATATCCTTATTGAAAAGCCTTATACGGTTTTTCAATAAGAATGATATTATCGAATAATATCATCCTTATTGAAAAGCCTTATACGGTTTTTCAATAAGAATGATAAGATCGAATAATATCATCCTTATTGAAAAGCCTTATACGGTTTTTCAATAAGAATGATATGATCGAATAATATCCTTATTGAAAAGCCTTATACGGTTTTTTAATAAGAATGATATGATCGAATAATATCATCCTTATTGAAAAGCCTTATACGGTTTTTCAATAAGAAGGATATGATCGAATAATATCATCCTTATTGAAAAGCCTTATACGGCTTTTCAATAAGAATGATAAGATCGAATAATATCATCCTTATTGAAAAGCCTTATACGGTTTTTCAATAAGAAGGATATGATCGAATAATATCATAATTATTGAAAAGCCTTATACGGTTTTTCAATAACAATGATAAGATCGAATAATATCATCCTTATTGAAAACCCTTATACGGTTTTTCAATAAGAAGGATATGATCGAATAATATCATCCTTATTGAAAAGCCTTATACGGTTTTTCAATAAGAATGATAAGATCGAATAATATCATCCTTATTGAAAAGCCTTATACGGTTTTTCAATAAGAATGATAAGATCGAATAATATCATCCTTATTGAAAAGCCTTATACGGTTTTTCAATAAGAATGATATGATCGAATAATATCATCCTTAATGAAAAGCCTTATACGGTTTTTCAATAAGAATGATATGATCGAATAATATCCTTATTGAAAAGCCTTATACGGTTTTTCAATAAGAATGATATGATCGAATAATATCATCTTTATTGAAAAGCCTTATACGGTTTTTCAATAAGAATGATATGATTGAATAATATCATCCTTATTGAAAAGCCTTATACGGTTTTTCAATAAGAATGATATGATCGAATAATATCATCCTTAATGAAAAGCCTTATACGGTTTTTCAATAAGAATGATATGATCGAATAATATCCTTATTGAAAAGCCTTATACGGTTTTTCAATAAGAATGATATGATCGAATAATATCATCCTTATTGAAAAGCCTTATACGGTTTTTCAATAAGAAGGATATGATCGAATAATATCATCCTTATTGAAAAGCCATATACGGTTTTTCAATAAGAATGATAAGATCGAATAATATCATCCTTATTGAAAAGCCTTATACGGTTTTTCAATAAGAATGATATGATCGAATAATATCCTTATTGAAAAGCCTTATACGGTTTTTCAATAAGAATGATATGATTGAATAATATCATCCTTATTGAAAAGCCTTATACGGTTTTTCAATAAGAATGATATGATCGAATAATATCATCCTTAATGAAAAGCCTTATACGGTTTTTCAATAAGAATGATATGATCGAATAATATCCTTATTGAAAAGCCTTATACGGTTTTTCAATAAGAATGTTATGATCGAATAATATCATCCTTAATAAAAAGCCTTATACGGTTTTTCAATAAGAATGATATGATCGAATAATATCCTTATTGAAAAGCTTTATTCGGTTTTTCAATAAGAATGATATGATCGAATAATATCATCCTTATTGAAAAGCCTTATACGGTTTTTCAATAAGAATGATATGATTGAATAATATCATCCTTATTGAAAAGCCTTATACGGTTTTTCAATAAGAATGATATGATCGAATAATATCATCCTTAATGAAAAGCCTTATACGGTTTTTCAATAAGAATGATATGATCGAATAATATCCTTATTGAAAAGCCTTATACGGTTTTTCAATAAGAATGATATGATCGAATAATATCATCCTTATTGAAAAGCCTTATACGGTTTTTCAATAAGAATGATATGATCGAATAATATCCTTATTGAAAAGCCTTATACGGTTTTTCAATAAGAATGATATGATCGAATAATATCATCCTTATTGAAAAGCCTTATACGGTTTTTCAATAAGAATGATTTGATCGAATAATATCATCCTTATTGAAAAGCCTTATACGGTTTTTCAATAAGAATGATATGATCGAATAATATCATCCTTATTGAAAAGCCTTATACGGTTTTTCAATAAGAATGATATGATCGAATAATATCATCCTTATTGAAAAGCCTTATACGGTTTTTCAATAAGAATGATATGATCGAATAATATCATCCTTATTGAAAAGCCTTATACGGTTTTTCAATAAGAAGGATATGATCGAATAATATCATCCTTATTGAAAAGCCTTATACGGTTTTTCAATAAGAATGATATGATCGAATAATATCATCCTTATTGAAAAGCCTTCTACGGTTTTTCAATAAGAATGATATGATCGAATAATATCATCCTTATTGAAAAGCCTTATACGGTTTTTCAATAAGAATGATATGATCGAATATTATCCTTATTGAAAAGCCTTATACGGTTTTTCAATAAGAATGATATGATCGAATAATATCCTTATTGAAAAGCCTTATACGGTTTTTCAATAAGAATGATATGA
This sequence comes from Phosphuga atrata, assembly GCA_944588485.1. Lineage (NCBI taxonomy): Eukaryota > Metazoa > Arthropoda > Insecta > Coleoptera > Silphidae > Phosphuga > Phosphuga atrata. The sequence goes on from OX155904.1 coordinate 43,801,704, forward strand.
TCGAATAATATCATCCTTATTGAAAAGCCTTATACGGTTTTTCAATAAGGATGATATGATTGAATAATATCATCCTTATTGAAAAGCCTTATACGGTTTTTCAATAAGAAGGATATGATCGAATAATATCATCCTTATTGAAAAGCCTTATACGGTTTTTCAATAAGAATGATATGATCGAATAATATCATCCTTATTGAAAAGCCTTATACGGTTTTTCAATAAGAATGATATGATTGAATAATATCATCCTTATTGAAAAGCCTTATACGGTTTTTCAATAAGAATGATATGATCGAATAATATCCTTATTGAAAAGCTTTATTCGGTTTTTCAATAAGAATGATATGATCGAATAATATCATCCTTATTGAAAAGCCTTATACGGTTTTTCAATAAGAATGATATGATTGAATAATATCATCCTTATTGAAAAGCCTTATACGGTTTTTCAATAAGAATGATATGATCGAATAATATCATCCTTAATGAAAAGCCTTATACGGTTTTTCAATAAGAATGATATGATCGAATAATATCCTTATTGAAAAGCCTTATACGGTTTTTCAATAAGAATGATATGATCGAATAATATCATCCTTATTGAAAAGCCTTATACGGTTTTTCAATAAGAATGATATGATCGAATAATATCCTTATTGAAAAGCCTTATACGGTTTTTCAATAAGAATGATATGATCGAATAATATCATCCTTATTGAAAAGCCTTATACGGTTTTTCAATAAGAATGATTTGATCGAATAATATCATCCTTATTGAAAAGCCTTATACGGTTTTTCAATAAGAATGATATGATCGAATAATATCATCCTTATTGAAAAGCCTTATACGGTTTTTCAATAAGAATGATATGATCGAATAATATCATCCTTATTGAAAAGCCTTATACGGTTTTTCAATAAGAATGATATGATCGAATAATATCATCCTTATTGAAAAGCCTTATACGGTTTTTCAATAAGAAGGATATGATCGAATAATATCATCCTTATTGAAAAGCCTTATACGGTTTTTCAATAAGAATGATATGATCGAATAATATCATCCTTATTGAAAAGCCTTCTACGGTTTTTCAATAAGAATGATATGATCGAATAATATCATCCTTATTGAAAAGCCTTATACGGTTTTTCAATAAGAATGATATGATCGAATATTATCCTTATTGAAAAGCCTTATACGGTTTTTCAATAAGAATGATATGATCGAATAATATCCTTATTGAAAAGCCTTATACGGTTTTTCAATAAGAATGATATGATCGAATAATATCATCCTTATTGAAAAGCCTTATACGGTTTTTCAATAAGAATGATATTATTCGATCATATCATCCTTATTGAAAAGCCTTATACGGTTTTTCAATAAGAAGGATATGATCGAATAATATCATCCTTATTGAAAAGCCTTATACGGTTTTTCAATAAGAATGATATGATCGAATAATATCATCCTTATTGAAAAGCCTTCTACGGTTTTTCAATAAGAATGATATGATCGAATAATATCATCCTTATTGAAAAGCCTTATACGGTTTTTCAATAAGAATGATATGATCGAATATTATCCTTATTGAAAAGCCTTATACGGTTTTTCAATAAGAATGATATGATCGAATAATATCATCCTTAATGAAAAGCCTTATACGGTTTTTCAATAAGAATGATATGATCGAATAATATCCTTATTGAAAAGCCTTATACGGTTTTTCAATAAGAATGATATGATCGAATAATATCATCCTTATTGAAAAGCCTTATACGGTTTTTCAATAAGAATGATATGATTGAATAATATCATCCTTATTGAAAAGCCTTATACGGTTTTTCAATAAGAATGATATGATCGAATTATATCATCCTTATTGAAAAGCCTTATACGGTTTTTCAATAAGAATGATATGATCGAATGATATCATCCTTATTGAAAAGCCTTATACACTTTTTCAATAAGAATGATATGATCGAATAATATCATCCTTATTGAAAAGCCTTCTACGGTTTTTCAATAAGAATGATATGATCGAATAATATCATCCTTATTGAAAAGCCTTATACGGTTTTTCAATAAGAATGATATGATCGAATATTATCCTTATTGAAAAGCCTTATACGGTTTTTCAATAAGAATGATATGATCGAATAATATCATCCTTAATGAAAAGCCTTATACGGTTTTTCAATAAGAATGATATGATCGAATAATATCCTTATTGAAAAGCCTTATACGGTTTTTCAATAAGAATGATATGATCGAATAATATCATCCTTATTGAAAAGCCTTATACGGTTTTTCAATAAGAATGATATGATTGAATAATATCATCCTTATTGAAAAGCCTTATACGGTTTTTCAATAAGAATGATATGATCGAATTATATCATCCTTATTGAAAAGCCTTATACGGTTTTTCAATAAGAATGATATGATCGAATGATATCATCCTTATTGAAAAGCCTTATACGCTTTTTCAATAAGAATGATATGATCGAATAATATCATCCTTATTGAAAAGCCTTCTACGGTTTTTCAATAAGAATGATATGATCGAATAATATCATCCTTATTGAAAAGCCTTATACGGTTTTTCAATAAGAATGATATGATCGAATATTATCCTTATTGAAAAGCCTTATACGGTTTTTCAATAAGAATGATATGATCGAATAATATCATCCTTAATGAAAAGCCTTATACGGTTTTTCAATAAGAATGATATGATCGAATAATATCCTTATTGAAAAGCCTTATACGGTTTTTCAATAAGAATGATATGATCGAATAATATCATCCTTATTGAAAAGCCTTATACGGTTTTTCAATAAGAATGATATGATCGAATAATATCATCCTTATTGAAAAGCCTTATACGGTTTTTCAATAAGAATGATATGATCGAATAATATCATCCTTATTGAAAAGCCTTATACGGTTTTTCAATAAGAATGATATGATCGAATAATGTCATCCTTATTGAAAAGCCTTATACGGTTTTTCAATAAGAATGATATGATCGAATAATATCATCCTTAATGAAAAGCCTTATACGGTTTTTCAATAAGAATGATATGATCGAATGATATCATCCTTATTGAAATGCCTTATACGCTTTTTTAATAAGAATGATATGATCGAATAATATCATCCTTAATGAAAAGCCTTATACGGTTTTTCAATAAGAATGATATGATCGAATAATATCATCCTTATTGAAAAGCCTTATACGCTTTTTCAATAAGAATGATATGATCGAATGATATCATCCTTATTGAAAAGCCTTATACGCTTTTTTAATAAGAATGATATAATCGAATAATATCATCCTTATTGAAAAGCCTTATACGGTTTTTCAATAAGAATGATATGATCGAATTATATCATCCTTATTGAAAAGCCTTATACGGTTTTTCATCAAGAATGATATGATCGAATGATATCATCCTTATTGAAAAGCCTTATACGCTTTTTCAATAAGAATGATATGATCGAATGATATCATCCTTATTGAAAAGCCTTATACGGTTTTTCAATAAGAATGATATGATCGAATGATATCATCCTTATTGAAAAGCCTTATACGCTTTTTCAATGAGAATGATATGATCGAATGATATCATCCTTATTGAAAAGCCTTATATACGCTTTTTCAATAAGAATGATATGATCGAATAATATCATCCTTATTGAAAAGCCGAATACGGTTTTTCAATAAGAATGATATGATCGAATAATATCCTTATTGAAAACCTTATACGGTTTTTCAATAAGAATGATATGATCGATTAATATCATCCTTATTGAAAAGCCTTATACGGTTTTTAATAAGAATGATATGATCGTATAATATGATCCTTATTGAAAAGCCTTATACGGTTTTTCAATAAGAATGATATGATCGAATAATATCATCCTTATTGAAAAGCCTTATACGGTTTTTAATAAGAATGATATGATCGTATAATATCATCCTTATTGAAAAGCCTTATACGGTTTTTCAATAAAAATGATATGATCGAATAATATCATCCTTATTGAAAAGCATTATACGGTTTTTAATAAGAATGATATGATCGAATAATATCATCCTTATTGAAAAGCCTTGTACGCTTTTTCATTAAGAATGATATGATCGAATGATATCATCCTTATTGAAAAGCCTTATACGCTTTTTTAATAAAAATGATATGACCGAATAATATCAACCTTATTGAAAAGCCTTATACGGGTTTTCAATAAGAATGATATGATCGAATAATATCATCCTTATTGAAAAGCCTTATACGGTTTTTCAATAAGAATGATATGATCGAATAATATCATCCTTATTGAAAAGCCTCATACGGTTTTTCAATAAGAATGATATGATCGAATAATATCATCCTTATTTTAAAGCCTTATACGCTTTTTTATTAAGAATGATATGATCGAATAATATCATCCTTATTGAAAAGCCTTATACGCTTTTAAAACAAGAATGATATGATCGAATGATATCATCCTTATTGAAAAGCCTTATACGCTTTATCAATAAGAATGATATGATCGAATGATATCATCCATATTGAAAAGCCTTATACGCTTTTTCAATAAGGATGATTTGATCTATTAATATCATCCTTATTGAAAAGCCTTATATACGCTTTTTCAATAAGAATGATATGATCGAATAATATCATCCTTATTGAAAAGCCGTATACGGTTTTTCAATAAGAATGATATGATCGAATAATATCATCCTTATTGAAAAGCCTTATACGGTTTTTCAATAAAAATGATATGATCGAATAATATCATCCTTATTGAAAAGCCTTGTACGCTTTTTCATTAAGAATGATATGATCGAATTATATCATCCTTATTGAAAAGCCTTATACGCTTTTTTAATAAAAATGATATGACCGAATAATATCAACCTTATTGAAAAGCCTTATACGGGTTTTCAATAAGAATGATATGATCGAATAATATCATCCTTATTGAAAAGCCTTATACGGTTTTTCAATAAGAATGATATGATCGAATAATATCATCCTTATTGAAAAGCCTCATACGGTTTTTCAATAAGAATGATATGATCGAATAATATCATCCTTATTTTAAAGCCTTATACGCTTTTTTAATAAGAATGATATGATCGAATAATATCATCCTTATTGAAAAGCCTTATACGCTTTTAAAACAAGAATGATATGATCGAATGATATCATCCTTATTGAAAAGCCTTATACGCTTTATCAATAAGAATGATATGATCGAATGATATCATCCATATTGAAAAGCCTTATAAGCTTTTTCAATAAGGATGATTTGATCTATTAATATCATCCTTATTGAAAAGCCTTATACGGTTTTTCAATAAGAATGATATGATCGAATAATATCATCCTTATTGAAAAGCCTTATACGGTTTTTCAATAAGAATGATATGATCGAATAATATCATCCTTATTGAAAAGCCTTATACGCTTTTTTAATAAGAATGATATGATCGAATGATATCATCCTTATTGAAATGCCTTATACGCTTTTTTAATAAGAATGATATGATCGAATAATATCATCCTTAATGAAAAGCCTTATACGGTTTTTCAATAAGAATGATATGATCGAATAATATCATCCTTATTGAAAAGCCTTATACGCTTTTTCAATAAGAATGATATGATCGAATGATATCATCCTTATTGAAAAGCCTTATACGCTTTTTTAATAAGAATGATATAATCGAATAATATCATCCTTATTGAAAAGCCTTATACGGTTTTTCAATAAGAATGATGTGCTCGAATAATATCATCCTTATTGAAAAGCCTTATACGGTTTTTCAATAAGAATGATATGATCGAATTATATCATCCTTATTGAAAAGCCTTATACGGTTTTTCAATAAGAATGATATGATCGAATGATATCATCCTTATTGAAAAGCCTTATACGGTTTTTCAATAAGAATGATATGATCGAATGATATCATCCTTATTGAAAAGCCTTATATACGCTTTTTCAATAAGAATGATATGATCGAATAATATCATCCTTATTGAAAAGCCGAATACGGTTTTTTAATAAGAATGATATGATCGAATAATATCCTTATTGAAAACCTTATACGGTTTTTCAATAAGAATGATATGATCGATTAATATCATCCTTATTGAAAAGCCTTATACGGTTTTTAATAAGAATGATATGATCGTATAATATCATCCTTGTTGAAAAGCTTTATACGGGTTTTCAATAAGAATGATATGATCGAATAATATCATCCTTATTGAAAAGCCTTATACGGTTTTTCAATAAGAATGATATGATCGAATAATATCATCCTTATTGAAAAGCCTCATACGGTTTTTCAATAAGAATGATATGATCGAATTATATCATCCTTATTGAAAAGCCTTATACGGTTTTTCAATAAGAATGATATGATCGAATGATATCATCCTTATTGAAAAGCCTTATACGCTTTTTCAATAAGAATGATATGATCGAATGATATCATCCTTATTGAAAAGCCTTATACGGTTTTTCAATAAGAATGATATGATCGAATGATATCATCCTTATTGAAAAGCCTTATACGCTTTTTCAATGAGAATGATATGATCGAATGATATCATCCTTATTGAAAAGCCTTATATACGCTTTTTCAATAAGAATGATATGATCGAATAATATCATCCTTATTGAAAAGCCGAATACGGTTTTTCAATAAGAATGATATGATCGAATAATATCCTTATTGAAAACCTTATACGGTTTTTCAATAAGAATGATATGATCGATTAATATCATCCTTATTGAAAAGCCTTATACGGTTTTTAATAAGAATGATATGATCGTATAATATCATCCTTGTTGAAAAGCCTTATACGGGTTTTCAATAAGAATGATATGATCGAATAATATCATCCTTATTTTAAAGCCTTATACGCTTTTTTAATAAGAATGATATGATCGAATAATATCATCCTTATTGAAAAGCCTTATACGCTTTTAAAACAAGAATGATATGATCGAATGATATCATCCTTATTGAAAAGCCTTATACGGTTTTTCAATAAGAATGATATGATCGAATTATATCATCCTTATTGAAAAGCCTTATACGCTTTTTTAATAAGAATGATATGATCGAATGATATCATCCTTATTGAAATGCCTTATACGCTTTTTTAATAAGAATGATATGATCGAATAATATCATCCTTAATGAAAAGCCTTATACGGTTTTTCAATAAGAATGATATGATCGAATAATATCATCCTTATTGAAAAGCCTTATACGCTTTTTCAATAAGAATGATATGATCGAATGATATCATCCTTATTGAAAAGCCTTATACGCTTTTTTAATAAGAATGATATAATCGAATAATATCATCCTTATTGAAAAGCCTTATACGGTTTTTCAATAAGAATGATGTGCTCGAATAATATCATCCTTATTGAAAAGCCTTATACGGTTTTTCAATAAGAATGATATGATCGAATTATATCATCCTTATTGAAAAGCCTTATACGGTTTTTCAATAAGAATGATATGATCGAATGATATCATCCTTATTGAAAAGCCTTATACGGTTTTTCAATAAGAATGATATGATCGAATGATATCATCCTTATTGAAAAGCCTTATATACGCTTTTTCAATAAGAATGATATGATCGAATAATATCATCCTTATTGAAAAGCCGAATACGGTTTTTTAATAAGAATGATATGATCGAATAATATCCTTATTGAAAACCTTATACGGTTTTTCAATAAGAATGATATGATCGATTAATATCATCCTTATTGAAAAGCCTTATACGGTTTTTAATAAGAATGATATGATCGTATAATATCATCCTTGTTGAAAAGCTTTATACGGGTTTTCAATAAGAATGATATGATCGAATAATATCATCCTTATTGAAAAGCCTTATACGGTTTTTCAATAAGAATGATATGATCGAATAATATCATCCTTATTGAAAAGCCTCATACGGTTTTTCAATAAGAATGATATGATCGAATTATATCATCCTTATTGAAAAGCCTTATACGGTTTTTCAATAAGAATGATATGATCGAATGATATCATCCTTATTGAAAAGCCTTATACGCTTTTTCAATAAGAATGATATGATCGAATGATATCATCCTTATTGAAAAGCCTTATACGGTTTTTCAATAAGAATGATATGATCGAATGATATCATCCTTATTGAAAAGCCTTATACGCTTTTTCAATGAGAATGATATGATCGAATGATATCATCCTTATTGAAAAGCCTTATATACGCTTTTTCAATAAGAATGATATGATCGAATAATATCATCCTTATTGAAAAGCCGAATACGGTTTTTCAATAAGAATGATATGATCGAATAATATCCTTATTGAAAACCTTATACGGTTTTTCAATAAGAATGATATGATCGATTAATATCATCCTTATTGAAAAGCCTTATACGGTTTTTAATAAGAATGATATGATCGTATAATATCATCCTTGTTGAAAAGCCTTATACGGGTTTTCAATAAGAATGATATGATCGAATAATATCATCCTTATTTTAAAGCCTTATACGCTTTTTTAATAAGAATGATATGATCGAATAATATCATCCTTATTGAAAAGCCTTATACGCTTTTAAAACAAGAATGATATGATCGAATGATATCATCCTTATTGAAAAGCCTTATACGCTTTATCAATAAGAATGATATGATCGAATGATATAATCCATATTGAAAAGCCTTATACGCTTTTTCAATAAGGATGATTTGATCTATTAATATCATCCTTATTGAAAAGCCTTATACGGTTTTTCAATAAGAATGATATGATCGAATGATGTCATCCTTATTGAAAAGCCTTATACGCTTTTGCAATAAGAATGATATGATCGAATAATATCATCCTTATTGAAAAGCCTTATACGGTTTTTCAATAAGAATGATATGATCGAATGATATCATCCTTATTGAAAAACCTTATACGCTTTTTCATAAAAATGATATGATCGAATAATATCAACCTTATTGAAAATCCTTATACGCTTTTTCAATAAGAATGATATGATCGAATGATATCATCCTTATTGAAAAGCCTTATACGCTTTTTTAATAAGAATGATATGATCGAATAATATGATCCTTATTGAAAAGCCTTATACGCTTTTAAAACAGGAATGATATGATCAAATGATATCATCCTAATTGAAAAGCCCTATACGCTTTTTCAATAAGAATGATATGATCGAATGATATCAAGCTTATTGAGAAGCCTTATACGCTTTTTCAATAAGAATGATAGATCGAATGATATCATCCTTATTGAAAAGCCTTATACGCTTTTTCAATAAGAATGATATGATCGAATGATATCATCCATATTGAAAAGCCTTATACGCTTTTTCAATAAGAATGATTTGATCGAATGATATCATCCTTATTGAAAAACCTTATACGGTTTTTCAATAAGAATGATATGATTGAATGATATTAAGCTTATTGAAAAGCCTTATACGGTTTTTCAATAAGAATGATATGATCGAATGATATCATCCTTATTGAAAAGCCTTATACGCTTTTTCAATAAGAATGATATGTTCTAATGATATCATCCATATTGAAAAGCCTTATACGCTTTTTCAATAAGAACGCGATAGACTCTACGATACGGTTGCTAAACCAAATGAAGTTATGCAAGCTGAAGCACAACTAGCTATTCCTGAATTAGAGCATAGACACCCCGAAATTAACATCCCACTCGAAATCAAGATACTAGTGGCACAAAAGAGAAGAGATCGAGCCAAATGGCAGTGAAGTCGAAATCCCCTAGATAAAACCTACTCAAACCAAGTCAGTAATAAACAAAAACCAATCTCAGAGAATACAGAAGAGAATCATTCAAAAGCTATGTAACCAAACTGAATAGATTTGATAACTCTATTTGGAAACCCATCAAATCTAATAACACCCAAAATGCTGAAGTAGTTGCAAAGAAAAGGCATTTTGCTGCTCACTTACATCTTCAATGCAATCCTCAGACTCAAGTACTGGCCTAAACACTCTAATCTGGATGAGATAATACTAATTCTAAAGCCAGAAAAGGATCCAAGCTACGTGACATCCTACCGGTCAATCAGCTTGCTGTGAGTTGTTTCTATACTACCGGAGAGGTTGATACTGACAAGAATAGGCTTTAACTCAGCAGACTGGATCCCAAACCATCAGTTTTTTGTCGACACCATTCAACTGTTCAACAATGCCACAGAATCGCCCATCAAATAAATACTGCATTTGAAGAATAATAATACGGTACTTCACTATTCCAGATGTATGACCGGCATTTGACAGGGTCTGGCACGAGGAACTATTATATACAATAAAAAAGGTGATTCCAGCTTTCTCGAACCTACTGAGATCATACCTACACATCCGACAGTTCAGAAGCAAAGAAGAAGAGTCATCAATGAAGTATCTGTATCATTTCCGATCAATGCTCTATTCTCACAAGGCAGTGTATGGGGCCCGTTACTATATGTGCCGTACACCTCAGATATCTCCGAAACACCAAACACAACCATGGGAACATTTGCAGACGATACACTGTATTAACTAACCACTCGGATCCCAAAATCGCCACAAAACATCTCCAAGACTACATACATCCACTGGAAATGTAGTTAAGAAAGTGAAAAGTTCAAATCAATGAAACCAAGTCCTGCCCTGCAACATTCACGTTACGAAAAGGTCTCTCTCCTCCAGTTTATTTAAATAATATATAAATTCCTCAATACTCGACAGTAAAATACTTTGGACTACATCTAGACAGCAAACTCAATTGGAAGAACCGCATTATCAAAAAGAAAAAATTGATTGATCTCAGACAAAGAGAACTCTTCTGGCTCATCGGCAAAAACTCGAGTTTAACGCTAAGCAACAAAATACTTTTATATAAAACTATCATCAAACCTATCTGGACTTATGGTATGTGCCAGCAAATCGAATATTGCCATAATGGAAAGAATCAAACTAAATTATTAAAATCAATTGCCAATGCTCCATGGTATGTCACAAACCAGATGATCCAAGAAGACCTAAAAATTACCTCAGTGAAGAAAGAAATCCAGGAAAGACAAAAAAGCATCAAGAAAAAATGGAATCTCAAGTAACTGAATTTTATTTAGATTTCTTAGTAAGCGCTTGTATAGATTTTTTATAGTCATTTTCTTTACATTCTTTCTATTTTGCCTTTTCTGAGTCCTTTTCTTCTATCTTGTTTTTCTCAGAAGTGTACGTACGTTACAATGGCAGATGACATTTTCCGACTTTTACGAACCGTGTTTTTTCTGGGACCTGCCTTTAAAAACGGTCTAATAATTTGCGGTGATATAACTGGTTGCCTTGATGTGGTCGCTAGTGATACTATTGGTGCCGAAGCAGTCGAAAATAGAGGAGGTCTAAAATTATCCTGTGATAAAGTTAGTTGCTCTGAAGGTCTTAAAAGTGATAGTGAAGATGCATTAGCAGGTGAAGGCCGATGAGGCAGATTCTCTTTTATTTCAGTTGCATTGTTGAAATCATTTTCTATATCGGAATAGACGTGTTTTACCGGGATTTGACAACATCCATTCATTCAGAGCAATCCTATACCTGATTTGAAGGGACCATACACTGTGAGGTCAAGGGGCTGTAAGGCTTATGGCTACAGTGTGGTGGTAAAGTGACTATTACAAGTTTTCTCTAGCAAATTGAATCACTCTGAGGTTAACGTATGAACTATGATTGCCCATTATAATCAATGCCGAATTTTCTTTGGAGGGTTTTACATGTAGTAGAAAATGTTCCAGAGCTTTAATGAAACATTCTTCATTCATCCATCCAGAAATATTTGCCAATTCAAGAGCTCCTGGTCCTGGACCATTAATTAACATAATGTGTTTGTAATTTACTCATGGAAACACAAAAATTTGGTGAAAAACCAGCAATAATTTGGTGGTAAAAAACCACCAGCAGCATTAATGAGAAAAAAAGTTGTCACCAAAGTTACTCGTTCACCTGATGTCACTTGTCCGATTTGTTTTGATCCTCTTTCAGCAATAACTTTAGGAGGATTGGTTACAGTGCTGCAGCCTGTTTCATCTGCGTTAAATATCATATGCAGCGGAAAACTATATCTGCTGTAAACATCAGTAAGTTTTTCAAAAAAGGTGTTTACGTTCGATTTATTAAAACTAGTTGCTCTGGAGAGTGAGGTACTTTCGGGTTTTCTTCGGCTAAATCTTTGAGTCTGCTCATTAAACTTCAACCAATCATCGCTTGCACCTTAAGAGCTCTTCCAATTATTTAAACAAACAGAATTAGCTTCTGCATAATTCAATGCCAATTTTTTGGTTTGTTGTCTTGTTAGCCCATATCACATTTTAGATGCAGCTTTCAAATACTCTACTCTAGCATACCCTCTTGTTCCACAGTAAAAATAGGCTTATTACCTGCTTAGATGATGCGGGTCTTTTGCACATCTTTGGTTTCGCTTTGGTTTGGTTTTTAATTGTTCATATAATGATTTATATTGAATGATATTCAAAAATAAGCCTTGAAAGAGTCGTCTTTTTCATTACACCGTAGCCCGGCTCTTTCATAGCATATCCTCTAGGACCTCTAGAAATATAACCTCAAAAACTAGCATGAAATTAAAGCTTCGCCGACAAAATATTTACGTTATTAGAAGGCCTAATATATTCATATAATTATAGTATAATCATATGGTTGTTAGTTTTGTGCCTGTAGCTATCAGAAAGCAAATATAATAAACTCAAAAACTTACTTTTTATGCACGAAATCTTCAACACTTTGCACCGACGCTATTTATTTTCGGTGAACTGTCAATTTTCTATGGGTGCTATCTGGCCAGTGTTGCTATTTTAAAATAACAATTTTTGCTTCATTCATTCAAAAACTTCAGAGTAAATCATGGCGGCTCTTTCAAAACATGGTCCTTTCATGCTCTTCCCCTAAATATAACACATTGATTTACGTGGAATATTGAATTATTTTAAGATATATTTTTCTAAAGATGGAATGGGGTTCCCCGAAAGAAATAATTGTAATGGCTCCATAAGAGGTCAAAGACAACTGGTTTGGACTAAACTATAGTACATAAATCACCCTAAATTCAAGTAAATAGAGAACGGTTTAATGATAATGTTCACAAATAACAGCTTAGTGACACTGCTGACGTGTATTGGTCCTTGAAACGGAATAAAAAATTAAACAAAGTTTTGTGCAAAATAAAGCAAATTGTAAAGATAAAAAAATATGTCAGATCAAATCTTACATTGTTATTTAAAATTTAAATCAAACTGATAAGCCTATAGTATTTAAATAGATTTTATATTAAAAAAAATGTTAGTTAGTTTGCAACGAGTTAAATCATAATCAACAGGTAAGATCAAGCAAAAACATGAAACTAATTTTACGCTTCAAACTAGATAAGGGACAAAGTTATTGTCTAAGGGTCAAATTTGTTAATTAAGTACCAAGTTGTTGACTGAGGAAAAAGTAGATACAAGTAGATTTAAGACCTAGATTAGTCTGGACTAAACTAGAGTACATAAATCACATTAGATAGAAACCATATTTTGAAATTAGTGGGATTAAGCTAGCTAGCTATCTCCATCCAGACATAGCCCTGGACTAAATAGAGAAAACCGATCCATATAGCGGACTCTGCCATCAGGAAGGACAAACGCTAAGGGAAAAGATGAAGAAGACTAGATAGCTATGAATTATCAACAATAATCAACGAGTGATAAGATTAAAATAGAGAGAAATAATTTGATAAACAAATTTTGGTCATTAATTAATTACGTGTAAATTACATGCAATAAGTCTTGTATGCTGGACAGTATTTATTCATAGAATTAGTTGCTTTGCGGTTGCAAAATTAGTCTTTGAAACATTTGAGTTGAACAAACAAATAACTATCAATTCTATGGTCGGCGCTTAAAAAGGCTTAAGTACAGTTTAGTCATTTATGAAAAATGGAGCATGAAAGTTTAGAAATATTATTTTTTGTCTGCGCAGAGGATCAAAATTTGTGAAGTGAAAATTGTTATTAAATTTAAACAAATTAGTTATTTTTGTTTAACTGATCACACAATATTATTATCTATATATCTATAATATCCTTTTATTGGCATACATAATTACCTACATTATTTTTAACCAAACAAAGAAAAAAAGTGCTACATTCATAGTCACACAAACAATAAATCCTTTCCAATACCGAGGTAAAAATTAAGAGATAAGGAAAAAGAAAGAAAAAACAATCAAACACACAAAACCCAAAAAAACAAAAACAAAATAATGCAACCAAAAATAGCAATTCATCGCACTCTATTCACAACCACAAAGAAAATTCACCTCACTATCTACTTATCTTTTTTTTAACTGTACCACCCTTTTCATTAAGGGCCAACGGGCTCCGTCTATCCTCATGGACGAACCCCAGTCTTCTACCACCGGTCTCTCCTCACTGCTCCACTGACATCCTTCACAGTTTTGTGCCCAATGAACCCACATGTCACTAGCTTCCCCGCATATGCCACATAACTTAAAGCGAGTGCCCATTAGGATGGAGCGAAATATTTTTTTTGGGTTGTGAGTGATCTAATAGTGAAAAATCGGTGCCTTTTAGACCCAAATTAATCCGTGCAAAATATTATTTGATTTGAATTATAGTAATAGCCTCCGCAACGTCATTGAATTTTTCAAGAAATATGGTTTTTAGACTAATTGAAATTTTAATGAACAGACGTATTTTATTCCCAGAAATTATTATAACTACAGTTTATTTTCTATACAAAACCAAAAAATGCATGATCTTTAGTTTATAATATAAAATAAGGAGAGTCAGGGAGCGCAGGAGGGGACAATTTGAACACTTGTCGCCTTGTCAGTGGACTACTGGTTTTGGCTTGAATTATTTATTAAATGTCCTATTTTTGGTGATATTTGTGAGATAAAACAAAATGTTCTACCTATTTACGAATATGTAATAAAATACTATGAATGGACAAGACATTTACTAAAGTTGCAATGGGTACTGCAAAAGAGCCCAGATTTTCAAAAATTGCAGATATAGTGACATCCAGAAATGAAAATATATGGCAAACTGCATCTATTCTGATAGTAACACCAACAAGGGTCCTACAGATACCATTTAAAAAGCATACCATTTAAAATGCAAAAACCTACTCAAGTCTGTCAAAAGGTCTCTACGGAAAAGTTTTCGACAAAGTAGTAAGTACTTTTTTATATTGCATGCAAGTATAAAGATTTCCCTCAATATATCTGTCGCAAGGATAAAAAGGTTCCCAAACAAGAACATACCTTTTTAATTAATCAAAGAACCTCTCGAAGTATGATAATAGGTGGAATCGACGTTAGTGTTACGAAGAAGTTGCAAAAGACCCTAAAAAGAAAACAGGAATGAGAAAACCGCCCAACTAGAGCCGTAAATACTTCGTTATCTGTTAAAGAATTTAGTACTTCTCTGGTATCGTCAGCGTCTGAAAGTCGTAGTAGCTCAGATAATTCCACAAACACCATAAAGAAAAGCTTTTCGAAAAAAAAGTATGCGTAGATTTTCCAACTTTATTGAAGACCTGCGACAGGTATCTTGTATCAGATAGAGCAGTTGCAGCGATTGCGTCGTTTATAGTGCCGCCTATAAATTTCAATGCTTCAACATATATTGATTTAATAGATTGGCAAGAAATATTAAGTGAACCACCGATTATGAAAAACTTGCCTGACCAAGAAATTCAGTCTATCGTTTAATCAGGTGGTGAGAGTGAAGTGTTGTTTTAAGGCTTCCATGCCACTTCCATATTCCATAAAGTTGACGACGATGGCTGCCACTTCTCAATGCATAAAAAAGTCAGGATGCGGTGCAATATGAGCCAAGTTGGAATCACGAAACGTAATGCCTAAATTTGACACAAAAAGAGATTTTCGAGCAAATTAATTGTTTTTTTTTAAATAATATTTTTATTCAAAAAATGTTGTATTTTTGATTAAATGTGATTAATATATATATATATATATATATATATATATATATATATATATATATATATATATATCTGAATTATATATTGCGAATCATTTATCACCCATTTATCATTAAATTAAGCTTAATATTTCGCAATAACTGTACTAGACTTTTATTATTAAATTTAAATTTTTGAGGTCAGTGCGGAGGCAGAAGATATTCATCAAATTAATTCAAAAATTATATTTATTTTAGCTTTAATACTAGTACATGTGGATCGTATTTTTCGGAATGGAATAGTTTTTGTGGATGGAGTTGAAAATAATGGAATAGTTGCTAAAGGTGTAATAATTGATGAGGGTGAAATTGTTTAATGAATTT
This sequence comes from Phosphuga atrata, assembly GCA_944588485.1. NCBI lineage: Eukaryota > Metazoa > Arthropoda > Insecta > Coleoptera > Silphidae > Phosphuga > Phosphuga atrata. Next base: position 43,818,165 of record OX155904.1, read on the forward strand.
TGACATTTGTATATGAAAGAGTAATCAGAATTGCGAGCTGCGCGATTCTTGTAGAAAGCGCATCAGCTAAGGTGGTATGAGTTGCAAGATGTACAATTCCTACTGCACAGAATATTAACTAATAATTCATCCGTCTCAAATGATTTTAATGCTGTCAGGTTTGTAAAATAATATAATAAAACACTTTTGAGGTGTACTTAATCATATAATGTTACCAATTGTCTGAAATCAAAGTGACTTTAATTTAAGGAGTGATATTAGAAATGAAAAGTTCCCAACGTTCATAAAAAGGTTACTATATCTAACGATGTGATATTAGTTCCTAAGGTGTACAATATGGACGATAGAAAATCAGCTGTGGAGTAAAAAGTTACTGAAAATCTCACTAAAACTTTTATAACCTTTAAATTGATTAAGTAACATTGATGTTGTCAACTTTGATGTTCAACATAACCAACATATTGTTTTAATCAAGTTGGTATCTTGTGTTTTTGAGTTACCAACATACTCAAACATAATCTCACCAACTATTTGTTAAAGTTACATTGTTGTCTTTTTTTTCGTCAAAATTGCAAGCCTTGCTTATTAACTTCACTTCATCATATATAGTAACCTCCTTTTATGAAGGTTGGCAACTCTTGATTTCCAATATCACTCCTCCAATTATAGTAAGTTTGCTTTTAGACAATTAGCAACACTTAGCAAAATTATGTTTCTAAAAGTTTCACCAAAAAAAATAATAACCAATAAATTACTCAACTGACGTTAATGTCAACTTTGATTTAATTTTCATATATTTCTTTATTTAAAAAATCCAGTGTCAAGGTTATCGGCCATGAAAATTCCAAAATGGTCAAATTGTTTCAATAGAAATATCTATGATCTTAATAGATCTGAAAGAGTTTTTATTATATCTATTGCAGTTTTCGAGTTGTTGCTATTTGAATCCATTAGTATCAGTTCCGGTTTGACTTCGAGGGATGCGTATGTGGTCTGGATTTCTATGGCGCTTTGCTAACCTAATAGCCTAACCTAGGTTAAACCAAAATTTAGCTTTACATATTTATCTTATGATCTCTTGGGTCGCGCTACCGCTAGAAGTTTGTCTTAATTTTTCGTTCGCTTTTCTTTCAGGCTAACAGACTTTGCCACTTTAGCTTATTGTAGATCAAGCTGTAAATGCATGTCTGGTAGACTTTGAAGTGTTGGACAAAAAAATATATTTGCAAGTTTTCAATAAATATTTCTTTGTTAAAAACAATCCTGTGTGAAGGCTATCGACCACAAAGGTACCAAAACGTTAATTTAAATAGAAAAATCTATAATCTATATATATCTAAAAAAAAATTCAAAATATCTGTTGTAGATTTCAATTTATAGTTATTTGAATTTATTAATTTTTGTTATGTCCGAGTTTGAAGGTCTTGATTTATCTGCCGCTTAGCGGTGTGCAACCTAATCTAACCGGGGTTAAACCAACGGTCCTTGCAACACCGTCCTACACTGTATCGAAAGCTTGCGCTACCGCGCGTATGTTGTCTTGATTTATCTGTCCCGTTATTTTACCCGGGGTAAACCAACATCCTTGCAACACTGTCCTATATTGGATCGAGAGTTCGCGCTTCCGCGCGTATGTTGTGTTGATTTAACTGCCCGCTTCGCGGCGGGCAACCTAACCTAACCGGGGTTAAACCAAGGGTCCTTGCCAAATTGTCTTATATTGGATCGAGAGTTCGCGCTGCCGCGCAACATACGCGATTTCTCTTGTCGAAGGCCCGTTCAGTTTTACAATAGAAAATGACAATTTCCCGTTTCGACGCGCAAGAGGAACGGAGTTTTTGAAGAAAAAGTAAAAAAATTAAAATGCACCTACAGTTGCCCCCTGCGGGGGCGGAACTTGGTTTGTCTTCTCACAGTCCTGATTTATCTCTCCCCTATGCGGCGGGCAACCTAATCTAACCGAGGTTAAACCGACGGTCTTTTTTTACATTGACCTATATTGAATCGAGAGTTCGCGCTGCCGCGCGTATGTTGTCTTGATTTATCTGTCCGCTTCGCGGCGGCAACCTAATCTAACCGGGGTTAAACCAACGGTCCTTGCAACACTGTCCTATATTAGATCGAAAGTTCGCGCTGCTGCGCGTATGTTTTCTTGATTTATCTGCCCTTCGCGGCGGGCAACCTATTCTAACCGGTGTTAAACCAACTTTTTCACAATGACCTATATTGAATCGAGAGTTCGCGCTGCCGCGCGTATGTTGTCTTGATTTATCTTCCCGCATCGCGGCGGTCAACCTAATCTAACCAAGGTAAAACCAACGGCCCTTGCCACTTTGTCCTACATTGGACCGAGAGTTCGCGCTGCCGCGCGTATGTCATGATTTCTCTTCCCGCTTCGCGGCGGACAACCTAATCTAACCAAGGTAAAACCAACGGTCCTTGCCACATTGTCCTCCATTGGACCGAGAGTTCGCGCTGCCGCGCGTATGTTGTCTTGATTTATCTTCCCGCTTCGCGGCGGACAACCTAATCTAACCAAGGTAAAACCAATGGTAAAACCAAATGGTATCTTAAAATATAAAATTCAAAGAAAGACAAAATATAAAATAGTGCTAAATACATGCAACTTCGGAGCCTTTGAAAAAAATATATATTTGTAAATTTTCATTAAGTATTTCTTTATTAGAAAAAATTACGTGTCCAGGCTATCGGCCACGAAGATACCAAAACGTCAATTTCAATAGAAAAATGTATAATCTATAGAGATCTGAAAGAAATTTCAATATATCTCTTGCAGTTTTCATTTTATAGCTATTTGAATTTATTAATTTCTGTTATGATCGAGTTTGAGGGGCGACGGCGGCCGCCAGATAAAATATTTTGCAAAACTAACTGAAAGATATCATAGATTGGCAAATTCTCTACAAATGTGTGAAATTTTATTGTTCCACGTTGTGTGAAACGAATTGTGTGAAACGAGTTGTGTGAATTCCGATCAAATTCGAACGCGAAAATTTAAAATATTCAAAAATTGTGAAAAAATATATTAATAATTGAAGGATTTCAATGAAACTTATACTGAATGTGGGTATCCACCAGAGGTATGAGTTGACAAAATTTGAAAACTCCCACTCCAATGGGGACGTCGTGAAGAATGATTTTCTCGTCAACTATTTTATGGAAATATCTCGCCAATGCCGCAAGGTGGAAAATTATAACCGAGATATCCGTATGTAAGACGTCGGTGTCTACAAAAAAGTATTCTTTGGAAATTTTGTAAAATCCTTCGGTTTGGTCGCAAAAGTAAAAAATATAAAATTGAAAAAATTTTAGAAGCCCTTTTCTGAATTTCGTTTTTGAATTTTTTCGTTTATAAAAAAAAAATTCGGCCAAACGGTTCGCTTTGGAAAGATGAAAATGACAGAACATTTAGATGAAAATGGGCTCTATAAAATAGCGCTAAATGCATGTTTCTTAGACTCCGGAAAATTCGACAAAAAAATATGTTTGCAAGTTTTCACTTAATATTTCTGATAAAACAATTATGTGTCTAGGCTATCGGCCACCAAGATGCCAAAACGTCAATTTCAATAGATAAATGTATAATCTATATAGATTTGAAAAAAATTTCAATATATCTCTAGCAGTTTTCATTTTATAGCTATTTGAATTTATTAATTTCTGTTATTTTCGAGTTTGAGGGGCGGCGGCCGCCGCCCGATGAAATATTTTGCAAAACTAACTGAGGGATATCATAGACTGACTAATTCTCTACAAATGTGTGAAATTTTATTGTTCCACGTTTAGTGAAACATAGTAAAATATTTTTTTCAACATATCCGTACATGTCAATCACGAATTCCGATCAAAACCGAATGCAAAAATTTCAAAATATTCAAAAATTGCGAAAAAATATATTAATCCTCGAAGGATTTCAATGAAACTTCTACTGAATGTGGGTATCCACCAGAAGTAACTGCTGATAAATTTTGAACGCTCCCACTCCAATGGGGACGGCGTGAGGAATTATTTTTGCATCACAGCTTATTTGCAAATATCTCGTCAACGCCTCAAGGTGGAAAATTATAACCAAGATATCCGTATGTAAGACGTCGGTGTCTACAAAAAAGTATTTTTTGAAAATTTTGTAAAAACCTTCGGTTTGGTCGCAAAAGTAAAAAATATAAAATTGAAAAAATTTTAGAAGTGACACACACACTCCTCTGAATTTCGTCACTCAATTTACACGGGTTTTAAATGGGCTCTTCCGCCAAAACAGTTCGCACTGGAAAAATGAAAATGACACAACATTTAGATGAAAATGTGCTCTATAAAATAGCGCTAAATGCATGTTTCTTAGACTTCGGAAAATTGAACAAAAAAATATATTTGCAAGTATTTCTTTATTAAAAAAATCCTGTGTCAAGGCAATCGACCACAAATATGTAAATTTCAATAGAAACATGTACAATTTATATATAACTCTTGTAAACTATATAAAACTGAATGCGTTTGTTAACGAAAGTGCTCTCTATTTATCTGTGTTGAAATTATTTAACACACTATTTAACACACTAAACGTTCGTCATGACGTGGCTATCAGCCGCAAAAAGTTTGCATGCAGCACATTTCAATGGGTCTCAATGAGCACTATTCGATTTTAAAAAGAAAATCCAGATAAACTTCGAGATGGCTTTTCCTTCAGCCGTCAAGTGGTAGAACTGACCGTTTTTCAACAAAAACTCTCTTGTTATACCCGCTAGGAAGTCGAGGAATACACCTTTAGATTCCAAATTAAATGTGTAATTTTAAACTATTCTTGTAGAACACTCCTAATTCCCACCGTTTGAAAATGGATTTTAAATCACCAGATGACCGAAAAACTTACATCGTCCCCCATGTAAAATTATCCGAATCACGAATCAGCCGCAGAAAATTCATGCAACATATTTTAATAGAACTTGATGAGTTGTATTCGAATTTGAATCGAAAATGTCAATAAATATTGAAATGGCTGTTCCTTCCGCAGTGAAATGGTAAAACTGACAGCTTTTCGCCAATAACTCTGTTGATATACATTCGAGGAAGACGCTTGTTGTACCGTTGGAATCTAAATTCAATTTAAAAGCTCCAATTATTCTTAAAAAAACTCGTAAATATCGCGGATTATGAAATAAATTTTGGAATTCAAATGTGAAGGGAATCAACTGTTTCTGATGTAAAATGGTCTGAATTTTAAGAATCTGCTAAAAGCGAATCTTGACGTTGCTATGTGTTGCTAATCAAGAGCCAGAGTCGCCGAAATCTGCAATTTAGAGATTTCAAGATATCTCTTTGAATTTTATTTGAATTTCAACCTAACATTGAGCGAAAAATCAGAATTTTGATTTAAATTCTTTTCTTTAATTTTATCTTTTCACATGCACATGAATAATCATAAACGGATAAACTTCAACAAAGACATTTCCACATAACCTGAGCGAAAATAGTGTCAGAATGATCAGCTGTAAGTGTAAATTGGCGATTCAGCGGCAAGCAATGGTCGTAGTATTTTTTACCTGGAGTGCGAAGCCGTTGATGGATTTGAGAAATTCAAACGCCATACTGTTGGCCTTTTCACCGGGCATGCACTTGTTGGACTGGAAATGTCAATTTTCTTTTAGGCGTTTCCGTTTGAAGAGGTGAAAAAAAAGTGACTTCGCGAATTGGGGCCTGCGGAACGTCCCCGGAGGTGTAATGCGCCGAGACTGGTGTCGTTCGAAAGTAGACACGTGGGGCTATAATTCCTGAAAAGAGCAATACAATTCTAAAACATTTCACCGAATATTGAAGGTTTCAATTTGCTCAATTTTGAAAAATTCGTTTCGAGTTTGGACGGGCGTCGAGACCCCCAAATCCGATAGAGCGATGCATCGTTCCTATCGCCTTATATACCCTTTCGTTCTATATTCAGAAACCACCACCGCGAGGCCCTGCTATTTAGTTTAGCGAATCCCAAAGGATTCTCGCGTACTTCAGCAAAACATGGTTTTTCGGGCCTCCCGGCGCCATCCGGCACGCAATCGCAATTAAACTCCAAAACAAACTTGAAGACACTATGCCGAATCGAATGGTGCCGGGCCGGTCCCGATCCAACTGTTGGGTATCCCGGGAGAGGGATCCCCGCAAATTAGGTGAAAAAAACATCGCGTTTTTTCGATTTTTGTGTTAAAATTGACCCAGAGTGGGAACAGGATGCCGAAGGTACCAGATTCTTCCACCGCCGGTTGCGGGTAAATATCTCGCATCGAACGAACCGGTTTGGAGACACGGCGTTTTTCAATCAAGAGAACGGCGTCCACAGATGTGATGAAAAAAAACGGGTTTTTTTCGCTTACATTTTCCGCCGCACCGGGTGAACCGACGGTCGCGTACTTTTCCGCATGACGTCAAAAAACGTGGAATCGACGCGGCAAGAGAAGGCAGTAAAAAAATCGAGCCGCGGACCAAAATTGCTCCTCAAAGGTGCTAGAAACGATCTCCTTTTCTGGCACCTAGAGGACGCCATGTGGGACTTGCGAGAGGCAGACGGACACGGGTCGAAGGCCTGTTCAGTTTTACAACAGAAAATGACCATTTCCCGTTTCGACACCCAAGAGGAACGGAGTTTTTACGGAAAAAGTGAAAAATTTAAAACGCACCTAGAGCCGCCCCCTGCGGGGGCGGAACTTGGTAAGGCTCGTCAAAAAAAACATAATTTTTTGTTCAATTCATTGGAAAAAATTCAAGACGTAAACCGCATTTTTTGACAATTTTTCTTAATTTTCAAGAAATCTTGACTTTTGACCCCTTTCGAAATCAGTGACGGTACCTTACTCGATTAGTATATTTCGATTCGACGATTCGACGATTCGACGATTCGACGACGACGACGACGATAATGCACCAATCCCCCCCTATTACAACTTTAAATCTCGAAACAAATATTTTTGCATACATCCGTGCTCCACCCTAGTGCCCATCCAGTACCTCCTGCCTTTTTCTTCTGACCCGCGCGAGCGTCGTGCAATCAATATCTGCGGCAGCCTAGCTCCTTCTAGGTATAACGGAAGTCTTTGGTACACTTGTACGCTCCTGTATTCTGGGAGGAACTTACTCCCCTCGATCTTCCTCTAACGACACTGCAGCTCCACCTCGGCTAACCTTCCACACACCAATTCTTCCACCTTCCTTCCATTCCCAAACATTCTCTCGATTTCCTCATATGCCCAGCCACAGCTTTCATACAGATTCTTTCTTTCGCTTCCCCATTTTGTGCCCTTATTTATACCCAAAACTTCCATTCTTACAACTCTCAGCACTTATTTTACAATCTTTTCATTACCCTTTCCATACACTTTCCTTTAACGACTTAACGACTTAAACTTAACGACTCTTCTAGCTGCCTGCGAAAAAACTTTCCCCATATTTGTTTCTTGCAGCAAGATGTATACCGGCGTAATTCTATCTAAATTGAGGGCCATTTTTAAAAAATGTAGCTGGACTCTCTCAACTTACTCTTCCTTTTTCACTCCCTACACTTCCGCTCCATAAAAAAGGATACTTCTCACACATTACTTCACCACACTACCATTTTTGCTGCAAAGTTATTGCTCAAGCACTCCTTCCATACATTCCCTAGCCCGTTAGCAGCCACCAACGCCTTTTTACAAATATATTTCACAAGCCCTTTCGCGGACCCATCCTGCCCAAACATAAAACCAAGGTATTTGAAGCTGCCACCTTCCGCCTTTTGAAATTCTTCCTCACGGACTTCTTAAGTTCTTTGACTGCTTGATCGACCATATACGTTTCTTTAGCTACTCCACATTTGATCTTGACCTGCACCATGGCTTCTGGAACCACTTCAATTATGCTTTGTAAGCTGCCGACTCCCGGAGTTATTCTTTCCAAATTTCTTTGGAACTTAACAATAGCCTTATCATTCCACATCGCTACTAATCTAACTTGACTTGAAAGCTTAACTTTACCCTCCCAAATTATGTCCAATGGAAAATGGTCAGATTCCCTTTAATTACACTCCACTCCTTATCTTCAACTCATTCCAACCCCAAGATTTTTTTCAACCCCAAATCCCTCGAATTTCTTGTTATCTTGAACCCTCCGCACTTATATATCCTGTTTGCAGCTCCCCTATCCTTACGTTCAAATTGCCTGCCAGTTGGAAGTGCGAGAGTGGAAGCGAAGTGCGACAGTCGTTGGTTTACTAAGGCAGTTAGAGTGTTTTCCGAGGTTTCGTCGCTAGCATTGAACTTCTTGCGGAGGCCCAGAGTTTATACGAATCGAGTTATTGGAGAAGCGAGGATATTTGGAGCGCAGAACAAGTAAGAGCGTGCGACAGTGCGAGTGGAGATTCTAAGTAGTATTGGCGATGGCCGGCAGCGGGGAAAGAGGCAGCATCTCGGAGAGCGATAGAGACGAGATTGCGCCGTTTAGAAGAAGTAGGCGAGTGGATAGGACTCCAGAAGCTGCCCATAAAAAGAAGAGGAAGGAAAGCCCGTCCGGATAAGTAGAACCAATTTCGGTAGAGATGTTGGTGAAGGAGATGGTTGAAGTGAAAAAGCAGTTAGTAAGCTTAATAAGAAAAACGACGAAAGAGAAGGAGGACAAAGCTTGGAAAGCTGGGTTGATGGAGCAGATTAAATCCATTAGTGTGGACAGTAAAGAGACTCGAGAAAGAGTGGGAATCCTGGAAGAGGAACTTAAAGCAATTAAAGGTAAAAATAAGGAGCTAGAGATAGAACTGGGAAAGAAAAACGAACTGGTGGGTAGAAGATTGGATGAGCTTTTCAAGTTGGAAGAAGAAAAGGACAAACAGAGCAGAAAATGTAACATAGTTATATATGGTGGTAAAGAGGCGGGGAATTGAAAAGAGGAAGTGAAGAAGGTATTTTCAGTTAAACTGAGGTTGGAGATGTATAGAGTGGGTAAAGCTAGCGGAAATGGTGGTTCTCTTATAGTTGTTAAGCTCGGTAAATGGGAAGAGAAAATGGACGTGGTGAGAATTAAAAAGGAATTAGCCGGCAGAAATTAACCGTGAGGCAGAGAAAAATTCTAAAGGAGCTTAGAAAGAAGGCAAGATTGGCAAAGGCGGAAGGGAAAGAAGTGAAATTAGCGCACCAGAAGTTGAAGATAGGTAATGACTGGTTCATTTTAAATGAAGTGTCATTATCCCTGGAGAAATAGGTTTTTCAGTAGGTGGGGGCGGGAGCGGAAGCGGACAGAGTGGAGGTTTGGGGGAGGGATTAAAACAAGTTAAAATATTGGTATGAAATATAGCTGGGCTCAAAAAAAGTTAGAAGGAATGGGAAAGTCGGACTTGTATGACTACTTTAAGGGTTTTCACATAATTAAAGTGACCACAAGTCCCGATTTTGGCGGGACTGTCCCGCTTTTAGGAGAACAGTCCCGCATCCTCGGCAGCTCGGCCATAGTTGAGTTATCGATCAATTTTGCAAAAATGTTCTTCATAAATTGAGATTTTGAAAAAAAATCGAATTTTGAAAATCGCCGAAACTGTTTTATTGGCGGTTCCGAATAGCATTCTAAAAGTTCGATCGAAGATCCCATTGACATTTTTCGATCGATACCTTAATTCAAAAGATATTTGCAATAATAAAGCCCATTTGCCCATTATTTTGAATGTAAATAAAAAAAAATCGCGCAATAGTTCTGTTGTAGTTCCAGGCAGAACTCTTAGAGTTCTATTGATCCATATAACATTTTACTGTAAAGTAAAAAATTGGAAAGATATGTGGAAAAATAGTCTTCACCGATGCACCTAAAAAAAGTTGTCGTGGAACTGCAATAGTTTAAATAAACGAGAAACTTCTCTTAATTTCTCACCAATTGCTCAATTAAAATCCGCAATTGCTCATATCATTAATTCATTATTTTATTAGTTATTAACTATTTAAAGTACAAATCGTTTTTCCACTCTTTGTGAGGGAAGCATTGAGTTTTTCTTATTAAATTTGCTTTCAATAAATTGCTCACTTTTTTCTATGTTTCTATGCAAGATCTTGCTAATTTTTTTAAATATATTTTTAATTAATCAAAAGAAATTATTTCGATTTAAAATGGCCATAAACGTGGTAAAAGATTGAGATCTCTTGCGCATGCACATAAATAAACTCATCGCGCATGCGCATTGAGGGCAAAACAAATGCGTAGGGAAACTAAATTTGAAGGGGGTATATAAAAATTGTTTATACTATTGATATTTTCTTCTTATTTCGATGACGTTTATTCATTAAATGGCGACAAGACATCATAATAACATTCCTATTGTAAATTTAATTGTCTTACAGCAATGACTACATTTAAATAAATTTTAATTTAATAATAACTAATTAGTTTACCTTGAAAGTATTTGTTTAATGTAGGTTAGCCTTCCAAATATATATGTTTATGTTTACTTGTTTTGTAATTATTTTGTACATATATAACTTAAGTTTTCCGTGCCATAAGCGCATGCGCGATGAATTTATTTATGTGCATGCGCATGAGATGCCAGTCTTTTACTACGTTTATCGCCATATTAAATCAAAATAATTTCTTTTGATTAATTAAAAAAAAATAACCAATATCTTGCATAGAAACTAGATGAGCAAAATGTGAGCAATTTATTGAAACCAAATTTAATAAGAAAAACTCAATGCTTCCCTCACAAATAGGCTAAACACGATTTGTACTTTAAATAGTTAATAACTAATAAAATAATTAATTAATAGTATGAGCAATTGCGGATTTTAATTGAGCAATTAGTGACCAATTAAGAGAGGTTTCTCGTTTTTTTTAATTATTGCAGTTCCACGCCAACTTTTTGTAGGTCACCGATGCGACGAAGTGAAAAAGAAAAGAAAAAACCGAGCCACAGTTCTGTTTGCAGTTCCCGGCAGAACAGAGTTCTATCGATCCATATAACATTTTTCTGTAGAATTAAAAGGTCTGTTTGCAGTTCCTGGCAGAACTCTTAGAGTTTTATCGATCCTTATAACATTTTTCTGTTAAGTTAAACAAAAATTTAAAGACATACAAAAAGTTCACGAATGAAGTTCGAGTTAACCAACATAATATTAGACTTTACCGACGGGATGATGTGAATAAAAAAATCGCTTTGAAACTTTCTCCTTTGTCAGCAGTTAGATTTACCGCCACAAATTTTAGTTATTAACAATGAATTCATAGTGAGACATGCCGAACAATCTTTTCGGGCCTAATTAGGTCTTCTGAACTTTTCGATCCTTTTCCCGTCCTAATTAAGAAAGCCTAATTTAAGCAAATCATTGGAAGTCCTAACTTCCACCTAATGAGGCCTTCCGAACTGTTAACGAACTGTTTCATTAGACGCATGCGCTCACACACACCCTTTCCTAAAGGCTATTTCCATACTTCACCAAGATAAGCTTCAGTTACTTATTATTCTTTCAAATACTTTATAGTGCATCATACACATTCGTTATTTTCATTAATTATACAGATATTGTTATTTTTTTTAGAGTTACTGCTGCGTTGCTAAAGATGCGTTTTTATCTAAATTCGTGGTAGATTTTGCTTTATAAGTTTTGAAACTAAATTGGCGCATGCGCACTAAATTATTAAGCAGTGGTAATAAACCAGTTTTAAAAGTTAAATTTGTTGTCTCTTACAAGGAGCATGCGCACTAAAATGATGAGAATCTATCCAAATTTAAAATGCATTTTAATTTATTCCAGTGTGGAAAAATTGTAATAATTATTATTTGTTAATTAATTAAACCAACAGTCCTTGCCACTTTATTCTACCTTGGATTGAGAGATCGCGCTATCGCGCGTATTTGGTCTTGATTTATCTACAATGTAACGTAGATTAAGAAAATAATATAAAAAATTCTTTACGCGTATAGTTAGTTTAAACCCTTTGTCCTAAAAGTTTCAAAGTGTTTTTAACCCTTGATTTGTTTCACTGTTAAATTACTGTTAAAAAAAAAATTTTGTTTAAAAAACTGTTTTAAGAAATATTTAAGAAGTTTTTTTTAAATATTATTTTTCGCATATTATTGAGAAACATAACTTATTCAAACTTGAAATAAAAATAGTACGAGAAGGTAACGAAATAAACATTTTAGTAAAAATGATATAAGTAATTGATAAAATAGCCCAGAGCAGTAAGCTTCTTCGGAAATCATTGACTATCGAACTATTAACTTGTTAAAATTGAAAATATATACATATTTATGTGTCTGAGTTAATAAGTAGTTTAGTTTGGTGTTGGTGGAGATTGGAATTAATTTTACAGAAACGTTACGAACCAATAACTTTTATTATAAAATGCCCAACAACCGAAAGAAAACTTAAAAACAAATACAAATGTTAACACTGGTCGAGAAAAACACAAAAAACAAAAGCGTTTTTTTTAGCGGTTAGCGGCTTTTAAGCCGCTAGTGACGCTCTTGCTGTTAATTAAAAAAAAAAAATTAAAGGCGCCACTTCCTGAACAAAATTTTAAGTGTCGTTGGTTGCCTAACTCTTTTTCAAACGTCTTTAATAAGTCTTCTTCCAACATTCACTCTGCGTTCGACAACTGCGTTGACGAAATTATTGTCCGACGGGATTGGTAGCACTGAGAGTTTTGTAATTGGCCGAACAAGAGTTGTTGTTGATTGTTACTACTCTGATAAGTCCGTCCGATCCAGGGTGAAGGGATAAGACCCTCGCAAGTGGCCATTTTGATGGTGGAAATCTTTCGTCTTTGACAAACACCAATGATCCTTCTTTGGTCTGATTTGAGGGATGATGCCACTTTGAAATTGAGGGATGGCGTTGAAGACACTCGGAGGACCATCTGGACCAAAATTGTTGAAATTTTTGCTGAACTAGTTGCCATCGTGAAAGTCGTGATATTGGTACAGATGAGAGAGATTATTCCGAGATGGTAGTGAGGGCGTCACCAATGAGGAAATGTCCTGGAGTGAGAGCCGGAAAATCTTCTGGATCATCTGAGAGAGGACCCAGGGGTCGTGAATTCAACACTGCCTCGATTTGAACCAAAAGAGTTGATAGTTCCTCGTACGTTAATACAGTATCGCCGATAGTCCGCCGTAGGTGATGTTTCACTGACTTGACAGAAGCCTCCCATTTTCCACCAAAATGTGGAGCTGCTGGAGGATTGAAGATCCAATTGGTACAATCATTAGCCAATAAAATAGCAAGTTCCTAGAACTCCTTGGAACTGCAGGAAAATTGTCGCCTAAGAATGGTATCTGCTCCGATAAAGTTTGTACCACAGTCACTGTGTAGAAATTTGCAGATACCTCTTCATCCGGAGAACCGCCGAAAGGCCGCAATGAAACTGTCCGTTGAGTAGTCTGTAACTGGCTCTATATGAATTGCTGAGGTTGTAATGCAAACAAAGATTGCTATCCATCCCTTGTGAGTCTTGTCGCCCCGACCTCGCCATGTTTTGGTTTTCATTCGGCCAGAGCAGTCGACTCCAGTATGGAAAAACGGTCGTGTTGGAGTAACGCGTAAGGCCGGTAGTTGACTTATGAGTTGTTGCGCTCGCACGCCCCGTTGGCGAGCACAACGAATACAGTGCAAGATGTGAGTTCTTACTGGAGCTCGGCCACCAATTATCCAATAATACTTACGGAGATATGCCAGAGTTAATTGAGGTCCCCCATGTAGTGTCCTTTGATGCGCGTCATTAATGATAATTTGAGTGAATGGAGTGTCTCTAGGTAGAGTGGTAGGGTGTTTCGACTCTGTGTTTAACTGGGTGTTTTTAAGTCGTCCACCGACTCTCAAAATGCCTGCGTTATCGATAAATGCTGTGAGACGTGAAAGACTATGGATCTTTGACAAATATTTTCCGCTCGATATAATTTTTAATTCTGCCGTGTAATACGCTCCTTGGACAGTTCTGATCCAATGTAGTCGTGACTTGTCCAGATCTTCAACTGTTAGTGGGGTGATATGATATTTCAGTGGAATTTTTTTTAATCTTGAAAGAACTCTTTGGCAGACAGCTGTGATTCTAAGTTACCGTGTCAAAGATGAGTATCGATAGACAAGTTCCCAAATTATCGGTTGGTTTACTGGTGACACCATTTGTAAAAGGCCAGATCGTTCAAGATCTGTCATGGAATTTGGTTGAGATGAGAGAGAGATGATGATCGGTGATAAAAACCCAAGCGGATTAAATAATTGTGCCACCTCCGAGAAAATTGCTCGTTGGGTTATTTTTGATGCAGTTGAAGAAGTAGCAATAAACTTGAACTGATCTGATCGAGGTTGCCATGTGAGTCCTAAAATTTTTACAGTTGATTCTTCAAATGAGTGAGTAGAATCTAACGAGATGTTCTCTGGTAAGACTGACTTGAGCAGATCTGAATGATTACTTGTCCATTTTGACAGTGGAAGTTCACTTTCCTTGCAAAAAGCAATACGCTGATTTGCAATTGACGTCGCCTGGATAAGGTTGTCCGACCCACCGTAAATATCATCTACATATCGTCCCTTGATTAGAGGAGAAACTGCCAATGGATATTTGTCACCTTCGTCTTGTACAAGTTGTAATGGAATTCTAACTACTAAATGTGGAGCTGGGCGAGTACGTGACCGTTGTTAATTGGTACAGAACGATGTTTTGTTGCCAATCAACCCAGAGAATGCGCTGTAGGTCCCAATCGTCGAGGTGCACTTTAATTTGTCGAAACATCTTAGTGATATCCGTAGCAAAAATGTACCGGTGTAGACGAACCCAGAGAAGCACATAAGTTATGTCGATCTGTACTTTCGGCCCTGTGTGTAGGATATCATTAAGACATATTCCAGATGTAGTTTTGCTTGGTCCGTTAAATACGACTCTCAATTTGGTGGTTAGACTTCGTTATTTCAGAATACCTTGGTGAGGAAGATAGTAGATATGAGAAGTTTCTGGATCCGAGAGGGGGGCTCGAGTTAAGTGTGATAGCTCTTCGTACTCCCTAATAAATTGGGGTAGAGTTCATCGTAATAAGGATCAGTTGAGAGTCGAGGTAAGAGACGATTGAGAGAGGCAACAGCTATATGTCGAGAGTCTCCGAGAAGACTTTCTTCAGAATAAAGAGGCAACCGTACGATGTAACGTACAGATTTGTTCCGTGAGTGAGTTGAAAGATAGTGAGCTTCACTTTCAGCCTTTTCTGCACTAAGATGACTGTTGGGTCTTGACGAAACTTCTTCCTATGCCCAGAATTTTGTAAGGAGTTGATAATGATCATGATCAACTGCAACTGTGTATGTGGCAACTTTCGATGATAATGTAATTTCGTTGACGGGTTCGGTAATAATCCATCCGAATATCGAACGTTGAGCTATTGATTCGTGCAATTCTCCTTAAATGATGTCTGATTCGATGAATTGTCCATATGAATCCGCTCCTAAAATTATATCAATTGTGCCAGGGGTGAGGAATTGCGGATCTGCAAGAGGAAGGAAGATGTGACCAATCAGAATTTGAAACCGAGAATGATGATAGCCGCGTGGTGAGTTGTTTCAATATGTGCGCTGTCATTGTAAAGGAAGCTGATGACTGATGAATTAATATCAGAACGAGTGAAAGTACGCCGCGAGTTGATCCGGATTAAGTACCGCCGATGCCGGTGAATGGTCGAGTGTTGTTGTGGGATCAGCAGTTTTTTACTAGATTCTCGGAAACGAATGAAAGGTTAGAACCTGGATCTATGAGTATTCTGACCTTGTGAGTAGAGCCATATAAAGATCTACTAGATTGACTTGTGCCAACAACACCATAGCGCGAGAAGCTAAGGGTACCGGTGATCGAGCGAGCTGGATAGTTGTCGCATCTAGTCAACTATGATGGCTCCTCTACACTATGGCCCATCTTGAGCCACATTAAGCCATCACCATTGTGTAGAGAGGTAGATGGCCTGTAGTGGCCTAAGTAGTGGATGATGGAGATGGTGATAACCATGGATGGCGTTGGGACCGGTCCGACTACACACATCAAAGGAGGCCGGCATACGCAAGTAAGCTGCGCAGTGGCTAAAGTGGCATGTCCACACCACACGGAAAAAAGTACACTCTAAAATACCTCTGATATCTAAGCATTTATTACAGTTTCAAATAGTAGCAACGGTTAACAAAAAAAATACTAATTAGAGGCGCCACTTCCTGAACAATTCTGTTTCAAACAATATGAATCAAAATTTACATAGTTGTTTTCCTTTTTCTTGAGAGTGGTGGCCGACCGTTTTTTTTAAATTTAATTAATTTGACCTTTTATAAAAGAAACCTACTAGTAATCAAAAATAAAAAGAAAAAAAATCTAAAATAGATCTGGACCTAGTAATAATATGTGCTCCTTTAACATCATTGGTAAACAATAGCACAGAGTTTAGCACCTGGGGTGAGTCGGGTGGCAGGGCTCCTTAGCCGTAGTGACGGCAACCTGTCTAGGGATGACAACCCCGAAGATTAAGCCTCCCAAGCTAACAACTTGGGTAGTATCTTGAACAGTGGCTCGCCACTGTCCCACGAAGAATATTCTTCAACTGAGCATGGAGAAAAATTTCGCTGAATGCACTACCGCAGGTGGTAACCAATCCACCTTCACCTAAGGTGACGTTATGTCGTACAGGCACAGGATTTCTAATCACAGGATACTGGATTCAGTCACCGACTTTACCTCCCCGAGCAGTCGTGTATCCATCCTATCTCTCAAATGTGAAAACAAGGGCTTCAGTATAGTCAATGTACATGCCCCAATCAACCAGGACAACAGGCGCAATCCAGACACAACTAAAAAAATCTGGGAATATTTAGAAGATATTATCTCTACACTTACAGAGAGGCACACTGTCATACTGCTTGGTGACTTCAATGCTCAATTGGCAAGAGAGAAAAAATACAGAAACATATTAGGCAATTATCCGGCTCACAACCGAACCAACCGCCACGGAGAACGATTGGTGGATCTGTGTAGGACCTTTGGGTTGCTCATGAATTCTACAGCCTTCAAACACTTGCCAATAAAACAGAAGACTTGGATTTCACCTAATAAAAACTTGGGTGAATTCCAGATAGATCATGAACGTAGAAATCGTAGAATCCGTCAATCGTCAATCTGGACTCTACTCTCTAAGATTACCTCTCAAAGATCAAAACTCACTACCTCTCAAAGATCAAAATAAGACTCCGGCCTAGAAACACTAGATTAGACAGAACCTGCAAAATGGTAAGATTTGACGTAGAGCGACTTAAGAACAGTCAAGAAGTAAGTCAGAGACTGAAAACAGATCTATACAGCTGGGACCAACTGAAGGAGACTTTTGTCAAGGCGGCCAATAAATTTGCTCCTCTCGCTAGTTGTTGGAAGCATCCGTGGTGGACTGAGGACTGTAACTATGCAATAGCCCAAAGACAGACAGCCTGGGTGAAGTGAAATTCTAAAGAGACCAAGGAAAATGTGCATACATTTTTGGACCAAAAAAAGGTTACAGCCAAGTTAATTCGAGGAACCAAACGGACCTTCACACAAAACCAACTAACCCAAATCAAAGAGAGCTTTGCTAAGAACAAGTCCAGAGATTTCTTTGGAACCTTCAAGTTGACCCTCAGAAAATACGCTCCGCCAAGCCTCCACTTCAGAGACTCACAATGCTTTTACTGAACTGGCTTTTAACAACAAGGATCACTGAGACTTTTAGCTCAGAACTTTAAAAATCTTATCAACTGTGATCCACCCAGCGAAGACTTCGACTATAAACAAACTACATCAAACCCAGACTTGCTGCCCCCCTTCATTGGAAGAATTTGGCCAGATTATTCAACTTCTTAAGAATAATAAGGCAGCTGGAGAGGACCCTATCGTTAATGAACTGTGGAAAGGAGCAGGTAGCAATGCCGCGCGCAAGCTAACCGAGATCATCCAGGAAATATGGGAAACAGAGAAATTGCCAACCGATTGGAAATCGGCTCTGATCCATCCGCTTCACAAAAAGGGAGATTTTATTGATCTAAACAGTTACCTTGGAATTTCTCTCGTCCCGGTAACATACAATATTCTCTCCAAGGCGTTACAAACAAGGGCAGAAAATCAGCGGGATAGTCAACTGGGAGAATACCACGGAAGCTTCAGGAAAACTGTGTTGAACAGATCCTCAATCTTAAAACTGTACTTACATACTCCAAGATGAGAAACCGCAAGGTGCTCGTCCCCTTTGTTGATTTTAGGTAGGCCTACAATTCCATTGATAGAGAAACGCTTAACAAAGTACTACAGGAACTAGGGCTATACAACAAAACTTGCAGACTCATCCTAGAAACCTTGACCAACACCCATTCCAAGGTTAAATTTTGAGGCGAGATCTCAAAAAGCTTCGAAATAAAAACTGGTGTGAGACGAGGAGATGGACTTTCCCCACTTCTCTTCAACTGTGTCCTTGAAAAGGTTATGAGAGAATGGCGCAAGGTACTGACCAACTTAGGTGTTCATAGTGGTGGTATCTACCTGGGACGTAAGAAAGATGGACTGGTTGAAGATTGCCTGGACTTTGCAGATGACATAGCACTGATTGCTGATTCTCTTGAGATGGAAACAATGCAGATAAATTGTCTCAGAAAACGTGCTGCCAAAGTGGGTCTTCAAGTGTCGCTGGAGAAAACAATTTTTCAACAATATCAAAGAAGCAGCAAGAAGCAGAGAGATGTTACTAGAGCAGGGAAACATCAAGACCACTGGCAAATTTAAGTATCTCGGCTAATGGATTGAAACCAGCCTATCCGAAAGAACAGCATTATCCAAGAGAGTCAACAAGTTAGAACTAGCCTTTCGACGGACTAAGAACACCTACAACAAGAAATGCCTGTCACGCAACCTGAAACTTGGAGTGTCTTTCCATGAACCGAAGAGATCTGGTAGAGAAATTGGAAGTCGGAGAGAGGAGAATCCTCAGAAAGATCCTAGGCCCGGCAAAGGAAGATGGGGAGTTCCGAAAACGACATAACTCTAAGCTCTACGAACATGTTGACAGGCTCTCTGACACTGAAAGGAAAAGTAGGAGAGCTTTCTATGGCCACATGGCAAGATTGCCTCGAAACCGACTAACCACCCGTCTGTTCACCCTCTGGCAAAAGAAGAAGGTTCGTACCACTTGGTTGACGGAAACCGAGAAGGATATTAAAGAACTGGGAATAACAGATCTCCGAAACAGACAGTATGTTAGACGCACCGTGAAGGAAGTCCGTGGATTTCAGGAAAAACTGCGAAGGAAAGGTACACTCTGGACAGAAGAGAGAAAGGAGTTAAACCGGCATA
Source organism: Phosphuga atrata (assembly GCA_944588485.1). NCBI lineage: Eukaryota > Metazoa > Arthropoda > Insecta > Coleoptera > Silphidae > Phosphuga > Phosphuga atrata. The sequence goes on from OX155904.1 coordinate 43,837,506, forward strand.
AGATGCGACAATACTGGGCAAAGACCAAAGCCCAACAGTTGAACAAGCGTGGTCCAAAATGGGCGTATTCGAAACAAGAAGAAGAAGTTATAAGTGATTAAAATTATAATTTTAGGATCTTCATAAATTATGTTTTCGAAAAAAGTCAAAAAACTGAATTCAAAATACTAGAATTTATTAAAAATGTATCATTGCTTGAAAGAATATAGAACATAACTTGATACGTTCTTCTATAGGTATCGGTTTTGTAGTAATAGGTAGGGGTTAATATGAAGTAGATTAACTAGTAAAAAAAAAACTAGATAATTTATTATTTGAGCTTATGTTTTACTTTATTTATCCTCTTCAAGTTGACAGAAAACTGATAGCTGAGTATCAAAAATCTTGGTTGCAAATTTAGACTATTTTCTATTTTTTGCAGATCAAGCAATTCAACATGTTTATTGACTACTCTATGTCCTGCCCTGCAGGCGTCCAATCCAACTGTCTTCCACTAACTGGACTTTCATCGAATGCTTTTCTAACTTTAATCAACACTTTGATGGCTACTCAATGTTTCTTCGACTCGAAATCGTTCCTTCCTCAAGATTCTTCTGGTAAACTGTTAATAAACCCTGGGGATTCGTATGATTTTATTGTGATTGGAGGAGGATCGGCAGGAGCTGTCGTAGCGAACAGGTTGACTGAAAGTGCAGAAAATAGGGTATTGTTGATTGAAGCTGGAGGATATCCGTCGTCTTCAACTAGGGTAAGATAAAAGAAATTTTGATAAATTGAGGATTTTGGTCACAATTTGTAACAAATAAAAACCTGGAAATCTCTTTGATAGAATATTTTGTGTTGCACAGATAGAGACTAGTTTAAAAAACATATCTTTTGTTAGAATTTATATTCATATATTTATATATTGAGCCTGTGTTCCGTTTGTTTTATGTTTGTATGATTATCTATAACGTAGGATGGTTTTACCAATTCTATCTTATCAGTTCAATCAATAACCTGCTAAGTTCATGTCTCTTTGCCAAAATGTCGAATTAAAAAATTGTTTTTCATGGAAGCAAAGCTGTGCTGATGACAGATGAATCTCGAAACGCGTGCACAGATAAGTTTACTTAACCCATCACCTGCCACGATACCCATTTGAAGATTTTCGAAATTTACGAACACGAACCACTCGGCGCCAAAAATATATTTAGGACGCCTCTCTGTGGGTCAGAATCCAAAAAACCTGATAATGAATAGAAGTTGATGTCCAATCTTCAAGAAATTTGGTATAGGTTGGTTTTCGAGGAAGCTAATGACATCTCCGATCTCATTTTTTTCAAAAATAAAATGGCTGATCCAAAATGGCAAATGACTTCCCCAAAAAATGTTATTAAGTTTCTCCGAAGTATTATATTGTTTTGTTTTTTTGAGATCGCTAATCACGAATTTGATATTTGATTTTTTCAAAAACAAAAAGGCTGATCGAAAATGTTGGATGACTTTCCCAAAAATGTGATTGATTTCCTCCAAAGTAGTATAAGAGGTTTTTAAAATCTGATATAAAATAAATTATATAAATATAAAATATATATAGGTATATAAATAAAAATTGTGAATACAAGATGGCGAGTGTTTTTGTTAAGCTTACTATTCGTTTCCTAACTATTTGTCAACACATGACGCTCTTAACGAGGTATGGAAACTAGGCGGGGAGAGAAAAAAACTGTCGAACTAATGGAATTATGTATTTTCACAGACTTTCTTATTGTGAGTTCGTATAATTGTCTTAAAATAATATAAGTACACTATGTCCGATAGTAATAATAGATGTTATACACTTCTATAATGAATTTGAATAATTAATTATTGATTGAATTTTTTAAATATGAAGAAAGTAATAGAAACTACAAAGAGAAACACGCGTTATGCCGCGCGCGAATACGTATCCATTCGACAGGACACCAAAAAAAATTGCAAATATTAGCAACCAATTATCAACAATTTTGATTCATTGTTTCGCTATCTTTATATTACATTATATTACATCTTTATATTATCAAAGCTCATGTGGTTTGGTGCGTTGGAATCGTATGATGTCATTCTGTACATTTAGGAGCATGGATGCTTCCTCGTTGATGTGATGCCGGAGTCGTGTTTCGTGCCAGATAGCATATCTTGTAATGATCGACTGTTTCTTCACCACGTTCAAGGTGTAAGTCAACATATGGCACATGGCATATGGCAACAGATGGCACGTAACATTTTGTTTTGTTATTGTTGGATTATGTAGTTGTTTTGTTTTTTAACACATCTCCATAATTGTATGCCGTATGTCCAGGTTGGGCACAACACCTGTTTGTATAGGGTTAGGTTGTTGTGCATTGTTAGTTCGGAGCGATGACCGAGGAGCCAGTACATTTTTCGTGTTTTCAATTGAAGTTCCTTTTGTTTTTTCTTGATGTGCTCCTTCCATCGGAGTTTTGCGACAAGCGTCATGCTCAGTTATTTTGCTGTTTTGGCTGGCTGAATAGTTATGCCATTAATAATGAGGGGTCTGTTTTCAATCTTTTTTAGTAAAGGTGATGTATGTAGACTCTGCTTCGTTAAGTTGGATTATCCATTTACGAGTCCAGGTGGTCATATTATATACAGCAAGTTGGAGTATTTCTAATGATTGCTCTATAGTTTTTCCAGTTGCCATCAGTGCAGTGTCCGCAAAGGTGGCAGTTATCGTGTTATCAGTATTGGGTATATCGTTTGTATCAAGTGGATAAAGCACCGGGTCCAGTACACTTCCCTGAGGGACACCAGCACTGATGTTCCGAAGCTTGGAGAACGCGTCCTCCTCCTATTTAATGCGGAATTTTTTTTCGGATAGGTATGATTTTAGTAGTTTGTAGTACGGGTCAGGCAGGCAGGATGGATCTAGAAATCTAAACTAATGAGCCGGCACCAACTTATATTTGTTTATTATTAGCATAAGACGTTTCATGATCAGCTTCTCAAAAAGTTTGGAACTCCACATCATTGAGATTTTTGCCAGGTTTTGGTAGCACAAATATTTTCGAGACCTTCCATGCGGTTGGTATATGCTTTAGACGAATTTCGGCATTGAATAAATTAGTTAGGTTGATCAAGGCTTTTCTCCGTATTTTTTTGAGGATTGTAGCGGTAATTAGGTCGAATCCGGGTGCTTTCTTTGGATTTAGATTTGTGTGAATCTCTTTATCAACCTCTTTGGGTGTTACTAGCGGGATTGTATCTTGGTAGTTGTTTGTTGGAATTATTGGGAATTCATCCGATCCCAGGTTGGGGAGAAATCTGCTTTCCAAATGCTTTGCAAAAGTGTCTGCTTTATCGGAGGAATTTGAGTGATCGGTCGCTTCAGGTAGTTTTTGGCCTTGCATAGAGAATGCTTTGTGGTATTGTCAGCGGTTATTCCCGAGAGAAAGTTGTTGATAGAGTTGTTTTTATGTATCTTAATCTCTCTTGTTAATTGTTACGTTATTCTATTTAGGTTGGTTTTGTCTTGCGGTGCTCGTGTTTGAGGCCGTCTTCTAAGTCTGCGTTTTAAGGTGATCAGGTTTTTTATTTCTTAAGGGAAATTGAGACCCTTGAGTTTTCGCTTTAGGATATAAAGTTCTTTTTCTCTCTTATGTGGATCATTTTTAATTGATGAAAGATGGGTACTAGGAAGTGTTTTATGCTTGCTGAATTAGAAGACGCCGCAAATGACCCTAATTTCTTTGAAAGTGACGATGATGGCGCTACTATTAATATTGAAATTCCCCCCCATGATTTCGATATTGTTTCGGATATCGCGGACATTGACGAGACTACATTAGAAGACAACTGTCCCAGAGATGTTCCCAGCGGCTAGAAGTTTCGGATGATCTGAATATAACTTCTACAAATACAGACCCCAATAACAACAATGTAACTAGAACTGTACAAAAACGAAAACGTATGTAAAAAAACTAATAGGAAGAGTCGAGAAACAAATTCAGATTGGCAAAAAGTAAGATACGACGTTGGAAAATCAATTGGAAATAATAAAGACATTGCGAATCACAAATAAAGCAGTTATTAAAAGGAAAGACAGCTGTTGAGGTTTTTGTACTTGATGAAGAGATAATGACTTATATAGTCAGAGTGTCACATACGCCACTCAAAATAGCAGACATAGTTTTACATTTTTATTGACTGTTTGACGAAATTTATAGGATTTTTATTGCTCTGAATACACGAGCAAACGTATTGGTGTGAAGATGAAGACTTATGCATTGAAGGTTTAACCCTTAACCACCTGGGTCCGGTCACTGAGTCGCAATGGTTTTATGAATCGTGTGTATCTTTTTTCAAACAATACCCACAACTTACAGCACCTGGCTAATTGTTCACTGAATCATAGTAACAAAATGTCAAAAATGGGTTTGTCATCAAATATGTGTAGACGCGTAATAAAAATATTTGAAATATTCGAGCGGTCGCTGTGACTGGTCCCGGGTCTTTATAAGAGTTTTAGTCGCTTGCACATGCACGAACTTTCCACTTTTATTTCTAAATAAAAAATCGTTAGATTTACATAACTTGCTTCATCATCTTCAAACCATTGCCAAAGAGTTTTTTTCAAAGTCTGGATCTGTATATTTCACTGATTTTGCGCCATTTTATAATGTTGAATAATAATTGATAAAGCAAATTGGTCAAATAACTGCGGCTTCTACGAAGTGCAGATTTTATGACTGTTCCTGGAACCGACGGGCTTAAAAATATGAGTTAAATTAGGAAAAAACTACATCAAACGATTACTAAGAACAACTATTTCTCAGTAATCGTTTGTTATAGTTTTTTCCTAATTATACTCATATTTTTAACCCTTAACCACCTGGGTCGTTTCAGGAACAGTCATAAAATCTGCTCTTCGTAGAAAAAGCAGTTATTTGACCAACCCCTGCTCTTCATTTACTTCATCCCCTCTAATATTGTAACAACGATTTCATATTATTAGAATTTTAAAATCAGTTATCTGCGAGGTGATCACCTACTTGATCAATTATTATTCAACATTATAAAATGGCGCAAACGCGGACAGTGAAATATACAGATCCAGACTTTTAAAAAACTCTTATGCATTGGTTTGAAGATGATGAAGCAAGTGATGTAAATTTAAGTTGTTCTGAAAATGAACAAGAAGAAAGTGAACACGACTCATTATCTGAGTTATCAGCAAGTGAACAAAGTGAAGATGAACCGATGGAAATAGTAACACCACATATGCAAAGAATACATTAAAACTTTCATTTATCATATGAACTTCGCGCATGCATCCGCAGAGTACTAGGCATTCAAGCAGAAATTCCCCAAGGAGATGCAAAACTGACAAAGAGGAAAACCTGTTAAATGTGTGATCCGAAGTTGAAAAGAAAAACATTATACTTATGCCATTGCTGCAAGAAACCAGTGTGTTTAGAATGCACAAATAAAATTTGTCGCAACTGCAGCGAAAATATTTAGGGTGATATTAGGGCCTTGCAATATTTATGAAAAAATTTTATTTTATGTTTCAATTTATGATTTTCTTTTAGTTTAATCCTTCCGTTAATAGAAATTAGTAACTTTAGTCATATTTTTCAAACATTTTTTAATATAAATAATTTTTACTTAGATATGCTACAAAATTGCAAATAAATGTTATCTTCTAAATAAATTTTTATATTACAAATAATAAAATATATTTAAAAGTTTTATTACTTGTGCTAATTCCAATAAATAGTTTAAGCTTCTTAAAGCACCTAAATAATAATTTCAACTTCGTGTAATTCTACCAGATATGATGCGGTCTCGGTGACCGGTGCCGGGTATGTACGTTCGGGTTTTTAGACCCAGGCGGTTAAGGGTTAAGAAGATGTTTTCCTAGAAACATATATTTGGAAATAAATAGAAATGTTAAATTAATAAGACAGTAGATCCGGTTTTCAAAATAAGTCCTCTAATAAAGTTAATGAACCAACGATATTGCAACTTTGGTGTTTTTTACAAAAATATAAGTATTGACGAGCAAATGGTTCGGTACTACGGTCGTCATTATTTCAAGCAGTTCATTTGGGGAAAGCCAATTCGATTTGGATTCAAACAACGAACAATGTGCTGTGCAGAAACGGGATACTGTTATCACACTGAGATGTATACTAGGAAAAGAGAATAAGACTGCAAATTACAAGGTGTGGTTGAATTGTTTGGCTGAATAATGATGAACATAGAGCTTCTCGAAAATTCTTAAAATCACGAATTTTACTTTGACAACTTTTTTACTAGCTTTCAACTAATGAAAACGTTAAACGAGAAAAACATATAGCTACGAGAACAGTTCGAATAAATCGTATAAGAGCCCTTTAAAATCGGTTTATTAATTCAAGAACGAACCTCACGGCAGTTTAGATTACAGATTCGACATGAATTATTTTGTGTAGCTAGAAAGTCTGAGAAAAAACAAATCAAAGTATTGCATAACTAACTATAAGTTTATGGGAGGTGTCGACAAACGGGACTGAAATTTTAACAAATACAGGACAAATATTCGTGGAAAAAAGTATTTTCCTATTTTTACCAACATAATCGACAGTTGTAAACGCCTACGTACTGTATTGCCATGCTAACAAAGCCATGCCATTATTGGAATTTCGACGAAATATGTCCCGAGCATATTTGAAGCGAACGTCTCCTAATTCTAAAAATCATGGTAGAGCTCTACAAAAGCAAGCCTCAAATGTGTCATGACGGACCGAGGGCATTACTTACGATAGAGCTTTACTTAGAAAAAACGCTTGAAGGGAAACAACGAAAATGCCCAGTGAGCAAAAAAGATGTAAGGAAATAATGTGGCAAATGTAACGTCGGGTTACATGTGGATTGTATGGAAAAATGGCATAAATAACAACTATTCTTGTATGTATGAAAAACGCATATAATAAAAGAAATAGTTTCCTATTGATATTCCTGAAACCATACTAATTATAGATACAATAATACAAACATAATAAAGATGGAATATAGTTTGAATATATAAATATATTCAACCTGTTCGAAACTCCAATATTAAGTCTTATTAAGACTATGAACAAATATTATGTCGAAACAACTACTTCCTGGCTAATGTCACACATGATTTAGAATTATACAACAGACATTTGATATAACCGTATCAATAATCGTAACTAAGCACATTTCTTTCTACACAAATGTCAAATGGATGCCTAAGGTCGCCAGTCATAAACGAGGTGTTCAAGCTAATGTATATGTAATTACAATTTATAATTCAGAAAAGCAAAGCTGCACTGATGAGGGATAAATCTGGAAACGTATCTGCTATTCACTTAAAGAAGGCTATTCACTTAATTTAAATAGAACGAAATGATATTATAAACAATGTTATTTGCTGTTAGTGACATTAAACTAGTAATAGCATGCAAATGTCTGTTGTATAATTCAATGTCCTGTATGATATTAGCCAGCAAGCAGTCCTTTCAACATGAGATTTGTTCATAGTCTTAATAAGACTTAATATTATAGAGTTGTTCAGTAATAATAATAATAATAACCTTTATTGGCATAATTAAAATAATTTCCATACAAAATATACATACAAAAAAACAATAAAAAATAATAAAAAAGTTGTGAAACTAAAACCCCATTAAAAAGAAAAAAGAAATTTTACCACCCTATAAACCTATACTTCAACACCTGTACATCGGACATAAGCTCACAAAAAAAAAAAAAAACTAAACCGCAACACTCAAAAAACTACCCCGTCGCATCCGCTCTTTCCATGTTTTCACTCTGTGTAAAAACGACAGTCCCTTCCCGCTCTCGTACATACACTCCCTCCAATCCTTTCCTCGCCTTCTCTCCTGGTCATTCCACCCCGCCATCGTGCATTCTTCCAACCAATGACTCCACATATCTTCCTTCAACCCACACACCAAACACCTTCTACTTTCCTCCTCCATCCAATGTCTCCTTCCACGCTCTTCATTGCCACACCAAATCTCGCCAACACTGACTGGTCGTCCGACCCTTTACTTGTCCTCAAATAACCAGGAACACGGCAGTGCACTTTTATCTGACTGTAGTCTTGGTGATATTTACTAGCCTCTATTTTCGATTGGCGCTCTTGGAACTCCACTTCTAATAATCTCTCTTTTAGCTTCCGTTTCCACTGAGCACCCGCACTTTTTTCCGTTTTCAACCCCTCGGATGATAACCCGCCTCTCTCATACAGTTTCCTTTTATTCAACCCCCAACCGCTCTCTCTTCTACCACTTAACCCCTCTTTATTCACTACTCGAAAGATTTCCTTTATTATCCTTTCATCTCCTAACCCATCCACCCTATACTCGAACTTTATCACTCTTTCCGCAGCTATTACCGCCACCTTACAAGCACTCACTTCCTGAAGCACAATGTGACCAGGCGTCGACCTATCAAGTTTCAACACTTTCTTATAAAACTTTAGCTGCACCCTTTCGATCTTGTCTTCCTCTTTCGTTCCCCAGACCTCGCATCCATACAGTAACACGCTTCGCACACATGCCTTCCATATGGTCTCTGCTGCTCCAAAGTTTCCATCAAAGTTCCTTTTCCAAACCTCCCAGATACGACCCGCCGCCACCCATGCCTTCTTTGTAACATACTCTATGTGTTCTTTATTACTGTATCCAGTCCCAAAGACATACCCCAAATACTTACTAACTTCCTCTATTTCAGTACCCAGCCAATCAAACCTTTCTTTCTTATATCGCCCACCCCTTTTAAACCGAATCCATTTTGTTTTACCAACATTCATCCTTAAATCCCTCTTTTCGAAATACCTGACGAGCCTTTCAATCACGTCCTTCATCTCACTAGCCGACTTTGCAAATACCACCATGTCATCCGCATATGCCAAGCTCCACACTTTCTTTTTCCCAATCACCACTCCTCCAGCTTGCCCGGCCTGTAGAACCTTTTCCATATCCGCCACATACAGATTGAAAAGTGTCTGACTCAAAGGGCAGCCTTGTCTCAGGCCCTTCCTCACCTCAAAATAGTCCGATTCCCATTCATTCGCTGCTACCTTACAGACCGTTTCCTCGTACAAATTCCTGATGTTCCTTCTTACACTCTCTGAGATACCTAGCTTGTCCAAACACTCGTCAAGTCTCCTTCTGTTCACCGAGTCATATGCGGATTTCAAATCAATGAAAAGAGCAAACAGGCATCCCTTTCTTATTCCTTGGTCTATGATGACTCTCAAGGTCACCAGGTGTTCCACCGTGCTCCTTCCTTCTCTGAACCTCGCTTGTATTTCAGGCAAAAGCTTCCTTTCATTGATTTCCTTCCTCAAGCGACAATCCAGGATTTTAGCAAATATTTTGTATGAGGAGTTCATCAAAGTTATACCTCTATAATTTTCTAGCGCGTCCCTCGTTCCACTCTTAAACACCGGTTGAATTATCCCCACTTTCCAGCTGACTGGTATCCTTTTCTCTCCTCTTCCTATCCTTCTCAATTCCTCCGTAAACTTCTCCTTACAGATTCCAGGTGCTTCTTTCCACGCTTCATTTCCGAGCCCATCCAAACCTCCCGCTTTTCTTGGCTTTAGGGAATCAATAACATCCTCCACTTCTGTCACGGTGATATCCTCGGCGAGCTCTTCCTGCTTTCTCTGTCGATCTCCTGAACTATCATCTCTTTCTGACCGCATCTCCACCCCTCCTAGCATCCTCATGAAGTGGTTTTGCCATTCTTCTATCGCAATGCTCTTGGGTAATCTTTCCTTCCTTTTCCTATTCTCTCTCACGTATTTCCACAGCCCAGCTTCCGTCTTGATTTCTCGTACCCGCTGCTTCTCCTTCTCCTCCCAAAGCTCCTTTTTCTTCTACTCCATTTTTTGCAATTCTGTTTTCGCTTCCAGCACATGCACTTTGAGCCCTTCTCCCTTTCTCCATTCTCTCATAGCTTCTCAAAACCTTTGCTTTGCGTTCCGCACTTCCCCGTCGTACCATGCTCGGCCTGGAAACGCTTCTTTGATTTTCTTTTTCACAAGTGCAGATTCCATTTTCTTTGCCATCATGTCTATATCCTCTATGGCGTTCCACTCTACCTCTTCTAATTTCCTTCTGTATTCTTCTGTCGCCTCCTTATCCCATCTGGCCACCCATTTCTCCGCCTTAACATCTTTCTCCCTTTGCTGCTTCAACGACACCACTACCGGCATATGATCCGACTCACTTCTTATTCCGATTTCCATCAGTTTTATTTGCCGTCTTGCCGCATCATTTGTAATTATTAGGTTAATAACTGAGGTACCCATTGCACCCACAAACGTAAATTCTCCCTCCCAGTCGCCCTCAATACACCCATTCAAAATATCCCATTGGTTCTCTAACACCCACGCCAACCAAACATTTCCCTCTGCATTTTTAATTTTGTCTTTAGAATTCCTTCTTATCACATCACCCGTCTTATCCACCGTATTGACCTGCTCTTCTCCTATCCTAACTTTCCAATCACCTTCTAGTAGCAAGTTTGTCGTTACCATATCTTCTAAATTCCTCTTTATACCCTCTTTAATTTTTTCCAGTCCCTTAATATTATAAACGGTTGCTATCTGCCACCACTCCCCCTCCAGTTCTACCTTAAGTAAAACGTCCTCCCTAAAAACTAGACCCTCCACCTCTTCTAGAATTCTCTCCGATTTCTTGATGCCTCTTCTGACCCCTGTAATTATTCCCCCCTTTGCCCTTCCGTAGTCACTCTCTCTCCGTGCCGGTTGTATCCTCCAATTGTACTCCTTGGGGAGTCTCTCTTTACAGGCTTCCCAGTCCTTCTCTTGAACCCAGGTCTTCACTAACCCAACTATTTCGAATTTCCCTAAGAATTCTATAAAAGACCCGTCCACCTTATCCAATTTCTTCCTGAGCCCTGCTACATTCCAAAACATTAGCTTTACATTTTCCTTTTCCGTTCCGTCGTTGTGTAACTGTCCCCTCTTTCTTTGGTCGTTAATTCGTTTTTTGCTACCTTGTCCCATGGTACCCAATTCCCATCTATTTCCATTCTTTGGTATCTTACTTTAATCTGGTGGCCCCTTTCCTTGAGTACCTTTGCTTTCCTTAACAGTTCTTTTTGGATTCCTTGTTCCTTAGGGGTGAAATCATCTTGAATGAATACGTTTGTACCTCTAAGCTTGCGTTTGTTTCTCATTATGTCCTTTTTTACCTCCCAACTTTCTAATTTTAACATAATCGGGCCTTTACTTTCTCTATTATCCCTATTCGAGCCAAGCCTGTATGCACAAAGCCCACCATTCAGTAACAAAACCCACCATCATAATTGCTGTTAGACAAGGGATATCCAAAAGGATCTTTAATGGACTTTAATGGTTTCCCTCTTGACTTCTCCATTCTATGCCGTTGACCTTGTTGTTGGTTCTTCCGTCTTTAAAAGCGTTTTTGCGCCCTATGGGCAAAAGAGTGCCCTGTACTATACCCGCTCATCCGCCCTTCTAGAAGGCCGTTGGCATTTGGTAAAGGGGGTCCCCTTTATCCCGGGTGACACTCGGTCCCTGCATCCCCAACCGTTGTCCCCTATCTACCGCGAGAAGGTGAATGTCTGGATTATCCTTTCATTGATTCTAGGACCGTAATGGCATTTTCTAGAATCTCCAGTAATTTCAGAGAAGCATTCCAGAATGCAGAAAATCTCGTGAACGGCAAGGCTGACAAATAAAGAAGTTCTTAGAAGAGTTCGTGAAAAAGAGCCCTATTGAAAACAATATTGATAAGAAGATACCAGTTAATAGGATATTTCTATAGGCACAATGATTTTATAATCAATGTTATGGAAGGAATGGTACAAGGCATCAGAGGAAGACCCAGATTACAATACATGCAACAGATTCAAGGTAATAGGGTAATATAGGAGAAAAATCATATGAAAAAATGAAAAGACTATCAGAGAACAGGGAGGAGTGAAGGAGAAGAATTGCTCCCAACCAATCTTCGGATTGAGAAAGAGAGAGACAGAGAGATTATAGAGTTACGAACAGGTTGGATATATTGGAAGATAACAACCTTTTTCTAACTGTGTAATAAATTCAATTAGTTCTTTTATAAACGTATATTAAAGGAACAAAAACATAAACTATGTACAGTTTGTAATAAAGTAGAACAATCTAAACTAAAAAACACTAGATTATTGATTACATATACTGCGCATATGCAGATCACGCAGCGGCAAAACAAAAATTGTTTTATAAAACGTTTTATATTTCAACAGAATATACTTATATATTCAAGCTATATTTCGTAATTAATAAGTTCGCTATTAGTTTTCATTTAAGCAACCTTCAACAAACCCCATTTGAAACATTTTCAACAATATCAAATATTTTCAAGACAAAACATAATTTGAATATAATTATACTGCTACACAACCTTTGTCTCCGTTACCTTTAGAGTGACGAAAAAATGTCAACAGGAAATTTTATTGATTTCGAAGGACTGACACATTGCTTAAAAAATCTTTTTTGTCAAGATCATAGTTTATGCGTCCTCAAGGTCATCAATGGTTTTTCAAATGACAACATGTAATTTTTTATCAAGATATTCAAACGAATCCAGCGACCCATGATATCATAACTTGTTTTTTTTTTTACCAAAATACACTTGTAAAAACGGGAAATCGTGATTTTATTGATATAAATATCCGAATAATGTAGTTGATTTTTTTCTGCAGAAAATTTTAAGACCATTAAGCTCGACACATTTTGAAAGATGTCGGATAAATGATTCTCTTGAACTTGGAATGTTTTCTGGTGTGATAGCGGTACAGGCTCTTCTAATTCGTTCTTGCATGTTCACCAGCGTCGTCGGAACATCATGGTAAACACGATCCTTTATAACTCCCCATAGGAAGAAAACAAGTGGCGTTAAATCCGGCGAATGAGCAGGCCAAGAGATTACTGCACCTTTCCCAATCCCGAGCTGCCCAATGATCTGGACAGCCATCTTGTTGATACCACATTCGGCATCGCTAGGCTAACGGGTTGTCTTGTAGTAATTCTCCTAAAGTGTTGTTCAAAAACTCGACGTATTTTCGTCCATTCAAATTGCCGTCTATGAAAAATTGTCCAATAATCCGGTCCTTAATCCGCAAATAATCCTCAAGAAAGAATTAATCAAAAGGAATAACTCAACGAGGCATGGAGAGGTCCATGTTAGGACTAACAGTGCGAGACAAAATCAGAAATGAAGAACTACGCAGAAGGACAAAAGTTAGGGATGCAATTAAAAGAGGCACACACCTAAAATGGAACTGGGCTGGTCACGTCGGAAGAATGTCGGACAATAGATGGAGGAAGAGAATACTAGAATGGCGCCCAAGAGACGAAGCACATAGAAACAGAAGACGAACGCCGACCAGATGGACGGACGATTAAGAAGGATTTCTCCGAACTGGATCTAGGATGCCCAAGACCGAGCAAGATGGTCTAGGTTAAGAGAGGCTTATGTCCAGCAGTGGACGAGACATGCTGCTATATGATGATGATGAATCCGGTCCTCAATTATTTCACACCACACATTAACATTCCAAGGACCCTGGTGCACAATTTGCCGGAGCCACTTGGGATTTTCTGTTAATCAATATCAATGATTGATCAATAGTGCATGTTATGCGTCCATGATTATGAAAAGTAGAGTCGTCAGTAAACAAAACGTCGTCAACAAAGAAATTTGGATTTACCAGTAGCTAACGCAGAGCTCATTCACAGAACTGAACCCTATTACCAAAATCAGCACCATGAAGTTCCTTATGCAAATGTGCTACGGATGGAATTTATTACGTCTTAATATTCTTAAAACGCTCGCCTTGGAAATTCCGGAATAGTGCTCAATTTGCCGACAACTTAATTACGGATCCTGAACTACTAGCAGCTAGAACGGCAATCTCTGCTTCTTCGTATAGTCTTGCGACGTTTCTTTCTAGGTGCATTAACACTGCCCGTTTCACGGAATAAATGAATAATTCGATCGAAACATCGACGGGAAGGATGATTGGTGTCAGGATATCGTTGTGTATAAAGTTCCTGCGCTCGCACAGAGATTCTGCATAGACCATAATCCCTGAGAGTACCTCTCACCATAAATCAGAATCATATCCACTTTCTCTGCTTGACTGTACAATGCCATTTTCGATACGGTTATTCAAGTTATTTTCAATAGGGAATATGCATGAAATTTAAAATTGGTTCAAATATTTTTTTCCCGAATCTTATTGACCGGACATTTGAACTACACCATTATTTTTGTAATTAACATCTTTTTAAATGCTTAAAATTAATAAATAAAAATGCAAAGTAAACCAAGGGAATTCAAATTTGAAAAACGCAACACCATTGGTTAAAACGAAAGTGACGTAACATACCATGTAAGCAAGTCCGTATTTTTTACATTTGTATGTCATGCAGTCTTTTGGTTAGAAAACAAAAGCAAAAAAATAATGTTAAAAATGAAAACATCAGTAGTAAATAATGGACTGAACTGTCAGTAGTAATTGACGTCATCAACACACCCCGCGAAAATGGCGACGTTTAAACAGCTCCAAATTTTTCTCTATTTTAAATATTTTTTTAAACTTAATTACAGCATTTCTAAGCAGTATTTATATATTTTTACTATATTATAACGGTGTAAACAGTGAATTAAAAATAAAGAAAAAGCATGGATATTCCCTATTGATACACCTGTCAAAATATATCATGTTCATGATATCCTGAGTTGCTGGATTAGTCTGAGTAGTGGCTACAATCTTAATGTCTTGACAAAAAGTAACATGTTCTCATTTAAAAAACCCATTGATGACCTTGAGGATGCATAAAATATGACCTTGACAAATTGAATTTTTAACCACTTTGTCGGCCCTTCGAAATCAATAAAATTCCCTATTCCGCACATTTTTTTTGTCACTCTAAAGATAACGGAGATTTTTGGGGTGGTCAAGTTAAATGGCCCACCCAGTATATACAGAATGTCTATCAACGTGGACAAATCTTAGAATCCGACAGTTTATTTTAAATGTTTTGATTACATAAACCATAATTTAAAAAAAATGACTTCCACTTAGTTCTTTACCAACATTGATAAATCTCCAAATAAAACTCAATAAGTAAGTCATAATTATCTTTTTATCTAAATTATAAAATTTTAAACCAAAATTCCAAAATCTAACTAATATCTCTTCAATTTAGATTCCATTAATGACACGAGATAGTTGGGGAACAGAAGAAGACTGGGATTATACAACCGAGCCGTCCAACCAATACTGCCGAGGCTTCAGAGGTGGAAGATGCAATTGGACACGTGGCAAAGTCTTAGGCGGCAGCAGCCAACTAAATGCTATGATCTACATTCGAGGAGTAGATGAAGACTACAGGGAATGGATCAAACTGGGCAACCCTGGTTGGGATCCAGAAACCGTTAAAAAATACTTCTTAAAATCCGAAAACATCTTATCCGAAGAGCTGCAGAATTCGAATCACGGGCGTGGAGGATATTTAGCAACTTCCTTGCCGCAACCTCCAAAGACTTTAACGAAATTAGTATTTGCTGCAACCGAAGAAACTGGATACAATGTCACGCTCGATGCAACTCCTATTGGTTTTTTCAACACACTGTTAACAATTAATAAAGGTGTTAGAGCTGATACAGCTTCTGCTTTTCTAGGACCAATAAGGCGAAGGAAGAATCTTGTTGTCGCTTTGAATTCTGAAGTTACAAAGGTTAATTTTGTTGGAAATAAACTTTCTTCAGTTTCTGTTAAAGTAAACGGGATTAACACTAATGTTAACGTTAAAAAGGAAGTAATCGTTTCTGGAGGTGCTATAAATACGCCCAAATTATTAATGGCTTCTGGAATTGGACCTCAAAACCATCTAAAGGAGATGGGGATTAAAGTCGTCAAAGATTTACCCGTTGGACAAAATTTACAAGACCATTTTGTTACTTTGGGATTGACTGTTCAACTCGAAGAAACCGATCCATCCACTCTCCAACAAGACTTGAATGACATCTACGAATATTTTACCCAACACAGAGGACCCTACGCATCTATTGGTCTTATCAGTGTGATGGGATTCTTGAATACTAACAGAGAGAAAAACCCGAATATACAAATCCACGTATTTGATTTCCATCGAAATAATTCTGTTACTGAATATTATTTCAAGAAAGTAAATATGAACTCTGTTACTACGAGATTTCTCACGAACCTCAACAAGAAGTACCAACTCCTAACCTTCCAAGTAACGCTCCTCAAACCAAAATCTCGCGGAGAAATCAAATTGAAATCCAAAAATCCATCTGATAAACCTTTAATCTACCCTAATTATCTTTCCGAACAAGACGATATAGAAATTTTATTAGCAGGCATAGACTACGTCAAAGCCTTTGTCAACACCAAAGCAATGCAGAAATATTCTGCAAAACTCGTTCGACTCTTAGGTCCGGGCTGTCAAGACTTAGACTTTGATACCAGAGATTATTGGATTTGTTTCTTAAGGTTCTATGGCACCACCATTTATCATCCTGTTGGTACTTGTGCTATGGGTCCCAAAGGTGTTGTTGATGAAAGGCTAAATGTTCATGGCATTAAGGGGTTGAGGATTGTTGATGGAAGCGTTATACCAATTATTACTTCTGGTAATACTAATGCACCGATTATTATGGTGGCTGAGAAAGCGTCTGATATGATTAAGGAGGATCATGAACTTAAGGTTTAGGATTTTCAGGTTTATTCGTACAAATGATTTAAATGTAAATTACAACTACTCTGTCTAATCCATTTATTTTTGTTTTATTGTTACATTTTTAAAATCAAGGTGCTCTTCACCAGTAATTTTCACAATTGAAATTAGACTGAGACTGAATGAAGACTGAGGAATTCCTTATGATACCTCGAACATGTCCATTTGTGTATTTCTGTATTCAATGTTATTATAAACCTCTTTTATTGCTTTTCTATACTATGTAACAGAAATATACAATAAATGATTTTAAAAAAATACCGTATGTTTCCCTACTACTCGTTATATTGAGTAACATAACGGGATATTTGATAAGACTATGGTATATAAGAATAGACCAAATTTAATTAAAGTATGGATAAGACCAAACTAGACTAATCGTTAAAAAAAGCTTTTTTCCGACCTTTGAATTCATGAAAGACATTGAACTTTGAACTCATAATATGTATCTCATAAAATTCCTTTCCGTCGTCAAGAAACTCTTATTTCAATTCAATTGCAACCTTATTAATTATTTTTCGTAACCCAATATAGACAGGGAAATGATTTGTTGTTAATAATCCTCCAGATCCGACGTTTAACTTCAACTTGTAGCATATTCTGAACGTTTTCTGATTTTTTGAAGTATTTTAGGATATAGGTCGCGGTCAGTTATTGTATTCAATTGCTCTCACATTGTAGATATTCTTAGAGTTTTTTAGAAAAGGTATTAAAATATATCGCAAAATTTAAATACGAAAAACCAAATTAAATTTTCTAAAAACTCGATTATTATCAAAATATCAAAAATTATTAGTTTTTGAAGATCAGAGTACCAGGAAATTAGAAAATAAATGGACAACCTAGGTGTTCCGTCAAAAAACTGTTGGTTTACTATAACATATTGAATTAAATCCTGCGTCCTCTACTTTTGGCTAAGGCAAATTTTGACAGCAAGGTCTACAAAAAAGTACAATGAACAACTCTGAATTGAAAAATTCATATATTTTTACAAAAAAACATACCACTAACTTTTGTGAAAATATTATATAACTTGTGAAGTTATATAAATCTAGATACTTTATACGACTCGAGTTTCGACTGTTGCAGGTCATTTTCAAGTGGATTACAAATTGATGAGATTGAATTTATAGCAAGAATTTTGTTGGGGAGGGGAGGTGTCTGTCCGTAGCTGGGGACTTTGCGTTAGATTAATAAGTCCCAACCATATCTATATTAACACCCGCTCCAAGTCTTCGGCTGCAAAATAAGCTATAAAATCAGTCCAACGCACATGAATTAGATTAGAATTTCAAAATGTTCATCGGAGAGGAGAGTATAATTTTATTCAATATTATCTTCAGATACTACATTCAGAATTAACTATTAAATTTCATTCAGTGGAATTCAACATATTTGATGATTTTGTTCGCTAAAATGTCAGTAAAGTTACCGATATTAAATATTTAAAACTAAAAAATAAATTGTCCGTTCTCATAAAGAACATAGTACAATCTTTTCTTTCTCAAAACCCGAACTACTCTTCATTTATCAGTAACAAACCAGATAGGTCCACAATAATGGGGAAGTAGGAACCAGAACTAGATAAATGACATTGTTTTAAGATCATATCTTTCTCTTAAAGTTAAGTGAATAGCTATATGCAGACGCGTTTTGAGATCTATTTCTCATCAGAGCAGCATTGTCTATCGGAAACACAATAGGACATTTACTCTTTGCCTTATTCATCAATGACCTGCATGCTACTCCGACTAATTCAACGCTTATTAAGATCAACTGTGCAGACGACACATCCATATTGATATTAAATAGGAGTACAATATCATACCCTGATAAAGTGGCAATTGACAACGAAGAGATAGCAGTAAGTCAATCTGTAAGACTCCTGGAACTTCATATAGACCAATCTCTGGACTGGGTCTCATATACCACTGAAGTAACAACGAAACTCAACAAAGTAGTATTCGCTATGAGATCCCTCCAACGTTATGTTGAGACCGACGTCCTGAGGATGGTGTATTTCGCCATCTTCCACAGATTCCTAAGATTTGGAATTATGTTCTGGGGAAATGGAGTACACTACAAGTCTGTGTTCAAGATACAGAAACAAGCCCTGCGAATACTTATGAGTCTAAACTACCTTGAATCCTGCATAGGACTTTTCAGAAAAGCAAACATTTTAACCACTGCGGCCACATATATTTATGAATACGTCATTTTCCTCAAGAAACATAAACATCTCTTCAAGGATTTTGTTAAACCTACTGAACGACTAACAAGGTTTAACAAGGAACTTTATCACCTTCCTAAACATGTCCTCATGACGGCCGAAATAAATCTTCCATATATCAGCATGAAACTATTCAACGTTCCTTCAAGAGAAATGAAACAATTAGATAACATTAAGAGATTCAAGAAGCAGCTTTTCTAACTCCTAAATAACTTTGAACCGTATGATTTAGAAGAGTTTTCGCCGAAGGTCTAACACAAGGATTATTATATCATATTCACACTACCCACACATTTCATTTAGAATGTATTTGTAATCTTCTTCTTCCTCTTATTTCGAATAGGCCTACTTTACACCACGCTTGTTCAACTTTGATCCTTGCCCAGTATTGTTGCATCTTCTGCCGGTGTAACTCCTTTCTCCCTTCTGTCCAAGGGGTGCCTTTTCTTCGGGGTTTTTCCTGAAATCCACGGACTTCCTTCAGGGTGCGTCCCACAGACTGTCTGTTTTAGAGATCTGTTATTCCCAGTTCTTTAATATCCTTCTCGGTTTCTATCAACCAAGTGGTACGAACCTTCTTGTTTTGCCAGAAGGTGAACAGACGGTTGGTTAGTCGGTTTGGAGGCAATCTTGCAACGTGACCATAGAAAGCTACCCTTCTTTTCCTAGCAAAGTCATAGAGTCTCTCAATATGTTCATAGAGCTCAGAGTTATGTCGCCTTCGGAATTCCCCATCTTCCTTTACCGGGCCTAGGATCTTCCTGAGGATTCTCCTCTCTCTGATTTCCAATTTCTCTACCAGACCTTTTCGATTCAAGGAAAGACACTCCATGACATACAGGGCTTCTGGTCATAAGACTGATGTGTAGTGCTTAAGTTTCAGATTGCGTGACAGGCATTTCTTCTTGTAGGTGTTCTTAGCCAGTCGATAGGCTAGTTCTAACTTGTTGACTCTCATGAACAATGATGCTCTTTCTGATAAGTTGGGTTCAATCCATTCGCCGAGATACTTAAATTTCTCAGACCTCTCAAACCTCTTCTTTGATGTTGGTGAAGAATTCTGTTTACTCCTGCGACACTTGATGACCCACTTTGGCAGCCTGTTTTCTGAGGCAATTTACCCGCATTCTTGCCATCTCAAGAGAATCAGCAATCAGTGCCATGTAATCTGCAAAGGCCAGGCAATCTACAACCAGTCCATCGTTCTTACGTCCCAGGTAGATACCACTCTGGACACACAGGTTGATCAGTTCCTTACGCCATTCTCTCAAAACCTTTTCAAGAACACAGTTGAAGTGAAGTGGGGAAAGTCCATCTCCTTGTCTCACTACAGTTTTTATTTCGAAGCTTTCTGAAATCTCGCCTCTAAATTTAGCTCCAGCTGCCTTATTATTCCTTAGAAGTTGAGTGATCTGGCCAACTTCTTCTAATGAAGGGGCAGCGAGTCCGGGTTTGGTGTGGTTTGTTTATAGTCGAAGTCTTCGCTGGGTGGATCACAGTTGAGTAGATTTTTAAAGTACTGAACTAAAAGGTTTTTCGAAGCTCACTTCGATTTAGGTTAGTTGCTTTTGTGTGATGGTCCCTTTGGTTCCTCGAATTATCTTGGCTGTAAGCTTTCTTTGTTCCAAAAATTTATGCCAATTTTCCTTGGTCCTTTTAGAATTCCACTTCACCTAGGCTATCTGTGTTTGGTCTATCGCATTGTTACAGTCTTCAGTCCACCACGAATGCTTCCTTCTTACAGTGTGGGGGAAAGTTCATTGGCCGCTTTGACTGAGAGTCTCCGTCAGTTGCCCCCCGCTGTATAGTTCTGCATTGTTCAGTCTCTGACTTACTTCTTGACTGTTCTTAAGTCGCTCTGCGTCAAATCTTACCATTTTAGAGGTTCTGTGTAATTTACTGTCTCTAGACTGGAAAGTTATTTCGATGCTAGATTGGTAGTGGTTTGAGTCGATTCTTAGTACCTTCACGTTTTGTGTTTCCTTCTGAGATTTTCTTGAAATGGCCACATGATCTATTTGGAATTCACCCAGGTTGGTATTAGGTGAAATCCAAGTTCGGCTTCCTTGGCAAGTGCTTGAAGGCTGTATACTTCAAGAGAAACCCAAAAGTGCTACACAGATCCACCAGTCGTTCTCCAAAGCGGATGGTTCGCTTATACGCCGGATTGCGCACTATGTTTCTGTATTTTTTCTCACTTCCCAATTGAGCATTGAAGTCACGAAGCAATATGACGCTGTGCCTCTCTGGAAGTTTAGAGATGATATCTTATAAGTCTTCCCAGAATTTATCAGTTCTGTCCGGATTGCGTTTATAGTCCTGGTTGATTGGGGCATGTACATTGACTATACTGTGGCTCTTGTTTGCACATTTGAGTGAGAGGGTAGATACACGACTGCTTTTGGAGGTAAAGTCGGTGACTGAATCCAGGTATCCTGTGACTGATTATAAATCCTTACCTAAGTGGGGTACGTTCTTCATTACCCGCTGACCTACTTTTCCTTTGAGGATTCTGTAGTCTTGGGACTCGAAGGCATGTTCGTCCGTAAATCTGGTTTCCAGTACTGCTGGCAGTATTATGTTGTGTCGTCTTAGTGAATCAGTCAGATCTTTCAGTTTACCCACTTTTAGCAATGAGTTAGCATTAAATGTTGCGAAGAAGCTTTGTCGTCTTGGTCTGAGTTTACATCAGGATGCTCCTACTCATCCTTGAAGTATGTTGGTGCGGATTCCCCAGAATCCGAAGGTCCGCTAACGTCACCATAAGTAAGGGTGGATTGGTTACCACCTGGGGTAGTGTATTCAGCGAAATTTCAGCGACAGTTCAAGAGTAAGAATGTCAAAGAGACACGTAGTAATATCGAAAAGTTTAGGAAACCCATACACACACTAACGCTGACAGAAAATATATCAATGTATAGAATTCTGGAACTTTTTAACTTGTTACCGTTACACGTAAAGACATTACCGATGAAGAATCTAAAGAAACTCCTTGGCATCATTATCGATATAGATATTCATCCATATCATTATAGATATAGAACCATATTCATTCATGGAATTCCAGAAGCAAATAAAATTCTATGAAGATTAAAGACAAATTTTATATAGCATACAATATTGAAAATACATTTCTGTTATTTGTAACTTGAAGCTTATTTAACCCTTTGGGTACATATTTATTTAGAATTCAGCCGTCAAATGTACCCAAAGGGTTAATCAAATTAACTATTTTGAATTTTCTAAATTTCATTTCTCTTGCATATTTTGGCAAAGCAAGCGGAAAATGGCAAACGTTTTGCGAAAACAAATTCTACTAGTAGCAATTAAACCTTCTTCAAAATTAGCCCACTTATTATTTAATGCTAAATACAAAATCGACGCTTTCAAAAAATCCGGCGTATATTATATTCTTTGATCGGAGTGAAATAACGTGTACGTAAGTCAAACAGGACGAAGTATTGCAATTCGTTTTTCAGAGCATTTTCTTGCCTTGCGTCTTAAATGATACACAAGTTCATTTTCTAACCATCGCGATCGTGTAGAATGTAATCCTAAATTCGTAGAAATAGATAATCGAACAATCTTTCTTATTTGAGCTTCATTTCCTGGAGTAATTAGACATTTTTATAGAAAGCCGTAATCTATCAGTAAATCTCCTTATCGAGAAAACCGCCCTAATTTTTCAAAACTTTTTAATCTAACGCAATGCTCTCCAGATTAGTCCCTACGAGAGATTTTGCACGACACTTGTGCATTATGCATCCTGCATAGGGTCGGCTAAATTAGAGCGGACCTCCAGCAGGCAGCAAACCGGACCGAAGAACAACCAGCGCCACCACCACCGCTGGTGCGGCGTAATCGGTCTGACAGGGCTAGCTTGCTTCAGAACACCGAGGCTAACCTGAGGACAAGGAGGGATCACATTACATCAAGATTTCTCTTAAACCACTTGACGCGTTTATGGATGCGTTGGTAGACGATAGACTTCCAGAATATGGAGACCTCTAGCAAATCAACGAGGCCGTATATAGCACCGCAAGACGACTCGTCCCGGAAAGGCGATGTGACGATCGTCCGACTTGGTCGATAAAACCGAACCACGCTTACAACAAGTTGAGGCTAAAGTTCAGTCGGCGAGAAGGCATGCATCTCGGATCCAGTGTTTGATGGATTGTAACTTGAGCGTTTACGCCCAAGATCAGGCGTGTTGAGCCACTCCAGGCCGCCACCATCACACACTAAATGGCACGATGCTGCAGACCATTAAGCAGCACTGTGTGGATAGGATCCGAGCGTTGCAGGTGGTTAAAAGAAGACTCTCGTCGCGGATTAAACGAATCAGAGGGAATTCCTTGCTTCTTGATAGTCCGTGTCGACTTTTCGGGACCCCGACACCCAATCTGTTGACAATCCGCAGACTGTGGAGGAGGTTGCGAACTTCTGGAGGGAAGTCTACGACAAGTCCCCTCCGCTACGTCTAGACACTCCAGCGATAGCGCACTTCGACGCTTTTTGTAGAAGGCATCAAAACCAAGTCGAAGTGTGCGGGGCAGTCAGCGAGGATTAAGAACTTGTCGGGGCTGAAAACTACGCTGCCCCGTTCCCAGACGGCATTAACAACTGGTGGTGGAAGAAATTTCCATCCATCCATTGCCGTCTGGCCAGAGTTTATAACTCTTGGCAGACCGGGGAGCGTATTCCGAGCTGGGTTGTTGAAAGGCGCACTGAGCTGCTCCCAAAAAAGGGATACTTGTCCAACCCGCGTAACTACAGGCCGATTACTTATCTCAATACTTTCTACAAGATATTCACACGTGTCTTGTGAGTTAGGCTATTGAGGGTGTCGGTCCGGTGTTGCACCAGCGGAGCGAGCAGCGTGGGGTAAAACCCGACATGGAGGGTTGCCGAGAGAACTTGGTGATAGATAATGGCGTCACTCAGGATTCCCGGCATTATAAACGCAATGTCTCCATGGCCTGGATTGATTATCGTAAGGCATTTGACACAACATCACATGAGCTTTTGTTACACTTGCTCAGATGCCTTGCGGTACCAGCTCCACTACTGAGATGCATTGAACAGCTATTGCCACTCTTGCAGACCCGCTTTACCATAACATCCGGTACACAGAGGGTCACCACGGAGTTGGTAACGTTCAGGAGGGGTGTCTTTCAAGAAGATTCCTTGAGCCCCCACTTGTTTTATATCTCACGGCTGCCGCTTTCCATTTTTCGGAGACGTACCCGTGGGTATGCATGTGAACCACCGAGCTACCGGAGACATGAGATCACTTACTTGTTCTTAAGCTCTACGCTTCCGGGGAGAGAGATCTACGACTATCTCTCGAAGTAGTTCAGGAGTACACACGGTACGTTGGCATGAAGCTGGACAAGTGCGCAGTACTGCACCTTATATTTTATATTTTGTATATATGCCAATAAAAGGTTATAATAATACTGCACCTTAGGAGAGAATGATCATCGGAGTTCCCCGACGATATGCAGCTCACCGATGGAAGCATCTTGAAACAGCTAGATGCTGGAGAGATACCTGCGGATTGAGCAGCACTATGCTTATGATGCCCCTCGGGTGAAAGAGGCCCCTCGGGTGAAAGGGGGGTGAAAGAGATGTCACAGGCAGCTTGTCCGGAAGATCCATGAAAAAAGAGAAGTAGACCACAAAACACGAAAACTCATTGAACAAACGCTGGCCAACACAAAATCCAAAGCAAAATTTATTTCGTGTATCCCATTGTTGAGGTTAATAAACTTCTTTTTCTTCTTCGTGGCGCTACAGTCCCATTTGGATCTGGGCCTCCCGTATTTTCTGTCTCCAGTCGTCTTGCAATGTTGTTTATCCATCTCTGTCTTGGTCGTCCTCTTCCCCTTGCATCCTACATCCGCCCATTATATACTTTCTTTGGTATTCGGTCCTCACATTCTCTCCAAGTGTCCCGCCCATTTTAATCTTTGTAATTTTATAAATTCGACAATATCTGGCAGGTTGTATTTCTGTTTTAATTCAGAAATAGTATATCGGAAAGATATTATATCGGATTCTCCATTCCCAATCCAATAAAATAATTAAATTGGCAAATTAATAATTACAATTAACAAGTTAAACAATAATAAATAATAATATTAATTAAAGAAAGTCATTTTAAAAATTGTAAGAAAAAAAAGCGTCCCCACGGGGAATCGAACCAGCAATCCTCGTACTATAAAGCCGAGCTCTTACCGATGCGTCAACGGCCATTGAAATTTATGCTAACATAGCGGGCATATGAGTTGTCGGAACTTACCGGTCCGCGTAAAAAGTGAGTTATTTTTATAACGCTTCGCCATCTGGCCTTGCCGCTTGCGTCACTTTCATTTATAGTCAAGCCCTACATATACTGTAAATTTGGGCCAAATCGGCGATGACGCGTCCGGGGGGTCCCCTTGTAAAACATTAAGTAAACATTTACAAAATAGTAATGTATTTCAGTAACATATGTGTATTATATAATACAAGCAAGACACACTAAAATGATTTTTGGGTAGCTCATTACAGGTTTCAAGAATGGTGTAGTAGCTCAGTGGCCTAATAAGTTTGGCGACCACTGGGCTACGAAGTAGAAGGAAACATTTAGTTATACAGGTATACATGCGACAAAAAGGGTTATTCCTTGGCCTATTCTAAGAATACTTTGTCTTATGACGATGAAGGAAAATCCCTTTGTTTCGGAGATAGAGGGAGAACAAAATCACGACAAGTCACAAGTCCAATACCACAAGTCAATATTCGATATTTGTTGAAATCATTAATGTAAATAAAGGTATGGCGTACGCCAATGAGTTTATCAAGTACAAAAAATTGTTGACGATAACTTGGAATAGCTGTTTTATCTACTAATGTACAAGTGGATTTCATTTGAATACGTCTCGTTATTGATCATCACCTCTATAGGTCTCACTTTTTTACATGTAGTGATGTTTGCCGTGTCTTTTATAGTGAAGTCATCTACCATGTATACGAACGCCGAGATGACTGACATGCATTTCATGTATGGACTTGCTGATGGCAATTCATTACCAGCAAGACGATTGTACATTGAACAGTTTCCTATATCCTGCAATATCGTGCAATATTATCAATAACAACGTAATCGGAGACATAAATCCGAGTGGATCAAATATGCGGGCGAAGATTACCCGATGAAACTAGACGCATGAGACTAGAAATCCGACGAAACCAGAGACTAGAAACAAACCCGACGAGACTAGAAAAAACCCTACAGGGCTAGATACATGAGACTAGAAACAAACCCTATGGGGTTAGATACACGAGAAAATGCAGGTGTGTGCAGTTGGTTGCGTAGAGAGAGAGAGAGATGTTAGAAGCCCCGATGAAACTAGTCGCGTGAGGTTAGAAATCGGATGAACCCAGAGACTAGAAACCCAACTAGAAACAAGCCCTACGAAGCTAGATATATGAGGCTAGACAAACGGGCCTACAATCACAAGGCTAGATATATGAGACTAGGGACTAGATATATGATACTAGATACATGAGACTAGACAGAAAAGGCTAGAAACACAAGACTAGATGAGACTTGGGGGTTAGATATTCACATAGACGCAACTAGAAACTAGACACATGGGGCTAGAAACAAACCCCGCGGGGCAAGAAGTAAGCCAAATTAAAATCAATTCAATTCAAGTTAATTGAAAACAAATAAATTCAATTAAAATCAATCCAAATCAATTCATTCAATTCAATGCATTCTCAGTTCAATTCAAATTAATCCAAATCAACTCTCAAATCAAATCAATTCAATTCAATTACCAGTTCAATTCGAATTAATCCAAATCAATTCAAATCAATCAATTCAATTAAATTCTAAATTCAGTTCAAAATCAATCCAAATCAATTAAAATCAAATCAATTCAATTCATATCAATTCAAATCAAATCATTCAATTCAATGCAATTTAAATCAATTAAAATCAATTCAAAACAATTCAATTCAACTCTCAAATCAATAAAAATCAATTCAATTAACTTCTCAATTCAATTCAACTCAATTCAACTCAATTCAAATCAATTCAAATCAAATTATTTAAAATAAATTCAAATCTATTCAATTCAAATTAATTGAAATCAATTAAAATCAAACCAAATCATTTCAATTCAAATCAATTTAACTCAATTCAATTCAAATCAAATCAAATCAATTCAAATCAATTTAAATCAATCCAAATCAATTCAAATCAATTCAATTCAAATCAATACAATACATTTCAATTCAAATCAATCCAAATCAATTCAAATCAACTCAATTGACTTCAAATCAATTCAATTCTCAATTCAATTCAAATCAAATCAATTCAAATCAATTTATTCAATTCATTTCAATGCAATTCTAGACGTGATTCGACTTGAAATTAGATACATGGGACTAGACATATGAGAATAGAGGTATTAGAAATAATAAGTCGGCTCAAGCAGGGATAGGGATTAGAACGGCTCTAGCAATGATATGGTGGAGAATCTGGTGACAGAGCGGCTCTGGCATGCATCCTAATAGATCGGCTAAAACCGAGCTAGATTAGATATTAGCATACCAGCTACTACTGGATAAGGCTAAACTGAACTAGATTTGCTACAGGGCTGAATTAAAGCAGATAATAATGAAGGCTTTCTATAATACTCATCCCTCTAATTATATGTAAAAGAAATTTCAATGATAGGTATTTATGAAATATTTAGAGATATTGCGTAAAAAAATTTAACCGTCACAGGAAATGATAAGAAACGCGGCGTAATCAGTTTCCTGTTTATCGCTATACATTCAGATGATAGAACGTTTTAAATGATTATTAGTTCTAAACTAGGCCCCTATCACGGCATATCGATATCAAGATTAAAAAATGTTCTCCTGTAGTAAATGTCTAAAAGTTTTTACAAGAAAAGATCCTCTTTATCTCAAATCATCTGCAGCAGCACAGACCTTGTGAGAATGTTGAATGTATGTATGAAGTAATTTCCTACAATAGAAACAAATTCTTAAAAGATATTGAGACAACACGACAGTGTAATTATTAATACTACATGGTGAAAAGAAAATATAAATTACGTAATCAGCTGCAAAGAAGTTGGTGATCTACATTAGGGAACTAAATCGGCTGAAAAATATATTAAAAACTACTAGGAAATCAACAGTGCAAACGTTTAATTAAACTTAGTATAATTATTTTCGAAGAAAAACCTATTAGTTATTTAAGTGAAAGTGCGTAGAAAAACCTATAATTAAATCCTATTGGGCAATATGAACAACTTATTCTGCTGTGAAACACCTGCAATCGAGAACCCAGCTTATGCCGATCCAAATCTTTTAAAGGATGAACGTGTGTTCCTCAATGTTCAAAAGGAAGTTACACCGGACATGAGAAAGCTCGTGGCCGAGTGGATGGTGGAGGTTTGTGATGAGCAAATGTGTCAGGAGGAAGTGTTTCCCTTAGCGATGAACTGTTGTGAATAGCTTTTTGATGGTTTATTCCATCGGAAAGAATCAGCTGCAATTTCTCGGGACTGTGTGCATGTTGTTGGCTTCAAAACTACGAGAACCTAGGCCTCTTGATGCCGAAACTTTAGCCTTCTATACGGATAATAGTATTACTAAAAATGATTTATGGCGCTGGGAAGTTTTAGTGCTAAACAAATTAAAATGGGATATGGCCGCAGTCACTCCACAGGATTTCCTCAGTCCTATCCTCAGAAGTGTACCAGCCGACTCGATAGGAATAAAATATGATTTAGTTAAGAATCATTCGAAAACGTAAATCACTCTCTGTGCTAGAGAATATGAATTTTCTAGTTATCCTGCTAGTTTAATCGCGGCTGCCTCCGTAGCGTCTGCGTTATGTGGTTACGTAAACAAGGTGTGAGGTCTATGTAACTCCACGCTAAACAGGTTGCGAGATATATGTAACCCCCCAGTTAAACAGGATGTGAGGCCTACTTCCATCCACTTTTCATCTACTTGCATCTATTTTTCATCTACTTGCATCCACTTTGCATCTACTTGCATCCACTTTAATCTACTTGCATCCACTTTCATCTACTTTACAATCTTATCATATGCCACAAATTCTTTCAGCTTTTAAACAGCTTTTAATCAGCTTTAATCTCAATGGGTTGGGTTAGTTGGGTTAGCATTAGGGTAGGTTAGCATTAGATTCGTTGGGTTAGGTTGTGGGAGGTTAAGACTGTAGCGCGCTTCAGTCATAACCTCCCATAACCTAACCCAACCAATCTAATGCTAACTGAAGCGCGCTTCAGTCTTAACTTCCCATAACCTAACCCAACTAATCTAATGCTATCCTACCCTAATGCTCACCCAACATATTCATTCAACATATATCATTCAACATATAATTACAGGGATTAGTGTTATATTATTAGTGTTATAGTGTTATATTATCTATTTTAATTCAGCCCTGTTCGGTTTTAGCAAATATAGTTCAGTTTAGTCTTATCCAGTATTACCTGGTATGATAATATCTAATCTAGCCCGGTTTTAGCTGATTTATTAGGATGCATGCTAGAGCCGTTCTGATACCAGATTCTCCGCCATATCATTGTTAGAGCCGTTCTAATCCCTATCCCTGCTAGAGCCGACTTATTATTTTTAATACCTCTAATCTGATATGTCTAGTCCCATGTGTCTAATTTCTAGTCGCGTCACGTCTAGAATTGCATTGAATTATATTGAATAAATTGAATTGGATTGTGAATTGATTTGAATTTATTTGAAGTGCATTGATTTGAATTGAATTGATTTGAATTAATTTGAATTGATTTCAATTGATTTGGATTGATTTGAATTGAAATGATTTGTATTGATTTGAATTTATTTGAATTGATTTGAATTGATTTGGATTGATTTGGATTGATTTGAATTGATTTGAATTGAGTTGGATTAATTTGAATTGAACTGGTAATTGAATTGAATTGATTTGAATTGCATTGAATTGAATGAATTGGATTGATTTGAATTGATTTGAATTGATTTGAATAGCATTGAATTGAATGAATTGATTTGTATTCATTTGAATTGAGTTGAATTGAATTGATTTGAATTGGTTTTGATTGATTTTGATTGATTTGAATTAATTTGAATTGAATTGATTTGAATTTATTTTAATTGATTAGATTTGAATTTGAATTGAATTGAGTTAAATTGAATTGAGTTGAGTTGAATTGAATTGAATAGAGAATTTAATTGAATTGATTTGAATTGATCTGGATTGATTTGAATTGATTTGAATTGACTTGAATTGATTTGAATTGAATGGATTGATTTGGTGAATAGGATGGTTGCGACAGTTACTACGTGGTAATCCATACTTACATTGAATTGAAAAATTCACTTTGTTTTTTACCACACTTATGAAGTGTGTGAAGTATAAGTATGGTAATCCATACTTACATTGAATTGAAAAATTCACTTTGTTTTTTACCACACTTATGAAGTGTATGAAGTATAAGTGTGGTAAAAAACAAAGTGAATTTTTCAATTCAATGTAAGGATTGATTTGGATTGATTTGAATTGATTTGAATTGAATTGATTTGATTTGAATTGATTTGGATTGACTTTGAATTGAATTGAGAATTTAATTGAATTGATCGATTTGAATTGATTTGACTTGATTTGAATTGAGTTGGATTAATTTGACTTGAACTGGTAATTGAATTGAATTGAATTGAATGAATTGATTTGGATTGATTTGAATTGATTTCAATTGACTTGATTTGAATTGATTTGAATTGAATGAATTGATTTGGATTGATTTGAATTGATATGCATTGAATTGATTTGATTTGAATTGATTTGGATTGACTTTGAATTGAATTGAGAATTTAATTGAATTGATCGATTTCAATTGATTTGACTTGATTTGAATTGAGTTGGATTAATTTGAATTGAACTGGTAATTGAATTGAATTGATTTGAATTGCATTGAATTGATAGAATTGATTTAGATTGATTTGAATTGATTTGAATTCAATGATTTGATTTGGATTGATTTGAATTGATATGAATTGATTTGATTTGATTTGGATTGACTTTGAATTGAATTGAGAATTTAATTGAATTGATCAATTTGAATTGATTTGAATTGAGTTGGAATAATTTGAATTGAACTAATAATTGAATTGAATTGATTTGAATTGCATTGAATTGAATGAATTGATTTGGATTGATTTGAATTGATTTGAATTGAATGAATTGATTTGGATTGATTTGAATTGATATGCATTGAATTGATTTGATTTGAATTGATTTGGATTGACTTTGAATTGAATTGAGAATTTAATTGAATTGATCGATTTCAATTGATTTGACTTGATTTGAATTGAGTTGGATTAATTTGAATTGAACTGGTAATTGAATTGAATTGATTTGAATTACATTGAATTGATAGAATTGATTTAGATTGATTTGAATTGATTTGAATTCAATGATTTGATTTGGATTGATTTGAATTGATATGAATTGAATTGATTTGATTTGATTTGGATTGACTTTGAATTGAATTAAGAATTTAATTGAATTGATCAATTTGAATTGATTTGAATTGAGTTGGAATAATTTGAATTGAACTGGTAATTGAATTGAATTGATTTGAATTGCATTGAATTGATAGAATTGATTTAGATTGATTTGAATTGATTTGAATTCAATGATTTGATTTGGATTGATTTGAATTGATATGAATTGATTTGATTTGATTTGGATTGACTTTGAATTGAATTGAGAATTTAATTGAATTGATCAATTTGAATTGATTTGAATTGAGTTGGAATAATTTGAATTGAACTAATAATTGAATTGAATTGATTTGAATTGCATTGAATTGAATGAATTGATTTAGATTGATTTGAATTGATTTGAATTGAATGAATTGATTTGGATTGATTTGAATTGATATGCATTGAATTGATTTGATTTGAATTGATTTGGATTGACTTTGAATTGAATTGAGAATTTAATTGAATTGATCGATTTCAATTGATTTGACTTGATTTGAATTGAGTTGGATTAATTTGAATTGAACTGGTAATTGAATTGAATTGATTTGAATTGCATTAAATTGATAGAATTGATTTAGATTGATTTGAATTGATTTGAATTCAATGATTTGATTTGGATTGATTTGAATTGATATGAATTGATTTGATTTGATTTGGATTGACTTTGAATTGAATTGAGAATTTAATTGAATTGATCAATTTGAATTGATTTGAATTGAGTTGGAATAATTTGAATTGAACTAATAATTGAATTGAATTGATTTGAATTGCATTGAATTGAATGAATTGATTTGGATTGATTTGAATTGATTTGAATTGAATGAATTGATTTGGATTGATTTGAATTGATATGCATTGAATTGATTTGATTTGAATTGATTTGGATTGACTTTGAATTGAATTGAGAATTTAATTGAATTGATCGATTTCAATTGATTTGACTTGATTTGAATTGAGTTGGATTAATTTGAATTGAACTGGTAATTGAATTGAATTGATTTGAATTACATTGAATTGATAGAATTGATTTAGATTGATTTGAATTGATTTGAATTCAATGATTTGATTTGGATTGATTTGAATTGATATGAATTGAATTGATTTGATTTGATTTGGATTGACTTTGAATTGAATTAAGAATTTAATTGAATTGATCAATTTGAATTGATTTGAATTGAGTTGGAATAATTTGAATTGAACTGGTAATTGAATTGAATTGATTGGAATTGCATTGAATTGAATAAATTGATTTGGATTGATTTGAATTGATTTGAATTGATTTGAATTGATTTGAATTGATTTGAATTGATTTGAATTGATTTGAATTAATTTGAATTGATTTGAATTGATTTGAATTGAATTGATTTTAATTGATTTGAATTAATTTGAATTGAATTGATTTGAATTTGGCTTACTTCTTGCACCGCGGGGTTTGTTTCTAGCCCGATGTATCTAGTTTCTAGTCGCGTCTATGTAAGTATGTAACCCCCTAGTCTCATCTAGTCTTGTGTTTCTAGCCTCTTCTGTCTAGTCTCATCTATTCTCATGTATCTAGTATCATATATCTAGTCCCTAGTCTCATATATCTAGCCTCGTGCATCTAGGCCCGTTTGTCTAGCCTCATATATCTAGCTTTGTAGGGCTTGTTTCTAGTTGGGATTCTAGTCTCTGGGTTCATCGGATTTCTAGCCTCACGCGCCTTGTTTCATCGGGGCTTCTAACATCTCTCTCTCTCTATGCAACCAACTACACACACCTGCATTTTTGATTCCGCGCCCCCGGAAGTTGAAGCCGGAAGTTCGATCGGATTTATGGCCTCACGCGTCTAGTTTTATCGTGGCTTGTAATATATATATATATATATATATATATATATATATATATATATATATATATATATATATATATATATATATATGTATATATATATATATATATATATAAATATATATGTGTTGTATTGTTTTCTCGGGGATTCCGCGTTGATGCTGAGGGTTGGCTCTGAAAAGAACCGGATTCTCGACGTTTTGGCGAACTAACATTCGCCTTTCTCAAGAGATATATGCGTCCGTGCGGGTCAACCGTTAGACGCATACAGTATGCGACCCTCACGGACGCATATATCTCTTGAGAATGGCGAATGTTACTTCGCCGAAACGTCGAGAATCCGGTTCTTTTCAGAGCCAACCCTCAGCATCAACGCGGAATCCCCGAGAAAACAATACAACACATATATATTTATATATATATATATATATATATATATATATATATATATATATATACATATATATATATATATATATATATATATATATATATATATATATATATATATATATATATATATATATCTAGGCAACCAACTACATACACCTGCATTTTTCTCATGTATCTAACCCCGTAGGGTTTGTTTCTAGTCTCATGTATCTAGCCCCGTGGGGTTTGAGAACATACCAGAGATAATATTATCTCTGAACATACTATCTTTCCCTACTGACTTCTGTTTTTTCCCGAAAAGGAAGTGAAACAACATATCTTCCGTCCCAGGCACGTTTGACCGATGAGGAAAAAAGTTCCTCAATTCGCGGTCCTCTTTAGGCACTGTGGCCTCTAGAGAGGAGGGGACTTCCTCGATCTCCCAGAAACGTTTCATGGTGGTGTCCAAACTACCGATTTCCTTTGTGGAAACCAACGAGTGCTGTTCAGTTCGTCCAGAATTCGGGAGGGCTCTATAATTACGTAACCGAAGGTTGCCGGAAGGCGACGCGCAATTCCGGTGAAGCTATAACTCTTTCACCTTGCGCAACCAAAGGAAACAACCCCGCTCCGATGATGCCTTCAATTTTCCCCGATTGACCGCAATTACTGTCGGCTGGTGGCAAGTCTGCCAAGTGACTCAACGCCGAAAGGTATAGACTGGGGGAGGAATGTTACCCTTAGTATTCTCAACAACAAACACGTTGACAGGAAGAACCACATGAGCATCAAAACCCGACCATATGGCTTTCGCTATTTTCCCGACAACGGCACTTTTCGCTCCGCCAAATCTGATGACCGATACATCAGACTTTTCCGCGCCTCGACATAGAAAATTTGCCTCGCTTCCACAATCCAATAAAAAACGCACGCAGTGCCGTTTCCCCGTGGGATCGGGAATTTCGGCAACAAAGGTAGACAGCAATACGGTGGAAGCCGTTGACTTGGCCGGACCTTCATTTCGCCATGCGGACAATGCATTCCGGGAAACCTCCGTCGCACGCCGTTTCATCTGGCCAAAATGCAACAACGAATGATGGGGGTTTGGACATTGAGAGGAACCAGTGGTATCCGTGCACTCCGGGAGCTAATGTTGCTGTAAGAAACAACGGATGCAAAGGAAATGCTATTTTACTATACCATATCTCAACTTGGGAGTTAAGTTTAAAAATATGGGGCATACCTGCAATTTATGATTGTCCACTATGCAGCAACAACGAAACGAAGGCTTTCGACCAACAGGTTGTACCTCCGATTAAACCACAAAATCTCTCGTCGTCGATCGAGCCTTGAAGGACCCTTGGGACACCCTATTGGAAACATCTAATGTCGGAAACGTTCGGAGATGTCTCTCTCCAAATTTAACAAAATCTTTACACAAAAGAGTAATCTACACACATAGTCTAGATCAGGGGTCCTCACTAGGATTTTTTAGAGTCTATATTTTTTATCACATTTTCCTGAGGGCCGCTAGTAAAAAATGTAATATATATATATATATATATATATATATATATTATATATATATATATATATTATATATATTATATATATTATATATATATATATATATATATATATATATATATATATATATATATATATATATATATATATATATATAGAACATGTAATTATGAATAAACATTCAATGGATTTTGGCAAGGTGAGAGTGTTATGCACAGAAAGAAATTATTATAAAAGAATTTTTAAAGAAATGTTTTACATCAGGGGAGAGGTCGATAGTATGAACAAGAAAACTGATGTTAACAATCTTAGCATTATATATGATTACGTACTAAAATTAGAACATAAAATTCTATCTCGTTCGTAAAACGTAATCGTTGTGTTTTCTTGATCATGCGGTTGGCTGCTGTTTTGATTGAAAAAAGGCGTTTTTGTGGATTTTCTTAAATTCATTGTAATGTAATCGATCTGTTGGTGGAAAGAATCAGCTTGTATATTCTTTTCTCAAACACCCGTGTGCGGGTACATGCGCATTATGAATCAGTTCAGTTACCGGGATTGCGCACAATCCACTTAAAGATGTCTATATAATGTAATTAAAAAACTAGTCCATTTCCGTTTTCATCACCGTGGCACCATGTTGTAGCACACGTTTTCAATTTTGTATTTTTTTTGTTAAGTAATTAATTTTGGATTTTGGTAAATTCAATTTTATTTTGTAATCTGTTTTATTATAAAACATGAGGGCTTAACTCTCTTATTCTAAATATTATTTTTTTTGTTGTGTGAAGTATTACATAATACCTTTTTCAATGTGGTTGAATTTTTGTCCAGTGTGTCATGAAGCTACTGTTTATGTCAACCTCACGTTAGTAAGCAGTTTACAAACTATCTTAAATAACATGTAGTTGTACTAACAAATAAATTATTTTTAGATGTCTTGAGAAAGGGAATAAGCATTCTCGAAAGCTCGATTATATAACAAAGAGTTTCTTTTTACCGACCTAAGCTTTGACTACACCCTCATTAAACGTATATATATTTTCTTGGTTGAAAATATACTATGGTATTTGTTTAATTATCTAGTCATTAATAAAACTATCTTCGTATATATATATATATATATATATATATATATATATATATATATATATATATATATATATTTTGTAATAGCTTATATTTTGGGTCATTTCACACTTTGCAAGCGATCAATTTATTGTTTTTTCTCTAGTAGCATCGGACCTCTATATATATATATATATATATATATATATATATATATATATATATATATATATATATATATATATATATAACATTATGTTTATTGCATAATTAAAAAAACTGTTAATTCTTTGAAGTTGATGGGCGAAATCTTTCACAGCTCTTTAATGTAGCATCCACATTAGCAGGCTGGGAAGAAACTGATATTCTCAAAATGCTGTCAACGTTTGCACTCGTTAATCTGTACTTGTTTTTTATAAAATTTAGCTTACTTATTGGTCTTTTTTAACTACTTTACAAAACTCATAGTGAGCCTTATCCTTATGTTTTTATTTACTTCCCTAACAGCCGATGGCCGCATGCGGCCCGCGGGCCGCGTGGTGAGTATCGCTGGTCTATATGAATGTCTATTAATAATAATAATAATATTGCTTTATTCAAACGAAAATATATTAATGATCGAAACTACAACACAGGTAGGAATTTATAACCGGCCCACTCTTGGTCCAAGCTTGTGCCAGGACTTGTTATAGTTGGGCCGAGTCCGGTAGCCAGCTTAGGCCCAAGCCTGGCTTAACTTTGAAATGATATACACGGGCCAGGCCTGGCAACCAATCTTGGCCCGAATCTGGCAACCAATTTTGGGCCAGTTCTAGTAAAAAATGTCGGGCCAAGTCTGGCAACCAGGCTTAGGCCAGTTCTTAAAACGTGATAAACTTTTTAATTATTAGCTAATTTCATTAGTCATTTTTACTAGGTAAATAAGGTATAAATTTAATATCAATTAATTTTATTATAGATTTTTTTATATTTTTAAACTTTTCATATATAACAGCTTTAAGCTTTAAGTGAAAACTTTATTTTTTTATTTCTTAATTTTTAAAACTTATTTAATTTATTTTTTAAATATGTTTATTTAAAATGAATTATGGCGTTGTTGCCTTCCTCTCTCTCTATCACCACAGCCAGATAAATAAGAGCTAGTGACTGTTATAATTTTAAGTTCCCTGTCAGCTCCTTGATATTTTTCTTCAATAAATTCTGAAACGTGGATAAAAAATTAAATTAATTATAATTATTATTGATTACTACTTATTTATTAATTAATAATAACCTTTCAAGCATTGATAAACTTGAGTACTTGAAAAATTCATCTTTCCCACTCCTTTAGTCTTCCGGCCAGTCCAGTTCCTGCTGTACCGCTTTTTTAATTACGCTTGGGATAATATTTTCGATATCTTTTTCATAATCCTTATTGGAACCGATAGTCACAATTTTAAAATGCAGCTTCTGAAATAAACAATTCTCGATCAAAATAAATTAATAAATAATGGAATAAATATTTACGATAGTTATACGTACAAGTGCATGCTGTTTTTCTGTATTTCCTCTCAACTCATTATCAAATTTAGTAAATTCCTTCAAACTATCAATAGGTAAAGACGCAGCTATTTTTTTTTCGTGGACAATCTCCTGTGATGAGGCTTGGGATCCAGAAAACGATAGCTAATTTCACTTCATTCATTTTAGATTCGATATCATATTGCAAACTTAATTTGGCACTTGTAACTTTAGACGTAACCAGAAGATCGATGTATTCTATCACATTTTCTAAGCATGGAAAGAAATGTTCTAAATTTTTGTTTTTAATTATAATTTAAATTGACTTACGTTCAGAGGGACTCATTTCATCATACATTTGTTTTAACAAAACAAAACACAAAGGCGTAGGGAAAATAAATTTGAAGGGGGTATAGAAAATTTTTTTAAAATGATAATAAACCCCAACAACTCTAACCTAACCAGAGTTAAACCAACGGTCCTTGCCACTTTGTCCTATATTGGATCGAGAGTT
Organism: Phosphuga atrata; assembly: GCA_944588485.1. Lineage (NCBI taxonomy): Eukaryota > Metazoa > Arthropoda > Insecta > Coleoptera > Silphidae > Phosphuga > Phosphuga atrata. The sequence goes on from OX155904.1 coordinate 43,875,957, forward strand.
CGCGCTGACGCGCGTATATTAATAATATAAATAATGCGTGTTTCGATTTGTAAAATAATAAAGTAAACTAAACTTGGAATTCGTAACCTTAAATAAAAATGCGTACCCAACGGTTTACGCGCCACTTGAGGTTTTATGTCAATTTCCGTTCGAAAACCCACCAATGCGCGTGTGCAGAATGCGTACGGTGGGTTGCCTTTACATATCATTTCAAGTGATTGGTTATAGCACATTTTAACCATTATTTTTTTTCATTTCAAAATGGTTTATTATATAATAATTATTAAAATAATAGTTTATTTCCAAAATTTACTAGTCTTGTCAGAAAATGCCTTTGGGTTACAAGTAATCAAACTTTGGGATTGATTCAGCATCTCTTTAACTTCTCTCTTAGAAAAATGAGGCTGCATTTTAAAAGTTTTTTCACTTTCTACGTCAGTGCTTTCCGTTTGTGATAGTGACTTAAAAGCTCGTTGCGTTCTTCTTTCCCTTTGTTTGTAATCATCTTCAATTTTAAACGGAAGTCAAATAATTAGATAATTTAAAAAAAAGTTAGTAAAAAAATAATTCAATTTTACATTACTATTCACTTTACTACTCCTTCACTTTAAAAATCTTTATAAGCGTTTAAAATTTTTTTTATTTATTGACATTCAATTGGCTTAAAAGGCAAAATAATTGGCAAACACTTAAAAGTCATTAGACATATGCTAATTTCACAATAATAAAAATTTATAGTAATTAAAATCAGATAAAAAATTAAATTACTTACAAGCTCTGGCAATTATTGCCACGTCTTCAAAAATTTCCCAACTATCCAATGGACTCTTTTCTTGCTTAACCCAGGTTTCTATTAATTTATAATCACTCTGAGGAGGGTATTTGCACATCCATACATCATTACGAGCAAAAACCCAAAACTTTGGAACAAGATCAATGATAAATTTGCCATTGCTCATCTCATCAAATTTCACGATGACAAATTTTGCGTCACCAATATACTCTTCCATATTAAAAAAAATATTAATATTTATTAATTAATTCGTCAGTAAATAAATTCTCACTATAAATAAGTTAACAAGATTGCGAGGTGTGACGCTATCTTTCACATATGATTTTTCTGCGCATATTCTCTACCAGTGCGCACATAGTCGGCGCATACAACCAAGACGGGATTACTTACTGCGGCTATGCTCGAAAGTACACTCAACACTATATACTTGGACCAAGCCTTGGGCCAAGCTTGGCAGGGCTTGGTTTGGCAAGGGCCAGGCTTGGCAATGGGCCCATGGCTTGCCCTGTTGTGAGTATTGGGAATTCCTACCTGGGAATACGCGTGATTTCTACAAAACATTCGCCAACCAAATCAAAGGATACACACCACAAAATTTATGCTTCATAAAACAAGACGGAAAACTAGCATTGACGAATAAAGAAAATTGCCAAGAATTAGCTAAATATTTCTCCAGACTTTTAAATTGCCCAGAACCAACGAAAAGATTCCCAAAGAAACAATCAGACCACACATTAGAAGAATCACTATCACCAACTCAAAACGAAATCCATTTCCAAATCAAAAGACTCAAATACAATAAAGCCTCAGGTGAAAACGGCATCACTGCAGAACTACTTAAAAACTTCGGACCCAATGCTCTCAGAGAAATTACACATATCATCCAAGAAATATGGCAAACGGAAAAAAACCCGATGACTGGAAAACAGCACTTATCCACCCACTACACAAAAAAGGAGATAAATCAGATGTGAACAACTACAGAGGGATTTCTCTCCTTCCCGTCGCCTACAAAATTTCCTTAGGATGTCTCTTGACACGAATACAAGAACAGCTCGAACCAAAGTTATCAGAGTTTCAAGCAGGATTCAGACAAAACCGATCCTGCCCCGAACAAATCTTCAATCAACCTAAAAACAATTGTCAAAATGCGAGCAATTCGAAATAAACCAGTGATGTGCACATTTGTAGACTTCAAAAACCGGCTCGATTGATAGACAATAACTCTTCCAGATCCTTGAAGAAAGAGGAGTAGACCGCAAAACACGAAAACTCATTGAACAAACGCTGATCAACACAAAATGCAAAATAAAATTTATGGGGGAAATCTCGGAACCTTTCGAAATTCAGACAGGCGTGCGACAAGGAGATGGCCTCTCCCCTCTGTTGTTCAATATCGTCTTGGATAATGTCATGGAAGAATGGGAAAAAGAGCTCAGGATACAAAATGTCTGGAAACCAGTTACACTTGGCTTACGCAAAAACAATATTTCTATACCATACCTTGCCTTCGCCGATGACTTGGTTATACTAACAGATGATTGCAAAAAAAAAACAAATAGAAACACCCCAACAATGCGCCGAAAAAGTAGGACTTCAAATATCCTTCGAGAAAACTCAAGTGTTAAGTCACAAAGGCGAGAACATTCAAACAAAATACGGAATCATCAAAAGAGTCACACATTTCAAATATCTGGGAGAATTTATCGAGCCTACTGGATCCGAAAAAATCTCACAACAAAACCATCTCCAGAAAACCAAGAGAGAATTCGAACTTATCAGAAACCTCTATAACAGAAAATGCATGTCAAGACAAACTAAACTTCGACACTACAACACTGTCATCAAACCGGCAAGTCTCTACGCTAGCGAAACACTTACACTCAATAAGAAATACGAACTTGAAGAAATAAAGAAAGCAGAAATAAAAATCATTCGGAAAATACTAGGAGCAAGACTTACCCCAGACGGGTACCGACTACAGTCAATCAAGACAACTGAAAAATACTCAAACATCGAAATTGATATTAGAAAAAGATGAATGAAATTCTTTGGGCACATAGATAGACTACAGAATACCCGACTAACCAAAAGAATACTAAATTACATATCATGACTCAAAAGTACAACACCATAGATGAAAGAAGTACAAAAAGATATGCTATCCGCTAACATAACCGACACATCAGACAAAGACTAAAGACAAAGACAACTGGAAAGTTCTACCATAGCAAAAAAAAACCTAAACCCAACAGAATTGGCATTCTCCAACAGAATTAAAGAATACTGGCAAAATAAGAAGAACGTCAAGAAGTGAGTCAAACTGCTTAACGTTTTCCAATATTGGGAAAATACGCTATTAACAAATAAATAATAATATTGCTTTATTGTCAATGAGAAATACATGAATTTCTGTGGACAAAGCACAGGCAAAATAAATCAATTAAAACTTAAAAAAAAAACAATCAAAAAGAAATATATAAAATCAAAAAATGGAATCTTAAAAAAATCGTAACGAATTTTTACTCGTTGAGTGAGGCTGAGGCTGAGACTAATGTGTGTGTGTGTGTGAGGTTTAAAAACTAGCGATCAGCGAATAATTCTCCAGTAGTGTGGTAGGGTCGTTCTAGGAAATACATCTTCACGGCGGAACGAAATTTGGAGTTATTGGTGATAGATTTTAGGTGGATAGGTAAATCATTGAACTTTTTTTTGCATTGAAGAAGATGGATATATATTCTGATCCAAGTTCCTTGTACTGTGTTTGTGTTGAGGTCTCTCCGGTAAAGCACGAATGTGTTTATACATTAAGCTAACGGATTCCAGGATAAATAACGAAGGGAGAGTGACAATTTTGACAATTTTGGTTCTACTACTCAATCCAAGCATATTGCGAATAGCTCTCTTTTGTAATTTGAAGATAGATTCAAGTTGGAGAAGGTTGGAATGTCCCTAGAACGGTAAGCCATATCGTAGATGAGATTCGAAATGAGCGAAATAAGAAGATCTGGATGTTTGGAGATTTAGCTCCCTGGTAATAGACCTAATTGCAAAGCAAGCAGAAGACAGCTTCTTGATTAAGAGCTTTACATGCGAGGACCATTTGAGTGATTTATTGATGATGAGGCCAAGAAATCTAACAGAATCAACCGAACTAATGACGTTGTTGTCAAGTGTAATAGGCGGTAGTGTATCTTTATAAGATAGAACTACAGTTTTCTTGGTACTTAATTTTAGACAGTTAGAATCGTACAATGACTTAAACGCAAAGTCATTAGATATAGTAGAGTGCAGAAGCGGCAGGTTAGGTTTGGACCATCTGATACTAGTACCATCGGCAAAGAGACCAATTTTTCCGCTGATTTAGATTAGTTATATCGTTGATGAATACTAGGAAGAGTATTGGACCTAGAACGGAAGCTTGAGGGACACCAACATCCACTACTCTGCAGAAGGAAGAATAGTCATTTACCCTGACGAACTGCCTTCTATTGCCAAGATTGAATTTGAAAAATTCCTTCGCAGTACCCCGAAATCCAAAGAGAATTTTTTTAGTAATATCTCATGGTTTTATCACATGGTGCTACACAATCGAAGGCTTTGGCAATGTCACAAAAAAAAACTGTTGGTGTGAACAGCTTGTTGTTAAGATAGTGGTAGATATCACTAAGAACGAGAATATGGCATTTTAACTTTTACTGGATAAGAACCCGAATTGATTCGATGTTAAGATGCTAAAGTTTGTCAGAAAGCCATCAAGCGTACCTTGACGAGCCTCTCCAGGATCTTTGATAGAGCAGGTAGTAAGGCGATTGGTCTGTAGTTGCAGCAGCTGTCCTTTTAACCACCTTTATGTAGAGGGATAATGATTGCTGTCTTGAGGCACTAAGGGAAAATACCCTTCTCGAAAGATTGGTTGATTAGAGAGGACACGCCTTTTGGATGCTCATAGATGAACGCATTTCATTGCTTCAAGATGAAGGTTTAGAAATACTTTAACCGGTAGACAATTAGTGCTACAGGAAGACTTGCTTTTTATAGATGTAATGGCTTGTAACAGTTCCAGGTTGTCAACAGGACTTAAAAAGAAGCTGCTGGAATTCGAATTTGAGGCAGAGAGGAAGAAAAGAGAGTAACAATTTGAACAAATATTAGTTGTTATATTTTTGGCCACATTTACGAAATAGTTGTTCAAATCTTTTGGATGAGGATAAATTTGGTTAGATGAACGAGATTTATTGCTCAAATCATTAACTATTGACCAGGTTATTATAGAGACATTATTATTAGTTAGGAGAATAAGAATAAGAATAAGAATAAGAAATTTATTAATCTTTTTCATTGTGTTTACAATATAAGACAAGTCGAAATAAAATACAAATTAAAAATATGTTTAAACATAACTGGTAAAACAATACATTTATTAAAAGATATAACAATATACAAATTATACAAGGTTTAGCTTGATGCTTCAAAGTTTCTTACTTGGTTTGTGAATTCAGCAACACTATAAAAAGCATGTTGGTGTAGAAATGATTTTAATTTTGTTTTAAAGTTATTGATAGTTACCGTTGTCATTGAGTGCGGCAGTCTGTTATATAAATCGATACCTGATTTGTAAGGTGCTATTTTAAAAAAAGTATGTTTAAAATTATATGTAACTAATTTTCCGTTATTTCGTGTCGCGTAGCCGTGAACCTCGCTATATTTTACAAATTTGGCTTTATTGCTGTGAATAAAACAAAGTATTTTTAGAATGTATATACATGGTAGTGTTAATATTTTATATTCAATAAATGTGTTTCTACAAGTTTCGACGTAATTCAAATTAAACATTAATCGAATGATGCGCTTTTGCGTTACAAATAATCTGCTGGAACCATTTGATAATCCCCACACTGTTATATTGTAACTTAGATGTGAGTATACTACAGCATAATATATAGTTAAAATAGAATCAAGGTTTAGTTCATTTTTGAGTCGTGATATTAAATAATATGATTTATTTACTTTAGCACAGGTGAAATCTATATGTTTCTTCCACTGTAAATACTGGTCAATTATTATCCCCAGGTATTTCATGGTTTCAGATGTCTCTATCAACTTATTATTAAAAGTAAAAGTAATGGATTCATTCTTTTTATAGATGTTTGACAAATGCATAATTTCTGTTTTTTCAACATTAATAATTAATTTATTTAGTTTACACCATTCATTAAATTGAGACATGACTGAAAATATTCTGCTTTTAGCCTCATCTAATGTCTCAGCAGAAACTACGATCGCAGTATCGTCTGCATACATAAAGACCTCTCCGTCAGTTATGTGATTCGGTAAATCATTTACAAAAAGTAAAAATATCAGTGGGCCTAGTATACTCCCTTGAGGAGTCCCCATATTCATTGTAAATATGTCTGAGAGTGATTCCTTATATTTTACTGTATATTCTCTTTCGCTGAGATATGATGTAATCCAGTCATTTATGAAGTTTCGAAAGCCTATATTAAATAATTTAGTACGTAATAAATCGATATCAATAGTGTCAAACGCCTTTTTTAAATCAAATAAAATGATAAATGTGTGTTTTTTGTTATCTAAATTGTTTAAACATGATTGTACTAAATTTATGCACGCTGTCTCTGTAGACCTACCGTGGCGGAATCCATATTGTTTATCATTCAATATATTATATTTTTCAAGAAAGCAAAAAATTCTCTTACACATAATTTTTTCAATAATTTTGGAGAAGATACTTAATAAACAAATCGGTCGATAGTTGGTTATATCTGTATCATCCCCTTTTTTAAATAGCGGTATTATTTGTCCGATCTTCAACGGCTTGGGGTAGTTGCCCTGTGAAACTGAGATATTAATTATATTACATAAGAAAGGTGCAATGATATCTGCATTCGCTTTAACTAATTTAACCGGAATTTCGTCAAGGCCCGAGGAATTAGTGTTTCGTAGGGATATTATAACAGAAATTATTTCAATCTCAGATACTGGGGTAAAGCAAAATGTGTTGTAGTGATACTGTGTGTTATCGAGAGAAGTATTATTAGTACTATTTGAGAAAATATTTAGGTCCTTGATCGATTGTTCAAAAAATGTCGCGAACTTATTGGAAACTTCATAATTACTTTTACAAATTTCCACATTACATTGTTTTTTGTTTTTATATTGAACTAGATTCCACAATGTTTTAACTTTGTTATCTGCATTAAGTATATATTTTGCAGCGTGTCATTGGAGCTGCAGAGACGATTTCATTCTCTTCGGGTTTCTTAACTCCCGTTATAGTATTTGAGGTCTTTGAGTCTGCTACTGTTAATTTGCTATTACTGGATCGAATAACAGCTTCCTTAGCTTTGGCTACGTTTTGTGAAGATAACAATGCATTTTTGCTGGAGTCAATATTTGTGGTTTTTGTTTTTAATTTTTTATTTTCATTCGTGAGACCTTGTCTGGGATTAATCGAGGCTGAGGAGATAGTATGCGGTTGATTTGCAAATTTTAAAGGAGATGTATTTGTCAATTTTAAAGGAGATGTGTTGGTTGGAGAATTACACGCATCTTTTTCAAGTACCTGGATTTTGAAAAGTAGTAGAGCGTGCTTATCTTCCATTTCAGACACAAGTTTATATAAAAGTTTGTTTTCGCTTGTGAGGTGTTCATTTTGTTTAATTAGGTCTCTAATTAAGGAATTGCTTTTATTTACCTCCACTTCTATCACTGTCTCATTTGACGAATTTAATAAGTCGTCCATATTTAAAACGTTTTCTGCGGGTTCACAACATTTGGTGATTTTTTTAGGTGATTTTGAAAGTAAACTTTTTTAGCCAATTTAATGTTTTTGAAGTGTAAAGCTCGGTATTGAGAGATGTACTTAAGGATCTTAGGGTTGACAGTAAACTTTTTAATGTACATCAAGGAGCGTATGTTTTTGGACGCTGTTCTAATTCCCACTGTAATCCAAAGTTTATGACGCTTGGGCTTGATGGGAGTTAGGGGGAACGCTGTATTACTTGAACAGGAAACTTTTAATAAAAAATCTGAGAAGTTAAGATCTACCTCTCCGCAAGAATAGTTCCAACCAATGGTGTTACATTTTTTTTAAAATCAAAGTTCTTTGTTGAAAAAATTCTACCCAAGCGGAGAGTTGTGGGTTTTGGTTTGTTTTTGAGATTCTGGTCGGTGATTTGACCTGCATTTAAAGCCCAAAGGAATCAAAAATAGATATCAAAGATTTCTGAACAGCACACACATTAGTGAAGTCAATATTAAAATTGCACACTTACTTTACTTTTAACACTTACTTTACATTTAACATAAAATTTTTCCGCTTTTAATAGGTAAAGCATCGAGCTTTAGATTCTTCTGTAAAAAAGATGAACTATCTGAACTAGGTGTTCTATAAATACATATTATATAGAGATCGAAAAGTAGGCTGAACACTAGCGAAGATTGAAGGACGTTCTCAACTAATAGGAAGTCAAATTTCGAAATCTGAGAAAAATCGCCACTAGCTGAAAGAATTAACATTCCTCCATGAGCTGAGTCTCTTCTATCAAACCGAGTAACAGTGGTGTAGTTTTCAATAAATACCGGTTCGCCAACTTTTAGCCAATGTTCAGTCATACATACTATTTGAGGAAAACTCATTTCTTCTAAAAACTGTAAGAATTCATCTCTTTTGTATCTTAAAGATTGTATATTTATGAGAAGCATGCTAAGCTTGCTGTTATTAGATTTGGAAGATGTTTGGTCTTCCGAACACGTCAAATTATTAATTAATAATTTATGTTAGGCGAGTTACTGGAAATAATAACTTTTTTTTACTATCCCTGACTTTTTGGAGATGTATGATCCTGTAAGAAGAGACGTAGGATCTATGGGTGGAGAAGTCGGCTTCCACATCGGAAGTAGAGATGCCATAAGCTTCGTAAAAACTGAAGAAGATGCTGAAGTGCTTTTAGATCTAGGGAGAGGTTTTTGGGGAGACGCTAGAAGCACTTTTATGGTGGTGTTGGTAAATCTATCGTAACACACAGTGGCGGGTTGGTCATGAAGGTACGCCAGGTATAACTTAACCGCTCTCATTATGACAGGTTCCCTCAGTCTTAACAAAGTGTATCGATTGTCCTGACGAGATTACCTGGGCTAGTGAAAATGACCTGCTAAGCCTGGTGGAAATCAAATTCAGGATTACGCGGAAATGGTAATTGCGGCGTAGATGCGGCAGTACCAATTCAGGAGAACTCCAGTAGGACAGAGGTTGCTTTCGAATAAGCCGTTGACTAGGCTTTTTTTTTCTCACGCCAATTTTGACAAACGACAGGTTAGAGGGGTCTATAGAATCAGGCTAAAATCTTTGAATCAATTTTAATCCAGAAAATAATTTATGAACCCTATTGAGTTTCAAACTCAGAAATAAATACAAACAAGTTTTAATAAAATGTAAAGGAATTCCGATTAAATGATTTCGCGAATATTCCATAAACATCTATACAGTCAGCCAGATGTCAAAAGTTTTTCTTGTTTGCAAAGTGATAACCCATAATTGCACGAATTGTTTAATAAATATTATATAGTTTGCAAATTACCATTAGTATTTTATAATCACATTTAATTATAGCATGGACTAATTTTAATCAGAGAAGTTCTCGTACACGAGAAGTTTAATTGTTTAAAAATAAAGTTTTACAAACAAACAATTTTTCTATTGCTTGCTGTTCGTTTTATTTTAACTCGGTTTTAAAAGATAACTTTTTGTATCAGATAAGCGAACGCTCTTTCGATCTATTAAAACAACATGATTTTGCAAATATGCTCATTTCCCTAAAATATTTTGCCTGTGTCAACACACACACACACAATCAACACACGAATTACTCAACGATCTAATTCACAACTAAGTAAGTAATAGAATTTTCTTTACTTGACTGTAAATTACAGTAACATACCTCAGTAAGTAAGATTAAATAACCAATTTTGAAATTATTTTCAAAATTTAAACAAATTAATTTCCTTATTAGAAATTACAATTGCTTATTTTATTGCTGCTTTGGCAAATTCACACAAGATTGTTTCATTTGTCGCTCTAAAAAAGTTACTTAATGTAAAAAGTGTATTACTACCATTAAGTATTATTCTTACAATCAAGGTGCCTTGATTAAATTATCGAGTCTTGCATATCAAGTCTTGTCTATCTCGACTAGTCAATCAATCTATCAATCAAAAAATTTATTTAATTAAATATAAGCACATGTCGACTATAAATCGACTGAAAGGAACCCTGGAACCCCTCTGCATAGACTTACACTAACGGAAAAGAATACACCATATAGCCTCATAAAATTGTATAACAAATTCAAAGAGTTCAAGGAACTTAATATAAATAAAATGAAAAGCAAACTATATATGTTTATTATGAACATTGAACCTTATAATATGGGTGAGTATTGGGCTGCAGTAAATCATTTTGTTTTCTGGGGAGATTAACTGCAGCCCAATACTCACCCATATTATAAAGTTCAATGTTCATAATAAATAGATAGTTTGTTTTTCACTTTATTTATATTAACGTCCTTGAACTCTAGGTAATTTGTTATACAATTTTATGAGGCTATATGGTGTATTCTTTTCCGTTAGTGTAAGTCTATGCAGAGGAAAATCGTATATATCTTTAATACATCCAGGGTTCCTTTAAGTCGATTTCTAGAATTTCATCAGCAGATTTTTATGTTTTATTAATAACAGTAAACTTTCGAATACATATGTAGCCGTAGTGGTTAATATGTTTACTTCCTTAAATATTCCCCTGCAAGATTCTAAATTTAAGGTTTAGAAGTGGAGACCCTGTTTTTGAAATTTGAAAATATATTGTATATATAATCCATTACTCCAAAAAGAGATTCCGTAACGAAGGTGGCTGTGGAAAGTTTGAAAAATAAACGAGTCTTAACGTCCCAAACTCTGTATAGGTTTTTAGTAGCCTCATCGCATATTCTGCTTTGTTCAGCTTACAATTAATTCTTAGTTGCACAATATGTGCCGACAATTCCAATGTTTCCTCAATGAAGATACCTAAAAATCTTACATTTTCTTTTTTTTCCAAAGAATCTTCTCCTATTTTACATTCTTTTGGATAGTTTATTGTACTTCGATTTGTCTTAAATGTTATTATGCTTGTCTTTGTTTTATTTACAATTATTTTATCTATCACAAACCATTGGTCCAGGGCCTGCATCATCCAATTTCTCTTCGACATCTTCGACATGTTCCGTGTTCTTGGTGCTATTAGGTAGGTCGTTTATGTATATCGTAAGGAGCAGCGGTCCTATTACGATTCCCTGTGGTATCCCTACAATAATTGTTCTAGTATTTGATTTTGTATACCCGCACATGCTTTTTATTCTTGTCAATTGATTCCAATTACTGAGGATCCAGTTTAAAGCCACTCTTCATAATCCACATTTTTTCTAGCTTCTTTAACAGTATTAGGTGATCTACTATATCATAGGCTTTTATTACATCTAGTAAAATTCCAGTTGTGATTATATTTTTTTCCAGGTTTACTAAAATGTTTTGGATAAAACAAATACATACCGGGTCCGTATTTCTTCCTTTAGTGAAGCCGTGCTGTGTCTTACTTAGACAGTTATATTTGTCTATAAAGGCTGTATATATCCTACATTCTATTAGTTTCTCAAAGAGCTTTGAGAAATTTGACAATAAACTAATTGGTCCGAACATATAAATACTGCTTTTGTCTCCAGATTTATATACTGGTGTTGTTGTTGAAAGTTTCACGATATATAGAGCATATCTGGGATGTCCTTTCTGCCTAGTCTAGTCTTGTCTGTCTAGTCTGGTATTGTCTGTCTCGCCTTCTTGTCTAGTATTGTCTGTCTGGTCTTGTCTGTCTGATCTTGTCGGCTTGGTCTTGTCTGTATGGTCTTGTCTGTCCGGTTTTATCTGTCCGGTCTTGTCTGTCCGGTCTAGTCTATCTGATCTTGTCTGTCTGGTCCTGTCCCTCTGGTCTTGTCTATTTGGTTTTGTCTGCCTTTTCTTATCTGTCTGGTATTCTAAATTCTGGTATTATTATCTGTCTGTATGGTATTATCTGTCTGGTCTGTATGGTCTTATCTGTCTGTTCTTGTCTATTTGGCCTTGTCAATCTAGTCTTGTCTGCCTAGTCCTGTCTGTTTACTCTTGTCCGTTTAGCCCTGTCTGTCTAGTCGTGTCTGTCTGGTCTTGTCTGTCTGGTCTTGTCTGTCTGGTTTTGTCTGTCTGGTCTTGTCTGTCTTTTTTTGAGAAAAGGGTTTGTTACAATATAAAGACACAGTATAACCATACACATTTTCCTCCCACTTTCCCCTGGAAACCGTAGTATCACTTCAGGGAAAACCTGTGACTTTTCCTGTATATTTGTCCCGTTCACCACATTCATCCTTTTCTTTCGTTTTCATTATTTCTGTTAAATATCTTGTTATAGTTCTCCATGTTTCCTTACTCTCCAGCATATACCCAGTAACATTTTCCGCAGTTACTCTTTCGCCAATGCTTTCCGTCATTTTTTCTCTTTGTTCTTCCCATCTTTGACAATCGAAGACTGTGTGTTCCGCTGTATCGTCCTCCCCACAGTAGTAACAGTTCGCCGTTTCTGCTAGTTTGAACATCCATGCCCCGTCAATACTTGTGTCAAGTGATAGTCTACTTCACCATGCTCCTGGTTTATCCAATTTTTTACATTTAGTATGAGCCTTCGCTTCCATTCCGCCTTTCCCTTCAAATTCTCCCATCGTTTCTGTCACAGGTTAGTTATCTCTGTTCTGCTCTCTGATGCGGACGGTTTCTTGCTTGTGTCTTCCAGCCATCTACATCTTCCTTCTATTATTAGATCGATAGGTGGGCTCCCCGCCACCACTCGCAGTGCATCGCTAGATACAGTCCGATATGCGCAACAAACTCTAATCAGTATTTTTTGCTGGATTCGTTCTAAAATTTGATTATATTTTTTCTTTGCCATCACCTTTTGCCATATAGGTGCACGGTCTTATCAGTCTGATCTTGTATGTCTGGTCTTCTTTCACTGGTATTGTCTCTGGGTTTTTGTGTGTCTTGTCTGTCTGGTCTTGAATGTATGGTCTTGTCTGTCTGGTCTTGTCGGTATGGTCTTGTCTGTCTGGTCTCGATTCTCTGTTCTTGTTTGCCTTACCTTGTGTGTTTGTCTGGTATAGTCGGTGTAGTCTGCAATTTACTATATATAGACATATATATATATATATATATATATATATATATATATATATATATATATATATATATATATATATATAGGGTGATTCGGGAGGAAATGGAAGTATTTTAAAGACATGTCCAGGAAGCAAAAGTCCGATTTTCATTTGATTCAGAGATAAATAGGTTTTTCTTTTTAAAATGTTAATTAAGTTAAATTTGACAACGTTGTCCTAAATGCCAATTTGAAATAAAATATTAATTAGGCACATGTCATAAAAATTGACAGTTTGTCTTAAAATTGACAGTAGTTGTTTAACGAGATTATAAAAATGCCTCATATTTTCAGTCATAGAGAATAGAATATGCAGATATGGTGTTTGTTTATGGATTTTGTAATGGAAATTCTGTTCGTTCATCAGAAAAGTATCGGCGTCGTTTTCCTAATCGAAGAATTTCTGATAGGCAAGTGTTTCAAACTGTTTTTACACATGCTAGCGAAACTAGAATATTGCCAAGTGTACGTATTGTTTCTGAAAAACAGCAAGGGATCGGTTTGGAACTTGAAGAAGATACTCTCGATGTTGTAGAAACTAATCCTGGGATAAGTACAAGGCGCATTGCAATACAATTTGAAATTTCACAAACAATGGTTTGGAAAACATTAAAACGGCAAGGTTTAAACGCTTTTCATCTGCTGAAAGTACAAAATCTTCAAGAAGGCGATTATCCATTAAGACTACAATTTTGTCAATGGATTCGTGTAAACAGAAGATTACTCAAATGCATTTTATTTACCGATGAAGCTCATTTTACCCGAGATGGAATTAACAATTCCCATAATAATCATCTATGGTCGGACGAAATCCCTCATGCCACAACATCGGTTTAGTATTAATGTATGGTGCGGAATGCTAAATGATCAATTGTTTGGTCATTTTGTATTGGATGGCCGTCTTCTTACTGGGGAAGGTTATTTACATTTTTTGGAAGACCACTTAGAGGAAATATTGGACGAAGTACCTTTAAATATTCGACGACGTATTATCTTCCAACATGATGGAGCACCACCTCATTATGCAAATATTGTGAGAAATTTTCTAAATATCCATTTCGGCGATCGCTGGATTGGCAGAGGAGGCCCGCACCCTTGGCCACCGAGATCACCGGATCTCACTCCCCTAGATTTTTGTCTTTGGGGATTGATAAAGTCACTAGTTTATTCTATGAAAGTGTACACAAGTGATGCGCTACTAGATCGCATTCTTAATGCTGGCGGCGTTAATTAGAGCGAATCATCGTTCACTGAAACTCGCTACCAGGTCCATTTATAAACGCGCAAATAAATGTATCGAAATGGGTGGTGGAGTTTTTGAAAATTTATAAGTAGTAGTACATTTTCCTTTAATTTTATAAATTAATATTGTTCAAAATATCTATTAAACGAATGAAAATCGGACTTGAACATATGAGCTTATTTTGCTTATTTCTGCTTCCTGGACATGTCTTTAAAATACTTCCATTTCCTCCCGAATCACCCTGTATATATACATATACCGACTTTATTAAGTTTATACCATTATCTATAATGTAGTACGCTTTTACCAATATTAAGTTATCATTTGTAAAAATAACCGTCTTTACCATAAGCGCACATGGGGCACGTGCCAAGGGCCCCACTCCGCAGGGGGGCTCCGAAAGGCGGATATATTCGCTTACACTATACAAGTTTTGTTTTTTATTTTATGTAGATATAACCCGACAAAAGGAAGGATTTCGCATTTCCACATTATCTAAGTCGACATTATCTATGGTTGGAGATCCCGAAAGTGGCGTGATTTTGTTTTGACACAACAATTCTATTTTTATTGTATCTTAAAGTTATTTTAATTTTTAGTTTCTTTATCTCTAGGTTCTTAAAATTAGACATTTACATATTATACTAAGATTACGATAAAGCGACTAATAGGTCCTAACATCTGGTCGTGGCGCACTAATCGATTTGAAGGCGTTTTGGGGCTGTTTTATGACCGCTACGTACTTGCAACTGTTTGTAACCACTAATGGTTTTAATTGCGTTTGTTTTGTTTGTAACAATGTAATATTTAAACTTACAAATATTAGATATAAGTATTTATTTTGTGTAGTTGTAAATATTAAATATACAAACAACTACGTGCACTTGGGGTTGGAATTCTTTTGTTATTAGTGAGGGCAGGCAAATGGAAACGGGGAGTAAGCCTTCCTGCTATTAACAATATATAATTATCTTCAGTTTAAATTCATCTTTCTTGCCACCAAGATACTAAATTAATACAAGTGTTAAAAGTGTATTGATAATATAAGTGTTGACGTGTTCGTTTATTTATTCATTTTATTAGGTGAAAAAGAACATATATATGTGGATCACAAAAAAGAAAAAAAGGTTGTAGCTCAAAAAGAAATAACCAAGAAACTTCCAAAACTCACCTCATTTTTTACGCTTGAAGAAGCAAATAGGCTGACTAATTCTTCACTTCAAGATCGAAATACTTCTGAATATCAACTGGAAAAAGATCCTATATGTGATAAAATGACAAACATACGTCAGATGCTGAACCCTTTACTTCAAGCTGCTGTGAGTTAATAACTAAAAGCTTGGAAAATGTATCACCTGATCCTGGTACGTACTGTGATGAAATTTTAACAGAAGAACTACGCGATATTTGGATTCGAAAAGGGCCAGTTTTTCCAGAGTTTTTCCAAAATAAAAATTGTGACTTTTCCGAAACTTTTCCGAAAGTTATCCAGATTTAAACGGTAAAACAAAAACTAGATACTTGACTAAAAATATTTTCACCGGTAAATCCTTAGAAAGAAAATGGCTCCTTTATTCACCGTCAAAGAAATATGTGTACTATTATTGCTGCCGTCTATTTAATAGTACTACTGGACATAATTTGAGTTCTCCAAATTAATGTAAAGATTGGAAGCATATAAGTAACTTATTACTTGAGCATGAGAACAGTTTACAGTACTGGCAATTAATGATAAATTATGTTGCAAGAAGCAAAACTACGGGACGAGTTGACAGTGATTTTCTCTCCTAATATAATATAGAAGGCAATTATTGGAAGAATGTACTTAGAAGAATTGTTGCGGTAGTGACATTTTTAGCTTTTAGAGGTGTTGTTTTTCGTGGTGATAATGAGATATTGGGGTCTTAAAATGACGGGAATTATTTGGGATGCTTAGAACTGATTAGTGAATTTTATCCTTTTCTTGCTGATCATATATGAAACTGCAGAAATCGTGGAAAATGAATTACATCATATTTGTCTGCAAATATTTGTAATGAGTTTATTAATATATTGGGATAGCAAATTTTAAAATCAATTGTTAACGAATTAAAATCATCAAAATACAACTCTATAAGCGTGGATTCTACATCAGATTTCTCTCACGTTGACCAACTGACCTTCATCGTAAGATACGTAAAAGACGGAGAGCCTATTGAGAGATTTTTGCAGTTTTTCTCTATGGATAAGCATAATGTAGAATATAGAATACATAGCAGATACTATTTTAACCTTTTTTGAAAGCCTTGATATTAATAAAAAAGTTTGTTGTGGGCAGAGTTATGATAATGCATCAAATACGTCTGGAAAGTATTCTGGAAAAATGTAGATTTGAAATATTTGTCCCATGTGCGGCACATTCGCTAAATTTAGTAGGTGTTCAGGCTAGGCTGTTGAATGTGTTTCCGAAGCTGTAGCATATTTTCAGTTTATCCAAAAATTATTCAATTTTTTCTAGGCTTCAACCAAACGATGGAAAATTATGACAGAGCATTTGAGCGTAAATAAAGTCTTGAAGTCTATCCCGAATACAAGATGGTCTGCACGTGCTAATGCTATTAATGGCTTATAAAATGGTTGATTACATATTTCTGAAGCTTTGTCCTCAATTTCAAGTGACATCAATCAACCAGGAGAAACAAGAAACTAAGCCTAGCAAAAAAAAAGAAATGGAAAAATTGGATACTATTCTTTTAACGGAGATATGGAATGATCTTTTGGGAATTGTGAATAAAACAAGCTTAATTTTACATAATATCACTATTACCATGGACGTTGCAACGAAACTTTACGCATCTTTGATCGATTATGTGAATAGCTCACGCAATAAATGGGATCAGTACGAATCGGTTGCTAAACAAAAAAATCCAAATGCTGACTATAAAGATAAGTCAGAAAGAAAGAGAAATCGCAGTACACGTGTCACTTTTTTTGAAGGATCATCAGAATCTGTACAGTTGAATGGCAAAAAAATTCATGTAGATAAGTTTATTCATACAATCGACACATTATATGCTCATTTAAAAAATCGTTCGGCAGCATACCAAGAAATTGACAATCGTTTTAGTTTTCTTTGTAAATTAATAACAATCGATTCTGACGTGTTGACAAAAAAATGCAATGAATTTGAAGAATTAAATCACGAATACATTAATACATATGAGCTTAAATCAGTATGTTTTCATTTATGGGATTATTTAAAGAACATAGCAAAGGAATCAGCGGATTTGAGCATCTCAACCTTACCTAAATTAATAAAGTCTTATAAATTGGAAGAAACTTTTCAAAATGTTGAAGTTGCTACAAGAATGTTCCTTTGCTTAATGGTTACCAATTGTAGTGGAGAGCGATCATTTTCACAGCTAAAGAAAATAAAAAATGAATTACGCACAACTACGTTACAGGAACGATTATGTAATTTGTCAATTATGTGCATAGAAAGGGATTTGAAGATATAATAGAAGATTTTGCACTACAGAAATCGCGAAAGAAATTATCGACATCATAACCATTTCAAGCCAGCTGTTTATTTATCTAATTAATAACATATGTATATTTGATTTGTACCAAATATCCATAATAACTATAAGATCAACGCAGAAAAAAATAGGCAGTCAGGTACTGCCGGCTAAAGTGAAAACTGAAATGAATTTTTTTGAAGTGTTTTAAAATTTCAATTGTTTTTTGAACCACAGTCTATCGCAAATGTCGCAGAAGGATGACCGATATCGTTTAAAAAAAAATCTTTATTAACTTGTCGATGTGCACTGTAATTTTATTGAAACGAAGAATATATTTATTTGTAAAGGAATCTTATGTTGAGAATATATATTTTGAGTATTATTTTGAAGATCACGTGGAAGAATATTTTGAGTATTTGGTATATAGTTTGTTATTATTGGTTCATATAATTGTGGAACATAAGTAACTTGTGAATGTCATCATCGTAATCTGATTGTTAATCTGGAATGTATGATTGATTTCGTGTTGATAGGTCAGCAGTATGAATTGGAGGGATATATGGCACATTTTTTGTTGGGCCTGCAATTTGTGAGTTATGGAATTCTTTACATTTAGAAACACACTGTAAAACTGCTTTTGATGATTTATCTGTATGTAAACTAATCAAATGGGTAGTGTAGCTCTTTTCTTTTCTCTGTATCGCTGACTGTTTTGCTTGGAATATTATTTACGACGTTTAATTTTTTTCTCCTCCTCAGCTGTGATTGTTCGATATTTAGAAATTTCTGAACTAACTATTGCAACAGCTTTCTTCTTATTCTTATCTCTATATGGCTGACTATTAATTTTATTTTGGAGTTTAATTATTTCTTCTTTCATTATATGCATAAATTTCATTTTGACTCGTACCATCATCACTGAAATCCGCTCCTTCATCATCTTTCTTCATCGTCTTTTTCTTGTACCACCGTTTGAAGAAATGTTAATTTTTTCACATAGGATGAAGTATCCAACCAATATAGGATATAGATATTTTGAAACAGTAATTAAGTATATAAAAATATTTTTTTGTAAAAATATATAATTTGTTTTGTTCTAATGGTGAAATTGATTATGAATTCTTCGATACAATCCAGTATTCTGAACATTTCAATAATCCAGCACTAATACAACTACTAGTACATCTGGAAAAAGTACTTACTCTTGTGTGCACACTGATTCTACGGGTTGATATTTCCCGTATATATTAGAAGCGTTCCGTTCGGTCAACACTGCCAAAAACTATTTGACTATTAAGTTTGACGTTCAGAGTCAACTTTAAATATATGCGTATAGATATGTTCTTTTGAACACATCTATACGCACATGCCTATACATTTTTGAGTAAAAAAATTTTTCTATAGAACGTAGCTAATGATGACGATGACGCAAATCTTTGAGTTTACCCTCTATCAGAAACTAGTTCAGCGCGGCTAAAGAAGTTTTCACTTCAAAAATGTTTTTGTCAGAAACAGAGGCCCACATTCTTGTGGGCCCAAGGGTCCCTGCATAGCCGAAGACGGCACTGTTTGTAAATCAATGACTAGTACTACTCTTCTCTGTCTAGTTTTGTCTCTCTAGTCTTCTCTCTCTAGTCTTGTCTCTCTAGTCTTGTCTCTCTAGTCTTCTCTCTCTCTCTCTAACCTTTTCTATCCAGGCCTGTCTGCCTAGTTTCGTCTGTTGATCTTATCTGCCTAGTGTTAGTCTTATTGGTGTAGTCTTGTCTGTCTAGTCTTGTCTGTCTAGTCTTATCTGTCTAGTCTTATCTGTGTAGTCAAATCAAATCAAATCAAATATATTTATTTCATTATCTAAGTTACAATACAGAAATGCTAACTAAATGAAATATGTCAAAACAAAAATATGCAATTATGCATCACACTGCGTTTGAAAAATTGTAAATTGGCACACAAACAAATCATAACAAAACCAATTTCATAAACGCTGTGTGAGCACAAAAACCAATCACGACCGATTGCAAAGAAGATTACAAAACAACCTAAATTCTAAGCGAATCATGTCGGTGTTAAAGTTTCTATGAGCAGCAATATATCTAAACAGATATAGTAATTATCTACAAATTTTAAATTAAATATTAATATACGATTGAACTAAATTAAAATAAATAAAATAAAATAAGTAGCACACCAATAAGTCGCGTAATCAATTATGCGCCACACCAAGCTTGCAAAAAGTAAAATAGGAACAGCAGTGCAGTGCACAAAACAAAAATGCAGATCAAATCATAACATGAACCAATTTCCCCGCTGATGTGTGAGCATAAAATCAAACACGCTCGCCTTTAGTACTTAACAATATTTACAATATACAACTACTCAACTACTTAATAATATTTACAATAAATTTAATATTAAATATAATCAATAATTCAAAAATTCTTCAAAATTGTATGGTTCTATGTCTCTAATATAGGTAAAAAGGTCTCTTTTTAATTTCTTGATATTACTAATTATTTTAATCTCCTTTGGCAGTCTGTTGTAGATTTTCAAGATGCTATAGGGAGGGCTCCTTTCCGTCATCGATAGGTTATGTCTTGGATATTCATATAACTCTTTATTATATCTGGTATTCTGTGCTATCGGTTTTATAAAACGTTCAAATAAATATTTATGTTTAAATAAGAAAATTACACTTTCGTATATGTATATACCCGAACATGTTAACAGATACGCTCTTTTAAAGTGTCCTCTACAAGACTCCCGAAAGGGTAAGTTAAGTAAAATTCGTAGAACCTGTTCCTGCACTCTGAATATCTTTCCTGAATGGATTCCGTTTCCCCAGAAAATTATCCCATATTTGATATGTGAATAGAAGTTAGCGAAGTATACATTCTCATGACATTTGGATCTACATATCGACTGAGCACTCTTATCGCGTAAACTGATCTGTTTAGCTTTACTAAAAGTTGGTTAATATGACTTGACCAGTCCAGAGTTTTGTCCAAATGAATGCCCAAAAGCCTGACCGACTGTTGCATTTTTATTGAATCACCTTCAATAAATATCTCCTCTGGGTAGGTGATTACGGATCTTTTTGTTTTAAAAGTGATTAATTACCTTGGTTTTCTGGCTATTTAGGATTAGTCTATTCTCAGTGAACCACGACAATAATGCGGACATAACTAGATTCGCATTGAGAGTAATATCCTCTATAGTCTTGTTTATTATTAGTACAGAGGTGTCATCTGCATAGTTTACCAGTGAGTGTCGCGGAATGATTGGAACTTGGGACAAATCATTTATATAAATTGTAAACAGTAAGGGACCAATGGTACTTCCTTGCGGAATGACCCTGTTTATTGACCTTGGAGAGGACTTCAATGCACCATATGTTGTTTCTAGCCTGGTGATGTGAATTATATTCTGTAAAAAGGATTGTAACCAATTCAACGCTGTTCCACGAACCCCATAATTAAAAAGTTTATCTTTTAGTAAAGCATGATCCACTAGGTCATAAGCCTTACTAAGGTCGACTAGTAAGCCACACGGTATGTTTTTTAATTCCAGACTATCTGTTATTCCTGATATGATTTCGTAGCAAGCTGTATCTATGCTTTTACCCTTTACAAAACCATGCTGTTGCTGGGCTATAATTTCATGCTTATTCAAAAAAGAGAGTAATCTGACGCATACCAATTTTTCAAAGATTTTTGAGAACGATGACAAGATACTTATCGGCCTATAATTATTAATGTCCGTTTTATCACCATTTTTATAAACAGGAGTAATTAACGCCACTTTTAATAAATCCGGGAATACACCAAACATAAGTGAGTTATTGATTATATACAGCAAGGGTTTAAGCAAACTGGAAACAACATTTTTTATAACAATACTGGGGATTTCATCTTTACCAGCACTTTTTTTATTTTTCAAGCTCCTTATAGTGTTATACAGTTCTTCCTCGGTTACAGGTTTAAGGAAAATCGTGTGACTATTGCTCACTATATTGTTAACATACCTCACCCTTGGTTGAGCGCTGGATAAGCTTTCAGATTTATCAGCAAAGAAATTGTTGACAGTAGTGGCGATGGAATGTTGATTAGATTTTTCAAATAAAAAATTGTTATTCTTTTTAGTCCCGGTGATTTGACGAACAATGTTCCAAGATTACTTTTGTATATCTGTTGCATTCTCAAGTTGTCTCTTAAAGTTGTTTTTTTTTCTTCTCTAAGTAAACTATTGTAGATTCTATGTAGTCTATTGTACGGTAGCTTATAATCACGATTATAGTGCGATAAAGTTTGCAATAAGTCAAGGTGCTTCTTCAAGCTAAATAGTTTGTGGTTTGAGAAAATCCGCTGCGCTGATCGTATGGTATTAATTGTACATAACGGGAAAGCCTGATTAAACCGTGTAAAGAATATGTTGATAAAAACCGTCCATTGGTAGTTGATGTCAACGCAATCACACACCAGAAGATCGTCCCAGGACAAGATCTCCATGAGCTCTCTGTGGTGTCTCATATTATCTACACTGAAGATTCGAATTTGTTTATACTTCACTCCCATATCCTTTTCCGCAGATAGACTCAGAACTTGGGCACAGTGATCTGATATTAAATAATTCAATGTTTCCAAACTATATTCACACTTGATATTTACTATAACATTGTCAATGCATGTCCCTGTTTCTGGATGACTAACTTCCTCGGCTAAAGGGATTGAGTTGAAAGATTGAAGTAGAGACCCAAACTGTTAGCATAAACCAAACTGTTGTTCTTGTTAGCATATTTATATTGAAATCGCCTCCAATTATGAATTGTTTGCCTTCACTCGCAAGCAATAGTAACAGTTCATGAAGTTTGTCCATGAAACTAGTAAAACTCGTCAGTGGGGTTCTGTATATTCCCACAATTATCAGACGATCACCATTTATAACGGTTTCAATTGCAGCACACTCAAAAATCCTCTGGACAGCCATACGGTTAATATCGTTCCTTGATTTACTAGGAAAGTCTTCTATACAGTATAATGTGACTCCTCCATGTGATCCTTCCGGTCTGCAAAAATGGGCCGCTAAGTTAAAATTCTTCAATTTGGCAACTTCTAGTTGTGCTTCGCTCTTCCAGTGTTCCGTCAAGATTAGGAATATACAATTTTTTATTTTTTCTAACATAAATTCTACTTTGTTTCCTATAGATTGTACATTTTGGTTTACTAATTGTATAGTCGGTGGTGCATGTAGTGTCAGGTTTTTCCCTAAAGTTACCCTGTGTGTTTTGTTTTCTCCAGTCTTAGTAAAAAACGATTAACCCGGGTGTTTTTGGGCCATGTTTCCGGTAGTTTTAATTGCTCCAAAAACTCAAACGGTGCTGAGAGTTTGAAGGAGGAATATTCTTCTGGTCGTTTAGACTCTAACTTCTTTCATTTAACAGGGTTTATGTTTTTTCCCTGCAGGTAATTAACAATCTCTGTTTCTGTTGCAGAGGGTTCCAAATTGTAAACATGCAAATGTGCATATCTATCGGCTGCTTTTATAACCGTTGATTCAGCATTACCAAAAATTATCTTGGACCTTTTACTTTTTTTATTTCTCTGCACTTGCCACTCTTCATTATTTGTTTTTTTATCCGTGTTTTTAGTTGTGTTTACAACTATATCTCTCGTGATTTGGTCCATGTTACTGGTTTCAGCTAGCTGCTTTTGTTCGTGAGTTCTATCAACAGACGCTTTTTGCGCTGACTTACCCCGGGCTCGCGAACCGACATACCATTAGTTGCCATGGTCGGCGGTGTTTTAGTAAATTCCGTATTATCTTTATGGACCATTTGTAACAATTTTTGATTTTCAATTGCAAATTCTTCAGTTTTTTTATTAAGTTGTTTGAATTTATGCTCAAAAAATGCACTTATAGAATCACTAATAGAATCAACTTGTTTTTTCACAATTTCTTCTAACACACTTTGGAAATTCGGACTCGTCAGGTACGATATAACTTTATCACTTTCTAACGAGAGTCCCTTTGCAGGTATATTGGATCTTAGCTCTCTAGCCATATTACTAGTTTTTATAACGCTATTAACTCGCACGTCCACTCACGTTGAACGTCGACACTCGACTGAGTAGTCTTGTCTACCTAGACTTGTCAGTCTAATTTTATTTCTCTATTCTTGTCTCTATACTCTGTCTAGGCTTCTATGTATACTCTAATACAAATTTTCTAATTTCTTTTTTTTTTAGTTTTTTATTATGGACTGCTCTCCTGAATTTATTAATGCAACACTTGGGGCGCACCCGCCGCATATGTACATACCGTTGATGTTGACAGTTCTGGCGGCCAAATGTGGCCTGGACCCTAAAAACCAGTATCCCGAAGATTACGGAACGAAAATCAGGGACGGAGACGTCTTCGATTTCATCGTGGTCGGAGCCGGATCGGCCGGTTCAGTGGTGGCCAATCGCCTTTCAGAGAACCCGAACTGGAGAGTTTTGTTGATCGAGGCTGGAGGTTATCCAACCCCCTTATCTGAAGTAAGTCAAAATAGGTTTGTTGACTTTGGTGACGGTTAAAACATTGATTCAGGGGTATTAGGTGGTTGGTCAAAATTAATGTTAGGTTGCTTAGTTGCTACAGAACAGATTTCTAACATTTCTAAAAATGTTAGGTTTCTTAGATGTGCGTGTGTGTTTCTGTAAATTTTTGTGCTTATTAGTGCGTCCTTAGGTTTCGGACGTGCTTGTCAAACAAATGCTTATGTGCTTATACATACGTGATTATGTGTTTAAGTGCTTAAAATTATGCTTTTATCCGTGTGTCAAATTAAATTAGATTCTCAAAAATTATTAGAATATTTTGTTTGACATGATGAAAGTTCTGGGATTTTCAAAAGCATGATAAACATGCAGTGTTACTTACCGATGGAATTCATGTCACGTTCTTCAGCGACAATCAAGGTTTTTGTTAAAAGTCACGTTCTTCAGCGACAATCAAGGTTTTTGTTAAAAGTCAAAGTTACGAATGATAAAGGTTCTTGTCAAAGTCTTGAATGGCAAAATTGATCTCAGTCAAGAACTGAATGGTGAAACTCTTATGTCAAAAACTTATTAAAATACCTGTCTTCAATGACACTCTTCCCAAGTTCTCTGGATTTCAGGGAAACCAATGTAAATACCTTACAAGAATTTCTAATTTTAACAATGTTGATATATTTTGTTTTGCATTTTTAAGGTTCCTGCCATATTTTACGCTCAACAGAAAACGGAAGTCGACTGGCAATACGTAACTGAACCATCAGATAAAGTCTGTTTAGGCTTAGAAAACCAAAGATGCAATTGGCCTCGAGGCAAAATCCTCGGAGGAACCGGCGCCCTGAACGCAATGATCTACGTCCGAGGTAACCCCGAAGACTACAATAATTGGGAGCAATTAGGCAACACCAATTGGTCTTGGCCTAATGTCCTGAAATACTTCAAGAAATCAGAAAACGTTCAGAAACATGAATACAAGTCGAAAGAGAATCATGGGGTTGGAGGATTTTTGACAACCAGTTATTTTAAAGATGAACTTGGATTGAGGGAGGCGATCATTAAGGGTGGAGCTGAATTAGGTGATGAGTTTAAGGAGGATGAAGGGAAAGGGTTTTATGAATGTTTGTTGACTGTTGAGGATGGAAAGAGATGCAGTCCAGCCAAAGCTTTCTTGAGCAAAATACGAAGAGAAAATTTGTTTATCGCGTTGAAGGGACTGGTCGAAAGGGTTTTGATTCACAGAGGAATTGCTAGAGGTGTTAGGGTTAATATTAACGGCAAAGTTGTTAATATTAGAGCTAGAAAAGAAGTAGTGTTGAGTGGAGGATCAATAAATTCTCCCCAAATCTTGATGTTATCTGGCATTGGACCGAAGGAAGATTTGGAGGGTTTAGGTATTAAGGTTGTGAAAGATCTGCCCGTTGGAAAGAATCTTCAAGATCACTTGACAACGTTTGGTGTATTCGTCAAAATTAAATTACCAGTGCAGAATTCAGTTTTTGATGAGGTTTACAAATATCTTACGGAAGGTAAAGGGATATTTTCATCAATTGGAACTACCGTACTTTTAGCCTTCATCAACACAAGGAACGAATCTCGTCCAAATGCCGAAGCTCACTTCCTGGTGTATCCCATCGAGGATTGTGGAGGTTTACAATCTTTCATCACCTCAGTCGGTTTCAACAAGGAAAGCAAGGATGATATCATAAATACCCACAGATCCGCAGATATAATCCACATCCTCTTCTCGCTTCTGAATCCAAAATCCTCAGGCCACATCAAACTTAGATCTAAAAATCCGTATCTAAAACCATTAATCTATCCAAATTACTTTCAGCATCCAGACGACTTACAAATCCTCCTCGAATCCATCCACTACACCAAATCCTTATTGAATACGAAGGCCTTATCAAAATACCAACCAGAAATCCTTAACTTCTTTTCATCTAATTGTCAAAATTACTTATTTGACTCGGATGAATATTGGAGGTGTAACTTAAGGAACTTTGCCAGTACAATATATCATCCTGTTGGGACTTGTAAAATGGCGCCGGAGGAAGACAAAGGAGTAGTTGATGCTAGGTTGAGGGTTTATGGAGTAAGGAGCTTAAGAGTTGTTGACGCAAGTATTATGCCGGAAATCGTGAGTGGAAACACAAATGCGCCAACGATTATGATTGGTGAGAAGGCGTCGGATATGATCAAGGAAGATTGGGGGATGTTTTAGACGTTTTCTAAGTAGTTTATATTGCTGTTATAACTTAGGTGTTGATCAAAATTTACTTTCGATAGTAAAATGGTTTGAATTATTGTGTTATGATAAAACATTTTTTTTTTATCAATACACCTAGGTTGCTTTTTATATTTTTTTATAACTTTCTGTTAATTTAAACTTAATTTTTTTTAATAAATATTTTATCTTTTACTTTTCATTTCACTTCCAAATCATCCAAACAAAAACTCTAGACTAGACATTAATTACACTTTTTCAATTTTCGTAATTTCAATCATGACAAATATTTAGTACTTTTAATATTTTTTTTACAATATTTCATTCTCATTTTTTCGAAGAAAAATAATGCAGGGACCCCGACAGACAGAACGTGCCTAGGTCTAGAATACCAAAGATGCAATAGGCTCTTAGGCTTGAATTCTATGTTGAAGCGACGCCCTGAACTCTGTGGCAACCCCAAAGACTACGACAACTCAGAAAAATTATGCCAGACATATTAGTCCTGGCCTAACGTCCTAAAATACATTAAGAAATCAGAAAATGTTAAGAAAATGGAATACAAGTGTTCAGAAAATCTGAAGGATTTATTAACAACAAGTTATTATGGTGACGATATTGGGTTAAGAAAAGATATTATTAAGGTCGCAATAGAATTCAGAGAAGAGTTTCTTGGAGACAAAGGGAAAGGATTTAATGAGATCCTGTTTACAATTCAGGATAGGAAACGATGCAGTTCTGCCAAAGCTTTTCTAAGCAAATTCCGAGAAAATTTGTTTACCGTGTTAAAGGGACATTTGAAAAGGTTTTAAATCACAAAGCGGATGTTAGACGAAGTTGGGTAAATATTGATGGGAGGATAGTTAATGTCAGAGCTTTTTTTTATTGACCTCATCCAAGCACACCGGAACGAAACAGCGTATGACATCGGCGTGCTGGTTATAATAAAATGTTATTTACTGTAAACTTTATTTTCAAAGTTCATATCCATTGTACCATTTATTCTCGTCTTTTTCTTTAGTGCTGATGATAAATTTGACAAGTTTGTGTAACTTGTCTCAATTTTCTTTGCTCTCTAACATGTAGTCTATAACACTTCTGGGTTCGAAGCTTTTGTCCATATTTGATTTTTGGAGTTCCCTTTCTGTGGTCCATCTACAGCATTCAAATATTGTGTGGGTAACTGAGTCTTCTTCACCGCAATATTCACACAGATTATCAGGCGATCTTCGTATTTGCTGTAAACAATCTTTATAGCAGCCATGCCCAGTAAGAAATTGGGTTAGATGGTAATCAATTACTCCGTGCTTTCTGCTTATCCACGTAACTATTTTAGGTATTAGCAGCCTCATCCATCCATTAATTTGGGATATTGCTTGCTTTGCAATTAGCATCACCGTCTGTTCCGACTTTGCTGTTATTATGAGCTAAATCGTCCGCAAAGCCTATTAGCCTAGCTTCTTCCGGAAGTTTTAACCTGACGACTCCACCTAAAGTATGTTCAACAGAGTGGGGAGTGGGGCCCATTACCAATCCCTGTGGTACAATACTACTTACTATTATTTTCTCTTTTTCGTCATTCGTTTGCAAGATAATCGTTCTACTGGTAAAATAGCTTTGAATAATTCTTAGCAGGTAGGGAGCACAATTTCTTGCTATTAGATCATCGATAATGAGTTTCCAATTGGCTGTGTTAAAAGCATTTCGTACGTCCAGTGTTATTGTGCACATATTCTTCGTAATCTTTGGGTTATGGCTTGATTTAACATTTTCTACGATCTTCATGACGGCTTCTATAGCATGGTTGGTGGATTATTTGCCTTCTCTGAAGCCGTATTGGTTAAACTCAACAATCCAGCTCCAGATTCAATATCTGTTTTCAGCCTATGCAATAGTAGGTGTTCTAAGAGCTTCCCCAAAGTATCTATCAGGCATAATGGCCTATATGATGGGCTCTCCTATTGGTTTATCGTTTTTTTGAAGTAACACCAGTTTCGTCCGTTTCCATATATTCGGGAAGTTTCCGGCAGCTAGATGCTCGGTTATTACGTCTAGCAAGATCTGCGGTTCCTGTTCAGCGGAGAGTTTACGCATACGCTTTATTGCATTTATTAGCTCTTCTTTCGTGAACTTACTGGCTCCTGAATATAAAGACTACTTCGACTAAACGTTTGATTTCCTTCATGGGCATTTTGACATTTGGTTGTTGGACCTTCAGCCTTTTCCTGCAAATTTGGAAGGCAGCCCCCCATTTGTCGTAGTCCAGGTCTTCGCACAGTTTCTTCCAATGTTTTGCTTGGCCGTGTTTTTGCTTGGCCGGTTGCACTCATTGGTTTAGTAGGACGACATACATTTCTGCTGCTTAGTTCATTAGCATGTCTCCTCTCTTATTCATACGTGGGCATCTACAGTAGGGTAACTTTGCATTAAAGTCACCAGATATAATTTTTGAATGTTGGTCTTTTTCTCTTAGGCTTAGGCTTAGCGCTCTAAGGCACTCATCCAACTGGTCTATTTTGACTGTATATGACTGTGTTATTACATATACTAAAATAGTTTGGTACGCCTTTCCGGGAGGGGGCGGGATAAATGCGTCAAATCGGGTTTGTAGAATAAAAACGCACGTTTTGAGTTATTTTCGAAAGAAATTTTGCCGGGACAAAGTGGTAAAATGTTTAGAAAACTCCAGACAATTGAGTAATCTTTGAGAAATTGTGGTGCCGCCGAAGGCGGCGGGGGTGCGGCGCGAAAACGAAATTTCCGTTTCTCTGCCGCCGAATTTGGACCGATCGCGACGGGAATGGTGCTATCTGGAGCGCAGATTTTTTCAGCACAAAACTGTCATCTCAAATTTCCGTGTCTTTGCTGAAAATTTGGAGAAAAGTGCGAAAAACCGAGAAAAACGATTTTCTTTGACGTTCTATTGCGATCCGACCGCTGAACAGAAAGCCTTCCCGTTTGCGGGTACGGTTTCGTAGGTTCCTTCTCTATGGGTCTTCGAAGAGGCCGTGCGATTTTTTGCACAACTGGCCGTGCGGTAGATGTTTTTGGACAACAAGTTTTGTTTTTGGCAGATCGAGAACAGACTGGACCGTGCCATAGGCTATTAAAAGTTGCAAAAAGTTCGGTTTTTCAACTGGCAAAGTTATTGCAAAAAACGAAATTCGCATTTTGAGTCCTAGCTAAGAGGTGCATGCGACTTTTTCAGAAATTTTTAAACGGTGTCGTTTCGCCGGAAATTGACGACATTCTGAAACTAAGTTTCCACGTTTCACTTGCACTGTGCGCCCCCCAGAGCCCTGAGAATTGTCGCCCTTTTTTGGCACGTCGTATTTCATCCGTCTTTCAACTTTAGCAACTTTTACCGCGGCAATTCGCTAATTTCAACTCTTTTCTGCAAGGGTTGTAAATGTCGCTTCTTCGCCGGCTGCGGTTCAGCGTAGGCGAATTTTCCAAAATGCCTCAAATTTCGGGTACGTCAAAATCGGAATTTTCTTACCACGACATTTACGCTGCAACGAAGAACACCAATCGGTGGTAACACATTTCCGCACTTTCACCTGCAAGTCCCGTCGCAAGATGATTCGAATTTTCAATTTTTTTCAGCATTTTCTGAACCAAGAATTCACCAAGAGAACATATCGGCGCTACTGGCGGGACGCAAACACAAACGTCAACCCAAACGTCAGTCAGTTGAAATCTACTGCGACCGCTGAAAAAATTGTTTTCAGACAACTCAGACTTTTCGAACAAGTCTGACCGAGAAGGGACCCCCAAGCAAGTTTCGCCCAGAAAAGTTTGTTCTTGAAATCAGTGGAAATCATTTTGGAACATGTGATATTAGTGGAAATATGTGTCAAAATATTTGTGGTTATTTAAACAGTTTTTCTATTCCGAGTTTTAAATGTATTTAATTGGGTAATAAACTTTTTTTTTGTAACAAACAAATTAACAAGTATATTATTTATCCTGGGCGAAAAATCTAAATCTTTGACCACGTTTCTCATTTAAATTGATGGCTGGCTTCATAAAAAAAATGGTTTAATAGATTCTACAGCATGTGGAACAATAAAATTGTATACGCTTCTAAAGAAAAAGTCGATCTGTCTAACACCTCAATATCTAACACATCATTTTCGAGAAATATTTGATCTGGCGGTGGCTGCCGAAACATATTGGAATTCTTTATTGTCGTCTGGATTCATTTAACAAAATTATTTTAGTTTCACACCATGTGGAACAATAATATTGCACACATTTGTAGAGAATTAGTATTTCTATGATATCCCTCAGTTATTTTTACAAAATATTTTGTCCGGCGGGGACCGCCGCCTCTCAAAGTCAACGCAGCACAGAAGGCAACACATTCAAATAACTATATTTTGAAAACTGCAACAGATGTATTGAAAAAACTTTCAATTCTAGATAGCGCATACATTTATCTATCCAAATTGTCATTTTGGAATCTTCGTGGCCGATAACCTTGATACACGTTTTTTTTTAAAAATTCAGAAATTTATGTTTTTAATTTATGTATTTTTTCTGTCCAACTCTGCCGAACATGTATTTTACACTGTTAGATAAAGCAGATTTTCTGCTAAAAACCGTTTTTGGTGAAGAATTTGAAAATCGAAATTCAGAGAAGGGGTCCCTTGAATTCTTTTTTGCATTTTATATTTTTTACTTTTGTGACTAAACCGAAGGTTGTTGCAAAATTTGCAAAGAATACTTTTTTGTAGACACCGTCATCCTACATCCGGATATCCCTGTTATGATTTTCTATTTTGAGGCGTTGACGAGATATTTGCAAAAAAACTCTGAAGACAAAATAATTTTCCACGCCGTACCCATTGGACGGGGAGCGTTCAAATTTTATCAGCTGATACTTCTGGCGGATACTCACATTCAGAAAAAGTTTCATTGAAATCCTTACAGGTCTACTAATTTTTTTCGCAATTTTTGAATATTTAAAAATTTTCGTCTTCGGTTTTGATCGGAATTCGTGATTAACATGTCTGGATTTAAAAAATATATAGTTTAGTAAGTTTCACACAACGTGGAACAATAAAATTTGACACATTTGTAGAGAATGAGTCAGTCTATGATATCGCTCAGTCAGTTTTGCAAAATATTTCATCGGGCGGCGGCCCGGGGTACCCCTTCTAATATTTTTTGAATTTTATATTTTTTACTTTTGCGACCAAACCGAAGGATTTTACAAAATTTGCAAAGAACACTTTTTTGTAGACACCGACGTCTTACATATAGATATCCCGGTTATAATTTTCCATCTTGCGGCGTTGACGAGAAATTTCCATAAAATTGTTGACGAGAAAATGATTCTTCACGACGTCCCTATTACAGTGGGAGCTTTCAGATTTTGTCAACTGATACTTCTGGCGGATACTCACATTCAGTAACAGTTTCATTGAATTCCTTCAAATGTTCATACATTTTTCCCCAATTTTTGAAGATTTTGAAATTTTCGTGTTCGTTTTTGGTTGGAATTTCGTGATTGACATGTCAGGATTTGTTTAAAAAATGATTTTAGTTAGTTTCACACAACGTGGAACAATAAAATTTCACACATTTGTAGAGAATTAGTTAGTCTATAATATCTCTTAGTTTTGCAAAATATTCTATGTGGCGGCGGCCGCCGCCCCTCAAACTCGAACATAACAGAAATTAATAAATTCAAAAAACTGTAAAATGAAAGCTGCAAGAGATATATTGACATTTCTTTCAGATCTATATAGATTATACATTTTTTTATTGAAATTGACGTTTTGGTATATTTATGGCCGATGGCCTGGACACATAATTGTTTTAATAACGAAATATTCATTGAAAACTTGCAAGTATATTTTTTTGTCCAATTTTCCGGAGAAACATGCATTTCTAAGAAACATGCATTTAACGCTATTTTATTGAACACATTTTCATCTAAAAGTTGTGTCATTTTCACTTTTCCAAAGCGAACCGTTTGGCCGCAAATTTTTTTTTGGAAACAAATAAATTCAAAAACGAAATTCAGAGAAGGGGTGTACGTACACACCCCTTCTAAAATTTTTTCAATTTTATATTTTTTACTTTTGCGACCAAACCGAAGGTTTTTACAAAATTTTCAGAGAATACTTTTTTGTAGGCACCGACGTCTTACATACGGATATCCCGGTTATAATTTTTCACCTTGAGGCGTTGACGAGTTATTTGCAAATTAGGTTTGATGCAAAAATAATTCCTCAAGACTTCCCCATTGGAGTGGGAGCGTTCAAATTTTGTCAACTCATATCTCTGGTGGATACCCACATCCAGTATAAGTTTCATTGAAATCCTTCAAGGATTAATATATTTTTAAGTTTTACCCAACGTGGAACGATAAAATTTCACACATTTGTAGAGAATTAGTTAGTCTATGATATCCCTTAGTTAGTTTTGCAAAATATTTTATTTGGCAGCGGCCGCCGCCCCTCAAACTAGAACATAACAAAAATTAATAAATTCAAATAACTATAAAATGAAAACTGCAAGAGATATATTGAAATTTCTTTCAGATCTATATAAACATATATTTTTCTATTGAAATTGACGTTTTGGTATCTTCGTGGCCGATAGCCTTGACACAGAATTTTTGTAAATACAGAAATTTTGAAAAAAAAATTGAAATTTTGTGAAATCTTTTTTCTGTTCATTTTTCCAAACTCAGATAAACCAAGGCCACATACGCGCAGCAGCGCCGCGCGTATAGATCTGAACAGATAAATCAAAACCACACACGTGCGGTAGCGCCGCGCGTATAGTCTTGATTAGATAAATCAATACCACATACGCACAACAGCGCCGCGCGTATTGTCTTGATCAGATCACAATCAGATCACAATCCGCTGCCGCGCGTATGTGGTCTTGATTTTTCTGTTTTCTACAAGTTTTACGGGTTTTCTACAAGAATAGTTAAAAATTACACAATTAATTTGGAATCCAAAGGTGTATTCCGCGACTTCCTAGCGTGTATAACAAAAGAGTTATTGTTGTAAAAACGGTCAGCTCTACCACTTCACGGCTGAAGGAACAACCATCTCGAAATTTATCCGGATTTCCTTTTTAAAATCGAATAGTGCACATTGAGGCCTATTGAAATGTGCTACATGAACTTTTTGCGGCTGATAGCCTCGACATGCCGACATGTCGTGTACTTTTCTGCATCATCTTCGAAAAATCATATGCCAAATTTCCTTGGGTTTGCAAGAAATAATTTTAACACAGATCTATAAAACACATTAATTTCATTGCTCCGCTGTTAATTGTTTGGTCATGGGAATTTTTTTCATTCAACTCCGAATTCATTCTCCATTTAAACCTATGTAAAATGTAAAACCAAATTCAGAGAAGGGACCCATTGAAAAAAATATCACTTTTCACATTTTTCACATTTGTGACAAAACCAAAAGACTTTATAAAATTTGCAAAGAATGCTTATTTGTAGATACCAGCATTCCACATACGGTGCACCAAATCCCTATTTTCTGTTTAGAGACTCTGCAGAGATATTTGCCAAATTCCTCCAAAACTAAAATAATTTGCCGCGTCGTCCCCGATGGCAGCGGAACATTGAATTTTCGTCCGAGTGTACTTTTTATAGGCATCCATGTACAGTAAAAATTTCGTTGGAATCGCTTGAGGTTTAATATATTTTTTTTCGCTATTTTTGAGTATTTTGAAATTTCCGCGTTCGGTTTTGGATAAAGTTCGTGATTGACAGGTTTGATTTCCTTAAAAAATAGCCTTTATGAGTTCCACCCCACGCAGAACAATAAAATTGTACACATTTATATACAGGGCATCGTTCTATGAAATCACTTTGTCAATTTTGCAATTTTAATATTTTATCTGGCGGCGGCCGTCCCTCTTAAAGCCAAACCGGAAGAGAAAACAATAAATTCAAATATCTATAGGTTGATAACTGTAACAGATTTTTACAGAATTCTTTCAGTTCTATATAGAGCATACATTTTTCTATAGAAATTGAAATTTTGTCTTCTTCGCGATTCTACCCTCAGGCTTCTGCCTTCAAATTCATACCATTACAGAGAGTAATAAATTCTAATAACGATACTTTGAATTGAAAAATTACTATTTATTATTTAAATTCTAAGTTTTTAAACTAATTAGACGCAATTAACCGTCGCGTACCATACTTTTTATCAAATGACTATAGCTTCAAAAGTTTAATTGGTACATTAAAAAATCTTTCAGTTCTATATAGACTATCCATTTTCTATTTTTCGTTTTGGTATCTTTGACGCCGATAGCCTTGCCGCAGGATTTAATTAAAAAACTATCTATTGAAATTTTTCAAAGCTTTTCTGATTCCTACCAAACTTGCGTATAACACTGCTCGATAAAGCAGATTTTCTAAAAAGTGTGCAATTTCTATACTCCCAGATCAAACATTGTGGCCGCGTGACCTCTCGATCCATAATAAAACAAAGTAGCAAGAGGTGTTGTTAAACCTAGGTTAGGTTAGAACACCTCGATCTAAAATATTCTAAAGTGGCAAAGTCTGTTAGCCTAACTTAGGTTGGGTTATATACCGCAAAGCGGCAGAAAAATGAAGACAAACTACAAGCGCGACTCAAGAGATCAAAAATAAGATAAAGCTGTAAAGCTGAATGTTGGTTTAACCTAGGATAACCTATTAGGTTACATGTCGCAAAGCGCCAGATAAATCCAGACCACATACGCATCCCTCGAAGTGAAACCGGAACTGATACTAATAGATTCAAATAGCAACAACTTGAAAACTGTAATAGATATAATAAAAACTCTTTCAGATCTATTAAGATCAGAGATATTTCTATTGAAGCAAATTAACCATTTTGGAATTTTCGTGGTCGATAACCTTGACACTGGATTTTTTATATAAAGAAATACATTAAAATCAAGTCAACGTTGATATTAACGTCAGTTGAGTAATTTATTGGTAATTATTTTTTTTGGTGAAACTTTTAGTAACATAATTTTGATAAGTGTTGCTAATTGTCTAAAAGCAAACTTACTATAATTTGAGGAGTGATATTGGAAATCAAGAGCTGCCAACCTTCATAAAAGGAGGTTACTATATATGATAAAGTGACGTTAGTAACTAAGGTTTACAACTTTGACGAAAAAAACTCTTAACAGCTGATTTTTTCTAACTTGGTTATGTTATCTGCCAAACTTGACAACAACAACGAAACATCCACAAATAGTTGGTGAGATTTTGTCTGAGTATGTTGGTTACTCAACAACACAAGTTACCAACTTGATAAAAACAATATATGTTGGTTATGTTGAACGTCAAAGTTGACAACATCAACGTCACTTATTTAATTAAAAGGTTATGACATTTTAAGTGAGATTTTTAGTAACTTTTACGCTACAGCTGATTTTTTTTGTCCATGTATCACATCGTTAGATATAGTAACTTTTTTATGAATGTTGACAGGTTTTCATTTCTAATATCACTCCTTTAATTATATTTAATTATAGTAAGTTTGATTTCACACAATTGTCAATCACATCACACACTTGAAAATGTATTATACAATTCCACCCTCATCAATTATTCCACCTTTAACAACTATTCCATTATTTTCAACTCTTCTATCCACAAAAACTATTCCATTCCGAAAAATACGATCCACATGTACTAGTAATATAATTATATAATTTGTGTTATAAACAACTATTATTAATATATTTTATATTTACAATGTTATTTAAAATGACTTAACACTAACGTATATTTAACAATAATGGAGAACATCTGGTTGATCAGGGCTACCAACTCTTGGAGGGGAACCCGACGCATGAGCAGCTTGGGCGTTCCATTACATCCCCCTTTTTCAGCGGTAACGCAGCGGTACCTTAATGACACGACCGCTACTAGTCGTACTCAGGGTTGATTCGGTCGCATCTGTAACTGGATGTCTGGCAGGCGACGGTGGTGTCGTGATCGGCATCGGTATTGGCTGAGCAGTCGCTGACTCAGTGTCGACTGGGTTTTCCTGAAAACCTGTAGAGGGATGCTCATTGTCTGACGAGTTAGATGGTCCGGTTCCAGGACTAGCGACATGTTTAAGATGCCAAGAATTTCTGCGATAAGTTGCTCCCTCATTAGTTTTGACATTGTAGGATCTGGGTGCTCCATGTTATCTGTTTATCACCTTGGCTGGAATCCAATTTTTGTGATCTTTTCGTAGTGTGTGTCTTCTCCTTTTATAAATTGTTCATTTTCCTTTTTTCCCCTATCTGCATTTTCCTTTTCTTTCTCCTTTATTGTTTTCAAATTCTTAGTAACATTTCTTATAATTTTAGGTGTAAATAACTTCTCGTTGGTAGGTAATAAAGTCTTAGTTCTTTTATTCATTAGTCGTTGACATGGTGATCCTAGGTCGAGTCTGGGCGTATTTCTGTGGTGTAACAGAGCTAAGTAAATATCTGAGCTATTTTCTGAACATTTTTTGAGTAGATTTTTTACTTCCTTTACAATATATCTCTCAGCTAAACCATTGGATCTGGCAAAATGTGGACTTGAAATTTAGTGTTCGAACTGCCATTGTTTACTAAATTCTTTGAATTCATGACTGCTATACTATCTGCCTCCATCTGTTTGAAGTGTGTCTGGTATTCCAAATGTAGCAAACCATGCTTTCAAGACTTTGATAATAGTGGTGCTATTTGTCACATCCACTTGTTTGAAATCAAAAAATCGTGAGTAGGCATCTGCTATTAGTAGATATTCATTTCCTTGAAAATGGAATTAATCCGATGCGACAATGCTCCAAGATCTTTTTGGTGGTCTCTGTTGTATCAAAGGCTCCATTGGGTTATCTTTCTGAATTTTATTACAGGTTTTGCAAATTCTTACATATTCTGTAATGTCTTTTGTCATTCCAGGCCACAAAACGTTGTTTCTAGCAAATTGTAGCGTTCCTTGTACACTCTTGTGAGTCAGATGGCAGTGCTTCATTATTAATGGTACCATTGATGGGGGAATTAATACTCTGTCACTTTTGAAAATCAGATTATTAATGACGCTCTGCGTTTCTCTATATGTCCAATACTTTTTTAAGTTATCTTTGACTTCTTCAATTTTGTCAGGCTATCCTTTTAAAATTATTTTTTTTAGTTCTTTTAATTCATTGCTATTTTCTGTATATCTTTTCAAGTCTTCTTTACGTGATTTGGTGAATGTAACAACGGCACATATCTGAAGCGTTCCATTGTGCATTTCTTCGCAGCTTAGATTCTGGCAATCTCTACTTAGTGCATCGGCGACGTACATCTCTGAGCCTTTTCTATAAATGATTTTAGGGTAATACGGCAGTATTTGATATAGCATTCTTTGTAATCTGGTCGGCGCTTCCGCGAGGGACTTCTTAAATATTGTTTCTAAAGGTTTATGGTAAGATTCGATAGTAAGATTTTTACAACCCCAAATGTAACTGTGAAATTTTTTACAAGCTACCAATATGGCATTTGTTTCTTTTTCCAGTTGACTGTATCCTATTTATGTGGTAGTAAAAGATTTTGCGCAGTAGGCAATAGGTTTTCCTTTTTGAATCAATACTCCACCGCAGGCATAACTACTTGCGTCCACTGAAAGTATAGCCTCTTTTGGATTATAATATCCCTACACGAGAGGCTTTTTCAGTAACTCTTTCAATTTTAAAAAAGCCTCCTCTTGCTCGTTGTCCCAATACCATTCTGTGTCTTTTTTCAGTAACACTCTTAATGGTCTAGTTACATCAGCAATGTTTTTCATGAATTTTGAGAGGTATGTTACTAACCAAAGGAATCTTTGCAGTTGTTCTACATTTTCAGGTCTCTTTATTTTATTTATCGTTTCTATTTTTTCTGGGTCTGGCTACAATCCTTCGTTCGTCACAATATGTCCTAAGAATTTAACTTCTTGTGTATTGAATATACATTTTTCTTTATTTAGTTTTAACCCTGAATTTCGAAATTTATCTAGCACTTTTTTGTGTAATTTTTTCTAATTTATCTTGTGTTTCAGCATGTATAAGTATATCATCCATTGATACCTCTGTGTTTTCTATGTCCGTGAGGAGTGAGCTCATGACTTGTTGAAACACTTCAGGCGCAGATGCTAAACCAAATGGCATTCTCAGGCAAGAGTATCTTCCAAATGGCGTGCTGAATGTTAAATATTCTGATGTTGTTTTTTTGACTCTAAGCTGCCAAAAACCTCTTTTGCAATCTAATAAAGTGAACCATTTTGATCCGTGTATTCTTGCAGTTATTTCTTCAACCGTGTTTAGAGGGTAGTGCCTTCTTCTTAGATTTTTATTTATAACTGATGGATCTAAGCACAATCGTATTTTTCCATTTTTTCTTACTACTACCATACTTGAAACTACTGGTGCTGGTTCTGTAACTGCTTTTATTATTTTTTGTTCGACCATACTCTCCAGTTCTTTTTTTACTTGATCTCTGATTATATGTGGTACCTTTCTTGGTGGGCATAGGGGCCGCAGAGGGTTGTCTATCTGGTCTATATCAGGGTATCTGGTATTTAAATTGTTTCAGGCATCCAATTCCATCAAAAAGTTCTTCGTTTTTCTTTGACAATTCTTCAACTCGTCTCACTAAGTTGAGGTTTACACAGCTTGTTTTGCCGAGTATTGGTGTAACTTCCTTCTCTACTATTATGTATTTGACGGCTAACTTTTTATTTTTAATTTGTGTTTCGATCCATGCCTCTCATAATACAGACATTTTGTGGTTAGAAAATGACATCAAATACCTGGTAGTGGACTGCTCTATGTTGGCTCTAGTTTTATCTGTTATACTTTTACTTAATACATTGCATTGGCTACCTGAATCAAGTTTAAAGTTCACCTGAATTCCTGACAAGCTTGCTGTCTCAAACCAGTCCTTTTCGTGACCTGTGTCCTTTCCGATTTCACAGACATAGTAATCTGCATCACTTATTTCCTTTTCTTCTTCCAGTGTTTGTACATTTCTTGTTTCATTTTTTTTACAGTACTTAGTGAAGTGATTTCTTCTATGGCATATCCCACATGTTTTTCCAAATGCTGGGCATGCCCTAACTCCATGTCTCGTACCACATCTTCCACAGTTAAATTCTCTTTCTTCGAATTCACTTTTTTCTTTTTTACACTGTGTATCTTTATCACTATTATTAATATAATTATTTTTCTTTTTATAAGTAACCGTTTTTATAATAAGTAACCTTTTTATAAGTAAGTACTGACGCTGTATTCTTCATGTTTTTCAGTTGTTGTTGAACCAGTTCCACTGAGTGACAGATATCTACTGTTTTTTCTAGGGTGAATTCATGTTCTGCCAGGAGTTTTTCCCTTGTAGTGTCACTTTCTATGCCGATTACTATTTTATCCCGAATTATGCTGTCTTCAAGAATTCCATAACCATAATTTTTAACTTTGGTTTTGAGATTGATAAGAAATTCATCAAAATATTGTCCACTTTCTTGGGACATGAGGTTGAACATATATCTTTCATACGTTTCATTAATTCTAGGTGTAAAGTAGTTTGTCAATTTACTTTTAATAATTTCGAGTGATTGGGACTCAGTTACTGATAAGTTAAATGTATTAAAGATGACAGCAGCGTCTGGACCAATACTTGCCATGAAAATTTGCAACCTGTACTTCTGCTTTCTTTTCGCTTAAGTTAGTTGCAACGGCGTACCACTCCCACTGTTGTAGCCACAGTTTCCATGCTTCTGCGATGTTTTCAATCGTTGTAACGAAATATTTCGGCGGGTTTATATTTGCACTATCTTACGACATTTTAACTTGGTTTGGGCACCATGTGTTATAATATAATAATATAAATTTGTGTTATAAACAACTATTATTAATATATTTTATATTTACAATGTTATTTAATATGACTTAACACTAACGTATATTTAACAATAATGGAGAACATCTGGTTGATCAGGGCTACCAACTCTTGGAGGGGAACCCGACGCATGAGCAGCTTGGGCGTTCCATTACCACGACATAGTCCTGGATCTCTATCCATACGTAACTTGATCCACTTCCAGTTTTTATTATCGGTAGGTTGCGATTTGTGACTAGTATTGCAACATCTTTTCTCTGGTCAGTAAACCAGCGACCCGTGCTCACTATTGTTTTATCAGGTTCGCTAACTATCATAATATCTTCCTTGGTTTCCATTGCGGTCACAGTAATGTCAGAGCTAAGAAGGAAGTTGAGTTAAGTGCTGGAGCTACAAATTCTATGCACATTTTGCTGTCGTCAGGTGTTGGGCCTAAAAATGATCTGATGCGTTTACGAATTGAAGTGGTTAATGAAAATCCATACGACAAACCTTTAATTCAGCCCAACTATTTCTAACACCCAGACGACCTACCGAATCCATCCAGTACATCAAATGCCTCTTCAACACAAAAGCTATATGCAAATAACAACTAAAAAGTCTTCTTTCAAGTACCTACAGGATGATAAAGAGTACTTGCAAAGTTACATTTACAATTTTCAGCTTAGTCATCCGTGTAATTTTGGCAATTTTCGGAGTAGAATTTGAGTATTCTACTCTGAAAATTTCGAAAATTACATGGATGACTAAGCCGAATAATATTGTAAATGTAACTTGATGAACTTTGCAAGTACACTTTATCAACCTGTAGGTACTTGAAATATGGCACATGAAGAAGACCAAGGAGTCGTTGATGCTAGATTGCAAGTTTATACGGTGAAGAATGTGAAAGTTGTTGACGCAAGCATTATGCCGGTAAAAGAGAGAGGAAATACAAATGCAG
The DNA here is from genome assembly GCA_944588485.1 of Phosphuga atrata. NCBI lineage: Eukaryota > Metazoa > Arthropoda > Insecta > Coleoptera > Silphidae > Phosphuga > Phosphuga atrata. The sequence continues at coordinate 43,917,384 of OX155904.1, forward strand.
TGACGGTTATGATTGGTGAGAAAGCGCCGGATATGATCAAAAAAGATTGGGGGATGAAATGTGGTGATTACAAGGGAGTCCACATAGATCGTTAGTGGTCGATAAAATCTTGAAAATGGTCGATAGAATTCTATTGATCTATTGGGGTCGATACTTATGGGTAGATTGTGGTTTTATTCTTTTTCTAAAAAAGTTAATATTTGTGTAATGATTAGATAAAAATTATTCACTTGTGTGTATAGAAATCGATCCACTGTATACTTTTGAATAACCATTTTTTTTAACTATCTATGAGATCAAATCAAGAAATATGCTATTTGAAAGACAATTTAATTTGCTTTAATATGAGTTTAAATCAATTAAAATTTATTTCGGTTTCTATTGTTTAACATAATGAAATTAACTCATGAACCAAATTAACTTTTTTTATTATTAAAAGAAATAATATATTGACAATAATTATCTAAATTAACACTTCATTTTTAATAATGAGTATGGGCCCCCTCTAGCCGTAATAACATATCTTACCATATACGTTACGATATACGATATGATATGATATACGATATGATATCTATATCATATCTCATACGATTAGGCATATATCTAATCAAGTTTGCTATAGTAGTCTAGTTCGAGCGCTCAAGCCGAGCACATTCTTAAGTCGTGCGTGTGCATGTTATCGCTATCGTACAGTGAACCTGGAGCAGTGATAAGCCAGTGCATTAACTGGAATAAATTGTTTTCATTGTTTTGCTTATTACTAGTGGGCGGATTATTTGCACCAAAGCGAAATATATATATATGCATCGATTTTTGAGGAAATATGCACTCAATTCGACCATATATGCATGCAGTACAATACGCAAAATTTTGAAAAAAATTGATGAAGAAAAGGTCGAAATAATTATTAGGCCATATTTTTATTCCCACAAAATTTTCTTGATTCTAATTACCTAATAATTATTTACAAAAATATAGGTACACTATTTAATTCAATCTATATCAAAACTTGACCACTAATCAATTCACAAACGACGATACCGTTTTTTTACAACATTTATGTAACAATTGATAATCAAATGTTCAAAATTTTCTAAAAGAAATTTTTTTCCCGTGTCTGAAAACATATGTTTATAAATCGAAAAATTTCTTTCAACATTTACAGAAGTAGATGCAGAAGATGCATTTTTCATTTTTACAATTATGTCTAAATCAAAATTAATATCCTGAACTATATCGTCTTTTAAGGTTTTGTTGATATTTTTTAATTTTAAAAACCCCCATTATATTGTTTTACCGCTTTAAATTTTTTGTGTATAGATTCACCTTCTCTACCATTAATTTTTTAAGGATTTCTTCTATAATTTCAAATTCTCAATTAATATTTTTCTATAATTTCAATTGATTCTGATAGAGACAAACCTTTTGTTTCCAGTCTGTGAATAGAGTTTGAGACGAATCAATAGTTTGCCTTACGAAATTCAAGTTGCTGGGTTCGTACTTTTACCATTTTTTTTGCAATTTTCGGAAACGGCGCTGGAATAACTGATTTCGAGAATTATGTGTTTAATACCTGCAAAATTATCAGCATAAAAATTTTCTGCGTCTAACCACGTACCCCATCTGGTAATTATAGGTTCAGGAGGCAATTGAACATTCGGTCACCTTTTAAATTGGACTCTCAAAAGGGGTTTTTAAATTATTTTTCTGACATTACTAATTACATCGTAAACAACGAAAAATGTAGCAGATTTTAGCAACGAGCAAAATTTAGCTGAATAGTTCAGCTTTAACGAGCTGAAGAGTTGTGTGAATAATGTTACAATAAAAACAACAATTTTGATTTAGCAATAATTGTAAAAATGAAAAATACGCCAATTACTTCTTTTCTGTTAGAAAATTATGCACATTCATTCATATTAATTGTTACAGAAATATGTTGTAAAAAAGCAGTATAGTTTGTGAATTGATTAGTGGTCAAGTTTAGATATAGATTGAATTAAATAGTGTACTTATGTTTTTGCTTAGTTAATAATTGTTAATTAGAATTAAGAAAATTTTGTTTGAATAAAAATATTAGATGGCCTTAATTACTACCTTTTCTTCATCAATTGCTGTCAAGTTTTGCATATTGTACTGCATATATAGTCGAATATATTGCATATTTCCTCAAAAATCGATGCATATATATGCGCATATATTTCGTTTTTTTGTGCATATAATCCGCCCTTTAGTTATCACTTTGCAAACAAGAAAAACTTTTGACATCTGGCTGGCTGTGTAGATGTTAGAGCATTCGCTAGATAACATTTTATTAAAACTTGTTTGTATTTATATTTAAGTTTCCTTCCCACTCAATAGGGATCAAACATGATTTTCCAGATTAAAATGATTCAAAGATTTTAGTCTGATTGTATAAACTTTACTTCGTCTTTAAGGTTTACCCAGGCTAGACATTTAATAATCTAGACTGTGTGTGTAGATTACACTTAGTTTTCAAGGTTCCTCAAACCTCAAACTTTCATCTAGACTAAATTTTCCATAATCTAGTCTGTGTTTATAGACTAGACATGGTTTTCAAGCTCTCATCTACACTAGACTTGTTTTTGAATGCTTTTGAAAATCAGATTATTAATGACCCTCAGCGTTTCTCTATATGTCCAATATTTTTTTAAGTTATCTTTGACTTCAATTTTGTCAGGCCCTCCTTTTAAAATTATTTTTTTTAGTTCTTTTAATTCATTGCTATTTTCTGTATATCTTTTCAAGTCTTCTTTACGTGATTTGGTGAATGGAACAACGGCACATATCTGAAGCGTTCCATTGTGCATTCTTCGCAGCTTAGATTCTGGCAGTCTCTACTTAGTGCATCGGCGACGTACATCTCTGAGCCTTTTCTATAAATAATTTTAGGCTTATACGGCAGTATTTGATATAGCATTCTTTGTAATCTAGGCGGCGCTTCCGCGAGGGACTTCTTAAATATTGTTTCTAAAGGTATATGGTCAGATTTCATGGTAAAATTTGTACAACCCCAAATGTAACTGTGAAATTTTTTACAATATACCAATATGACATTTGCTTCTTTTTCCAGTTGACTGTATCCTATTTCTGTGCTAGTAAAAGATTTTGCGCAGTAGGCAATAGGTTTTCCTTTTTGAATCAATACTCCACCGCAGGCATAACTACTTGCGTCCACTGAAAGTATAGCCTCTTTTGGATTATAATATCCCTACACGGGAGGCTTTTTAAGTAACTCTTTCAATTTTAAAAAAGCCTTCCCTTGCTCGTTGTCCCAATACCATTCTGTGTCTTTTTTCAGTAATACTCTTAATGGTCTAGTTACATCAGCCATGTTTTTCATGAATTTTGAGAGGTATGTTACTAACCCAAGGAATCTTTGCAGTTGTTTTACATTTTCAGGTCTCTTTATTTTATTTATCGTTTCTATTTTTTCTGGGTCTGGCTACAATCCTTTGTTCGTCACAATGTGTCCTAAGAATTTAACTTCTTGTGTACTGAATATACATTTTTCTTTATTTAGTTTTAACCCTGAATTTCGAAATTTTTCTAGCACTTTTTGTGTAATTTTTTCTAATTTATCTTGTGTTTCAGCATGTATAATTGACACCTCTGTGTTTTCTATGTCCGTGAGGAGTGAGCTCATGACTTGTTGAAACACTTCAGGCGCAGATGCTAAACCAAATGGCATTCTCAGGCAAGAGTATCTTCCAAATCGCGTGCTGAATGTTAAATATTCTGATGTTCTTTTTGTGACTCTAAGCTGCCAAAAACCTCTTTTGCAATCTCATAAAGTGAACCATTTTGATCCGTGTATTCTTGCAGTTATTTCTTCAACCGTGTTTAGAGGGTAGTGCCTTCTTCTTAGATTTTTATTTATAACTGATGGATCTAAGCACAATCGTATTTTTCCATTTTTTCTTACTACTACTATAGGTGAAACTGCTGGTGTTTTTTGTTCGACCATACTCTCCACTTCTTTTTTTACTTGATCTCTAATTATATGTGGTACCTTTCTTGGTGGGCATATAGACAGCAGAGGGTTGTCTATCTGGTCTATATCGTATTTAAATTGTTTCAGGCATCCAATTCCATCAAAAAGTTCTTCGTTTTTCTTTGACAATTCTTCAACTCGTCTCATTAAGTTGAGGTTTACACAGCTTGTTTTGCCGAGTATTGGTGTAACTTCCTTCTCTACTATTATGTATTTGACAGCTAACTTTTTATTTTTAATTTGTGTTTCGATCCATGCCTCCCCTAATACAGGCATTTTGTGGTTAGAAAATGACATCAAATACCTGGTAGTGGACTGCTCTATGTTGGCTCTAGTTTTATCTGCTTTAACTTTTACTTAATACATTGCATTGGCTACCTGAATCAAGTTTAAAGTTTACCTGAATTCCTGACAAGCTTGCTGTCTCAAACCAGTCCTTTTCGTGACCTGTGTCCTTTCCGATTTCAAAGACATAGTAATCTGCATCACTTATTTCCTTTTCTTCTTCCAGTGTTTGTACATTTCTTGTTTAATTTTTTTTACAGTACTTAGTGAAGTGATTTCTTCTATGGCATATCCCACATGTTTTTCCAAATGCTGGGCATGCCCTAACTACATGTCTCGTACCACATCTTCCACAGTTTAATTCTCTTTCTTCGAATTCACTTTTTTCTTTTTTACACTGTGTATCTTTATCACTATTATTAATATAATTATTTTTCTTTTTATAAGTAACCGTTTCTACTGACGCTGTATTCTTCATATTTTTCACTTGTTGTTGAACCTGTTCCACTGAGTGACAGATATCTACTGTTTTTTCTAGGGTTAATTCATGTTCTGCCAGTTTTTCCCTTGTAGTGTCACTTTCTATGCCGATTTCTATTTTATCCCGAATTATGCTGTCTTCAAGAATTCCATAACCATAATTTTTAACTTTGGTTTTGAGATTGATAAGAAATTCATCAAAATATTGTCCACTTTCTTGGTCATGAGGTTGAACATATATCTTTCATAGGTTTCATTAATTCTCGGTGTAAAGTAGTTTGTCAATTTACTTTTAATAATTTCGAGTGATTGGGACTCAGTTACAGATAAGTTAAATGTATTAAAGATGACAGCAGCGTCTGGACCAATACTTGCCATGAAAATTGCAACCTGTACTTCTGCTTTCTTTTCGCTTAAGTTAGTTGCAACGGCGTACCACTCCCACTGTTGTAGCCACAGTTTCCATGCTTCTGCGATGTTTTCTATCGTTGTAACGAAATATTTCGGCGGGTTTATATTTGCACTATCTTCCGACATTTTAACTTGGTTTGGGCACCATGTGTTATAATATAATAATATAATTTGTGTTATAAACAACTATTATTAATATATTTTATATTTACAATGTTATTTAATATGACTTAACACTAACGTATATTTAACAATAATGGAGAACATCTGGTTGATCAGGGCTACCAACTCTTGGAGGGGAACCCGACGCATGAGCAGCTTGGGCGTTCCATTACAATGACATAGTCCTGGATCTCTATCCATACGTAACTTGATCCACTTCCAGTTTTTATTATCGGTAGGTTGCGATTTGTGGCTAGTATTGCAACATCTTTTCTCTGGTCAGTAAACCAGCGACCCGTGCTCACTATTGTTTTATCAGGTTCGCTAACTATCATAATATCTTCCTTGGTTTCCATTGCGGTCACACTAATGTCAGAGCTAAGAAGGAAGTTGAGTTAAGTGCTGGAGCTACAAATTCTATGCACATTTTTCTGTCGTCAGGTGTTGGGCCTAAAAATGATCTGATGCGTTTACGAATTGAAGTGGTTAATGAAAATCCATACGACAAACCTTTAATTCAGCCCAACTATTTCTAACACCCAGACGACCTACCGAATCCATCCAGTACATCAAATGCCTCTTCAACACAAAAGCTATATGCAAATAACAACTAAAAAGTCTTCTTTCAAGTACCTACAGGATGATAAAGAGTACTTGCAAAGTTACATTTACAATTTTCAGCTTAGTCATCCGTGTAATTTTGGCAATTTTCGGAGTAGAATTTGAGTATTCTACTCCAAAAATTGCGAAAATTACATGGATGACTAAGCCGAATAATATTGTAAATGTAACTTGATGAACTTTGCAAGTACACTTTATCACCCTGTAGGTACTTGAAATATGGCACATGAAGAAGACCAAGGAGTCGTTGATGCTAGATTGCAAGTTTATACGGTGAAGAATGTGAAAGTTGTTGACGCAAGCATTATGCCGGGAAAAGAGAGAGGAAATACAAATGCAGTGACGGTTATGATTGGTGATAAAGCGCCGGATATGATCAAAAAAGATTGTGGGATGAAATGTGGTGATTACAAGGGAGTCCACATGGATCGTTAGTGGTCGATAAAATCTTGAAAATGGTCGATAGAATTCTATTGATCTGTTGGGGTCTATACTTATGGGTAGATTGTGGTTTTATTTTTTTTTCTAAAAAAGTTAATATTTGTGTAATGATTAGATAAAAATAATTCACTTGTGTGTATAGAAATCGATCCACTGTATACTTTTGAATAACCATTTTTTTGAACTAACTATGAGATCAAATAAAGAAATATGCTATTTGAAAGACAATTTAATTGTTAATTTAATTTTTAATTGCTTTATTATGAGTTTAAATCAATTAAAATTTATTTCGGTTTCTATTGTTTAACATACTGAAATTAACTCATGAACCAAATTAACTTTTTTTATTATTAAAAGAAATAATATATTGACAATAATTATCTAAATTAACACTTCATTTTTAATAATGAGTATGGGCCTTCTCTAGCCGTAATAACATATCTTACCATATACGTTACGATATACGATATGATATGATATACGATATCTATATCATATCTCATGCGATTAGGCATATATCTAATCAAGTTTGCTATAGTAGTCTAGTTCGAGCGCTCAAGTTCCGAGCACATTCTTAAGTCGTGCGTGTGCATGTTATCGCTATCGTACAGTGAACCTGGAGCAGTGATAAGCCAGTGCATTAACTGGAATAAATTGTTTTCAATGTTTTGCTTATTACTAGAGGGCGGATTATATGCACCAAAGCGAAATATATGTGCATATATATGCAACGATTTTTGAGGAAATATGCACTCAATTCGACCATATATGCATGCAGTACAATACGCAAAATTTTGAAAAAAATTGATGAAGAAAAAGTCGAAATAATTATTAGGCCATATTTTTATTCCCACAAAATTTTCTTAATTCTAATTACCAAATAATTATTAACAAAAATATAGGTACACTATTTAATTCAATCTATATCAAAACTTGACCCAAAATTAATTCACAAACGATACCGTTTTTTTACAACATATTTATGTAACAATTGATAATCAAATGTTCAAAATTTTCTAACAGAAATTTTTTTCCCGTGTCTGAAAACATATGTTTATAAATCGAAAAATTTCTTTCAACATTTACAGAAGTAGATGCAGAAGATGCATTTTTCATTTTTACAATTATGTCTAAATCAAAATTAATATCCTGAACTATATCGTCTTTTAAGGTTTTGTTGATATTTTTTAATTTTAAAAACCTCTCATTTTCAATTTTTTGTGTATAGATTCACCTACTCTACCATTAATTTATTTAAGGATTTCTTCTATAATTTCAAATTCTCAATTAATATTCTTCTATAATTTCAATTGATTCTGATAGAGACAAACCTTTTGTTTCCAGTCTGTGAATAGAGTTTGAGACGAAGCAATAGTTTGCCTTACGAAATTCAAGTTGCTGGGTTCGTACTGTTACCATTTTTTTTTTGAAATTTTCGGAAACGGCGCTGGAATAACTGATTTCGAGAATTATGTCTTTAATACCTGCAAAATTATCAGCATAAAAATTTTCTGCGTCTAACCACGTACCCCATCTGGTAATGATAGGTTCAGGAGGCAATTGAACATTCGGTCACCTTATAAAACTGGACTCTCAAAAGGGGTTTTTAAATTATTTTTCTGACATTACTAATTAAATCGTAAACAACGAAAAATGTAGCAGATTTTAGCAACGAGCAAAATTTAGCAACGAGCTGAACAGTTGTGTGAATAATGTTACAATAAAAACAACAATTTTGATTTAGCAATAATTGTAAAAATGAAAAATACACCAAATACTTCTTTTCTGTTAGAAAATTATGCACATTCATTCATATCAATTGTTACAGAAATATGTTGTGAAAAAGCAGTATAGTTTGTGAATTGATTAGTGGTCAAGTTTAGATATAGATTGAATTAAATAGTGTACTTATGTTTTTGCTTAGTTAATAATTGTTAATTAGAATTAAGAAAATTTTGTTTGAATAAAAATATTAGATGGCCTTAATTATTCATGCCTTGTTTAAGTTATCAATGGTTAGTTGTGCCATCAAACTCTTCACGGTGGCGACTAACAGTTTGACGAGTTCTTTGATGCAGTTGAGGATGTTATTTGTTGGGAAGGGTTTTGTGTCCTCGAGGCTGCGTCTTCAATCCAAGCAAAGAATTTGTTTCAGGAATTGTAGCTTAGAGAGGTTGGAGTTGATTCTGCTTTCTGTTTCGATATCGCAGTGGAAGCGGGATTGGATATCGTTGAGGATTCTGGTGATTTCGTTCTTGATAACTTGAAAATTTTCTCTCTGGATCAAAACGGTTTGTGATTTCTTGGATGTTCATTGCGCCGACGATTTCTCAGTTTCTGAAGATGCTGTTGGAGTTGAAGAATCTTCCAGCTTCAGTTAACTCGGGGAAAGATCTCAACTCTTCAGGTTTGGGTTTCAGAAAAGTTGAGGTATTGAACTATTCCAACACCACCTTCACCTTCTTCTTCGGCTTGAAGGCATCGCGAAGCTTAGCAATCGAGTTGAAATGCTTCTCGAAAATGTCTTCACCACACACGTCCTTAACACCTTCTTCACTAAACTTCCACTTCAACAAGTCCCTTAACTCAGAATGATTCGCCATTTTCAACAAAGAACTTTTCTGCCTGGTTAAACTTTTTTCGCCAATCTTGGCGTAATAAACTTTGATGTCTGTGCAGTTAACAAACTTCGAAGACCAAAGCCAAAGCCGCTTTGTCCTCAGCAACCTTCGACCTCTTTTTCAACAAAAATACATCAATGGTACCGTCACTATTATTCTTAACATCCAAAACTGCAAAATCCTCTTGCAAACACCTCTTAGATCTATCGAAACTTCCTAAGAAACGATTGGCTAAACCAAGAACGCTTCACTTGATCTTCCCTCCGAAGCTGCTTAGATACCTCTTGGAGGTTTCTAACACCTTTGGAACAATTCGCTCGAAATGATTCTTCAGCTTATCGAAATGTTTTAGCATCCGCACAGGAGCGTTTATGAAGAAGAATAGAGGAATTTGTGGGAAGATTTCTTCGATGTTGAAAGGTTCATAGAAGGATTCACTTGGATTCTTCAGTGGCAACTCATTTAGGTCATTGTCTGCAATGTCAGTTATTTGATAGTAATCTCGTTTTTGCATCAACCTAGGTTTACCCAAAGGGATATCACCTAAGTTCACTGGACTTCTTATTTGGTGCTTTAGGTCTCTTTTAACGTGGGAATCTTCAATGTCTTGGGGTTTAGATGTGAGTTTTGCGAGGCTGTACCTAAAAAATTTGAATGGACTCCGGCTGCATTTCTTTTTGGACGTGACGTTTTATTTATCCGCAGTTTTTGGGGAACTGTTCAAGCTTCTGGAGCTCCTCCAGTTTTACTTGGCTTTGAGTGTTTTCCGTGTCTTCTTGTAGCAGAAGGTTCAAGTTTTCTAGATCGGGTCTTTAAATAATTCTTTTGCTGAAAGTAGAGTTTGCCGTAGAGTTTTTGTGTGTTTTTGCGCTACAACCGGAAAATCCTCGCCAAATTTTTACTTTTTTTTACCCAACTTTTTTTTTTTTTGAAAATCTGTCTTGAATGTTTCTAAACAGATTTGTCAAATTTTGTACCGTGTGCTATAGTCTTTTTTAAAAGTTGCGATTTTTTATAATTTAGGCAGCTTCGATATATTTATACTTTTACCCACAAATGTGGGCAACTTTTGTTTCAGAATAGAATAGAAAGTTCTCTACATAAAATTTGACAATTATTTTTATCTGTACGGTCTTGTCTATCTAGGTTTCGCCCCTTACATTTAGGCAACTTATCTTGCATAATGTAATTGGTTTTTGGCTAATTTCGGCTAATTAACTAAGTTCAATGTTAACTCTTTTACTATTATTTACTTGATTATGCTGTTGGCTATGTTTGGGAATAGTTTTATGGGTTTATCTGCACTAGTTATAAGCGAAAACAATTTTGCAAAAATTAATGAATCTCGTTTTAAGAAATTTTTTGACGGAATTTGTGAAAAATCAGCTATAGCTTATTGTAACTAATCTAGTTTACTATATTTTAGCATATATTTTCAGTTATCTACCTTAACTAGATTTCTAGTTAGAATAGATTTTTGTAAAGTTTTTTTTTTCAAAATTCTGTTAAATTTTTTCAGGGTTTTGTTGAATTTTTTTCAAAATTTTGGAAAATTTTCAAGATTTCCTATATGATTCGAGCTCTAGATTACTTGTTTAACTAATCCCTAGCTTAACTACTTTTCTAGTAATGAGGAAAGTTCCGGATTTTCCATGCCTTCAATTAACAATTATAAAAACCTTTTCTTCATCAATTGCTGTCAAAGTTTTGCATATTGTACTGCATATATGGTCGAATATATTGCATATTTCCTCAAAAATCGATGCATATATATGCGCATATATTTAGTTTTTTTTGTGCTTTTAAAAAACTTTTGACATCTAGCTGGCTGTGTAGATGTTTATGGAGCATTCGCTAGATAACATTTTATTAAAACTTGTTTGTATTTATATTTCAGTTTCCTTCCCACTCAATAGGGATCAAACATGATTTTCCAGATTAAAATGATTCAAAGATTTTAGTCTGACTGTATAGACTTTACTTCGTATTTAAGGTTTACCCAGGCTAGACATTTAATAATCTAGACTGTGTGTGTAGATTACACTTAGTTTTCAAGGTTCCTCAAACCTCAAACTTTCATCTAGACTAAATTTTCCATAATCTAGTCTGTGTTTATAGACTAGACATGGTTTTCAAGCTCTCAGCTAGACTAGACTTTTGATAATCTATTCTGATAGTGTAGACTAGACTTGATATTCTATCTACATTAGTCTATTGATAATGAAGAGTCTGACGTTGTAGATTAGACTTGGTTTTCAAGGTTTTATCTAGACTTTTAATATCTTAAATAATAACCTCGCTCTTTAAGTTTCACCTACACCAAGGATGGGGAACCTTTTTGAGTAGTGGTTCAAATTTTGTTCATTATATTTTGCGTTCTAGTTCGTGGGTTACTAGGCCAGTGGCATCACTTGGAAAAGAGGAGGGAGGTAAAAAAACACTTTTTATGTTCTCCCTTATAAGGCTTCTACAAAATTCAATTTTCCTTCTTGTTTTACAACTTCTGCTTTGGAAATGGAGACCAAGAAATAAAGTTCGAAACCAAAAAATGTTTACAGTATAATCTCGGTAATTCGGCCGTTGGTTAATCGAACGACACGCCCAGTAATTCAGCGGTCTTGAGGCCACTCGCGCTCTTCCCTCCCTCCACTCTTCCTTATAATCCCATATATGTCGGATTATCGAGATCATATTGCTCCTCGAGCGGATCAATGGCTGGTTCAATGGTATTTTTGAATTAAAAGCTTCTTGTGAATATGTTTTCCGACTAATTTTGGGACGCTGCATCGATTAGTAAAAACTAGAAGTCACTGTGATAAGCTGTTCAAAAGTTATACCATCGTGAAGTCGGACTAAGTTTTGAGTTTGATTGGTTGTAACTTAGAAATTAGGCAAAAGAAATAAAAGTGGCTTGGACAATATTTGTAGAAAATTCCATTATCTAAACAACGGAGTTAAATTTGTTTTGAAAAATTTTGGTTTGGAATTTTTGAAAAATTCACAGGGAATCAAATTTAGACAAGGTTTGGTTTTGATTCGTTGTAACTAGGAAGTTGTAACAAAACACGTGAAAATGTTTTAGACAAAAACTGTTAAGAATTTAATTGTCTAAGACAAAATTTGTTTGGTTTCATCACTTGTTTTGTGATTTTTAGAACGATTTGAAGGGAAGAGTCTAAATGAAAGAAATTTGAGAAAAATAGACAAAAGTGGTATAAGCAACTTTAGTAGAGTATAGAATTGTTCATAACATATTAATGTTGCAATACTTTTTAACTATTTAGAAAATTTTCTGAAAAAATCGAAAATCTAATTTTAGTAAAAGTTGAATGTTTGGAAGACTATAACTCAAAAACTAAGAATTTTAGACAATTTCTAAAAAAAATTGCAAAGTAATAAAAGTTGCAAAGAATTTAATTCTCTATAAAAGTTACCTGCAACAATTTATTGTTACTTCGTGTTTTATGCAGTAAATTGCAAAAAACAGAATGAAGCTTAAAAGCTGCTTTGGGTTGTCAAATTTAAGGGAAGATATCTAATAAAAAAATTAAAAATTGTATGCAACCCCCGACACAAAAAACTTGTTGTTGCCCATTTAACTCCATTAAAAGTACCTATTAATATTTTGATGATGAGCGTCGCCGCGTCGGGGACCGCTATGTGGAGAAGTATAATTAGTTATACCTACATAGGTAGCGAATAGAAAATACGTATGAGCTTAGATGCATCAATCTATCTTACAAGGTCTACTAAGTTCCTACAGAGTTTGGATATGGTTTGCATCACGTTTGCGTTAAAGAGAACGCACAGACGTGAAAGCAGACGTCGTTAACTGTCGTCTTTATTTTGCGAATTTTTCTGAGTAATTAAATCAAGACTGAAAACTAAACGATTGGATATTGTTATTTGTTACTTACGTACGTTGCTTACATAGAGTATAATCCACAGTAAGTATAATCCACACTTTATCATTATCAATCTTCTTTTTAATTATTTGTATTCTGACTTTATTACTTGATTTACTTAGCAGTTCCCCGACGCGGCAACGCACATCATGAAAATATTAATAAGTTAAAAGAGATCATCAAATGCCTGAACAGATCTTCATAATCTATAGCTAAGAACCTTCTTGATCACGTCAGTTTTCAAACACAAGTTTGGATATTCTAGTTCTAGTCTATAAACTAGACAAGAAGGAAATGAGCAGATGATCATCATGCGAATAAACAGATCTTCATAAATTATAGCTAAGAACGAACCTCTTCGTTCACGTCGGTTCTCAATTAAAAAACCGCATCAAAATCGGTCTATTTGTTTAGAAGCTACGATTCCACAAACAGCCACATATTGGGACAGACGGACAGACTGACACACAATAAAGTAAAGAATTTCGGGAAACGACAAAACTTGTTGTAAATTTAATGTTATCTAAGAACCTTTTTAAAATTTGCAAAAGTTTCGCATGGCGTTATAAAAAATTGATTTTTACTTCACTGTAATAGCAGGTTATTTTGAAAAGGATGAATGTTTGACAGGTTATTACTCAGAACCTAGATGAAATAGAAAAAATTGTTTTAAACAAAAGTTATAGAGAATTTTATTCTCACTATTTCTTTTAACCAATTTTCTGCAATTTTGATTTTATTGCAAAAAATTGCAAAAACCAAGCGAAGGATCAATTTCTGCCGTCCTCCTTTCAATTTACCTCCTTTGGTGTCGTATTAATGAATAAGTCCATAAATTCTGGATGTATTATACAATAAAATCCAATTAAAGGATGTGGAATATTCTGCTTAAGATACTGAACAGAACCAATGTTTCTTAGAACGTTCAGCGCCTCCGTGGCAAAAGTTGCTAACTAGTAAAAACGCACAGTGACGGGAACATTATTTGGTAGTTGTCGATGTAATCTAGGTAAACGTAGATTGAATCTGGATTAGATTAAGTTATGTAAGAACCAGACAAATCGAGACTGAGGGGCCGAGACTTAAAATTAAGTCAATTTTAATAGAGGCCAGAAAATTTTCATCACGTCTATATTTTTTGTTTAGTGACGCAAGTTGTTGCAATAGTACCAACAAACAGAAATCATTTAATAATGAAACTCCATTTGATTTACATTGGACTTTTATGCACGATTTTTATACTTTTATACACGATTATAATAATGGTCCTTCACATACAACATATTTAAAATACAATAATTGGAGAAAAAATTATTGTTTTTATATATTTAATATCCATACCTTTTAGGTTGAGAAACTTTATTAAAAAATAATAAAAGTTAGAAAATCAATGCCTGGGTCACCCAAAAAGCCTATGTGTGTCAGTGTCTGACCCGCGGGTCATAGGTTCGCCATCCCTGACCAAGACAAAAAAATCAAGACATTCAAATCTATTCTTATATACAGTACACTTGGTTTTCAAAGTTCCATAGTTCCAGGTATATAAGACTCTTAATAATCAAGTCAAATCAAGAATAATAATATAATTTTCCATAATATAGTATGTGTGTAGAGACTAGGCTTGGTCTTCAAGCTTTCATATAAACTAGATTTTTGATAATCCAGTCTGATTGTGTTTAATAGACTCGGCTCTCTGAAGTGGTAGATTAGACTTGGTCTACAAGGTTTCATCTAGACTAGACTCTTAATATTCCAGTCTGCTTATATAGACTAGATTTCGTCTTTAGGGTTTTATCTATTTTTTTTTAACAATCTTGTCTGGTAATCTAGTTAGGATCTTTTTTAAGAACCATCAATCTAGTAGATTAGGGTTTTCAAGGTTCCATCTAGACAGGACTTTTAATAATCTAGTATGATATTGTTTAAGGTGGAATACCACCTGAAGTTGTAAAAATAGCTGCCCAGCACCAATCAAGCTTCGTATTGAACACGATGAACACGCTGCTCACAGCGGAAAACTCTCCGGCCAAATGGAAACGCGCAAAGCTCGTTCTCATTAAAAAAAGGAGATAAAGAAATAGAGAACCCCACATCCTATAGACCTATTTGCCTACTGGATGTGTCGGGAAAACTCTTAGAGCAACTTTTGCTAAGCAGAATAAAAGGAGAACTTGAGATTGGGCATGGTTTGTCAGAAAAAAAATTTGGCTTCAGACAAAGAAAATCCACAATTGTCGCGCTAATCTCTGTCATTGAGATTGCCGAAAAGGCGAAGTCTGGTACGCAGAGAACAAGGAAACTATGTGCGCTGCTAACCTTCGATGTTAGAAACGCATTTAACAGCGCTAGCTGGAAGCAGATCATGAAAGGCCTAACATCAAGAGGTATATCATAGGGCGTGAGGAGCTACCTTAGCGATAGAAAGTTAATAATAAAAGGGGCTCGGAAAACGGAAGAGAGAAGCATCTGCAGCGGTGTTCCACAAGGATCGACATTAGGCTAAAGTGATCACACATCCCGATTTTGGCGGAACAGTCCCGCATTTTTGAGGACAGTGCCGTGTCCCGCCGATTTTTAAAAATGTTCCGCTTTTTAGAAAATATTGCTAAAGATAAAATAAAATTCAGGGTTTTCTAAAGTTTGAACCTGTCTTCTACCCACTGGGTATAAGCCTCCCGTTTTCCTTCCATTTTCACGGTTTTGTGCCGTTTGGTACTAGTTTAGCCCTGTGTGATGTTTGATATCGTCATCTTGCTAATGGGCGCCCATTATGGGCGTTCCGTTTCTGAATCCATGGCCTACATCGTACTATCTGCGCGCTCCATCTGTGTGTACCTCTGGCCACATGTCTTGCCCAAATCCATTTCAGACTGGCAATATCTTTGGTAATGTCCCGTACACTTGTCTGCTCTCTAATCCACTTATTGGTCTTACGGTGTCTTAACGATATCCGCAATATTCTCCGTTGTACCTTAGAATTTTGATGATCGGTGACAAATTAAGAAATTTTTAAATAATCATTATTTTTCATTTAATGGATAATGAAACTTGGGGATTTTTTCCTTCGGTTATAGACTAAAAGCTAACTAGAATTCAAAATTTTAAGTTTGTACGATTGCTAGAAGTACCTTAGAATTTTGATCGTAGGTAAGTGTGTTATTTACAAAATTAAGAAATTTGACTGGCGATAATTCGTAAACTATAAGGTATAATTATTAGGTATATTAGGCATATAGCCAGTTGTAGTATGTCTCTTGATATATTAAAATTCAAACTTCCTGCTTTATACAACGAAGTTACAGGGGGGTCAAAAGTGCCGTTTGTCGCTTCGAGAAAAGATAGTAAGTACGGTTGTGCTCGACTTGGCGAGGGCACTGCCGTGCAGATAACAAAATAATGGAAGAAGTTGATTGTGGGAAATTTCCTAGAGGCATTTTCTGCGATCTCACCAAGGCATTTGACTGTGTTTCACGCTCATCCACTCTTGTATCGCTTCTAGTGCCGCGTTCGTTTAACACTCGCGCCCTCTCCTCTTTTGCTGTGACTACAAGGGCCAGATCGTCCGCGTAATCAACGGTCTCGTTTCACGTTATTTCATTTGTATTTTATCGTAAATGCAAGAATTGTGCATATTTCTTATTTGAGAGTGATTTATAAATTTAGAGGCCCGCTCCGCGCGTCCCTAAAAGTAAGCTCGCGTGTTGGACAGCCCTTGTTTACAACATTGATTCGAAAACCAAATAATTTGAATTGATAATTATTCGCTATTTACTAAAGCTTAGTAAGAATGCGTTTTTCTTTTGTTTTTAGATGATACAGATACGATGTGATTTGTTTGATACAGAAGTGATGATAACAACGTCAGAATTAAAAGTCAAAACTGTAAACAATAAATGTCAAACTCTCAATACAAACGGCAAAGAATTATAAAAACAAAATGTCACAATAATTGCCAAAACTGTCCACAATTTATGTTATACTAATTAAAACAAACGTCAAAGAATTATAAAAAATGTCACAATAATTGTCACAATTGTTAAAATAAATATTGCTGTTATTGTTATATAAATGATAATAAATAATATCTGTAATATAAATATTATTAACAGTCACAATAAATTTTAGGTTAGTGTCAAAATTAATTTCAAAACTGTTAAAATAAATGTCAGAACTGTACAAATAGAATGTCAATACAAATAGCAAAACTGACGCAATAAATATCAAAATAAAGTTTTTTACTAAAAATTTGGTCTGTATGGGTTGTGGTTTTAGAATGCCATTAGTTATTTCTAGTTTTAACTAGTAAGAACTTATAGTTTGATAAATTTTGACAGTTGACAGTTTTGTTGTTGACAGTTTGACAGTTTGAAGCGGTGTTAAAAACTGGGGTAAAGTGCAAAATACGGTTTTTTTTTAAACTAAGAGTTGCTGACTTTTTGCCTGGTGTAATTGTTGTTAATCGTCCTTGGCACTGCTTTACTAAGATCGGAAAGCAAAAATGAAGCTTCCATGCAGCCTGGTTCAATAAATATTCGTGTTTTTGTTGTCTTAAGAATTGGGACATTTGACACAACGGCTCGTAATTTTCTGGTCACGTGACAAAAAGTGTGCGGACGCAATCATCTCGGCGTTGCCACTTTTACTTTTTAAATAGGATAATGTAGCAAGGACCGTTGTTTCAACTCAGGTTAGATTAGGTTGCACACCCCGAAGCAGCAGATGAACAAAGACCGCTGACGCGCGTATGTGGGCTTGATTCATCTGCTGCTTCGGGGTCTACAACCTAATCTCTCGATTCAAAATGGGATACTGTTGCAAGGACTGTTATTTTAACCCAGGTTAGATTAGGTTGCAAACCGCGAAGCGGCAGATAAATGAAGACCAAATACTCGCGGAAAAAATTTTCATTCAAAAAATTTCGAATTAAAATTGCAAGTTTTTTTTTAACAAAATTCCAAATTATTTGTAATTTCCAGATGCAGAACGTGGCGATTTCGTTTTTTAATTATTTTGAAGAAAATCTTGCAGTCAAGTATTTTTTTCTTCGTTACATTAAAATTAAAATTCTCAATTTATCTCGAAAGAAATAAGATACTGTGGCAAGGACCGTTGTATTAACCCAGGTTAGGTTAGGTTAGGTATAATAAAGTCAATTGATTAGCAAACTTAACATCTATGGTATTATAGGGAAGGCAGGTAACTGGATACAATCATTCCTCAAGAACACAGATAGTTGAAATATCAAAGGGTAGCAAAAGTGCACAATCTCCACCCCAGACAGTGTACTACCACAAGGTTGTGTATTCTCTTCGTTTCTCTTTTCATTATACTTAGCGGATATAACCAAGTATATAACGGAATATTACTGCACTCTATACGCAGATGATTCCAGCTTTATTTTCTTTCACAGTGATCAGGTAGATAATGAAGTACACGCAAATATACTGCTGGAATCCATAAATAAATATATATCATTATATATCTCAATATCATTAAAAATTGAAAATATTGAGTTAAAGCAAGCCAACCAAGTGAAATTTTTAGGAATATACATAGAAGATACTTTGGGTTGGACAAATCACATAGATTACACTATAAAAAAAATAACAAGAAAGCTAAATTAATAATATCAACATGAAAAATTGTTAACTTGTCAGCTATTTTAACGATATATTATGCAGAAGTATAATCAATCTTGAGTGGTCACAGTGGTGTAGTGAGCACTACACCACTGTGAACGCATCGGTGAACCGGTGAACGCATCCGCTCGCTATACCGAGATCCCGGGTTCAATCCCCGGACAAACCGTGAAATTTTTCACGGAACTAAGCTGTGGCCACCTCGTGGAAAACAATGGAAAACTACCACAAGCAATTCTGCCGAGTGTACTTCTCAAATAGTGCCGTTCGGAACCGGCGATAAACTGAAGGTCCCGCATATTAGTGTGACTATGCGTTCCACAATTATGCGCGAGAGGTCAGGAACTTTAAGTATACGACTAGTATATATAATCAATCTTAAATTATGGAATCTTAGTATGGGGCTTATCAACATACGCTAAACAACTATATATTGCCCAGAAATGAGTAGTAAATTAAGGTGAGGAAATTAAATGAATACACCAAAAAGAATTAAATAACATATATTATTCAAAAAGCAGCACCAGTTTTTTATATTATTATTGATCGAATAAATAAATAAAATAAATAAATATATATATATATATATATATATATATATATATATATATATATATATATATATATATATATATATATATATATATATATATATATATATATATATATATATATATATATATATATATATATATATACACTGCCGAGCACAAAATTAGGGTCAATCCATAATTTGAAGTTATTTTAGAAGTCTTTAGTTTTTTCCGTGCTTTTTCGGTTGTAACAGTTTACTAAATGATTGCTTGAATAAAACAAAAGGTTTTTGTTGTTCAAAGTTTATTGCAAGTAATGAAAATGAACAATTTCAATTTGATATGCTAAGTAATGAAAACGAACAACTTTACATTAATATGCTTTTGTTGAAACAAAAGAAAGTTTAAGGACTTCAGTAGTGAGTATTTCCTCCTCTAGCAGTGACAACAGGTTGCAAACGACGTGTCATGCTCTGGATCAGATTTTGGATCACGTTCTGCGGAAGATTGTCCCATTCTTGCACCAGTATGTCGCGAAGCCCTCTAGAACTTCTGGGGGCCGGCACATGTCTCCGTAAATTTTTTCCTGTCTCATACCAAATATGGTCAATTGGATTTAAATCTGGACTGCGAGCTGTCCAAACAAATCGCGTGATTTCACATTCGTCAAGATGCTCAGTAACTATCCGAGCAGTGTAGGGCCGTGCGTTATCCTGCATAAATGTTGCGTCGTCTTCAAGAATAACCATGAATGGTAAAACATGGTCTTCTAGAACATCTGTCAGATACCTATGCGCAGTTAACGCCCCATTCTCGATAAATACTAACTCCGTGCGAGTGTCGGAAGATATGCCTCCCTATGCAATTACTGGTCCTTCGCCAAATGGTAGTCGCTCGGCAATACACGCTTGAGCATATCTCTCGCCTTGCCGTCACCACACTCTTACATGTCCACATGAGCCCGTAAGACAAAATCGCGGTTCATCGAAAAACAATACGCGTCTCCAATCCGATATTGTCCAAGTCAAGTGTTCTCGTGCAAAATTCAACCTCGCAATCTGGTGTGCACGGAAAAGCGGCGGTCCAGTAGCTCTAGTTTGAGAATATAAGTCAGAAGCATAAAGTCGTCTCCTAATTGCCTACTCACTTATGTTTACATTTCTCACTTCTTGCAGATGATTTCGAAGGGAAACTGCCGTGACCGTTCGGTTTCTCAAAGCACTAGAAACGAGAAAGCGGTCATCTCTAGTTGTTGGAGTTTTTCCTCGGCCTCAACAAGGTCCTCGAGTGAGTAGACCTGTCTCTTCGAACCGCTGCCATACTCGCTGCACACTCGAGAGACTTACACCAACGTTTCTCGCAGTCTCGCGCTGACCGCGACCATCTTCTAAGCCCGCCACAATTTGTGCCGCAACAACGGGATTTATGCTCATTGCAAAACACTAACAATGACAACAATTTACAACAGACAGATGACACCACAGAAACAAATGCTATGCTGTCCTTAAACTTTCTTTTGTTTCAACAAAAACATATCAAAGTAAACTTGTTCATTTTCATTACTTAGCACATAACATTTAAATTGTTAATTTTCATTACTTTCAATAAACTTTCAAAAAGAAAAACCGTTTGTTTTATTCAAGAAATTAGTTAGTAAACTGTTACAACCGAAAAAACACGTAAAAAACTAAAAAAATTAAAATATCTTCAATTGAACTATCATCTCATCCTAACCTAAATAATCTATTTTTCTAAAATTTAGTGGCCAAAGAATTTTGAATACAGTTTGTTTAGTAGGAATTGAAAGTGACACTTTATTTAACACAATATAAATTTTGTCTAAAATAATGATAGATGGCTATTTGCTCGAAATTAAATTTCATGTTTTAGCTGATAGTTATTTAAGTAATGATATTTTGATTGGCAAAGAGATTTTAAACATCGGTTACTCTGTTCACTTGAACGATAGTAAAATTTTGTTTAGTAAAACTAAGACTTGCTTGACTGGGAAAGTGCGATAAAAACTAATTTGCTTGATAATGAACGTGGTCAGTTAATTGCTTTATTTGAAAATGTTAAAGACTCTTTTATAAAGATAATCCAACAGCCCGTGTTACTAGTGGTAAATTAGATATTAGACTGAAAGATTTATGTAAAAAAAAGTACAAAGGCGTCCATATCGTATGAGCGAATCTGAGAAAGAAATAATTCGTATTAAAATTAGAGAATTGTTAGCGGCTAATATTATCCGGCCTAGTAATTTACCATTTTCAAGTCCAGTAGTTTAAAAAAAAAAAAAATTTAAACAAGACGAAACTAGTCGAATGTGTGTTGATTAACGTGAATTAAATTCTAATACGATTTCCGATAGATATCCATTACCAATTATTTCTGAATTAATTACCCGATTAAGGGATAGCGAAATTTCTAAAATTGTTTCAAACTTAAATAATATTCAAAATTTACCTGATAGTGTGTTGCAAACTTATGAATTGTGTAAGGGTCTATTGTACCGTAAAATTCAAAGAAATTGCGAAACAAATAAATTAGCTGCTATTCCAAAAGCCTTTATCTGGTCTGTAATTAATAATGTTCATGAATCTGTTATGCATTTAGGATGGGAGAAAACACTCGACAAAATTTATGACTATTATTGGTTCGAAAATATGTCTAAACATAAAAGTTTGTTGACAATTGTGTAACTTGTAAATTACCTAAAACTCTCTCCTGTAAAATTGAAGCAGAACTTCATCCCATACCAAAAAGTAGTATTCCGTGGCATAAAAATTCCGTGGCGTACAAGGAAAATTGGCACAAATAATAGTATTCAAGAATTGTTCATTGAATGCTCATCTACAAACATCTCCGAATCATCAAGCGTAGAAGCTTTGGCACACAATTCAATTGAATCGGACGTACTGGGATAATCTAGCAATAGTTAAGTTAACATCCAGTTTTTAGTCGCTTTTTAGTTTTTTTGTAAGACTGCAGGCCTTCAGCCCCTGACACTATAGGTCTTGACCGTTTCATAGTCGCTTGCTTTGACGCAGCGAAACGGCTCACATGGAGTATCTTGAACTCATGTGCTAAAAGTGACTGAAGATTGTCCGATATATATATATATATATATATATATATATATATATATATATATATATATATATATATATATATATGTTGTATTTGAGGTTTTCGCGGATAGATACCTGTGTTGTATTGTTTTCTCGGGGATTCCGCGTTGATGCTGAGGGTTGGCTCTGAAAAGAACCGGATTCTCGACGTTTCGGCGAACTAACATTCGCCATTCTCAAGAGATATATGCGTCCGTGCGGGTCAACCGTTAGACGCATACTTATGCGTCTAACGGTTGACCCGCACGGACGCATATATCTCTTGAGAATGGCGAATGTTAGTTCGCCGAAACGTCGAGAATCCGGTTCTTTTCAGAGCCAACCCTCAGCATCAACGCGGAATCCCCGAGAAAACAATACAACACACACATATATATATATATATATATATATATATATATATATATATATATATATATCCATAGTAACGAATAGTGGAACTATATTTTCAAACGTAGACTTGTGTTAGGTTTAACATCATTCCAACATCCTCCCATAAACCCATACACATAAACCCCTTTTCGACGAACAATAACCCAACTTAGAGTGTGAAGTGGCTTTAGTAAGTGCATCGGTGACATGTTCAGGTCTGTATACATGATCAGGTCTGTATGTAACTTTCTTGAAATTGCTTTAACCACAAAGCTTCTTGCACACACGATGACAAAAATCACATGTATCAGCCTCTGTTGTAGATAGAGCAACAGTAGGCTGACGTCTTGAATTCCAGCTGATTGTTCCTCCCTGAAACAAGAATGTGTAACCAGTACAGGAACGCCGGTCATCTTCCGAGCTGGCCCAGTCAACATCACAGTATCCATGTGTCATAGTCTCTTCCAGGTTTTGTTTATAACTCAGTCTGTAATCTTGCCTATTAAGTAACGCATGATTCTTTTAAGTGCAATCCAATTTTGCATTTCAGTTATTGTATTTGCTCAACATATTAACAATAAAAGGCCCTTATGTTAGGCCTAGTAACATGGGAAATATACAATAGGCATCCGTTTAACTCTTGATAGGGATATCATGTAAAATTTTTGTTTCTTCTGATTTTCGTTACTTTGTATTCAAATCTATTGGTGTTTTCACTGTTTTAAAGTCTAACTTTCCATATTTTTGTAACACTTGTTGTATATATTTTCGTTGATCTAAATAAATTATGACTTTCTCTCCTAGTCGCTACACATGTATTCATAAACAGTAACATAATTCTCCAAGATCTTTTATTTTGAATTTTTTGTGAAATTCTTCTGTTATAAAACATTTTGACTCTTGATTATTGGTAAATAAAATTATATCATCAACATACAGTGTGTAAAGCGATGAGGTTTCATATAGGAAAAACTTTTTTAATATAAGTTTTAGCAGAAAATCTTTTTCTTCATAAAATGTTTTGCTTGTATCGAAACCCCTCATAGTCAAATAAAAATCGAGTAATCACTTAAGATAAGATCAACAACTTGAAATAATGTCGAGTTGTTGATTTTAAATATGACTTAAGTCCGAACGTTGCATTTGTATCGCGTTACCCATGTATTTATTACTCGTCAACAAGTTACATTTATTTACAGTTCAGCGAGCTTAATATGAAAACACTGTTAACGTTAGAGCAGCGAATCTACCTAGTGAAATGTTATGGTTTAGGTGTATCGTATAAATATGCAATTCAGTTATTTATTTCAGTTATTTCAGTTATTGTCCGTTCTATAGCTCTTTGCTACACACGTAGCTTGTTCAATATGGTGTTGTTGAGAACCCATGTTTTGTGTACCATACGTGCTTACTGGGAGGATGCATTGGTTGTAATTACTGCGTTAAGGCCAAGCGGTATATCTAGACTTAATGTTTCCTTTAGTTTGGCAAAAGCAGGCCAAGTTAGGTTAAAAATATTAAATATAAATAGTAATGAGTAATTGAAATCGATACCATCTAGAACAGCGTTTCCCAACCTTTTTTATGCCACGCCCCACCTAAGCCTTTCTAAAATTCGTATGCCTCCCTATGTAACGTATACATAATTTTTAATATTAAAAAATTGAATGTTCACTTAAGAAACTTAAATGATAGATTTGAGGAAGAAATTACTAGGAAATTGTTAATGAAACAGAGTAAGTAAATTTTCAAAACATCTAATGAAAAACTGAAATTCAAATTCAAGATAATTTTAATAAAGACTTTCCTATATTAATTTATTTTAATTTAGTGAGATCCTTGCGCTTGATGCTTGCTACACAGAGATTCAATGTTAGGTTCCAATTTGGTTAGCTTTGGCTTTGGTTAGCAGTCTCAAGTCTTCCCGTTGTGTTATATCCAGATGATTTCGTTTTTTTTACCAGTAAATCATTTACAGCACTAATTCCACATTTAGCTAAATATGAAGATGGAAACGGTAACAATAACTTTCTTGCACATTTGCTTGAATTTGGGTATTTGATTTCTGTTTGTTCACAAAGCCATGCCATCGCTTCAAGTTTTAACTGAATCATCATCTTGAATTTTTGCGAGTTCTTCTTGATAATGCATATTTGATATAACAGACAAATCCACAAACATTGGCTGCGTTATCCGTTTTGAAAAATCAATTTGTTTTAAATCAGAAAATGGTGGTACGTGGTCTACATTTAGTTCTTCACAAAATACCTTGAAAAGACGCTCACATTTGGCATTAGTTTTAATAGCATTGATACACTTTATTACTGGATTACTTCATTTAGAACAGTCGATATGTTTTTAGCTACGAAGTTTTCCCTATGAATAACAATGCACAAGAATCAGTTCTAGATTCTCATCTTTCATCAATTCTAAGCAGCCATTTTTATTGCCCATGATATTAGGGGCTCCATCTGCAGCACAAGATATTGTCTATTTAATTAGTATATACTGCTTATATTATATAAAATATATATATATATATATATATATATATATATATATATATATATATATATATAAATATATATATATATGCATTAACGGATGATGTTATTTCTTCTCCATCCTATTTTTTAGTCTGAGAAAAAAATGATTGACAAGTATTTCTTGGCTATACTTCGAGTTTCCTAAGGTTCTCTAGGTCTTCTCTTGGTACGGAGGCTTTGAATGAAGAATACTCATTTGGGTGTCTTGATAATAGTTTGGTACATATCACCTGATTAAACGATTTGTTGTTTAGATAGTCAATTACATCGTTTGCTGATAATTTCGGGTCAAGTCGATAAACGTACTTGCTTACATGGGCATACAACGTACATGGGCATATCTCGTAGCAGCTTTTATTAAGGTTGTATCATCATCATAGATGATTCCGCGTACCCCTTTCTGGTGTCGTTATGTTTCCCAGTTATCATTAATTACTTCTGTGTTCGGGTCAGCTGCTATCTTCTCCGGTTTAGATGTTTTGTTTTTGTTTTATTTTTTGCAGTATCGGACTCGTCCCGTAGTTGGTTTGGTATTTTTTAATTTACTAGGCGAAATATTTTTTTCGTTATCGCTAACATTGGCTTTCACTCTTTCTATTTAAAATTAATTCGGTGCGATTGTATAATTTTGATAATCTCTCATTCATTAGGGATAAATTAGTAACCTTATCGGTTCGTAGATCGTAATTCTCTAGGCATGATGAAAATATTCATAACACTTTTATTATATATTTATAACACTTTTGAACGAATGACTTCGAAGAAAAAAAAATAGTCGATCGACATCGTGAATTCCAAACAAAATGGACTGAAACGTTTCCGTTTATACCTAATGCAGCTGGTCTTTCAACTTGTCTTATTTGCCATGAAAAAATGGCAAAACAACAAAAAGTCTAATGTAGAGAGACATTTCGAAAATAAACATGCCGCATTTGCAAAGAATTGTCCCTTCAGTGATGTAAGAAAGAAAGCAATTGAAGACCTTGAAGAATTTTAAAGAGACAACTTCTTCTTTTAAGTGTTGGATGCAGTCTGCAAATAATGCTAACTTGGCAAGTGTTGTCGTGAGTCATGAAATCGTCAAAAACGGAAAACCATTCACTGGTACATAAAAAGTTGTTTTATAAATGTGGCTGACACATTTTCTCACAATTTTAACAATAAAGCAGATATTTTGAATAAAATCAAAAGCTTACCATTGTCTGCCAAAACTGTAACAGACATGACAAAAAAATGTCGTTAAATCTATGCCAACAAGTCGAAGCCGTTAAATTAGTATCAGCCATATCTATAGCGCTCGATGAGTCTTTTGACATAAAGAATTCTGCGCAAGTTGTCCTCTTTTTTCATCAGATGGTCCCAAAGAAGAACTACTGGGATTATTGACACTCAAGGGTCAAACACGAGAAGATATAGAAAATGCAGCGACGGAATGTCTGAAGAAAAATTACATCCCACTTACTAAAATTGTGACAATTGCAGAACAGATGGACAGACAAAACATTGTGACAAAACAGATGGAGCTAAAAGAATGGTGGGCAATAAAAAAGGATTGTACACAATTTACGTATTATTAACGTATTATTTTTCCATTGCATAATTCACCAGGAAGCACTTTGCGCACAAACATTTCCAGAAGATATTGGTAGTTATGGATTTGGTAGGCAAGGCCCCCAATAATATTATCGCAAAGACGCTTCATCGCCAATTATGAAGAAAATACAAAAATATGACTGTATGAAAAAAAATCATCGGTGGCTCTTGATCCTGTTTGAAATCAATTTAAATAAAAAATTGTCTCTTAAGTCTGTAGAGTTTGCCGACCCCTTCTCTAGAACAAGAAATATTGATGTATGCTTTAATAAGAACTCAAGTTTCATGACTGAATACAGAAAACTAGTTGAATCAATAGACAACTCAATGCAATAATTGACAGTACTTATTTCAAAATTAGTTGGGAAATGAATTTAAGACCTGAACTTTTATTATTTAACTTTAAATCATTCTCTATTGAAATCATACAAGTAATAAGTAAATACAAGTAAGTAATTACAAAGTAACTAATTTATTTGAACTTTCGCTTCACAAGTAACATTCAGCATTTCTCTCAACGCCCTTCTTAAAATTTTACCTATTGCACTTTTTGGAATTTTCTCAATGAATTGGACGCCTCCATGCAATTGCTTTTCACTCTTCATGTTCTCTGAAACAGATATTATTAAAACTTGCTTTAGCAAATAAATATATTAAATTGAACAATTATGTGAAAGTTATGCCAATAGAGAAGAATTGATATGCGTAGCCCAGATAAGACAAGGCTAGACAAACTAGTCAAAAGACTAGACAACATTAAACAAGACTGGGCAAGCTTGGACAAGACTGGATTAGACTGGGCAATATTGCACAAGACGGAACAAGACTGGACAAAATTGGACAAAACTGTTGGAGCAGGGGCAAGATTGGATAACATGGGACAAGTCTGGACAAGACAGAATAAGTCTTTTTGTTAATAAGTTTCTTTGAGTAAGTCTGGACAAGACTGGAAAGCACTACACAAGCATGAACAAGCCTGAGCTAGCTTGAACAAGCCTGGACAAGATTGGTCAAGACCGGACAAGACTTGTCAAGACTAAATAAGTCTGGACAAGACTGGAAAAGGCTACACAAGCGTGGAAAAGCCTGGACAAGGCTAGACAAACCTGGACAAGACTGGAAGGACTGGACAAGACTTGACCAGAAGGGACAAGACGAGACAATGAGAGACAAGACCAGACAAGACTAGACAAGATTAGACACGACTCATCAAGACTGGACAAATTTGAGGAGTGGAGATTACTGGACACCACTGTACAATACTTAATAACACTGATTACACTTGATAACAGCTGAGCCGACACAGAAATATTTTTCAGCTATTTAACTATTTCAGTATCAGATTACTTACTGGCAACAAACTTTATAACATCATCAGCCCTTAAGTCTTCGCATTGTTTGACCACAAAGGCCACGGCAACTTCGCCGGCATATTCATCGGGTTTACCAACTACAGCAACATCATTAACTCCAGGGTGTGACATAATTAGATTTTCCAATTCGGCGGGTGCAACCTTTTTGAGTATAATAATATATTGGTACAATAAGAATTTGTTAGAGATTCGTGTTTTTAGAGCGTGAGAGATTGAGACTTTGAACTTGCCTGTACTCCTTTATATTTGATCATTTCTTTCAATCTATCAACTATATAGACGTATCCATCCTCATCATAATATCCAACGTCTCCGGTTAATAGGAATCCGTGTTGGTCCTTAGCATTTTTGGTTGCCTCCAAATTATTCCAATAGCCTGGCGTTATCGAGGCTCCTTTGAGGCAAATTTCGCCCAAATGTTTAGGCGGCAAGATTTCATCTGTTTTAAGATGTCTTATTTCTAACAAGCAGCCAGGAAGTGGTTTGCCCACACTTCCCGACTTGCCGGGTTTTGGGTTTAAAGGAACCGTCGATATGAAGTTTGTTGCTTCCGTCATGCCATACATTTGTCTCACGTTTACATTTAGTCTGAAATAAATAATATTGCGTTTAGACTATATTGAATCATTCTAGTACCGAAACATCCTATCATGGCGATATATGAGATATTCAGATTACCTTTGACTTAATATGTCTTGAATCTCCATCCCCATTGGCGCTGCTCCACAAATTATATCACGTAAACTTGTCAACTTAAAATTTTCCACAGCACTTCGCTTACCTAGCAAATTAACTATTGACGGTACTAAGAATAGTATCGTGGCTTGATAATCTTGGATATGTTCTAAGTATCTGCTAATGCTAAATTTCTTCATAATAACTGATTTCATTCCAGTTAATAGACTATAAATTATCACCGAGTAACCATACATATGGTAAAAGGGACACACCGATATTGTCACATCTTCTGGGCCAAAATCAAAAAATTCAGGATTTCTAAAATACATTAAAATTAATTACATATAACTTG
Organism: Phosphuga atrata; assembly: GCA_944588485.1. Lineage (NCBI taxonomy): Eukaryota > Metazoa > Arthropoda > Insecta > Coleoptera > Silphidae > Phosphuga > Phosphuga atrata. The sequence continues at coordinate 43,946,545 of OX155904.1, forward strand.
TATAGATAAGGTTGCTAAATTAAGACTTCTCTGTATAATTCAATTTGTTAGACATATAAAGTCAAGTAATACGAGTCATACATAGGGTCTTCCAATAGGTACTTCCGCATTTTGACAGTTGGTAACGGCTATAATGTTGAAGCTACACCTGCTAATTTGGCTGTCATTTATTCAGTCGGTTTTGCCAAATCACCATGGATGGATATAGCCTTCAACAATACTTGCAAATGATAAAATTGTTTTATCTAAAAGGGTGTTCTCTTCGGGAAAAGTTCCGCGCGCTGCGCCCATTTTACGGTCGCCATAATCGTCCTACCGAGACTATTCGCAGTGTGATAGATAAATTTGATTCCACTGGTTCAGCAACACCACCAGTACCAAACACACCATACTACCAGAACCAACACCAGTACGACCACGAAACGCAAGATCCGCCGAAAACTTCGCCGCTGTCTATGAGAGTACACAGGAGAATCCGAGGCAGTCGATTTCGCGTCGCTCACAAAAACTCTGCATTTCGCAGACCACAACTTGGCTAATTTTAACAAAAAAACAACTGACCCCGGAGCTGAAGGTAAACGACCATAGACAACGACGTGTCTTCGCTGAACCGTCCCTGGAGCAGTTGAAAAGTGACCTAATTTTCATCAAAAAATCATTTTCAGCGATGACGCCCATTTCTGGATGAATGGGTATGTTAATAAACAAAATTGTCTAATTTGGGATATGATACCAATCCACATGAGATCCAAAAGCGTCCAATACATCTCTAAAAAGTCACTGTTTGGTGCGGATTTTGGGCTGACGGCGTCATCGGTCCATATTTTTTTGAGAACGACGTTGGCCAGGCAATCACCGTCAAAGACAAGCGCTAAAGGTCGATTATTACCAACTTATTTTGGCCTGAATTGCATAATATCGACACCAACGACATGTGGTTGCAACAGAACGGCGCTACGTGCCACACAGCTCTTGCCACGTTGGACATTCTGCACGAGCGATTTGAGGGCAAAGGCATCTCACGTAGGGGTTATGTGAACTGGCCACCGAGATCGTGCGATTTGGCCCCGTTAGATTTTTTTCTTATGGGGTTTTCTTAAATCCCATATCTATGCTTATAAGCCACGAATCACAGCTGCCATCAAAGCCAACCTAACTAACGCCATTGGTCAAATTCAACCGGATTTATATGCCAGAGTCGTGGAAAATTGGACATTTCGGATACGCGCCACCCAGCGAAAGCGCGGCGTATATTTGCAGGATGTTATATTCCATACATAATGGAATCAATAGGCCTTTCAAAAAAAATAAGAAATTTCGACGATATCTCACACACACTTTGTTTTATTCAAATTTAAAAATAAGAAGCGCTTAATGAAAGACCCTATATATAGGTATATTTTTTTTAGTTTTAACTGTCTGTCTTCTAATTGTAAGACTATTAGCGATAGCTAATCTTAACGTAAATTATATTTACTTAATATAATTCAAGAAGAAATTAAAATTTCCGTAATTCACCATGACCCCTTTGCATAAGCCCGTGGTGCCGGAAGAGTTAAATATTGCAATTGTTTTAGATGTGTCGAAGACGGGAATTTTAAAATCGTGTATCTCTGCGTTGGACTTTTCGATTAAGTCTGCCAGGTTTATGACCGTGTCGTCCTTGCTCGATGTGGCCACAGTTTCCACATTAAATATATTTTTTATGAAATTAAATTCTTTCTTCAATTCTAGGGCATTCCCCAGCGACATATTTGATGTGAAAATGGCTTTAGCCTTCGATATTGGAATTATATGGTTTAATTCATCTACAAAGGAAAGTTTATTGGTCAACATGATAAAGTTAAATTGTTTTAATATTATATGTGACATATACACAGTGGATTTTATTACAGTTCCTATTTTTCTGTTTGCTTACATTTTGTTGCATTTGGGTCGGTTGGATGAATGATAACACCTTTGAATAGGCAAGCTAAGGCTATAAAATAATAATTTACGTTGTTTTCCAGCAGAACTAAAGCAATTTCGTCTTGAACCAGTGGAAGAGTATCCGCTAATTTTATTGATTTCTCTAGAATATCCTTGAAGGTAAATTCACGATGCGCTACAGGATCAATCTATAACATAAGGAAGAATTGCAATTATTATCATTTATATTTCCATGGATAAATCTTTAAATAGGAAACCTTTTCCTTTAGTGCTATGTGAAAGATAAAGTCTTTGCCAATGGCCCACAATCGATTCAAGACCTCAAAGATGGAATTTGTGAAGTTATCGGGGACACACAGCCGCAAATGTGCGATTGGTGATTTAAAATTTCATTAAATGAATATGGTCGTGCAAGTGTAGCCTTGGCAGCCATTTGGATAATATTGTTTTCCATTAATAATGGCATACCCCCCTCTTTATAATTAAATAAGAAACTCGTTTTTTACATATCAAAATGAATCAAAATGTGTAAAAATCTGTTTGCACTCGAGTACTACGTTGTTACGCCTTCACTATTCTCTTTTATGGAATTGAGGCGTGGACGCTAACAGACGCCTTGTGTAAAAAGCTGGAAGCTTTCGATATGTGGACGTATCGACGGATGTTGAGAATATCGTGGATGGACAGAGTGCGCAATGTGGATGTGCTTACGAGAATGTCAAAAGATTTTGAAGTCATGCACACACTTACACGATGTCAGAAACGAAAAATACAGACTTCTCAAATAAATCAGAGAAGGAAGGGTCGAAAGTTGAAGAAGACCCGGGCGTCGAAGAATACCGTGGCTAAAGAATTTGCGACAATGGTATGGTGAGACTACGACAAGTCTATTTAGAAAAGTGATCGACAAAGCACAGATAGCGCTAATAATTGCCAACGTTCGAAGAGGACAGGGCACTTAAAGAAGAAAGATGAAGAAGAAAATGAATCCTCTTTTTGGAAGATCCTATGGTACATATATGCGAATAAAATATTTGAATATTAATAGTGGTCTATATACAATATTATAATAGTTACCAACATGTTTATAAATACATAGAACATGTTCAATTTGAATTTGATATTAAGATTACAACACCTTAATGACGAGAAAATTGCGCATAGACAGTTTAAAGAATATTTGAAACAAAATCAAGTATCTATAAGAGATCATTCCTTTCCACGCCTATAAATATTTTTCAAATTAATTTTTTTTTAGAAAATGCGACAAGTCAAGTAAACAAAATTAAATTCATTTGAATAAACATTCAATTTAAAAACATTTAACTTGGCAACCGAGCATCAAATAACACGAATATAAATTTCAGCAATAAAATGTCTTGTGCCTGGTTTTATTTTTCGATACTTTTATTCAGCATGCACCAATATGCTGAAAAATGGTAGTTAAATTGATATAAATAAATTTGAATAAGTGAAACTTGTCAAATATCAGTATTTTTGTATAAATTAATTTTTAAGATAAAATACAAAATATTCAAGCAGATATATGTTTACAGAAATGATCATAAATTTATATTTAATAAATTTATGATTATTTGTGTAAACATATATCTGCTTGAATATTTTCTATTTTATCATAAAAATTAATTTATACAAAAATACCGATATTTGACAAGTTTCACTTATTGAAATTTATTTATTTCAATTTAACTACCATTTTAATCGCAAATCAATTTTTCATAATCGACCGACTACACAAATAGGATATTTTCTAATGTAAACAATAGTATACTACGTAACGAGAGTTGTAAGAAGCAACAGTAATTCCGCAAGTACGTAATTGCCTTACAACTCGAGTCATGTACTATATTTTATCTTCGACCACACTAATTTGTTTCTGTTTAATTAGAAAAATTAAAGAAAAATATGTTTGATGTAAGAAACTTATTTCTTACTAGGTACATTATTTAACATTATAATAAACAAACAGTTATTTTCATATATAACTGTTACTCGACATTATTTAACTTGAGAGAAATGAAAAGAAATAAATTCTTAATGGTTACATACCTTATTATTTAGTACTTATTTGGGTTAAACTGGAATAAGAGTGTTTATAGATATAGGCAATCCAATGTATGCAATGTCAATTTCCATTAGTTTTAATTTTGGTATGATGTATTTACATAGTCCACGAACTGTACGATAATAGGCATTTACAATAGTGGTCGTAGATAAATTTGTTAAGACGATCAGTAAAATAAATTTGTTCCAACATTATATACAAATTCAGCATTTCAATTATGATTATCAAAATAACTAAAAGCAATAAAACAAGCCCTACTCGTTGACCGGATCACTTTAATTTTAAATTAGATACGAGACTAAACAGACAAGACTAGATAGAGGAGACTAGGCAGACAAGATTAGACAGACAAGACTATACAGACAAGACTAGACAGACTCGACTAGACTTACAAGACTAGACAGGCAAGACTAGACAGACTCCCTACTCTCAATCTCCCTACTCTCAATCTCCCTACTTTGTTTCCGGCTTGCTCTTTCCATCCTTTTATCCGCCTCAGCAGTTCCAAACCCCTTCCTCTTTCATCCATACATTCCTTCCACTTCTTCCCTTCCATTCTCTCTCCTTCATTTCATTCACCCCTTGTACACACTTCCACCATTGCTCCCACCTATCTTCTGATGTCCCACAAACATTGCACTTTCTATGCTCCTCTTTTATCTAGTATCTCCTTCCACGCTCCTTACTCGCGCACCTATATCTTACTAACATGGTCTCCTGATTTGCGCTTAAATAGGCTGGTAAACGCTCATTGCCTGTATCCTTACATATTCTTACTACTAAATTTACTCCACTTAGATTAAATCCACTTCTTGCAAACGTTCCATCAAACTTACAGCCCACTGCCCCCGTTCCTGCTTCAGCTTTTACATATAAATTCTTCTTGTTTCTGCCCCAATAACACTCCTTCTTACCGCCTCCATCACTTGATTTACCATTCTAAAAATATCTTTTATTAACCTTTCGTCTCCCATATTGCTCACCTTGAATTAAAATCTTATGACCTTTCTCACTGCCAATACAGCCACCTTGCTTGCATTCACCTCCTGGAGGACGATGTAATCCGGTATCGACCTATCAAGCCTCCGATTTTTTTTGAAAAAAATTAACAGGACTCTCTCTGTCCCGAGTAGGTATGCTTCTCACACATACCTTCCACACCATCTCAGCCGCTCTGAAGCTTCCTTCAAAGTTATTCTTCCACCCGCTCCAGATTCGCCCATGCTTTCTTCAAAACGTACTCCACATGTTCTCTGTTATTGTCCCCTTTTTCCACATACCCTAGATACTTTAACTTCTGCACTTCCTGAATTTCCATCCCTCTCCAATCAAACCGCTCTTGAAAATACTTGAAATCTTGAAATTACTATCTCTTTTGAATTGCATCCATTTAGTATTTTCCGCATTTACTTTTTTCCTTCCATCAATGTGGATTGGGGCTATCATTCAGCCCTACAAACACTGCGGCCCAGTGGTCTATTGTATTTCTTCACATTTTCGATGGTTCATCCATTGGATGTTTGTTCTAATACAAATATGAGAAGTACGACACATGTGTCGTACTTCTCATAAAAGTAACTTCAGTTGCTTTTCTCCCCTTGCAATGATGGTTCAAAGCAATCTTTGCCCCATTAATCATTTCCAATGAAAGGTAGATTACTTTCCCCCTTGCCTTCCATATCTTATTGAACTCCTCTGTAAGCTTGTTAATACATTTTTCTGGAACCCTCTTCCATGCTTAATTCCCCACTACGTCCGGAACTGTCGCTTTTTTTTGCATTAAGGTTGCTATTACTTGGTATACCACCTCGGCCCTAATTTCTTCTTCTACTACTTCTTCCGCCACCTGTTCCGTTCTCCATCCGCCATTCCCGCGGTCTGCCATTATCTCCACTCCTCCTAGTAGAACGTTATCCAGTAGTGCCTTATCAAATATTTTTAGAGGTGCGCTTCTGTCCTAATCTCCAACACTCGTTGCCGCTCGATTTCCCCCCAAATTTCCTTCTTTCTTCTCTCCAGGTTTTGTAGATCCTCTTTCGTACGTAACCACTGATCCTTGTCACCGGTACCCTCTTTCCACCTACTCGTTGTAGATTGTAGTATTGGTGGTGACGCCTTGTACTGCGATCTTCGTCGTATCTATTGTACCCCACCCTCTTCCTCTAAACGTTGGTATACTTACCCATTTAGAGCACCTCCTCTAATCCTGATTCCTTTAGGAATTTCAGGATCTGGGTGCAATTCACGGACTGCAACTCCTGTGCCTTCAAGCAGTGGGACCAAGACACATCTGTCTCTTGCGGAGCAGTGCTCCGCAATCTTTGAGCAGATGTATGGGGATTTCCTCTGCCGAACCACAGAATCTGCATCTGTCATCGCCCTCTAGGCCTAGGGTCTTGAGGTGTTTTCTAAGTCTGCAGTGTCTCGTCCGGACTCCTGCCAGAATTCTAAGCTTGTTACTGTTTAGTCTTAGGCAAGCTTTTGTTCTTTTCTAGTTAACAGAGCCCAGCATTACTTTGGATTGTCTCAACCCTGGAAGTTCTTTCCAGGTTTTCATCCATTGTTCTCTTATTTCTTCATCCAAACTTTTGTGGATGGTGTTCAAACTCATACTACAAAAGGATTACGGACCTATAAAGGGATTACTGGATCCCTTGTTTGCTAGTTCATCGGCTTTTTCGTTTCCGTCAATACCTGTGTATCCTGGTACCCAATATAGCGTTACTTTATTTTCTCTGCCAAGCTTGCTTAGCTTTCCCACACAGTCCCATACCAGTTTGGATCTGATGGTGTAAGAGCTAATGGCCTTGATGGCTGCTTGGCTGTCTGATAGGAGAGCAATTCGTTTTTAGCGATAATTCCTGTCGAAGTTGAATTCCGCACATCTTTCGATTACGTGTACCTCTGCTTGGAAGATTCTTGGGAATGTTCCCATGAATTCGAAGTATTTGGTACGAGGTCCAAACACTCCTGTACCAGTACCTTCCTATGTCTTCGAACTATCTGTATACCACTTGATAGCAGTTTTCTCTATGTGGTTTGCTGAGGATTCGTCGCTCCAATCGGCTTTAATACTACACATTTCTGTGTAGTTTTTCTCGAAATGGTATTTACATACCATTTCGTCTTTTGGTGCTTCCAGCCAGGGGATTTTGGCAGCAAGGCTGTTCCGGTCTCTGCTCCCGATTATTTTACCTCTGATTATTCCTTCCTTGACGAACCTTACAATCGCCGATCTGTCGGCCCTCTCCACGAAAAGACGCAATGGAGTCAGATCCAGCATCAGTTCCATTGCTGCTGTCGGACACGACCACATCGACCCCGTGATGTAGACACACGCCAGTCTTTGAATCTCTTCTAGCTACTTCCTCGTAGAAACCAGCTTGGTTCTACTTCCCCACGCAACTGCTCCGTAAGTGATCACAGGTCTCACTATCATAGTGTACAACCATCAGATGTGGGATTGTGGGGTGACAACCCCATGTTTTCCCAGCCAGATTTCTGCACACCATTAGAGCGCTTTTGGATTTTTCTACCACTGCTTCAGCGTGTCTATTGTGTCGATGCCCAGATAACTTATCTCCTGTTTGTATTCTACTGCCCTCCAATCTAAGAGTATGGGCTGTAGGCAGTTTAGTTCTCTCTTTCTAGTAAATGGTATCACCGTGGTTTTGCTCAGGTTGAGTCTCAGTCCCATTGTTTGACACCAGTTACTAGTTACTTTTAGGCCTCTCTGTACGATTTCACACAGCGTTCCCTCAAACTTCCCTCTGGCTATGATGACTATGTCATCCGCGTAACCTTGACATTTGTTGTCTAGATCGTTCAGCCTAGCCAGTAATTCATTAACTACCAGGCTCCAAATCAGTGGTAATAGCACACATCCCTGTGGACACCCTCGTGTTGTGGGGATCTTGACGGTGTCTCTGTCAACTTGTACCTCCGCCGTTCTGGTTCTCAGCATTTCTCTCATCCACTTTGAGATAGTGCTGTCGATATTCCTTCTTTCGAGAGCCGCTTTGACAGCCTAGTGCGAGGTGTTGTCAAAGGCTCCTTCTATATCCAAGAAGGAACATATCGCTGCTTGCTGCTTCTATTTCACTTGTCAACTGGTACAGGGCGGTTTCTGTGGATTTCCCTGCTCTGTATACATGCTGACAGTTGTGTAGTGGTGCACCTACCAGCACTATTGTTCCAAGGTAATTGTCAACTACCTTCTCCATTGTCTTTAACATAAAAGGTGTTAGACTAATGAGTCTAAATGACTTCGGTTGAGTGGTGTCTTTCTTCCCCACTTTCAGCTATGAATACCACCTTAGCCCTTCTCCATTGCTCCGGTATGCACCCGAGCTCTAAACTACTTCTAAAGATTTTTAGAAGGTACGACATTAGTTCTCTCCCTCATTTTTGTAGGAAGTCGGGAATTAGTCCGTCCACACCTGGGGCCTTAAATGGCTGAAAAGTGCCGATAACCCATCTGAACGCGGCCCTCCTCCAGTCAGGCCGACTTGGTCTCCGTGGTTGCATCAACCTTCTCGTTACCTCTCTATACTTTTGTTTCTCCTTGCATCACAAGACAGACAAGACAGACAAGACGGACAAGACGGAAAAGACGGACCAGACCGACAAGACAGACAAGACAGGCACATATCACAAGAGATGTAAACTTTGACTCTTCAATTTGCTTATTTGGTAACACAAAAGCTAGGTTTTTGTGTTGCATTTATTCCGTTTTGCACCGTAGGCGGGACAAAATGGCATATTATGATTAAATATTATTACATATTATTTATGATATTTGATAAGGTACTCAATATTTGTTTTGCTTCTTATTTTCCTTATTTTTGGGCCTTAATTAATTTCTTTTTATAATAAGATGACTGCTATTTCGCGTTGTTATTTCAATTTTTAATATTATTCCTGAATTAAAATTATAGTTCGTAAGCGATGGAATTCTTCAAAGATGCAATCAATTGTGCTTCCATTGCAATCAAATCGTCGGTGTCATTGTTGGTGAATACTTTCAGAAAACGTTTTTGAATCACGAATTCCAAGTTTTCCTTATTCTTTTTGACCTTCCCTACTTTTTTTCCGAATATGAAAGTGATTTTCGGCTTTTTCGAATTCTGCTTTGCAACTAATGACGACAAACAGCTTGCTCCATTGATTGCGATGACCAACTTTGTTAAGTAGCAAATAATAATTTGAAAACATATTAAAATCTTACAATTTCTTCAATAATGGAAGCAATTAAATAAATAAATATATTTGTTGAAGATGTTGCTACCAGTTTATGTTTTTAACAAGTTTATCTACAAGGTATGTACAATATATGTATATAGCTTTATTGCCTTTTTAAGTTATTTTTATTTACTTTCACTTTTTCACACTTCAGCACTCTTATAATACATTAAAATATGCATCCTCCGTCATGGGACCCCCGTCAGGAACGAAGTTCCTCGCGCATTTAACAGAATCGAACAACTTCTCTTTTTGAATTATTATTAAAATAATGAAAGTGCACACAAATATTTTGATTGTATGTTCTGGAAAATATAAATAAACAATCTAAATCTCCATATTCAAACCCACTACAAGGTTATTTATCTTGCACTAGTTGTATTTTGACATGCATTTAAGTAAGGTGAATTATAAAGTTGCTGTCGAAGAAACGATGCTGATATTTGACGCTGTAAAATTCTTATAAGAGATGTATGGCAATTACGTTTGCCAGCAATGTTTGTGTCATGATGCAATAAGAAATTTGGCATTAAACATTCATCATGTTCCTCGTATGGGACTTGGAATGATTGAGCACTTAGACTAGTTACTTGCTGAGCTTCATTATTACCTGATGATTGGATTTAATTATTCAGAAAGTGACTAAATATTACTGTCTCAGTTTCTTCACTATTTTCGATTAAAATAGGCGTCAATGAATGTTCTTTCGATGATTGTAATGATTCAGGTTCAATACATTTCTGCTTTGATTTAAATTTATCTTTGTATATTTGAACGCCTTCAGCATGTTCTAAATCTGTATTTTGTAAAATTCCTTTTTTCTCTGTCGATACTCTTTTTGGCGCTGTGCTTGTGATTTCACTATCGTCTCTCTATAATGTATAAAAATATAGTAAACAAAATTAGCTAACACTTGAATCACATGTACGATAAACCCATGTATGCAGTAAGCAATTGCATCAAATTATAAAATTGTAACCTACTTTTCTAAATCTATATTTTGTATAATTCCTTTTTTTTTCCTTTTTTCTCTGTCGATACTCTTTTTGACGCTGAGCTTGTGATTTCACTATTGCCGCTCTAAAATGTAAATGTCATAGTGAAATCTGTTAGATTGTGTAAAACCGAGTTATTGCATAATCTGCCGACATTTCGTGTATTCTATTTGAAATACTTGACTAGCTAGTTTGTGAAACCATGTTAAATAGAATGTTTTTTTTATTTATCTCTTTATTTATAGGTCTGATAACACTAAAAAATCAAAATTGTTTGTTTCCTGTGATTTTTTTATGTTTCTATCTCTAATTGGCGCGTATTTTTTAAATATGGGAACAATTTTTCTCTAACAGCTTTTGTTTTTGAGTTATAGCTACTATTTTTACTTAGATTTTCTTTTTTTATTGTACACTAAAATATATTTTATTATATTTTTCGATATGGCTTCGTCAAGAAGATGTTGTGTATTTAATCCCGATTGTTTTTGCTATATTTATGGTGAATACACATATTTGCAAAATATCGAAAACCTATATCGCAATTTGTAAAATCTGATGTGTAAAAAATTATGTGTATCATAAACACTTTACTTACAACAATACTACACCAGCTGGGTATCAACATGAGCATAAAAATCCACTTCCTGTACTCGCATCTAGACCGATTTCCACAAAATCTGGGTGATTTTTGTGAGGAGCAGGGTGAAAGATTTCATCAGGATCTTCAGACAATGGAAGAGCATTATCATACGTAGGGCTTACATATGATGGCAGACTACTGCTGGAGTTTGCAACGAGGTCTACCTAAAGTCGTTCATTCAAGGAAATCTTATAGAGGATCATTTGCTAGTGTTTAATAGAAATTTTGTTAACATAATGTATTATTTTTCTGTATTTTTTTTGTCAAAATAATAAAACTGTATATTTAAAAAAGTAGAGCTGTTAGCAATCTCCAAGTATTTTTTTCATAGTCAGGGCCATAGAAATACCCAATTACAGAAAAAAAATAAAGGAAACAAAACTTGTGTTGACCAGTGTAATTAAGAAACGTAGCTTTATACTATCAGATGACAGCCCTTAGGCATTTCTGGAAACGTCGAATCGGTAAGAATGATAGTGTAAATCCCAGTTGAACTAGTTCCTCATAAAATTTCACGAGCTGAACTTGCATGAGATTTCATGAGCTACACGAATTAGATGAACTACTCGAACTGCCGACAGAGATCATGCAATGGCTCAGTTCTAAACATTCTGACTGATTTCACTATATGACTACGTTATATATAAATATAGTGAATATCAATCACTAAAATTACATGTACGATAAACATGTGTAAACAGTCAGCAATTGCTTCAAATTGTACAGTTTTATTTTTATAAACTTACTGTTTTTCAGTATTTTGTATCCTTTCTTGACTTTCGCTTTCTCAAAATCTAATTACAATAATTAGTATAATATAAACAATATAACTCTCTTATGAATTAAAAAAAAAAAGAAAAATACGATTGAACACTTTTTATTTCTTCTACTTGTTTAGTTTTAAGGTTAAAAACAGACCACGCTTGTCTGTCACTCTGCGAAAGAAAGAGAGAGCACTACAGAAATATACTCTGAGAGAAAGAGAAGAAAAAAGAGAGAGAGAGAGCGCTGTATGGAAATATACACTGAGAAAAAGAGAAAGGGCGCGTAACGGACACCATAGGAGGACAGCGTACTAGGACAGCGTACAAGGACAGCGTACGTAACGTGACGTTTTCTGCCGAATCGCTCCTGCCGAGACCTCCCTAAAGGAACTTCTTTCCAAAAACCTAAAATAAATTCTTTTTTGATATAACGTCCATCTTGTTTAAATGATTAGGGTAATTTAAATCAAGTGTTTGGACAAATTCTTTGAAGTATTTTTACTTAAATTAATCCAACGTATCGACCTACATTAGGTCTTTCTCAAGGCTACAAAAAAAAAAAATTACAAAATAACATAATTATAAAAATTCTAAAATACGTATATGAAAATTACAACAAATTATAATTTACAATAATAATTTTTTATGATTAGGTAAAACGTTTTGTAATGAGATAAATTAAAAACTATTTGTTAAACCTAATTTTTTAAAAATTATTTGATTTCGACAATTTTTTAAATTTGAAAATTATATTAATTTTTGTTAGTAATTGGACTCCTCGGCATTACGATAATAGCAAATAAAAACAAACAAAAATAGAATAAATTGATGAAGTTAAAAATAGAAATCGTCATATATCAAAAAAAGATGAAATGAAATAAATTGTGATTAATTTGGAGTTTCATCGCAAAAGTCCAAAAAACAAAAAAAAAAACGTAAAAAACCAAGACCCAAAAACTCTTTCACTCCAACAAATTCTTTGTCGGAGTGCGTATAAATTGTGTGAATAGGGAATTAAAATTTGAATTTATTTTATGGTGGGAAATTGTTTGATTAAATAATTGAATTTTTAATATATATTAAATAAAATTATAATATATAATATATATTAAATAAAATATATATTAAATAAAATTTATAATAATATATATTAAATAAATTAAATTTTTATATATTTTTAAAATATTGAATTAAAATTAATTTAGTCAAATATAAACTAGAAAACAGTATAAACTTTTTTAATTAAATTGCAATAAATTAGATTAGATTAGGCTATAATACTTAGGCCCCTGACATCTTCTCTATAATTTACTGTATTCTGTTTTTTTTTATGAAAATCATTTCGTTAATGTTGCGTTTGTAGTAATGTTTTTCAATGTCCAGTATTGAGATGTTATCAAAATCAACATGATGGCCAGATTAAAAAATATGAGCTGTTAAAGCGGTTATATCGGGATTTAAATGAACATTGTTACAATCTGACTTATGATAGCATGTTCTGTCTTTTAAATGTTGTTTCGTCTGGCCTATGTAAGATTTATTGCAATTCGAGCAATCGATCTTGTAAAACAAGCGTGAGTTTATTGTCTTAGATAGTGGATCCTTAAATTTTGTGTAATATTGTCCAATTGTTTTTGTGTTATAATATGCAAATTTGCAATTGTAAGGACTAAGTATTCTTTCTATGTTTTTTGTAAGGGATCCTATGTATGGTAAACTAAAAAAATTGTGGGTGTTAATTTCAATATCTGTCTATATGGTTAATTTGTTTGTATGCTCGTAATGGTTATTAGTAGAGATCGGATTTTAGGCAAAACACCTATCGTCAGTTTTTCAGGCACCGACTTTCTAATAATACACAAATTTGTTTTAGTAAATTCTGAATCAATAGAGCCCTATTTGATTTTGCCTTTTTTGCCTTTTTTTGTACTATTTTTTGTATCACCTATTTTACCAGGTATTTTGCCTATTTTCGTTTATTTTTACCTATATTTGCCTATTTCTGTGTCTATTTTGTATTCTAGGCATTTTCTTATGCAATTTAGGTCTATTTATCGTAAATTAGATTTGTGACCAGTCTTTGAGAAGCCATCCCACCTTCACCAGACAAAATTGTTTTTTTTTTTGCTTTTAGCGGTGTCACAGACCGATTTGTTTGATCATCCCATTTCTTTTGTTAAAATACCGCGAAACTTACGCAACCAACTATTCCCTCCACTCTTTAATTTTCTCAGCCAATCCTTGAAAACCTAGCCCTTCTACAGATCGTGAATAACTAACGTAATATTTGAAAGTTCCCTTCTCACTGTAGTCATTGCCTTTATATCAGTTGTTTCTGCTTTGTGTTGTAGTTGAGCAAAAGTGAATTTAAACGTTTTTTTTTTATCAAAATGCCAAAACAAAAGACACCTTAATAGAAAAGTAAAAGAATGGATATCAGGTATATCCGAACTGAAATTGGATGGGGACGGTGTATTTTGCAGCGCCTGCAGTAAAATAGTAAGTTCTACAATTTTTCACCATTAAACACAAACTGAAACATTACTGATGTTAAATGTATAATTGTAGGTGGTATTTAAAAAGTATTTAGGTGTAGGTGTAGTAGGTGGTATTTAAATAATTTTTTACCTAAAATTGCATCTAATGGGTGATATGACGCATTGTGCGGGCGGGCGATATGACGCGCGTCATAATTCATATTGTAATAGTAACTTGTTACTTTCTTTTTATATAGATGCCTAGCTACAAGTCTAAAAACCTATGGGGCTGCTGGACTGAAAATAAACTTCATGCCGCTTTTAAAGATGTAACAGACGGCTCTTCAGTGAGTGGGGCAGTGGTTCATATCAAGAGACTGCAGGATGCCGGATACGCGCCAACAAGAGATTCACTTTGCCGAATGGCTTTCAACCTAGCTAAGAAAATGGGTCGGTTTTCCAGCGAACGTTTCAACGTAGAGAAGCGCAAGGCAGGAAGGGCATGGCTTGAAGCATTTTTCAAACGAAGACCATCATTGGCAATTCGAGAAGCCAAAGGAGTGTCTATGGCCTGCGCGGATGGTATGATAAAGGAAGAAGTGAATGATTATTTCACTTTCTTTAAAAAAACGTTAGACTCATTGAACCTCTTAAACAAACCCTCAAATATTTACAATGTAGATGAGTCAGGTCTGCAGCTAAACAACCCTCCGCAAAAAGTCATAGCGGCCAAAGGCAGCAAGGCAGTTCAAGTTCGTCAATCAAAGGAACAAGGAGAAACAGTGACAGTTGTTGCCTGTTGTAATGCAGAGGGAAGTTTTTTACCGCCCTACGTAGTTTTCAAAGGCGTTTACAAGCAGCAAGTCTGGCTTGATAATATGCCTAACGGCCCTGAAGTGGTAATGAGTGGAAAATCAGCCTACATAAATGAAGAATTGGCTGGAAAACCATTTCATCCCAAGGAAGACAGCTGGTCCATGTTTATTACTGCTTGATGGTCACGGATCACATACTAACTCGCCTGACAAATTAGAGATAGCGCTGGAAAATGATGTCCACTTTTTTGCCATCCCAGTCACACAACACATTACTTACAGCCTCTAGACCGATCGTTTTTCAAACCATTGAAGGCCTATTACCGAAATGTAGGTATAGAATGGGGAAATGCAAAACCTGGAAGAAAGATAGAGCGCGGGCACTTTGGCCAACTTCTGCAAAAAGCATGGTCCCAAGCTGCAACAATGTCTACGGGTCCGGCAGTCTTTCGGGCCTGCGGTGTGTTCCCGTTCGCCTCCTCCTCCATTCCCGATTATGCCCACCTACAAGGAGCCCCGGAGTCCACCTCTAAGGACAATGACGACGAAAGTGGTAGCTCAGGCTTGGATCCTCAACCCAGCACCTCCGGTTTCAGCACACCCAAGAAAAAACTCATTGAGTCCCACACCAATGAAATCACAGAAGCGAATCCAACAAAACTCCTAGAAATCGTGTCACCAGTGCCAAAAAGTGATGCTCCCGCCGTGGCGAAAAACAAACAGCATGCTCAACTTTTGACAACGCCTGAAAATATAGCAGCTAAAAATGCCAAACGAGCAATGAAAATTGCAAAGCAGGAGAAGACATTCTAGCTTCGAAAACGGGCAAAAAGAAGATCCTAATGGAGGAATTGCCATCATCATCTGAGGGCGAGTGGGATGAAAAATCATCTCCGAGATTGAAACAGTAGAACAGGAGCCAATTCCAAAAATTTCCAAAAGTATGTCGGCAATGTTTTCCCCGGCTTAACAGTGAAAGTGTTAGATGACGGCCTGGAGGTAAAGGCCGAGAAACAAAACGGGAATTTGTAGAAGGGGCCTGTGCGTGACGGGTGAATATACATTTTAATGAGTGGTCAGCGGTTTTGGGGAAACTTGAACCCCCCAAACAATTTAGTAAGACCAGGGAAATATTCATAGTCCCAGACTTATGTAAATATGTTATTTAAGTTAGGTACTCTTTAAGACTTAACACTTACTGAATTAAATGTTCACACATTGGGTCATTGGTCATATTCTTTTTAGGTACGCCCACCTTTCATTGTTTTTTATGAGTTTCAACTTTCTTTTATTTCGGTTTACATGTAATTTCTCATAAGCCATATATCCCACACCGGCTGCGTCATATTAAACCCCTGTCGGGGATAAAGGGCGAAAATTGACTTTTTATATTTTTATAAATTTTAGTAGTTCTTATTTTAAGATTAAAGCTGAAATTTATGCTATGATTACCTAATAGTCCTAGGTACCACTAACACCAATCATCACGTCATAATAGGTTGAGATTCGGCAAAAACCCGAATTGTGCGTCATATTCCCCGCGTATACCTTAATACAAGATTTTGATTCTGATGCGGCTAGGGCTAGAAAAGATGCAAAAATATACTTTGCGAAACCGAACATCAAAAACGATTTAATTTATATCAAGAGTAATTTCAAAATTCTTGTTGATGGTATAAAGATACTTGAAACAAATACATCACCTTTGGTGAAAACAATTGGCATTATCAATAATGTAACGGAGTCCCTGATGTCAACCCCAGGACAAGTGGGTCGAAAAGCATACGAAAAATTGACAAAAGTAATAAATAAAAATACTGGATTTGCTCTTCTGAATAATATTTCAAAATTATTGGCTGGCGAAAATGCTGAAATGCCAGAAAAATTGACCATATCACACATCCCAAATTATAAATTTGCACCATTAACATCGTGCGATGTGGAGAGGTCATTTTCCATCTACAAGACCATATTATCTGACCGTCGTCAACGGCTGACGGAAGATAATTTAGAAAAACTGATAGTGTGTTACACAGATAACAATTAATGAAAATTAAAATTTATAATGTTTTCAGGTTCTGGTTCCATTTTTTTTAAATCTAGGTCAGTTCTTGGGTATTTGAAACAATGGTTAATACTCTTAGTCTTTTTTCCGACGTTTCGTCCTTTATTTCGGACTTCTTCAAGGAAACTACAATATTACATATTCACAATAAATAACTTATTTAAATGTCACCGTCATAAAATTCAAAATTTAATAATTTGAATTTTATGACGGTGAATTTAATTTTATAGAAATAATTCGGTAAGTGATAGATTCTTTGAAGAAGCTTCTTTGGAGAAGTCCGAAAATAATGGAGGAAACCTTGTAAAAAAGACTAAGAGTATTAATGATTGTTCCAAATACCCAAGAACTGACCTAGATTCCAACAAAAATTAAAATTTATAAATAAAATTTTGAGTACGTAAATGGCCTTTTTAGCGACCTAAAACTGTAAATTTATAGCCTTTTTCATTAATTTATTTGCCTTTTTGCCTACCTTTTCTGATAGTTTTTGCGACCTTAAAGTCCGACCTCTAGTTATTAGTATTATCTTTACTTGGTTGTAGTCTTTTTTCATATATTTACTAACCCATTGGTTGACAATACAACTAGTATAATTATTTTTGATTAATTTTTTTTTGATTTTAGCTAAATTATCTACATGAAAAGATGAGTGACTTAATTTGATAGCACGATGTAATAAATTATTAACAACATTAATTTTCTGTTTTGTGTTGTGATGACTGAGGTAATTTAATATTCTATTAGCGTTAGTTAGTAGGTTTAGTATACCAATTTGAATGAATTCAGTTTCCATTAATTAGAATGTATGTAGATGACAAAATATTACCTTGTTTCAGAAGAAAAAATAACAATATTTTTTGACACCTTTAACAGTTTTCATAAAAATATTCAATTTACAATGGAAATAGAAAGTGATAACTCTATTCCATTCTTAGACACTAAAATAATTAGACATAACAAATAGTTAATCTCAAATTGGTATACTAAAAACTAACCCTAATAGAATGTTGTTAATAATTTATTACATCGTGCTATCAAATTAAGTCACACATCTTTTCATGTAGATAATTTAGCTAAAATCAAAAAAAAAAAATCAAAAATAATTATCCGAGATGTGTTGTCAACCAATGCGTTAATAACTATATGAAAAAAGACTACAACCAAGTAAAGATAATACTAATAACCATTACGAGCATACAAACAAATTAACCATATGGACAGATATTGAAACTAACCCCCACACATTTTTTAGTTTACCATACATAGGATCCCTTACAAAACACATCCTTACAATTGCAAATTTGCATATTATAATACAAAAACAATTGGACAATATTACACAAAGGAAGAAGAATATTACAATATTAGACAATATTACACAAAGGGGAGAACTTAAGGATCCACTTCCTAAGACAATAAACTCAAGCTTGGTTAAAAATATCGATTGCTCGAATTGCCATAAATCTTACATAGGCCAGACGAAACAACATTTAAAAGACAGAACACGCCAACATAAGGCAGATTGTAATAATAAAAACGCTAATAATAAAAATAAAACCGCTTTAACAACTCATATTTTTCAATCTGGCCATCATTTTGATTTTGATAACATCTCAATACTGGACATTGAAAAACATTACTACAAACGCAACATTAGCGAAATTATTTTCATTAAAAAACACAATACAGTAAATTATAGAGAAGATATCAGTGGCCTAAGTAAGATTTATTGCAATTTAATTAAAAAAGTTTTAAAAGACTGTTTTATAGTTAATATTTGACTAAATTAATTTTAATTTACTATTTTAAAAATATATATAAAAAAATTCAATTATTTAATCAAACAATTTCCCACCATAAAATAAATTCAAATTTTAATTCCCCATTCACACAATTCATTACGCACTCCGACAAAGAAATTGAGTTTTTTGGTCTTGGTTTTTTATTTTTTGGACTTTTGCGATAAAACCCCAAATTATTCACAATTTATTTCATTTAATCTTTTTTTGATATGTGACGATTTCTATTTTTAAGTTCATCAATTTATTTTATTTTTATGTGTTTTTATTTGCTATTATAGTAATGCAGTGGAAACCAATTACTAACAAAAATTAATATAATTTTCAAATGTCAATATCAAATATTTTTAAAAAAATTAGGAAAGAACAAATAGTTTTTAATTTATCTCATTACAAAATGTTTTAACTAATGATAAAAAATATTATTGTAAATTATAATTTGTTGTAATTTTCATATACGTATTTTAGATTTGTTATACGTATGTTATTTTGTAATTTGTAATTTTTTTTGTAGCCTTGAGAAAAACCTACTGTAGGTCGAAACGTTGGCTTAATTTAAATAAAAATACTTCAAAGAATTTGTCCAAACACCTGATTTAAATTGCCCTAATCATTACCTAAAATAAAGTCTGACAAAAGTCCCAGAAATTACAATACATGTCCCGTTAATGTGATGCCCCGACAATTAAAAAAAAAATCAGGTCTGGGGAGGTTAAGCCTCATGTACACACCTGGAAACACAGTTCCCACCTCGTCATATTTCTCTTTATAACTTGAATAAATATTTGAAATATCCACTTGGGCCTTCAACACTATTTTTCACAACCGCCGTAGCTCAAATAATGGGCGCTTGGCGGCGCCTGAAAGAACATTTTTTATGAAAAACAGTGGACTATTTTGTGAAATTGTTAAGCTTTTGCCAAATTTATACAGAGAAGACATTCTTTCAAGACCGTGGGGTATTGTCATGTTTTATTTCAAATATTTATGGAATTACTTATGCAATCTTTGATAATTTCAAACTTGAAACAAACGGAACACAGCCTGAATATATAAATATATTCAGCCTTTCCGGAACTCTATAATAATTATAGAGTCCTTTTAGGACTACCAAAACAAATCTCATGTGAAATTTGTAAGTTATTTTATAGCTTTGTTTTATAATGTTTTATTTAAACTGTTAAAGATTCTAAAAATTGTTTTTGATACAAAGATTGCATACAAATATTATTAGAAGTTTATGTAAGATTTTGGTAAAGGAATTTTGGAAAATTGTAACAAAAAAAATCGTTGGCCGTTATGTAATAAAAATAATCTGGAAAATATTTTAAATTTGATAAAGGATGGAACGGAGTTTGGAAAAATGCGAAAAAATGTCATACAAAATGTTTTATTGAAAACATTGTTTTGTATTGAGATTCGAAAAAATATAAAATTGTTACATAAATTTATGAAAATATTCAAAGTATTTGATCGAAAATGTGTTTCTAAAAAATTGTGAAATTTATGAAAGATTTTGAAAAATGAAAATACAAAAATGTCATACAAAAAAATGTCATTCAAAATGTTCTATTTAAATATTGTTTTGTATTAGGATTCGTAATATAATAAATCGTTACAAAAATTTACGAAAATATACCATTTTTAGGGTTCCGTACCGAAAACGGAACCCTTATAGGATCACTTTGTTGTCCGTCTGTCTGTCTGTCTGTCTGTCTGTCTGTCTGTCTGTCTGTCTGTCTGTCTGTCCGTCTGTCTGTCTGTCAAGACCTTTTTCTCAGGAACGCGTAAAGGTAACAAGTTGAAATTTGTATCAAATACTCGGGTCTGCGGTCTCTTTCAGCTGTGAAAAAATCAAACTTGTAATTCAACGCGATCTAAAGATATAACCGTTTATGTCGCATATTTTGCGATTTCACAAGGGAATCAAAACCTATAGGGTATTTCCCGTTCACCTAGAATCATGAAATTTGGCAAGATGCGGTGTCTTACAGCACATGTAAAGGGAAAAAACCGAAAACCGTAAATATGTAGTTTAATTACAAGAAAAATGCGAATTTACTATTACAAATTTATGAAAATATACTAATGTTGTCGTAGTGGTATTGTCAGGCTCCAGAAGCATATGGGTTGCATACAGTTAGGTCCTTTTCAAGTAAGGTCCGAAGGTTAAAAAGTATGTGTTGGCACCAAGCTGTTTATTCTGAATTTTCTTTGTTTATATTTGTTATGCATTTCATCACGTACGCTCTATATACATAATAAATACAGGGTATATATTATGTCTAAATTTTGCTTGTTTATAACCGACATGCGACATACTCAAATCCCGTAACATCCTGTATATATTATATTTCGTCTAATTTTTCTTTATAATCTACATAATATGTTGATAATCTACATAATAATACTATACTACAAGTTTGTACGGAACCCTCGGTGCGCGAGTCACTCGCACTTGGCCGGTTTTTTTTTTGATAGGAAAGGTGTTTTTAAAAAATTATTAAATTTATTAAAGGTTTTGAAAATTAGAAATGTAAAAATGTCAATCAAAATGTTTTATTTCAAATATTGCTATTATACAAAAAAATGTTTTTTTTAAATCTATCAAAAATTGGGAAAAATTGCGATAAATTTGAAATTATGAAAATTATGCAGTTTGTAGAATTCCTTTACCAAAATCGTTCCCAAAATCTTACATAAGCTAAACATTATCAAAACAATAAATGTAATAACAGTCCTAAAAGACTCAATTATTATAGAGCTCCGGAAAGGCTGAATATATTTATATATTCAGGCTGTGTTCCGTTTGTTTTAAGTTTGAAATTATCAAAGATTGCATAAGTAATTCCATAAATATTTGAAATAAAAAATATTTGAAATAAAACATGACAATACCCCACGGTATTCAAAGAATGTCTTCTCTGTATAAATTTGGCTAAAGCTTAACAATTTCACAAAATATTCCACTATTTTTCATAGAAAATTTTCTTTCAGGCGCCGCCAAGTCGGCGGTAGTGAAAAATAGTGTTTGCTCTTCAAATCCCCATTATTTAACACTTTTCTAAGATAAAAGCGCATTGGTATTTTATTTTCAATTGTTTTGAATCTACACTAAATGATGGGCACATGCGGGTACCTGGGTCCCGACTAGAAAACTGATATTTTGGCTCAGAAATGAATGATTATTATTAACGAATATTTCATATAGGCAACAGGGGTTAATATAGTATATTTTGTAACTAGGGCGAAAAGTTTAGGCGAAAAGTTTCTAGGGCGAAAAGTTTTAGCAAATGTGTGCTAAATGTGTGCTCATTTTGTTCGTGCGCCCAATTTCGCTCTCGAATGAAATTGACAATACCGCCCGTGTTACAAACAATATTTTTTATTACTCATGCGAGGGGATCTATCTTACAAGTTTGGGATCCAGGGGCCATCCAGGAATCGCAAATGAAGAATTTGCTTTTTCAATTGTCTCCGAGCAAGTGGATTCGTCATAAGATCTATCCTCAGTTTCTGGTATCACCATAGAATTTACATTCACTTTAAAACGTATTCTTTAATTTTTATTATTATTTTATTATGAAAAAAAATTCTGATACTACACGCTACTTTTTTAATATCGAGATCTTGTTTGTGTTCATTTTATTTTTATTAATTTGTCCTTTTTATTTATTTGTTATTTTTTTTAATATAACCTAGCGATATTGAATATTTGCGTGTGTTACCCAAGTTACGTGGAAATATAAGTAAAAGTGTCATTTCTCGTAATTAAAAACGTTCGCCAGATAATACTTTTAACGCATGAGTAATAAAAAATAATGTATGATACACGTGTGTAAAGGCTTTATTGCATGAGTTGCTCACCATCGTCTTGTGCTATAAACATCGCAACTCCTGCATAAAAGCTCGTTTTCAAAAGCTTGAATCATAAACTAGTACTTTCAAAATTTGGTTTTCAAATTCATAAGATTGTAAATTTAAAAAAATGGCAATTTAAAATTAAACAAAATCATTAATAATTGAAATCTGTTCAAATGCAAACGAACAAAATATTTCAAACATTGCATTTTGCAATTAAAATCATTTTTGCAAGCTGTTTTTTTTTAACACAAAATTGTAGATTTTAGAAAAATGGCAGTTTTGAATTTTACAAAACTCATGAGTTGTTAAATCACCGGAAAATAAAAATAAATATACATAGTTTAATGAAATTTCCATAATTTAATTATTTTGTGTTTAAAAATATTTTCGTAAAATTTGTTTGTCATGAAGGCATAATTGTAGATTTTGGAAAATGGTAATTTTACAGTATAAATGGTAATTTTAGTGGTAATGGTAGTTTAAATTGTAATTTAACAGTTTACGTTAGGTGGAACAAATAAAAAGAATACGTTATTTAAATTTGTTCAACTAACATTTGTTTCAAACATTTTTACAAAATTTGTTTTTAATTTTTTCAACCATCCATATCCTACGCGGACAATTTTATGCGATCAATTCTCCTGAATCCCTTTGGCACATCAGTCACTTCAGGAAACACTTGGTGTAACGACTTTCAATTGTTCAACGCTGAGTTTCATAAATCAATCATTGTGAATTCTAAGTACTTACGAGTATTCCATGATGATCCCGAAATTCTTGATAACTTTTAAATATCTCTTCTATCAAGACGGTAGGCATTTTCGTAAATATTTGTCACCGCACGAAAGGTCAATTCACAATGTGCACGGTAGTGAGTGAACGTGACATATAAAATATGAAGATGTTTCTACCGATGAGGAAAAACTGGTTGTCGGACATTTTTCTTCAAAACTAAAAAAAAAAACTAAACATTAACATTTTTGCTTATGCAACAACTAGTTCCACAATATTGTTTCCTTGTCATTGACCCTAAATGACCTAGACATATCTTAGCTTACCTATATAATAATGAAATAAATAGTTTTCGGAACACAGCCTGAATATATAAATATATTCGACCTATCCGGAGCTCTTTAACAATTACAGAGTCTTTTTTGGACTACCAACACAATCTCATGTGAAATTTGTTAGTTATGATAATAACGTTAACCATAAAAATAACGTTGTTTTTAAGATCATGTCTTTCCGATAACATAAGAAAGTAGCCATCTGAAGACTCGTTTCGAGATTTATCTCTCATCAGTGCAGCCTTGCTTTTTATAGCCGACAAATTTCACATTAGATTTGTTTTGTTAGTCCTAAAATGACTCAGTAATTGTTATAGAGCTCCGGAAAGATTGAATATATTTATATATTCAGGCTGTGTTCCGACTGTATGGAGTTTGTATGATTATCTATAACGTAGGATGGTTCTACCAATTCTAACTAGATTTTAATTTGTGATTTTTAGTAAAAACAAATATCTTGCTTACCTTATGTTTCTGAAAATCGTGTTTACATGACAAAACAATACGTTTGAGGTGTTGTTTATTGAGGTTTTGTCTTTGGTTTGGTATGTTTGTCCATGCTACGGGTTATTAACCCCTCATTGGATGGTTGCAGAATAGGGTGCGATCTTCAATACCGATTTAAAATTAGGCCGTTACAAATGAATTTTGCAGCAGATTCCTCTAATTACTATTCTTATCAATCGCTTTTCATTCAATTTCATAAAAAAAAATGCAATATTAAGTCATATTGTAATATCTGTTATCAGCTCTCTCAAACAAAATCTTTATGATGGAAAACCACTTTCACCAAAATCAAGAATTAAATTGGCCAGAAACACATTTCGGAAAATGTACGTTCTTTTAATTAAAATACCTTCTTTTTTGATGGACAAACTAAAATAGGTCTACGTACAAGAATGCTAAGAGGGTACGTCTTCTCGATTCTACTCTATGGAGTGGAGTCATGGACATTATAGCAAGTTAAAGAAGCCAGAGTCCTTCGAACCATGGTTTTATCGATGTATATTACAAATATCCTGAAAAGACGGAGTGACGAATATAAGAATGATGTAATGAAGCTGTTAGAATTAACAGCTGGAAGTATATATCATATCAACCTAATTTCTGCCTTAGAAAACATGGCACAGTACTACTACACAAACCAGCTAAAACCGAACCCCACCAAAACTCAGGTATGTACATTTCACCTGAGAAATAAGGACGCACGCAAGAAGCTGCAAATAACATGGAGAGAACAAGAACTCAAAACTTGTGACACTCCAAAGTATCTGGGCGTAACACTGGACCGCACACTATCTTTCCAAAAACACTGCTAGAAATTTGTGTTAGGAATAATATCATCCGGAAGCGCATTGGCACAACATACAACTCTGGGTAGCCCAGCCTGACGTGCTGTCGGCCCTTGATCTCTGTGTCTCCGCTGCCGAGTACGCGGCACCAGTGTGGTAAAACTGGGTTTACGCAAGACATGTCAACGTGGCCTTAAACTAGACGTGCAGCATTATAACAGGCTGTCTGAGACTGACACTTGTCAAGAAGTTGTACCATCTATCCGGAATTGTCCCAACACGCGACAGACGCAAAGTAGCATCCGAAACAGCGCGGCAGAAGCACATCGGAGATAGGCGGCACCTTCTACATTTGTCCTGATTGTGTTTTTTTTTAATCTAACTTAACGATATTGAATATTTGCGTTACCCAAGTTATGTGGTAATACAACCAAAAATGACATTTTTCTATATAAATTTTACATTTCAATTAAACCTATTTGTATACATTTTTGTAAAAAATGTGAATATTTTTTATTTGTTTGTACAAAATGATTTTCATTTTTACCAAGGCTGGGTAGAATTTATCAAAAAACGTCAAAATTTGTAATGGAAACGCGAAAATGGCAATAAATATATAGGTGTCTGGATGGCACAAAACATAAAATGGACAGTACCTACTTTAAAGGTTAATGTGATTAAATATGATTAAGTTAATTTGCAACGAATTTGCGACTAAGCAGACAAGATAACTTTTTTTTCACCCCAATGTGAATATCGGAGCTTCTTAAAGTAGCCCTACAAACACTACGGCCAAGTGGCCTTTTGTATTTTTCCACATTTTCAATAATTCAGCCATTGAATGGTTGTTCGTATGAGAAGTACGACAGTTGCTTTCTACCTTTTCAATGAAGCTTTAAAGTATCTTGCCCTATTTATCATTTCTAATGATAGGTTTGGAAGTTTACATTCCCCCTAGTCACAGCTCTGTGATACGGTACCCGTACAAGGATTGTACCGCCCCTCGACTTTTTGATACGGTACCATTACTGCTCCTTATCATTGATATGGTGCCAGTACAAGTATTGTCCTGCTCCTTATTACTACTTTTGCTAGGTTGTTGAAAGTTAGTACCTTTGTCTATGAAATCGTCCCGAAGATTATATAATCCTCTATCATTAATAGATTTGAAGTGTTTGTGTCGTCTGTGTAAAATTGTCTCTCTGTCAATTTTTTACGTTAGTAGTTACATTTGTTTTATTAGAACAAATGCTATCGGACATCGCTCAGATTGAACACGGGACCTCAGAATCATAAGCTAACACTTACCTCTAGGCCAGTGGTGCGCAAACTATTCTCATTCGCGATCCCCTATTTCGTGTAAAGATTTTGTCGCGACCCCTGGATAGACAATAGACGTTTTTTAGTGGATATTATAATATTTTACTGTGGGAAGTTATTTTGCATTTATTTTGAAAGAATTCGAGGACCCACAACAATTCTCTCATGACCCTTCCAGGAGTCCAGGTTTGCGCACCACTGCTTTAGGTTACGATACCGAAAGAGTCTAACCAGGACTATAGAGACAAAAGTCTTCTTGCTTCGACAAAATTTCTATCGTGCCCTGAGCAAGAAAAAACGCGCGACATAAAATGCCTGTAAATATAGATATTATCTCGTTGAAAATAATTAAAAAATCGTAAAAGTTTATATTTTAAACAATAGTTCCCATGTAATTTCTTTGGAAAAATGGTCCATTATCCATTATCGCCAAGATCCATTATCGCATTTTTTCGTTAGAATCTAGCAATTCATTTAATTTGCGTCTCAAAATTTTGCCAGACGGACTATTAGGAATCGAATCGATAAAGATGACTCCTCCATGCAATTTCTCGTGCTCCAGTTTCTCGCGCTTCATTTTCTCTGAAAGTATAACACAAATCAATTATTTCCCACAATTATCCACCAAAAGAGTTACTGGCGATAAACTCAACGACATCTTCTTCTTTCAAATCTTCGATTCGCCTCAATACAAAGGTGTGGAGATTTCACCTGCATATTCATCAGGTTTACAAATTACAGTTGTGTCTAGAACATCTAGATGTGACGTGATTATATCTTCCAATTCAACTGGTGCAACTTATTAGTGAAGAGTTAGATAAAAACTAGTACATGTGGATCGAATTTATCGGAATGGAATAGTTTTTGTGGATGGAAGAGTTGAAAAGAATGGAATAGTTGCTAAAGGTGGAATAATTGATGAGGGTGGAATTCACGTTCCACATATATCATGAGGGTGGCACATGATATATGTGGAACGTGAAGTTGTATATGAAAAAGTAAGCAAAATCGCTAGATGCGCGATTCTTGTGGCGCTTTCAGCATCAGCTTAACACATTCACTGCTGCCGTGACACCGGTGACCTGGCGGTGTTTTGTCAGCGTGCCGCTGGGTCCCAGGTGTCACGGTCCCGAAACGAAAATCCCGAACGAGAAATAAAAAAACAAATCAAAATCGGTGATACAGGAATGTCATAAAATCAGGCGCGGCAGTGAATGTGTTAAGTTGTATGTGTGTGTGCACAATGAGGGGTGTGTTGCTAATAATGCATTCGTCTCACATGATTTAAATGCTGTCATGTTTGCAAAATAATATAATCAAACACTTTTGAAATGAATTTAATCATATAGTGTTGCCAATTGTCTGAAATCAAAGTTACTATAATTAAAGGAGTGATATTACAAATGAAAAGCACCCAACTTTTATAAAAATAGTTACTATATCTAACGATGTGATGTTAGTGAGGCTTACATGGACGAAAAACAAATCATCTGTGGCCAAAAAGTTACTAAAAACCTCACTAAAAATGTCATAACCTTTAAATTAAATAAGTGACATTGATGTTGTCAACTTTGACGTTCAACATAACCAACATATATTGTTTATATCAAGTTGGTTGTGTTGTTGAGTTACCAACATACTCAGACATAATCTCACCAATTGTGGAATTGACGTTGTTGTTGTCTAGTTTGACAAATAACCTGCTTAAGTCAAAAAGAGTCAGCTGTTCCGACAAAGTATTTTTCTCGTGAAAGTTGTTAGCCTTAGTTACTAAAGTCACTACATCATATATAGTAACTTCCTTTCATGATGGTCGGCAACTCTTGATT
Organism: Phosphuga atrata; assembly: GCA_944588485.1. Lineage (NCBI taxonomy): Eukaryota > Metazoa > Arthropoda > Insecta > Coleoptera > Silphidae > Phosphuga > Phosphuga atrata. The sequence continues at coordinate 43,974,731 of OX155904.1, forward strand.
TGCAATATCACTCCTACAATTACAGTAAGTTTGATTTTAGACAATTAGCAACACTTAGCAAAATTATGTTGAAAAAACTCATAACCAATAAATTTCTCAACTAACGTTGGTGCCAACATTGACATGGTTTTAATGTACTTCTTAATTTTTAAAAATCCAATGTCAATGTTATCGACCTTGAAAATTCTAAAATGGTCAATTTGCTTCAATAGAAATATTCATGACCTTAAAATATCTGAAAGAGTTTTTATTATATCTATTACAGTTTTATAAGTTGTTGCTATTTGAATCTAATAGTATCAATTCCGGTTTGACTTCGAGGGCTGCGTATGTGGTCTGGATTTATATGGCGCTTTGCGACAAGTAACCTAATAGCCTAACCTAGGTTAAACCAACATTCAGCATTACAGCTTTATCTTATTTTTGATCTCTTGGTTCACGCTACCGCTTGTAGTTTGTCTTAATTTTTCTGGAGCTTTGCGGTATGCAACCCAACCTAAGTTAGGCTAACAGACTTTGCCACTTTAGCTTATTTTAGATTGAGGTGTTCTAACCTAACCTAGGTTTAACAACACCTCTTGCTACTTTATTCTATTATGGATCGAGGGGTCACGCGGCCACAAGGTTTGATCTGGAAGGATAAAAATTGCACACTTTTTAGAAAAAAATCTGCTTTACCGAGCAGTGTTATACCAAGTTCAGTAGGAATCAGAAAAAGCTTTGAAGAATTTAATATATAGCTTTTAATTAAATCCTGCGGCAAGGCTATCGGCGTCAAAGATACCAAAACAAAAATAGAAAATGTATAATCTATATAGAACTGAAAGATTTTTTAATGTACCACTTAAACTTTTCAAGCTATAGTCATTTCATAAAAAGTATAGTATGCGACTGTTACTACATAACATCTATTCTTATTCTGAATTAAAATTTAACAACGTTTTTAGCACTAATTGCGCGTAATTAGTTGTAAAAACATAGTATAGTAATTTTTCAATTCAAAGTATCGTTAATAGAATTTATTAATCTCTGTAATGGTATGAATTTGAGGGCAGAAGTCTGAGGCCAGAATCGTGAATATGTCAAAATATCAATTTCTATAGAAAAATGTATGGTCCATATAGAACTTAAAGAATTTTGTAAAAATCTGTTACAGTTATCAACCTATAAATATTTGAATTTCTTGTTTTCTCTTCCGGTTTGGCTTTACAAGGGCACGCTCGCCGCCAGATAAAATATTTTGCAAAATTGATAAAGTTTTTTTTTAAATTTTATAGAACGATGCCCTGTGTACAAATGTGTACAATATTAGTATTCTAGGTGGGGTGGAACTCATAAAGGCTATTTTTTTAAGGAAATCAAACCTGTCAATCACGAATTTTATCCAAAACCGAACGCGGAAATTTCAAATAACTCAAAAATGGCGAAAAAATGCACTAAACCTCAAACAATTCCAACGAAAATTTTACTGTACATAGATACCTATAAAAAGTACATTCAGAAGGAAATTCAACGTTCCGCTGCCATTGGAGACGACGCGGCAAATCATTTAATTTTGGAGGATTTTAACAAATATCTCTGCAGAGTCTCAAAACAGAAAACAGGGATTTGGTGCACCGTAAGTGGAATTCTGGTATTTACAAATAAGTATTCTTTGCAAATTTATAATGTCTTTTGTTTTTGTCACAAATGTGAAAAATGTGAAAAGTGATGGGTTTTTCAATGGGTAACCGCTTCTGTGAATTTGGTTTAACATTTTACATGAGTTTAAATGGAGAATGAATTCGGAGTTGAATGAAAAAAAATCCCATGACCAAACAATTAACAGCGGAGCGATGAAATTAATGCGTTTTATAGATCTGTGTTGAAATTATTTCTTGCAAACCCAAGGAAATGAGGCATATGATTTTTCGAAGATGAAGCAGAAAAGTAGCCGACATTTTAAACGCTCGTCATGTCGAGGCTATCAGCCGCAAAAAGTTCATGTAGCACATTTCAATAGGCACAACTGGCATGAGCACTATTCGATTTTAAAAAGAAAATTCGGATAAATTTCGAGATGGCTGTTTCTTCAGCCGTCAAGTGGTAGAACTGACCGTTTTTCAACAATAACTCTTTTGTTATACACGCTAGGAAGTGGCGGAATACACCTTTAGATTCCAAATTAAATGTGTAATTACCAGATTACCAGACGACCCAACAATTTACATCGTTCCCCATGTAAAATTAGCCGAATTTCAAGAATCTCCAATCAGAAATTTGTAAAACAATAGTTTTCTTTTATAAAATCGGTAAAAACTCTAATCAAATATGGCCGAGCTTACTTTTACTCACGCAAAAGTGTGAATTTGCAAGAATATTCAATTGTTTTTAATGTAGAATTTTCCAACTTTAACAAATCTGAGAAATAAAATTTTCTCGAACACCATTCACCACGGAAAATGGAAGGAAACTTCTGTGGGGCGGAGTTGATTATGCAACCGTTGCTAGCCACCCCGAATCCAGGCAAATGAATTTCTTTGAAATGTAGGGAAATAAAAAACGAAAATGTTTAAAAATCAAGTAAACAGTTGGAGCGAGATTTCAAACGTCGGCCACGTCAGGAAAGTCAGCCGCAGATTGTGTTCGAATTTGAAAAAAAAATGCCGATAAATATTAAAATTGCTGTTCCTTTGGCAGTGAAAAGGTAAAACTTACAGCTTTTCGCTAATAACTATGTTGCTATACATCCGAGGAAGACGCGTGTTGTACCGTTGGAATCTAAATTCAATTTAAAAACTCAAATTATTCTTAAAAAAAGTCGTAAATATTGCGGTTTATGAAATAAATTTTAGAATTCAAATGTGAACGGAAACAACTGTTTTTGATGTAAAATGGTCTGAATTTTAAGAATCTGCTAAAAGAAAAGTGTAAAACCTTCGTTTTCTTGTAGAAATTTTTTGGAATATTGCGAATTTTGACGTTGCTATGTGTTGCTAATCAAGTGCCAGAGTCGCCGAAATCTGCAATTTGGAGATTTCAAGAAATCTCTTTGAATTTGATTTGAATTGCAACCTAACAATGAACGAAAAATCAGAATTTTGATTTAAATTCTTTTATAATTTTATCTTTTCATAAGCACACGGGTAATCATAAATGGATAAACTACAACAATGACATTTGCACATAACCTGAGCAAAAATAGTGTCAACCTAATCAGCTGTAAGTGTAAATTGGCGATTCAGCGGCAAGCAATGGTCCTAGTTTTTTTGAACTGGAATGCGAATCCGTTGATGGATTTGAGAAATTCAGACGCCATACTGTTGGCCTTTTCGCCGGGCATGCACTTCTCAGACGGTTCTTTTTTCTCGTTTTCGTTTGAAGAGGCGAGGAAAAAGTGACTTTGCGAATTGGGACTTGCGGTACGTCCCCGGTAGTGTAATGCGCCGAGAGAGGTGTCGTTCGAAAGTAGACACGTGGCGCTATAATCCCTGAAAAGAGCAATACAATTCTAAAACATTTCACCGAATATTGAAGGTTTCAATTTGCTCAAATTAAAAAAAAATCGTTTCGAGTTTGGACGGGCATCGAGACCCCCATCTCTATTTAGAAACCGCCACCGCAACGCCCTGATCTTTAATTTAGCGAATCCCGGAGGATTCTCGCGTACATCTGCAAAACATGGTTTTTCGGGCGTCCCGGCGCCATCCGGCGCGAAATCGCAGTTAAACTCCAAAACAAACTAAAGGCACTATGCCGAATCGATTGGTGTCAGTTCGGTCCAGATCCGACTTTTGATTATCCCAGGAGAGGGATCCCCGCAAATTAGGTGAAAAAAACGCGATTTTTGTGTTAAAATTGACCCAGAGCGGGAATAGGATGTCTCATGTCTCATATTCTTCCACTGCCCGTTGCGGGTAAACATCTCGCATCGAACGAACCGGTTTGGTTTTTGGCGGTGCTCTTCAATCTAGAAAACGGCTTCCAAAGATGTGATCGATAAAACGTTCTTTTTCGCTTGCATTTTCCGCCGCATCCGATGAACCGACGGTCGCATACTTTTCCGCAAGACTTCAAAAAAACATGAAATCGACGTGGCAAGAGGAACAAGTAAAAAAATCGAACAACGGACCAAAATTGTTCCTCAAAGGTGCTAGAAACGATTTACTGTTTTTGGCACCTGGGGGACGCCGTGTGGGACTGGTAAGCGTAAATAGACACGGGTCGAAGGCGCGTTCAGTTTTACAACAGAAAATGTCAAATTCCCGTTTCGACGCGCAAGAGGAACGGAGTTTTTGAAAAAAAATTATAACGCACCTACAGCCGCCCCATGCTGGGACGGAGCTTTATAAAGCTCGTCTAAATAAACCTAATGTTTTCATCAATTTACCGGAAAAAATTCAATACGTAAACGGTATTTTTGCACAATTTTTCTAAATTTTCAAAAAATCGTCATTTTTGAACCACGTTTTAGTTCAGGGAAGGTTCTTTTTTAATGAAATAGTGATGAAGATGGAATAGTTGTTTTGAGTTATTGTGTTGTTGTAGGGTGGAATAGTTGTAGAGGGTGAAATTGTTGATGAGAATGGAATAATGTCGAGAATTGAGTGGTGCACGCCACTTGTGACGATAAAGGAACTATTTGGTGTTTTATCTGGCAATTGTTCTGCCGCTTGGCGGTATGCAACCCTGCATGCAACCCTATATGAAAAATTTGTAATCGCCGCTGGCGCTTTCATCACCTGTTGAGGTAGCCCATAGTTAATTGTAAATGTACTGCCAGACTGTGCCGATGATAGCGCTTTAGAAGCATTGCTTAGTAATAAAGTTTTTGAAAGAATATGCCATTTAAAACCCGCTTTATTTTAAAATTATACGCAATTCTTTACAATTGAATAGAAGCGGTAGTCTTTTAAAATTTCGATAAAAAATGTATATTGCGCTGCCGCGCGTATGTGGTCTTGATTCTATACCACATACGCGCGGCTTGCTGAATCAAGACAAGATAAACCAAGACCACATACGAGCGGCAGCGGCACCGTGTATGTGATCTAGATATATCTGATCAAGACCGCTGCCGCGCGTATGTGGTCTTGATTTATCTGGTCCTGATTCATCTGATCAAGACCCAAAAGTCTAAGGTAATGTGTCAATATGAATTTTTTATCGAAATTTTAAAAGACTACCGTAGATAAATCTACCACCAGATAAATCAAGACCACATTCGCGCGGTTTTCATTAAATATAACAAGACCACATACGCGCTGCCGCTACCGCGCGTATGTGGTCTTGATGAGATGAAACAAGACCAGATAATTCAAGATCAGATATGTAAATCAAGACAACGCGCTGCCGCGATGTTGTCGTGAGAACGCGATAGGAGGTTTGCAAACAAAATTGCACCGCAAAATTTGGTTTGCTTTGGAAAGGTTAAAAGACTTTTTATGCATGCTCGACAGAGTTTGGAAAGTTGGACAGAAAAACGATTTGAAAAATTTCAACAAACAATTCTGTTTTAAAAAAAATTCTGTGTCAAGGCTATCGGCTACGAAGATACCAAAATGTCAATTTAAGGACGTTCCCAAGAAAATTAGTTTTCTTTAAATTCTTCTGTAATTTTGAATACATATAGTTAAAAGTACCCTTTACCCGTAGAAATTTGTTTAAATAGTCCTTGCGGTGAAAAATTTGTAAATATTGACGGTTAAACTTTGCATGTTCAACATGTAAACCACACCCGGATTGAAATTCTCACACACGTTTTATTAAATATCAATAGTAATTTTCTTGATATTCTTTTGATAAACTGAGAATCAGTAAATGAAGATATAACAAATATCTTTCTGTAAAAATAACACTATCAAGCGGTATTGATTTTGTTATAATATTGTTAAAAGCCAAGCTTTTCTGATGGTTTTCATGTTTACTTCTTTAACTTGAGTGAGTTGAAGAGTGGGAGATGGCGACTTGGCAACGTTAAACTGCGCGGGGGTTTAAGAAACAAGTCTCCAATCATTGAACTGTATAGTCAATGTCTCCAAAAAATGCGAGTAATTTACGGATTTACGTTAACTGTAGGTTTTTGTAAATAAAAAATGTGAAATATAATTTTCATAAATTTTATTAACATCAAATGAACATCCTAACAATATATTATTCAAAAATCCTAACAATATATTATTTTTTCTTAGCAACTAGTAATTTCTTATTACTTATTTTGGCTTTGAGCTCTTGAGCTTTTTATGATGTAGATTTTTCAAAAAGTCTAATGCTTTTGTAATAATATTTTTATTTTTTGTTATTCGCGCCTTGTTATCATCTAATTTTTCCGAAAATAATTTAACAATAGCATTTTCACCTTTTTCATAATATATCTTTTTTAAATTATCTCATGAAATATCATTTAGTGCTAGTTTTTTGCACATGTTGATAGAAATAATATCTTTTAATTCAGCCAACATTCGTAAATTTACTCCAATTTTATCTGACATAGATAATTCTTGTAAATAATAATCACTTCGTTTGTACGAATTTAATAAATTACTTTGTAATTTTAATTTGTTTATCAAATTTTGTAGTATGACAACATCATAAACGGCATCGTGAAATTGCTGATTATCATCACTAGGTTCTAAAAAATCATTACTTAAAGTTTCTAATTTAAATTGACCAGCACCTTTTCTATTAACTAAGACGGTTCGGAATAAAGTCAAAGTATCCGCAAACCCTGAAATCAAATCCAAAATTCTAGTTACTTTTGCATTCGTTATAGCTCGTAAAAGTCGTGGAACGTCAAACCGGGCATTATGAGCAACTAACAAACAATTTTTTTGCCCATTGCATAAATTAAATAAAAATTGTTCGAAAGATTCCAAAGCATAGGAAATTTTGTGGGTTTCAACTTTTTTATCTTTATAGAATAAGTTTCCATGTTTTTGGTAAAGTTGAGTAACAGCGCTTGCTGATGGTGAAATCTTGGGCTTAGTATTTACGTAGATGTTAAAAATTTTACAATCACAGATAGCTGCAATTTGTAAAATATGCGCATTTGCAGCAAATCCTGTGGTTTCGATGTTAAAATACACAACTTTTGTATTATTTTGTAGTGTAATACTATTATTGTAATTATCGCAGTCATGTGGTATGGAATTAATTAATTTGTTCATTCCACAATTACTTTGATAAGTAATACCTTCATGTCTTTCGGTATTTTTCCTCAACAGCTCCATTTTTTTTCTTAATTCAATCCGTCTCAGTTTTTTGGCTTTAGACTGACTTACTTATGCTCGTTTTTTACACTTCAAATCACTACGATGAACATAATCAACTGTGCGGGATCCAATAGAAATATTTCATCTTTTCTTAATATTTAAAATACTAGCTACTCTAATATCACAAGCACTACTTGTACTTAGACATTTATTTTTGTGGGCTTTATTTGCCACAATATTATCAAAACTTTCGTTACTTTGACTTGAAGCTGCAATGGAAAATTTATGAGAATTTGATGCGTATTTCTGAAATAAGCGTACTAATTCTTCATACAAAGCGGGGATTTCACATTGAGCTGTTTCATTCAGTATAGATTGAAATTTTCGTTTTTTAGCCTCAGACATACCCGCGAGAGATTTAGCTATTGCATCACTAGTCTTTTTTTTAACAAATCTACCATTCTTCAATCGAGAGATCATCATTAATATATTATTTGCAATATACATTTTTTTTTTCAAAATATTGAAACGCTACACATGTCAACAACATAAAAATATAGAGTTAGAATATGCCATGTTGTCGGATCGGAGAAACGACGCAACGAAAGTATTTTAGAACTTCTACGCAGATAAGCGGCACCCAAAGGAACACTGCACCTCAACTATATTTTATAAAGCTGTTGCTTGGGAACGTCCTTAAATTGAAAAATCTAAAAGCTACGCCAAACTAAAGGATTTTTTAATACAGCTGTCCAAGTTTTCAAACTATATATATTCTTTATTAATCATTTTTATACATATTGTATTTATAGTCAAATAATATTAATAATAAAACAGAGTTACAATAATAAAACAGAGTTAAACAGAGAACGTATACATAAGTGTAAATGGACGAAGACATTAATGTAAAACAGACATTACATACAGTCGTAAAACATGGCTTTAGACGTAAAATTTAAAGTTTAGGGAAAAGAAAGCATTGATTGAGTAACAGCAACTTTCTATAAACAAGCTTTTGATTTTGCTTTTAAAAGCAAATTATAAAGTTTTAATTTTAATTTATGTGATTTTTTTTTCAGATTTAGTTAGCCTGAACTGTGGTATGACCAGAGAGTCCTTGTATCTAGTGTCATGGCAGTGCACAGATGCATGAGTCACATGAATGTTCGACTTGGAGTGAATCTCAAGCAAGAAGTTATAAACAAATAATGACAGTAATGACATAATTTTGAACTTTAGAAAGAGTGTTACAGTGATCTAAATATCCCGCTCTTGACAATATCCTGACTGCTTTTTTTGCAGTTTAAATACTTTAATCGCCGCGACAGAGTTTCGCCACAATACTATACCATAGGAAATCAGGGAGTGGAATAATGCAAAATATGCAGGACGTAAGTTGAACGCATCGAAATTAGCAAGTGCTAGTTTTCTTAGGAGAAATATAGTCGAGGAAAGATTGGGTATTATCGAGTTTATATGGGCTTCCCAGGTAAGGGAGTCATCCACTGTTATTCCCAAAAGTACGGCAGAAGAACCAGAGGTTTCACGGTTGTTACTGGAAATCACCAAGGATTGAGTTTTGCTAGCGTTTAGTTTTAATAAAATGGAGGTTGGCATGGTTTCCATGGCCCGCCCTAAGTCTGACTCCTGACAGTACAGTGTGGTATCGTCCGCAAAGAGAACACTACTTATAAGCTTCAAATACATGGGCAGGTCGTTAATATAAATCAAAAATAACAGTGGCCAAAGGATAGATCCTTAGGGTACACCAAACTTAACCGGAAGATAGTTCGAAACACTGTCTACAATGCGAACACATTGAAATCTACCATATTACTTCGCTTTTTGAAGTAAAATTTTGTGTGACACCACATCAAATACTTTCGAAAAATCATATAGTTATATGAATGTCTAACCTCGTGTGCGACTTTGAATTTGAGGGGCGGCGACCGCTGCCAGATAAAATATTTTGCTAAACTAACTGAAGGATATCATAGACTGACTAATTCTCTATATATGTGTAAAATTTTTTTGTTCTACGTTGTGTGAAACTTACTAAAATAATTTTTTAAACAAATCCAGACATGTCAATCACGAATTCCAACCAAAAACGAACACGAAAATTTCAAAATATTCAAAAATTGCGAAAAAATGTATTAACATTTGAAGGAATTCAATGAAACTTTTACTGAATGTGGGTATACACCAGAAGTATCTGCTGAGAAAATTTGAACCCTTCCGCTCCTAGGTGGACGTCGTGAGGAATGATTATGTCTTCAAAACCTATTTGCAAATATCTCGTCAACGCCTAAAGATAGAAATAAGATATAAAATATCAGTATGTAAGGTGTCGATGTCTACAAAAAAGTATTTTTTGCAAATTTTGTGAAAACCTTTAGTTTAGTCGCAAAAGTAAAAAATACCCCCTCTCAGAATTTCGTTTTTAAATTTTTTCGATTGCAAAAAAAAAATCGGGCAAACGGTTTGCTTTGCAAAGATGAAAATGACACAATTTTTAGATGAAAATCTGCTCTATAAAATATTGATAAATGTATGTTTGGCCTCCAATGGGGACGGCGTGGCAAATGATTGTGTCTTTAAATGGGTTTTGCAAATATCTCGTCAACGCCTAAAAATAGAAAATTAGAACCAGGATATTCGTATGTAGGATGTCGATGTCTACAAAAAAGTATTCTTTGGAAATTTTATTAAAACCTTAGGGTTAGTCGCAAAAGTAAAAAATATAAAATCCCTAAATTTATCCAAGTACCCCTTCTCTGAATTTCGTTTTTTTTTCATGGTTTTTTTTTTTCGTTTTCATGGGTTTAAATGGACTCTTCCGGCAAAACGGCTTTTAGATGAAATTCTGCTCTATAACATAGCGCTAAATGCATGTTTCTTAGACTCCGGAAAATTGGACAAAAAATATATTTGCAAGTGTTTCGTTATTAAAAAAATCCTGTATCAAGGCTATCGACCATAAATATGTCAATTTGTATAGAAACATATACAATCTATATAAAACTGTAGGATTTTTGTATAGATCTGTTACAGTTTTGAAGCGATAGCTACTTAAAAGTCTTACGGGTTACCCTTTGTTCCGCTTTGACTTTAATTAGAAATATTTTTCCAAATTGAAATGGCCAATTGATAGAATAAGGACCATTCTATCTCTCAACAAACGTGTTGAATTTTATTGTTCCACGTAGTGTGGAACTTTAAAAAAAAATTATATGAATCCGAGACATGCCAATAATGTAATGTGGCTAAAATTCATTTTTATTTATAACTTGCTTAATCTTCGAGATAAGTTAAAAATAGATGAACTGAGTTAAATCAAGATAAACTATAAAATTGCAATTTTGATCACAATTTCTCAATTTTGCTGTAAGAGAAGTAAAAGTGGAAACTTCCAGATGATACGTGCGTACGCACACTTTTTAATCAAGTGACTAGAAATTTCCAGCCGTTCCCTCGAGAATGTCAATTTTTAGGACAATAGAAACACGATTTTTTATTGAAACAGACAAAACGTAGAAGCTTAATTTTTGCTTTCCGATCTTAGTTAAACAGTGCCAAAGACGATTAACAACAGTTACCCCAGGTAAAACTTTTATAAATACAATAAATTCTCAAGGTTATCCTGCAAAATTACGTTACTACATACTTTTACTGTAACATATACACAAATATGCTTGCCATATTATAACCACAATTTTGTATTGTAATTACTTGTCCCATTAATGCTATACCATGGCACTATTCTTATATATTCCACAATTTATTTTTGGCACAAAGCCTCTAGAGTTGACACTCATTTGTATAGCCAAGCCAAGTTATGTAACAAAAAAAGGGTACTTACGTATTTACGCCACCGCAGCGAGAGGTCGCGCTACCGCGCGATATGTGTTCTGGATTTTTCTGCTCTAATATAACCTAATCTAACCCTTATCCAATACTTTTTCTTATTTCAGATCCAGAGGTCGTGCTACCGTACGCTATGTGGTCGGGATTTATCTGCTTCGTTATTACCTAATCTATCCATCCAGTTGGTTCAAATCTGAAGCTGCTGTGGCGTTAGTACGTAAGTACCCAAAAAGATACTGACAAGCCAAGATTGAAGCATTCGATAGCCAAGTTATGTAACAAAAAAGATACTGACTACTTCTATATTATAAAGACAGAATAAAATAATATATTATTATTATCGATAATCCCTTCCCCTTTAAGGAGAGAACAATCAATATAAATTTAAAACACAATCAATTATCATGTCCCTTTTTCTGTCTTCTCCTTTCATCCCAGAAACCTCTCATATATTCACTGTGTTTCTTCTTCATCTCTTCTGTCCACTTCTTTCCTGATTTCTTCTCTTTGGGAGTTTGTTCAAACTTCTGTTTTCTGTTTTTTTCTCTATATTTTTTCTGGTCTGTCATGTCTTCTGTAGAGATGTTGAGTTTCTTGATGCCGTCCAAGTTTTCCTTTACCCACTTGGTTTTCACTGCATTACTCATTACTATGTTAAAAATCTCTTGTTTAGTCTGTTTTCACTCACCTTATGTATGTGTCCATAGAACTTCTTTTTCATTGAACCATGCCCTTCTTTTCCCGATGTTGTTTGTAATCGTCTCTGTCTGTTCGTACCGTTGTTTTGTTGGTCTCTTTATCCAGATCCCCTCATTCTGAACCAGCATGTAGATCTTTTTTAGTATTTTCCTCTCTTGTTTTTCTATCTCCTTGATTATCGTTCATCCCGATTATTGTTGATCATTTCGATTACTGTTGTTTCTGAGGTAGACAAGGCTTCTGCTTTTTGTAGTTTTGTGATCCTTTCTTCTTCTTCTTGTTTCGGATAAGCTTACTTTGGACAACGCTTGTTCAACTGTTGGGCTTTGATCTTTGCCCAGTATTGTCGCATCTTCTGCCGGTGTAACTTCTTTCTCTCTTCTGTCCAGTGGGCAGCTTTCATTCGGGGTTTTTCCTGAAATCCACGTACTTCCTTCAGGGTGCGTCTCACAGATATTCTGTTTTGGAGATCTGTTATTGCCAGTTTTTTAATATCCTTCTCAGGTTCTGTCAATCAAGTGGTACGAAGCTTCTTGTTTTGCCCCAAGGTGAACAAACGGTTGGTTAGTTTATTTGGAGGCAATCTTGATATGTGGCCATAGAAAGCTACCCTTCTTTTCCTTGCACAGTCAGAGATCACCACAATATGTTTATAGAGCTCAGAGTTATGCCGGCTTCGGAATTCCCAATCTTCCTTTACCGGGCCTAGGATCTTCCTGAGAATTCTCCTCTCTCTAATTTCCAATTTCTCTACCAGACCCCTTCGGTTCAAGGATAGACAATCCATGGCATATAGGGCTTCTGGTCGTAAGACTGATGTGTAGTGCTTAAGTTTCAGGTTGCGTGACAGGCATTTCTTGTTGTAAGTGTTCTTAGTCAGTCCATAGGATAATGATACTCTTTCTGATAAGTTGGGTTGAATCCATTCGCCGAGATACTTGATTTTTTACAGTCCTCTTGATGTTTTCCCGCTCTAATAACATCTCTCTGTTTGCTTCTCTGATGTTGGTGAAGAATTCTGTTTTCTAGAACGACACTTGAAGACCCACTTTGCTGGCTTGTTTTCTGAGGCAATTTACCTGCATTATTGCCATCTCAAGAGAGTCAGCAAACAGTGTCACGTCATCTGCAAAGGCCAGGCAATCTACAATCAGCCCATTGTTCTTACGTCCCAGGTAGATACCACTCTTAGCACCCAAACTGATCAGTTTCTAGCGCCGTTCTCTAATTTTCAAGGATACAGTTGAGGAGAAGTGGGAAAACCATCTCTTTGTCTCACCCCAGTTTTTATTTCGAAGCTTTCCGAAATCTCGCCTCTAACTTTTATCTTGGGGTGTTGGTCAAAGTTTCTAGGATGAGTCTGCGGGTTTTATTGACTAGCCCTAGTTCCTGGAGTACTGTGTTAAGCGTTTCTCTATCAATGGAATCGTAGGCCTTCCTAAAATCAACAAAGGTGACAACCACCTTGCGGTTTCTCATCTTGGAGTATTGTTGCTTGTATTTCGCAGTTCTTTTTAGGGTTTGTCTCCAATGTTCCGCCTTGTCTTTTGAAGCATATTCTCAGTGGTTTATATCCTGTCAAATTGCCTCTGAATGTTCTGTAAAAATATCGTGTGTTGTTTTTGTTTTCTTCTATCTCCTTCAACCTATTGTTTTCGTACCCTCTTTGTTCTCTTAGAATTATTTTGTAGGAGGCCTTTCTGTATCTTGTTGAATTCTTCCCATTAATCAGGTGTCTTTTGGCTGTTAATTTTTTCCAGGCTTGTCTTGTCTTCTATAGCTCTGCTAGCTTGCATGACATGTTCCACCATTTGTGTTGCCTTTTTCTCGGCGGGTGATCCAATTTTAACAATTTATTAATTTCTCCCGACAGTTCCACTCTCCAATTGTTACTCTCAATTTTCTTATTTTTTCCGTGATTTCTTTCTTTTTTATTTGTAGGTACTCTGGGTATGTTCTGAAAGTTCTGTTGGTACTCTTGATTTGTCTGTTGGTTATAAATTTCCCTTTATTTTCTCGATAAAAAGTCCTCTCCTTGTCGTAACATAATTTCTCTGGTTTTTTTTTCTTGCATGTCGCTATTTCCTAAAATTCTATGGCGATATCTACCGTGCATTTCTAAAAACCAAACCAATTCAAAATTTCTTCAAATTCGACCTAAAATCAACACGATGAAATATGTGCATTTAAATTTCCAAAAGAAAACCGACGAAAAATCACATTCGTTAATTAATTTTGTGTTTGTAATTACAGAGAGCTGTAAAAAGATTTGGTCTCGATAACCAATTTCGCCACCTAACTAATCATTTTCGTTGCAAGTTTGTTTATAAAACAGAAAAAGCTCGAGAAGAGACCTTCTTTGATATGAAGGTCTTCTCAAGCTTTGTCTAATAGTCTCAGACACTGAAATATATACTACCTGGAACGAGCGCTGGCCTCTTGGCTTGTGCGGGCGAGAGAGAGTGAGGTCCCAAGGACCTCCCTTCATCCTTGTCTAGCCAGCAGTGTCTTGCGCTGGCCTCCTGGCTTGTGCCTGGCTTGTCTCTCGTATCGCTCTGTCTTCGTCTAGTACAGTCCAAAAGGAAAACTAAATGTGGATCCGACGTCCATTTTTCCTTGCAAATACAGCAGTATTTTACCATTGTCTTTTTGAAAACAACTTTCATTTAAATATATAAACTTCGGTTTATAATATGCTCACCGATTGAACGATCTCACTCTCTTTCTTGATGCAACTCAATACAACTAGCTTTTCGCCCTGATTGTATCACATCCTCCCACTCTTGAATTCACTGTTGGCTAGACAAGGATGAAGGGATCCCCTTGGGACCTCTCTCTCGACCCGCTCAAGCTTCGAGGCCAGCGCTCGTTCCAGTTAATATATATTTCAGTGGTCTTGTTTCTTGTGGTAAGTCTCATATTAAACAAATTTCCTCGATTCAAACTAAGTTTCTAAAGCGAGTTAAAGATTAAAACCGTTTAAATCGCATAAATTTCCAGCAAGTAAACCCAAGTTTTTAGGTAAAAACCGTGATTGACCCTATTATTTTTTTTCCTTGCAGTGTTGATGGTACTGTTGCGTGAAGGCAGCCGGGCAGCGAGAGAGAGAAATCAGAAACTTCATTCTCTAACGATCGCTGAAGGTGGTCAGTGCTTAACGCGTTTTTGTTTCGTTTGTGCCTGTAGAAGACGCGGCAGAGACGCCATTTTTTGACGCAAATATTGTTAAAATGCAACATTGATTGTGTTTGGGTTACGATTCGTTGATTGATTGATAGCTGCACGTTGATACTATTTTTAAATATAATACTCCATGATTTCCAAACAATTATTAAACGTCACATCATTCTCATAGAAGCTGTTATTCATTTCTTCTTCTTCCAATAGGTGTACTTTGGACCATGCTTGTTCAACTGTTGGGCTTTGATTTTTGCCCAGTATTGCCGCATCTTCTGGCAGTGTATCTCCTTTCTCTCTTCTGTCGGGGCTTACCTTTCCTACAGGGTTTTTCCTGAAATCCACGGACTTCATTCAGGTTGCGTCTCACAGACTGTCTGTTTTAGTGATCTATTATTCCTACTTCTTTAATATCCCTCTAGGTTTCTGTCAACCAAGTGGTACGAACCTTCTTGTTTTGCCAGAAGGTGAACAGATGGTTGGTTCGTCGGTTTGGAGGCAATCTTGCAACGTGGCCATATAAAGCTACCCTTCTTTTCCTTGCACAGTAAAAGAGCATCTCAATATGTTCGTAGAGCTCAGAGTTATGCCGCCTTCGGAATTCCCCATCTTCCTATACCGGGCCTAGGATCTTCCTGAGGTTTCTCCTCTCTATTATTTGCAATTTCTCTACCAGACCTCTACGGTTCAAGGAAAGACACTCCAAAGACATTTGTCATTCATTTCGTTTTTTCAAGTTTAAATCTTACGAAAACTACAAATAAGAATGTTCTAATTGACAACTATTTATAACAGTCACATAGACAATGCCTACTCAAAATTGAAAAGTTTTATATATATATATATATATATATATATATATATATATATATATATATATATATAATATAGTTTAATAACATCCACTTTGGTAGATGTTATAAGTTAGCTGTGTGCTAAAGAATAACAGAAGATTTCCGTGTCCCTCCATTGATTTAATTAGTAAAGCTGTCCCAAAGTGGATGTTATTAAAACTTTTCAACTACAAATAAGTACTAAATAAAATGGTATGTAACCGTTGTGAATGTATTTCTTTTCATTTCTATCAAGTTAAATAGATGTTTCAAACATAGTTTTCTTATTAAACAGTAACAAATTAGTGTGGTCATAGATAGTACATAATTCGAGTTGTAAGGCAATTACGTACTCGCGGAATTAACTGATCCGCTCGTACGTAATATGCTTTTTATAACTCTCATTACGTAATATACTATTTCAATAAGTACATTTACTTAACAAATGCTTTTTGCGCTTTCCTCTTCTTCTGGTTCCTATCCGTTCCGGATATTGGCTACCATCTTGACTTTGTTGTTCCTATCACTTGCAGCTCGGAATAATTCAGTAGATGTTTTTGAGGTCCAAGCTATGAGATTTTTAAACAAGGATATTCTTCTTCATCCAACACTTCTCTTCCCTGGTATTTTTCCTTGAAGAATAGATTGTAGGAGATGGTATTTGGCAAAATTCCTTATGATGTGTTCTAGCTCTTGGATTTTCCTGATTTTCGCAGTGGTTAATACTTCCTTAGTTTTTTTCATTTTTTGGAGAACCTCAACATTTGTGACATGGTCTGTCCATGCCATCTGCAATATCCTTCTGTACAGTCACATTTCAAAGGCCTCTAGCCGCTTACATAAAGTCTCTGTCCGAGTCCACGTCTCAGCACCGTAAAAAAGAGTAGAGACCACAACAACGCAACAGCCTGATTTTCGTAGTCATTGTCAGCCCATGAATAAATTGCGCTTCTTACTAAAAGTTGTCCGGGCTTTTATAATTCGAGACCTCACCTCATTATCACTCACCCTCATTAATCATTTATGGCAGTGCCAAGGTTAATACTACAAGGTTAATACTTTTACACTTTTGCAATGGGTTTCTGGTCTATATTTAGTTTGCATGCGGAAACTTTGTTTTTACTAATGACCATCACTTTTGTCTTCTGAGGGTTTATATCTAAATCATATTCAAGGCTTTTTTGAATAACTTTATCAATTATATGTTGTAGATTTTCTTGATTATCTGCAAAAATCACAGTGTCATCGGCATATCGAATGTTATTTATTCAGTTACCATTTAAGAGCACTCCCATCTCGACATCCTATAGAGCTTCTTTAAAGATATATTCCGAATAGATGTTAAATAGCAATGAAGACAATATACAGCCCTGTCTTATACCTCTTAGATTATCTATATCTTCCGTGTTGGGTCGTTACCCAACCTCACATAAGCAGATTGATTCCACTAGAAGTTCACAATTATTCGTAAATCTTTATCATCTTATGATGTCTTACTCTATCGAAAGCCTGTTGTTAGTCAATAAAGCAGGTATATATATCGCAGTTCATATCATGGCACATGGCACCTTTGAAACAATACTTGAATGCTAAATAGGGCTTCATTTCTATAACCAAATTGTCTAGAAGAAACCCTGTTCTTCACATGTTTTGTATATTCTGCGATGAATGATCTTGAGAAATACCTTCAAGATTTGATTCAAAAGCTTTAAAAATTCAGCATTCACATTGTCAGGGCCACTGGTTTCACCATCTTTTTAGGCTTTTATCGCGGGTTTCCTGCAATATTGACCAATCTATTTCCTTTTCTAGTTCTATAATTTCCTGTCACTTCTTTAACTTTTGGATGAACATTGAAGCTGTTGTGTTTTAATTGTAACATCTCTATTTCATTACATTTTTCTTGTATGTTCCTTTCCTTAGCTAATCTTGCCTTTTCTTTCCTGATTTCCCTGTTGATGTTTTTATATCCATCAGGATTACCCTTTGCTTTCCTTCTCTTATCCATCATTTTAAGAATCTCTTCAGTCATCCATGGTTTCTTTTTAGCGATATCTGTTACTATGTGATCTTTCTTCATAGATTCAATGGTATTAGTTAATGTTTTAATTTTCTCATCGGTACATAAGGCATCAGGTAGGGATCGAAGTTCATCATTGAGCTGCTCTTCTACATTTTGTCTTACTGAAGGTTCAATTAATTTACGTATATAATACTTTATGAATCGTAGCTTTTGAATCTTTTTAATTTTAATTTTAAAAACTCCAACTAGAGGTAAATGATCAGAATGAATGGCCGCACATGGATATGTTTTCATTGAGTCACAGCTGTTCCTACATCATTGATTTATCAAAATATAGTCAATTTGGTTCCTTATAATTTTCATTCTCTTGAATCTCCAGGAGACTTCAAAGTATACAAAGGTCGTGGTGGTAATGTGAAGAATGTGTTGGTTACTACAAATCTCCATTCTCCTGCAAATACGAAAAGTTGATCTCCTCTCTCATTCCTTTCACCTATATTGACTTACAATACTGCCTTCAGATCTACGTCCTACTTTTCCATTAAAATCTCCCATAATTATTGTTAGATCTTTCTTTGGTAACTTTTGTAAAACACTTGTGATTTGGGACTAAAACTTCTTCATCACTATGGTCTGTCGTAGAGGCGTATACCTGGTTGATGTTAAGATGCGCAGGCTCAGTATTTATTTGAAGCAACAATGCTCTCTCTAAGATAGGTATAAAATTGGTGACACAATTGCCGACCAATTTAGATACTATAATTCCTACTCCGTATTGACATAATCCATTGGATGTCCCTGCATAGTAAACTATATGCTCATTAATGTCACAAGAACCTGATCTCGGCCAGCGAATTTCACTTATGCCCATAATTTGTGTATATCATTCTGTACATTTCTTGAATTGCATTATGAATTTTCCCAGTCTGCGCCATAGTTTGCACATGCTAACCACGTGCTAATCTTTATACCATATTTCACTCACAACTTTCCTGAAGCCAAATTCAAAAGTGTTCACCAAATTCGCTTTGGAATAATTCATTTGGAATCTTGGAAAGTGAGGCCCCTTAAATTATGAGACCCATAGCAACTACCCCTTCTGTCGCCCCCTCTGAGAGACCCTGAAGACAGAAAAGAGTGTAAACAGACAAGACTGTAGACAGGCATTACTGTAGACAGGCATTACTGTAGACAGACAAGACTAGACAGACAAGACAGTTCACGCTTCGCGGTCGAGGCGAGCAGACGTGCAGTCGGTCGTGCAAGAAGTTTAATAAATATATATTTAAATATATATTTAATAATTGATAAATAAGAATTATTTTTATGTGATAGTAATTCAGATGTCAAGAGAGTTACGCTGTAAAGCCTTGGAAGGGCAAGGAGATAAAATCATTGAATATCTGGCTAGTCCTGTTTTTTCCAACTTGATAGCCGGAATTGTAAAAACAAAAGTGGAAGCGGTTGAAGCTAGTCTAACTGCCAAAATTGCGCAATTGGACGAGAAATTAGATAAATTATTACAACAAAATGAATTAAATGTGTTCATGTGTAAAAATGGAGGCGGTTGAAGTTAATCTAACGGCCAAAATTGCCGACTTGGACGAGAAAATGGATACATTATTACAATTAAAGGGCATAAATGCAAGTCAATGTTCAGATCTAACAATAATATAAAATAATAATATATTAGAAACTCCTCAAAGTTCTAAAACGCGAAATTTAAACGCTCTACCTGCCGATGCTCTACAAAAAAAAGATAACGGTTATCAATTTCTGAACGCAGAAGAAGATAACCCAACATATCAAATTGAAAAAAACTCAAGTTGTGAACCAAAAAATCTAAATAATCACACAAATAATAAAACGGTAAATACAAACGAAAATGAAAACAACAACGAAGAAATTTGGGAAGTTCAGAAAAGCAGATCGAAGCGGAACCGACAATCTCATACGATATATGGAAACTCCGAAACAGCTACAATAAAAGCGGCGAAAAAATATGCCCATATATATGTGTTCAAATTAGATCCAATTCTCACAGAAGCAGATATAATTGAGTATTTACGCAGTAAAATAAATATTGATTCGCTTCAATGTAAAAAACTAGAGGCAAAACACCCTGACGAATATTCGTCATTTAAGGTGACTGCTCCATATGAATATTTAGAAGAACTGAATAAACCGGAAACGTGGCCGAGATATGCCTGTGTTAATCGTTATTTTATAAACCTCAGAAAGAAGAAAAATACACGTTAAATGAGGCAATACATTTGATACCTACCCGAGCCAAACCACTAAGTAAAAATTTAGGAACAAGGACCACACATATATGCCACAAATTAATTTTGTACTTAAATATACAAAGTTTAAATAAAAAAATACATCAATTAGAAATAATAACCGCAGAATATAAACCACAATTATTATGTTTAACTGAGACATGGATGACTGAGGATAAATTGAAGCAAGTAAATCTTGTAGATTACAAGCTAATTAGTGCCTATTGCAGAAGTAATTATAGTGGGGGAGGTGTCGCCATTTGGGCAAGAAAGGACTTAAAGGACTGCAATGAGAAAGAAAATATTGCCAGCATCTTAACGGAAAAACATATAGAATTATGTGCAACAGAGGTAACAAATAAATATGAAAAAGACAAAAAAAATATTATCAATATATACAGGCCACCATTAGGATGCATTACAACTTTCTTTATTACCATGGAAAACGTGCTTGAATCGATTTTCTACAAATTTAAGGAAATAATTATTGTGGGAGACTTCAATATAAACTTTCAAGATACATCAAAAGAAAGTCGTGTCAAAGTCTCATTGAAAACATTTTTACAAATATTAACTTTACGCCTGATATCACAGTAAAAGACACGACCTTGTCCGACCACAGGTTCATAGTAGTAGACAGCACCGTGGAAATCCAGGAAAGATATAAACAAAAAATGAAGATAACCAGAAATTTTGGAATAACCAACAGGACACACTTCCAACAAGCTTTGATGAAAGAATCATGAGAAAGTGTATATAAGGAGCCAAATGCAAATGTGAAAACCGCAGCATTTTTAGAAACACTGCAATATCACTTTTTTCAATGTTTTCCACTCGTAAAGTGTAAGTCGAATTGGAAATCCTGGATAACAACTGAGATCAAACTGTCTAGTAGTAAATTAAAAGATCTATTTATTCTTCAAAAACAGTTTAGAATCTTAAAAAGTAAATACCAGCAAGAAAAAATAAAACATCATAAGTTAATTATAGACACAAAAAGAAACTACTACGGCGAAATGATCAACAAATCAAATAATAAACAAAAAACAATGTGGCAAATAATCAACAAGTGCTCCAATAAGAACCAAAATCATTCAATTACTGAACTCAAAATAGACAATAAAATATTAACTAATCCAAAAGTAATAGCCACGAATTTGAATAATTTTTTCAAAACTGCACCCGAGACGGTTTGCACAAATATTCAACCTACCTGCATAGACAATAGACATATACCTGTTAATACCTGTTAACAGTAAAACCATGTTTTTATACGAAGTGACAAAAAATGAGGTGATAAATATAATATTAAAATTGAAAAATAAAAGAAGTAGTGGGCCAAACCAGCTACCCTGCCACGTGATTAGACAATTTTGTGTAGAACTAAGTGAGCCAATAGTCAATATAATTAACTGCTCTTCTGAAAGTGAAACATATACTAATATTTTAAAACTATGTGCTATTGTACCAGTGTTCAAAAAAGGGGACAGACAAATAATAGACCGGTATACAACAACTATAGACCGGTCGCCCTTTTATCAGTAATAGCCAAGATTATCGAATACACCATGGAAAGCAGACTCTCGTCACTTCTGTTTAAATACAATATCATTCCAAGACAACAACATGGTTTCTGTAGGAACAAATCCACAATGACAGCTATTCAAGAAGTATACGGAAAAATAATTTCAGAGGTGGACAGCGGAAGATGCCCAATTGTCATTTTCTGTGACTTGAGTAAAGCTTTCGACTGTGTTTCACATAATAAGGCATTAGATAAACTTGCCAGGTATGGCATACGAAGTAAAACTGGGAGATGGTTTAAATCCTACCTAACTAATAGAAAACAATTTGTAAGGGTGGGGCAAATGAATTCCAACACTATTTCAACTTATGTAGGGGTCCCACAGGGAAGTGTGTTAGCACCCATCCTGTTCTCGATATACACGGCCGATCTGATTAGTTATGTGGGAGGGGACAGGATTACTCTCTATGCCGATGATTCCAGTGTACTTGTCTCAAATAACAGCTCAGAAGTACTCCAAATGGAAGCCGCTGACGTAATAAGTAAGTTATATACGTGGTTTTCTGCCAATAACTTACTATTAAATGGAGAAAAAACCAAATATATTAGGTTTCAATCAGCAAGACGGGTAAGATCTGCAGATTTATCACTAACTGTTGGAAACCATACTATACAGAGAACGGGGCAGATAAAGTTCCTGGGCATACTGCTGGAGGAGCATCTTACGTGGAACAAAATGGCTGAACATATTATCAGCAAAATAAACTCGAAGGCATATCTTATTCGTACTATACGGCAAATCTTACCTAAGTCGGCAATTATGAATGTTTATCATGCAGAGATTAATGCTACTCTGGCATATGGAATTCTAGTTTGGGGATCTTCAACACATCTGACAGCAATCTTTTTGACTCAAAAAAGAGTAGTAAGGGCAATAACCGGCATATCGAGGAAATCTTCATGCAAACCCCATTTCAAAGAGCTAGGAATACTAACGGTACCATCCCTATATACATGGGAGGTGGCATGTCATATGCACAGGAACCTGGAATCCTTCAAGTTAAACAGTGATAAGCATAATTACAACACCAGAAATTGCTTAAAATTATATACGCCAAAAAGCAATCTAACACTATGCTCCAGAGAACCCAATAGAATAGGAATAAAAATATATAACAGCATTCCAGAAAATATAAAAGATGAGAAGACATACAAAACATTCCGTAAAAAACTAAAAGAAAGATTTCTTGTTGAAATGTGCTACTATGGTATTGAAGAATTCATAAGAAGTGATTGTAAATAGAAACTAGATTTAGAACTTATACCACATGTTTAAGTATTCTTTTGGTTTTTATTACTTTAGCGTTATTTTTGTTTTATTTCTAATATTTTTAGGGTTACAGTG
The DNA here is from genome assembly GCA_944588485.1 of Phosphuga atrata. Lineage (NCBI taxonomy): Eukaryota > Metazoa > Arthropoda > Insecta > Coleoptera > Silphidae > Phosphuga > Phosphuga atrata. Next base: position 43,997,732 of record OX155904.1, read on the forward strand.
TTAATTTAAGTATTTTTATTTTACTTTTATTTTGTTCCCCTTTTGACTTATCAAATATGTATGAGTACTACATCACATGATAAATAAAGATTTTGATTTGATTTGATTTGACTGTAGACAGACAAGACGATAGACAGACAAGGCTGTAGACAGATAAGACTGTAGACAGACATGACTATAGTCAGACAATGCTGTCAACAGATAGGACTGTAGACAGGCAAGACTGTACACAGACAAGACTGTCGACTGACAAGACAGTAGACAGACAAGACTGTAGACAGAGAAGGGGTTGTCCATTAATCACGTGATGTTTTTTTAGCAAGGGCCCCCACGCCAGTCATGGTTCTCAATGGAAATTGTATAGGGAAATTGTTTGTTTCTTTCTAAGAAATTTGTTAGAGCGTTGACAAATAACACGATCCTAATAAATCATACATATTCCTATACATTCTTGTAGGAAACTACACATTCTTGTAAGAAATTTAACTCTATACAAAAAAGGTCTCGATTGATTTTTCCCTAACTCTTCTGGTTCTAAAGTTATTCGAGGTCAAAGTTATAGTTATAGTCAGTATTGGCATAACCTAACTTTTGAACCAGTAGAGTTAGCGAGAATTCATAAGAGACCTTTTTGTAGTGTTGAACTGTTGCCTGGCAACGGCGAGTCGCGCGCGGTTCGGTTTAAAAATCGCGCGTTCAACAAGAAATAAATACAACCCACAGTTTTTTCAGAAGGAAACAGTTTCTAGCTGTAACTAGAAAGCTTTGTGGGCGATAGCCTTGGCCAAGTTTAGTTAATCTAGTTTAATTAATGGCCGAGTTATAGATGAAAACTTGTTGGAGTAATTTGTTTTAAAGCAAATGTCAAGTTTGGAGGTAGACGACTAGACTTGTAGAATAGGCAGAAAGCGCCTGGTTTTCAATTGGATGACTTCAAGGACAATAGCCTTGCCAGATTTGTATAGATGATCTAAACACCTGAGCTGCAGAAAAAAAGGACTAACCAACAGAACGATAACGTCTTGTAGACTATATGATAGCTCTCTAGTTCCGTGGCTAAATAAATGATCTATACTCGGGCTGGTGAGAGAATGCAGCTGTACTGCGTCATGATATGAGGGGCGAGGGACGCGCCGAGATACGCGCAGGTTAGTTTGAGTTAAGAAATATGCGTCGGTTTCTCAAACACAGACAACTAAACACGAAGAATGTGGGGGTATGCGCAGAACAATGCTAAACTCGTCGAGGCGAAATGCAATCTATCGCCGGCCCCAGTATAGATAAATGACTAAATACAAAAATCTTAGACAGTTTTCAGACACAAGTTTGATTAATAATAAATCTAATTTGGAATATGCTAATGCAGTTTGAAGCGTTATCAGTGAAACGGAACAAGCAGTGTTGTCTAAATATCTAGACATTTTTTCGAGTATTTCACATAAACTAGTTGTTGTCAATGTTATCTAGATGAATCTAGACTGATACATGTAGATATCGCAGCCAGTTTATATAGAACATATAGGCACCACAGTTAGTTTGTGTGAGACATACAGACGGCGCAGTCAGTTTCTGTGAGACATATACAACACAGACAGTTGCTATGAGACATATAGATTTCACAGTCAGTTTGTGTGAGACATATAGACATCACAGTCCGTTTGGTGAAACATATAGACAACATAGACAGTAGGTATGGGACATATAGACTTCACACTTAGTTTGTGTTAGACATATAGACATTACAGTCAGTTTTTGTGAAACATATAGACATTAAAGTTAGTTTATGTGAGACACATATACATCACAGTTAGTTTTTGTGAGAGAAATAGACATCACAGTCAGTTTGTATGAAACGTATACACATCAGAGACAGTTTATATGAGACATACAAACCGAATAAAACAGTTTTATGTCCAGATGAAAGAGGCCGCAAGCCGAAAATTTCAGTTTCCAGTGCAAGACTTGAAGTCCGAACAGACGAAACTACTATCGACCAAATATTTAGGCACAGCGACTTCTCCCAGACGGCAAGCTTACGTGTTTGTCTAGAACACATTTTATGTCTCTCTATATATTTACTAGAAGCCTAGTTTATATAGAAATCGATTCACTCGATTTGCCCGAAACAACACAAATTACGTTAGGTTAGACAAGATTAAACAAAAATAGATGAGAAATGGCATGAGTAGACAAGTGTAAACAAGAGCAGATAAGAGTGGACAAGAGAAGGCAAGAGTAAACAAGAGTACACAAGAATGGACAGGATTGGACTAGAGCAGTCAAGATTAGACAAAACTAGACAAGACAAGATTGGACAAGCCTAGACAAGAGTAAACTTCAAACAAGCAGCTCGTGAGCGTGGAACCTTAGCCCAGCCTAGTCTGAGTTATGCCCGCTTTGCTATCTACCGAACTTCGCCCAGCTTCAACTTCACGTTGTCCTAATATCCGGCTTGAAGCCAGAAGCAAAACGAAAAAGCTTCCAATAGGACACCAGACAAACTTCGGAAGAACGTGTCTTTACCAACACAATAAGAAATGTAAATTGAAGTATTTTGTTTGTCAAAACTTCAGAGTAATTACAAACAATATTTGAACGGAAACTTCAAGCTACAAGGGAGTAAGAAGCCACAAGTCAACACAGAACTTCAAGCTACAAGTCAATATTTAAATTTCAAGCTAGTTAATATAAAAATTACAACCTACAAATCAACAAAAAACTTCCAGCAAAAAGTTAACAAAAAACTTCAAGCTGCAAGAAACTCTACAAACTGCAATAAAGGCTACAAGCTGCAATCTTATCAAACGATTTTGATTATCTTTACTCTGAATTTGTTGGGTAACAAAAAAAATATTGAATTTTCTTCCTTGTCCCAACTCCACTTACTTCATTGCTAGCGACCTCACAAACGTAAACGACGGTGAGCATCTGCACCAGCATCAGCAGACTCCACACCGCCGTCGTGCCTGTATTACATACATCACTATCTGCTTTCTCCAACTTCAACTTCACCAGCCCATCAAAACTGTATTACGCGTGCGTCGTGAAACTCACGAACACGTTCCACATCAGCAACCCCACCTGCACCCCGAACACTTCATTCACCTCCCTCTCGATCTCGCAAACTTCACCGTGAAGTCTCCTCAGAAACTTCACCTTCCCTATCTAACCTAACCTGACAATTCTTCGACAATTCCTTGTTGATTACGGCGAATCTCTGGTAGTTAAGCAGAATGTAGATAACACATCAGCAGTCACATGTCTGACGGAGTGAAGATTTGGCGCAGGAACAGGTGCAGTTCATGTATTCCATCCCGAACAACAGCAGTTTTATGCAGCAAATAACTCGAATAGATAATATAGATAACTAGGTCAAAATATAAATAGTTTTGGTTAATCTAGATAACTGATTTCACACGTTAAACTTAGTCTTGTGGGTGATACCACTAAAGATGGGGAGCACGGAAGGAGCCTCCACGCGTGCATTTTCTCCTGTATATGCAGAACATGCCGGCGCTCCCTGGTAACACTGTCCCACCAGACAGTGGCAAATCCTTCCACCACCGGAAATAACCGATCACGAAAAAGTAACAGAACAGCAAGCCACTACAGATAGATAACAAATTATAGAGATTTGTTAAAAATCCTTATTTTGTTTCTAGATAACAACATTTTTGAGGTTGTTCTTGACTTCTAGATAACTTATATTAGCATATATAAATCGATAGATAACTATTGATACGAGAAATATCTAAATTTAGTTTCTAGATCAATTTTTTTTTCCTGACGTCTGACACTTTCATCCACTTCCATAAATCTATGACAGTAACTACGGACAAGACGAACATTATTTATGCACTTTTATCTATATAGGTAATTTCTTCCAGATTTAGTTGTGTCTCTCTGCTAGGCAATTTGTTTTATTTATTTACTTGTCTCTATATAGATTTTTTTCTCTCTATAGAACTTTTTTCTAGATATGTTTTTTTTTCTAGGTTTATTTTTAAATTATCTATATTTTGTTTTTTTATGTGTCATTTCTAGATGTGTTTTTCTTTCAGCTTTTCCTGCTAGATAATTATCTATAATTTTGTGTCCCTTACAGGTACGTCCTAGATAACTGTGTTATCTAGATTCTTGCAAGAGAAAAGTTTTGTCTTCTATAATTTGGATCAAATTTTGACTCTGAACTTCTGATTACGCCTAGATTGTTTTGACTGCACCTAGATAATTTGGACTTCCGATAGATAATTCTAGATTCATTGTTTTCCACCAGTTTGAATAAAATTTAGATTCAGATCATCTTCAGTTTTTGACTTAACTATGACCATCTTCAAGTTTTGACCACTTTAGATTTCGGGTTAGGTTATGCTTATGACCATCTCTAAATTTGTGGCTTAACTTGTGACCATCACCAACCTTGATTAAAACCGAGGTTTTGACCGAAAATTAGATCATCAATAGATCATCTTAGCCCAAATTTTGATCATCTTCCGATTTTTTACCCAAATTTTGACCACGTGACTGTTCATCTCCACTTATTTTTGACCTTCTTTTCAGTTCTTTGTGCAAAAAACTCAAATTTAGAAATAAATGCTGCTACCAAGTAGGCCAAAACGCCTTTCAATATTGTGCCTATCCGACTGCATGTGTGCACTGAGCAAAATATTTTTGCTAGAAACATTTTCATTAACTTTTGGCTAAAAACTATTTCAATCAATTTAGGCTAAAACCTTTCACCTCGACTAGCAAATCATCCAAACTTTGACCTAAAACTCTTGTATCTTGACTTACAGATTTATCAAAACTTGACCAAAAACTTGATCCTGTCCCAAATTTTAACCAAATTATTTTTCCAAATTTAGACTCAAAATCTTACTTCAGACACACTTCCAATAATATATAATCCATGTGCATTTTCTTTCAGCCAGACTAACAATTTAACCAAAAACTGGTGCAATTTTCAACAAAAATTTGCGTTTTACACACAAACTTTACCCCAATCACGATTTTAATTTTCGGCCTAGTGTCCCGCGCATTTTGTCCAAAATCATTTAGAAATCCGGAAAACAAACAAATTTTCAAGTTTTCCATCAAGCATCGTGCTTGTGATGAACAATGGACAGCGAAAAACTGAACTGAACTCGACCAACAATCAAACTTTGATCTTGAAACCTAAAAAATTCAACCACCTAGGTCGCTTTCCGAAGGTTTGCACTCAATTTGGTTTTAAAACCCAAAACACCTAGGTGTATCAAAACTCAACAACCTCAATAATCATGATCAAAATTTGACCGACTCAGACAGACAGACAACAACACACACTCTTAACCTTGTTAATCCTTCGGGCTCGTCTGTATTAGATTTTGATTCCACAGCCTCAAAACCGACGATCCACGGCGCTGAGTCCTTTCAACGCCTTGACCAGCAACCCAAGCTTTCACAAGCTCATCACGACTCCAAGCTTCATCACCGCCACAGCTCCATACAACTAGTTCCCATCGATAGCGTCGAGGATCTTGTTAGTCTCTTCCTAGGAGATCCAACTACACACCTCCACGGCGAAGACTTAGTAGTCTGATGAATAAAGTTTTATGTGTGATTATCTTTGTTGATCATGGATGCATACTAGACTTGACCAGAAATCAATGATTTATGCTTTGTCTTGAATTTGGACAAATTTTTCATTGTAGCAAATCTTTGATTTCTGTATCTGGCATCATTGAATGATAATTGAATGCTAACATCCGACAGGTGTTAATATACTAGATGGCAGACGTTCAATAGGCAGGACGTGACAAACATTGATCGAGTAGAATTAAATGATGACAATTTGATGAAGTTTTTGATAAAAGGTTCTTGAAGAAGTGACAAACTTTAGATCTGTGATAAAGGACCACTACACATAGATAACAAACTATATATATATATATTGATAATAATTTCCACCTGTATTTTCAATTCATCGATGCTGTTTGCAGTAACAGCAATTGATGTATCATCAGCAAACATGATTGTCTTGGCGTCTATGTAACTCGGTAGATCATTAATAAATAGTAAAAATAAAAGTGGTCCCAAGACAGATCCCTGTGGCACACCGATTCCGATATCCTTTGTGTTAGAAATGTAGTTGTTTAATCTCACAATTAATTTTCGTTCTGTCAAAAATGATCGTAGAAGGTCTAAAAAGGTGCCTCGAAAGCCGTAACATTCCATCTTGTCAACTATAAAATCAATATTGATAGTATCGAATGCTTTGGCTAGATCAAAGAATAGTCCAACAACATGGTTTCCTTCATCCAGATTTTGTATGACAAATTTAAAGAAACTGGTGGCAGCAGTTTCAACGGATTTATTTGGTCGAAATCCATGCTGACATTCTGATAACAGTTAATATTTATTTAAAAATATCACCATGCGATCAAATATGAGGCGCTCAAACATTTTTGACAATGAAGATATTAACGAGATTGGTCTATAGTTGTTTACATTCTGAGGGTTTGCTTTTTTATGTAGTGGAACAACCAATGCGACTTTTAAAACTGATGGATAGACTCCTTCGTCTATGGATTTATTATAAAGACGCACTAGCGGTTGTTCGATAGCTGTGAAAATACGTAATATGGTGTTAACTGAAAATCCGTCAATGCCTGCGGAGTCTTTTGAAGAGATTTTGTAAATAATATTTTGTATATCAGCTACGTCTATAGGCGGCATGAAGAAGGATGTTGACATTGCAGTATTTGCTTTAGTGCATTGCCAGGATAGTGATGGATAAACACGTTTAATATATTGACGAGGAATTTCGGAGAAGTAGTTAGCAAATTCTTCTGCGACTTCATTTTGTTTCACTATTTTGTTTTTATTTATTATTACGGAAATTTGTTTTGGTTGAGAGCATTTACCCAGAATTCGGTTTATTATTTTCCAAGCTTCTTTCATTTTATTATTTGCAGAATTTATTGTATTGAAGAAGTAGGACTTTTTTGTAATACTAACATTTATTGCGTGTTGGCGCTTTTTTATTTGCTGATTTTGCTGATTTGCTGAAGATGCTGATCACCCACTCTGCAACAAGCCCAATACAGATCTCGCAACTTCTTCCCCTCCTCTATGATTGCCGTTGTTATCCATTTGTTTTCAGGTTTAATAACAATTCGTTTTAGTTCCTCTGGCATAATATGGTTAAGTCCAAATGAGATTGTATTTAGGAATTCCTTAAAGCTTTTATCAACATTTTTTTGATGCACAAATCCAAAATTAAACTTGTAGAGCCAGTGTCGGAATTTATTGAAATTTTCTTCAGAGTAGATCCTAGAAAGTTTATAAATACACGTTTCTTTTTTTAACACTCTATTCTTTAATTCAAAAGCTTTTAACTTTAGATGTAAAATTTGACTTAGATGATCAGCAAGAACAGGTTCAACTGAGTTGTTTGTGAAAGTATTACTGTCTAGGTTTGTGGCTATGTAGTCTATTGCAGTACGCGTACAAGAGCCATCTGCTCTACCGCATATTCTTGTAGGCCCCATATTAATCACTTTTGTATTAAAACACCTTAGAAGATCTAGTAGAGTTCGTCTATCCATAGTATCTTTCATGAAGTCAATGCTAAAATCACCACAGAGAATAACATAATTATTAAGATTTTGTACATGGCTTAAAGTGTTTTTGAGTTGATGAAGAAAAATTTTTAAATTACCTTTGGTTGATTTATAACAAGTCACTAACGAAATTCGTGTATTGAGTACCATTAGATTTATACCAAAAGTTTCGAAATCTAGTTCAGTAGAAAACTTTTGAATATTCAGATCAGACACTTGTAAATTTTGACGTACATAAATCGCAACCCCTCCATGTTTATGGAAGCTTCTGCAGAAGCTAGAAACAAGAACGAAGTTGCTTAGCACGATTGAACTTATTTCAATTTGTGGACACCAGTGCTCGGATATACATAACACATTTATATTTTCACGTAGAATGTAGAGTTCCACAAGTTCAAATTTGTTTTTTATAGATTGAACATTAACATGTGCAATATTAAGCAATTTGATACTTTTCTTCTGAAATTGATTATTTATAGTTTCTTTGTGGTCTTCTCTAACCGTAGTAAAAAACGATTTACACAGGTATTTCTTGGCCATGTCTCAGGTTTCATTATGTTATCCAGGTCTTCTATTGGTACCGAAACCTTAAACGATGAGTATTCGTCTGGGTATTTTGAAGTAAGTTTCTTACACGTTACTTTATTAAATTTTCGATTATTCAGATATTGTGTTATATCACTTACAGATAAGGTTGGGTCCAGCCGGTACACATGCAGGTGGCAATATCTTGTGGCTGCCTTTATCTGGGTAGTTTCATCATTTGTACCTTGAATAATCTTCGATTTCCTTGTACCCCTTTTTCTATAATGTTGTGTCTCCCATTTATCATTATCTATTTTGTTTTCGTTTATATGTAGATTTGGCTCATTTCTTTTCTTAATCGTTCCAGTTTTTGTGTTATTGTTTTTTCCAGTACTGCGCCCATCCTTGGCGGGATATGTTTCGGCCTTATCAGGCCGTTCGCTTGAACCACTATCACTGCTTATCGATAGAGTCCGCTCTCTTTGGTTTAATTTCTGCGGAATGATTGATTTTTCCCGCGTAGTAGCACACGCTGAGGCAGATAACATTTTATTTTTCTCCATTAATTATTTGACTTCCTTAGTTAAGTTTGCAATTAGTATATGCAAAGGCTCAACGTGTTTTTTTATAATCCCTGACATTATGTTTTCGAAATCTGGACTCTCAAGAAAAGTCGTTAAGATTTCGAAATGCTTTTCCGAGGGAACATTTGATCTCAATTCTCTCATTTTGAAGATTGAGTTAAGATTTTTTTATTTGCAATAAACTTTTTTTAAGTTACCACAAACAGTTTTTTTCTTTTATTTTCTTTAACAATTAAATTTTTGAATTGTTCGAACGTCTACTCTCGCTGAACGTCGCACTTGAACTCGCACCTTGAAAAAGGGGAACCTTTTGTTTCCAGTCTGTGAATAGAGTATAAGACGAAGCAATAGTTTGCCTTGAGAAATGCAAGGTGCTAGTTCGTACTTTTAACATTCATTTCTGAAATTTTCGAAAACGGCGCTGGAATAACTGATTTCGTAAATTATATCTTTAATACCGGCAAAATTATCAGCATAAAAAGAAATTTTATAAACCTTCTTGTACAAATCGGTTAATCGGTAAATGATTAGTTTTTTTTCAAGTTGTTTCGATGAAATTAAATATGATTTTCCAAAATGGTCTTCATGAAAAATTCCTTTTAACAAATGGACAATATAACGGCCACATTTGTCAGTACTTTCATCTACGATTGAATAAACAAAATTATTGCCGAGTAGTTAATTTCCAACATTTTTTTAATATAATAAGAATTTGCATACTTGTTTTAAGCTACTCTTAAGGTCAGGTATATTATGATTACAATATTTTTGTAAAAATGATTTTAAATTAACGATATTTAACTTTTTCAATGTATTAGTAAATTGGTGGTCGGTATGTAGGTATTTCCAGAAAAAAAATGTAATAACGACTTAAATATGCAAGAATATGCAGCTTTTCATGAAATATGCACGAGCATACCCAAATATGCAATATATGCAATTACTAATTAGCGTTAATTAACTCTAATCAATGTAATTCGCCCACATAATTAACTATATTTATATACATATATATATATATATATATATATATATATATATATATATATATATATATATATATATATATATATATATATACAAAAAATAAAATATATGCGCTGTGCATATAATCCGCCCTTTAATGATGACAATTTGATGAAGGCTTTGATAATATGTTCTTGATGAAGTCACAAACTTTAGGTCTGTGATGAAGGACACATTGAAAACAAGCTATACATTTATGAGGTTGTTCTTGACATCTAGATAACTTATATTCGCCTCTATAAATGTATAGATAACTATTTATACGAGAAATATCTAAATTCTGTTTCTAGATAATAATTTTTGGAGGTTATTTTTGACGTCTGTTTCTTTAATTTCCATAAATCTATAGATTACCAAGGACAAGACAAATATATATATTTGTTTTGTAATAATGTTTATGTTTACGTCTATCAATATAGGTAATTTCTAAGATAATTCCTTTTATTTATTGATTTGTGCCTATATTGATAACTTTTTCTGGATTTTTTTTGAACTTATCTATATTATGTTTTTTTTAAGTGCCATTTCTAGATGTGTTTTCTTTTCAGCGATTCCTGCTAGATAATTATCTATAATTATCTGTTCCTTACATGGACGTCATAGATAACTGTGTTATCTAGATTCTTGCAAGAGAAAGTTTTGTCTTCTACAATTTTGTCTACAATTTGGACAATTTGGTTCACTTAGAAAATTCTGATTACGCCTAGATTGCTTTGACTAGATAATTTTAGTTTCACATAGATAATTTTGACTGTCCATAGATAATTCTATATTCACTGTTTTCCACCAGTTTGCATAAAATATAGATGCAAATCATCTTCAGTTTTTGACTTAACTATGGCCATCTTCAAGTTTTGACCAAACTTATGACCATCTCTACATTTCGGCCTAGCTTATGACCATCTTTAAATTTGTGACTTAACTTGTGATTATCTCAAAACAGCTTAAAACCGAGATTTTGTCCGAAAGTTAGATCATCTTGACGCCTTAGCATACATTTTGATCATCAGATTTTTTTACTCATATTTTGACCACGTGACTGTTCATCTCCACTAATTTTTGACCTTCATTTCAGGTATTTGTACAAAAAAAAACTCATTTAGAAATAAATGTTGATACAAAGTAGGACCGAACGCCTTTTAATATCCATCTGTCTGTTGTATACAGAGCAAAATATTTTGGCTAGAAACATTTTCATTAACTTTTGGCAAAAAAATATTTCAATCAATTTAGACTAAAACCTTTTACCTAGATTAGAAAATCTTCCAAATTTTGACCTAAAACTCTTATACCTTGTCTAACAGATTTATGAAATTTTGTCCAAAAACTCTTGATCTTCTACCAAATTAGAACCAAATTATTTTTCCAAATTTAGATTCACAATTTTGCTTCATACATACTTCTAACATAATCTATGTGCATTTTTTTCAGCCAAACTGATATTTTGAACAAAAACTTTGGTGCAATTTTTACAAAAAATTTGCGTTTTACACTCAAACTTCACCACAATTATGATCTCAATTTTCGGCCAAGAACCACCCGTCATATTTTGTCCAAAATCATTTAGAAATTCGGAAAACCGAATTTTAGAGTTTTTCATCAGAAATCGTGCTTCAGATGAACAACGGACAGCAATACCCAAACTGAACTCGACCAAAAATCAAATTTTGATCTTGAAACCCTAAACATTCAACCATTAACCTCCTCCACGGCGAGGGCGTAGTAGGCTGATGAACAAGGATCATGTTTTAGGTTTGATGCTCTTTAGTGATCTTGGATGAATACCAGACATTACTAGAAACCAACGATTTCTGCTTTGTGTTGAATTCGTCCAATTTTTTAATCGAAGCAAATCCTTTATTTCTGGATCAATTAATCAACGATCGCTTCTTGGAATATTGATTGGATGACAAATGATGAAATATTTGATGACAGACATCAAAGTAAACATAAGTCTTTGATGAAGTAACTGTTTATTGATCTTGTATGAGTACCAGATAACAAGTCTTTAATAAAGAATGAGATGATAGGTTGAAGAATTATCACATGATAGTTATTTGATGACGAATCAGATAACCACTTCTAGATATCAGATAACCTCATCGAGCACTTTAATAAAGTGCTAGATGATAGATATTCGAAGAAATATTAAAATTTAGGTTTTTGTTGACGTATCAGGTGTTAGGGTCTTTGACGAAGCACTGGGTCATCGGTTTTTGAAGAATTATCGTATGATGATAACGTGTTAGATAATAAGTTTTTTTTTTATGAAGTAATAGATTTTCGACGAAATATAAGTTGTTTTGTCTTTGATGAAGTACTAGATATTTCAAGAAGTATTAGGCTGTAGCTCATTATAAAGTATCAGATGACTGTGACAGCTTAAAAATCGATTTTTGCTTTCATTTCGAGGTGTTTGTAGGCTTAAAGACATATTTATGCCTTCCAGAAGCTATTTTCTGAGGAAGAAGCCTGTAAAGAATTTTTTTTGGAAATGTTTTTGATCGAAGCCTAGGAGTTCCAAATTTGTGTTTTTGGGCGTTTCTGACGGTTTTTTTTTTGTTTTAAAGTCTCGATTTGAAATTTTGGTTTTGGGACCATTTTGTGAAGTAGTTTTGTCCAAATTTTGGACACAAATGCAAAAGTTTTTGAGAAGAAATTAACTGTGACAAAGAAATTTTGAGCGAAATCGTGTTGAGCTTGTCCAAAAATCGCATGTTTCTTAATAGCTTAAACCTTATAGGCTTAAATCTATGGCCATGGGATTCCCCAAGGTTTCAATTCAAGACGAAATCAGGAAATTTTGCACAAATTTGCTTTATTTACCTGTGAATATGATGGTACTGGAAATGCTGTAGAATATTCCAAAACGTTTAGAGTAGCCTATCAATCTGTCTAGTCTAGTCTTGACTGTTCGTTTTTGTCTTTTGTTCGATTTTGTCTGCCTATTCATGCATTCTTCTGTACCCTGACAAGTTTTGTTGATACTAAGTGCCGTGAAGATGTTGCAGTATGAAGGCGTGACAACATCTTCATGTTGAAACAACTTCGTGACGTGAGATGACGTGACTAATAATAAGTGACGTGAGGATGTTTCAGCATGAAGTTGTGACATCTTCATTTCGAAATAACTTAATGTTGAAATTAATTCAGTTTGAAATAACTTCATGTTGAAATAACTTCGTGACATCAAGATAACGTGACGTGGTAGTAAAAATTCAACAACATGAAATTATTTCAATATGATTTTGTTTTAACAAGAAGTTTCTTCAATATGAAGGTATTACAAACTGACGTTTGACGTCTTCTAGCCAGTGGGTATAAGCCTCCCGTTACTCCTTCCATATTTACGGTTTTCCGCTGTTTGCTACTAGTTTAGCCCGTGAAGTTTGAAATCGTCACTCCTTGTTAATGGGCGTCTAGCATTCCGTTTCTGAGTCCATGGCCTCCTCCCATAACCGTTTTTTACCATAAGCACACACGGGGCACGTGCCGAGGTCCCCCCTCGGTAGGGGGGAGGGTGGCGATAGGCCGATATTTTTGCTTAAACTATAGAAGTTTTAGTTTTCAATTTTATGTAGATATAACCGGAAAAAAGGTAGTATGTAGATCCGCATTTCGACATTATCTATGGTTCGAGAATTCCCGAAAGTGGCGTGATTTTGTTTTGGCTCAACAATTCTATTTTTATTGTCTTAAAATTATTTAAATTTTTAGTTTCTTTATTTCTAGGTTCTTAAAATTAGATATTTACATATTATAAGATTGCGATAAAGCGACCAATATGTTCTAACATCTGGTCGTGGCGCACTAATGGTTTTAAATGCGTTTTGGGGCTGTATTATGACCGCTACGTGCTTGCACCTGTTTGGTACCACTAATGGTTTTAAATGCATTTGTAAACAATGTAATATTTAAACTTACAAATTTTATATGTAAGTATTTATTTTCTGTAGTTGTAAATATTAAATATAGAAACAACTACTTGCACTTGGGGTTGGATTCTTATCTGCTGCGTTAAGAGATCTGAATGGTGTTAGTGGTTTCAATACGTAGGTGTCTACATCTCCCACATCGAATGATTTGATTGAAATTCTTTTGGTGTAAATTTTCCATTTAGGTACATTGAATCCTTGAAAATCGATAATAAATCGTCTAACCATATGTACGATATACAGGGTTATTATAAAAAAATAGACACCTTTGGTATTGTATAAAATAAAAATTATTTATGATATTGACATGCATTTTGCGCTGTCAGATTGAGAAACTGTAGAAGTTTCGATAGTACAGTTGGTAATACTGCCATAGCATAATAGCTAGGAGCAACAAACTCTACCGAGAATCCATATTGCGTACTTGAATTTGCCAAAACGAACTCCGTAACTGTTGTCCAACGACGAACACATTTTGGAAAATCTCCTATTAGACAGTCGATCTACGATTGGTACAATAAATTTGAAACGACAGGGTGTTTATGTAAAGGCAAAAGTCCAGCAAGACCTCGTTTGCCAGAAGAAACAGTGGAACATGTTCGTACTGTTTACCAACGAAGTCCACAACAGTGAACAACACTACAAGTTTGTAACTACAAATTCCGCAACCAACTGTGTGGAAAATTTTACGTAAACGACTTAAACTGATGCCTTACACATTGCAGTTGGTACAGCATCTACGTGAAGATGACAAGCTTAAACGTAAACATTTTTGCAATGAAATGCTGCAACTTAATGAAGAAGCTGAGTTTTGCTAGTGGGTAATTTTCAGTGACGAGTCAACGTTCTAAATAAGTGGCAAGGTTTTTAATTAATTAAAAAATTTTATTTAAAAAAAATTATGATTTTCGTAGTAAACACAACGTTTTTGTAATAAACAAAAAAAAATGTAGTAAACACAACGTCCAAATATGGGGGACTGATCCTCCGAGAGTTTTGGTGGAGCATTTGCGTGATTCTCCAAAAGTGAATGAGTTCTGTGCAGTATCTCGCACAAAGGTGTATGGTCCTTTCTTCTTTTAAGGACACACAGTAACGGGAGCAAAATATCATCAAATGTTCATCAATTGGTTGATGCCTTAACTGCATGAGGACGGGGGGAACTTTAGCTTCCAACAAGATGGAGCGCGTCGTCACCAGCACCGTGTCGTTAGAAATTATCTGGACGAAACACTTCCACAGAGCTGGAGAGGCCGTGCAACTGCCGACAACCGCGTTCTCGTACGGTGTCCACCAAGGAACCCCGATCATACACCGTGCGATTTTTTTCTATGGAGATTTGTGAAAGGCCTGGTTTACGACCCTCCGCTTCCTAGTGATTTAGATGAGTTAAAACAACAATGAGTTAAATCATGAGAGCTGTGGAAAATGTCAAAGCAGATATGCTACACCGGGTTTGGAATAAACTAGACTATTGCCTTGATGTGTGCCGTGTGACAGGAGGAGCCCATATTGAACACCTATGAGTTCCCAAAGTAAACTTTAAGAATCACTGTGTAAAATAGTTTAAACGAATTTATAATAACGTTACTAGTTTTGGATTAATAAAACATTGAATGTGTCTAAAGTGTATCTGTAGCATCTAAAGTGTATCTCTAGCACTTTGTCTCGAAAATGTATTTCTTTTGTAATAACCCTGTACTTTTTTCTCAGTATTGGCCCCAGCAACTTTTCCAAATGATTGATTCTTCTACCAAAACGTGCGAGCTTGCAGCTTGCCTCAACAACTCGATACCGTTTCTAGACTTGCACTGAGACTCAATAATAAAAAATTCAACAATATCTACCCCACCAGAGTTTGTTAAAAATGATACACTTTTCTTCTCCATAAGTTTAAAATAATTTTCTAACTATTACCGAGAATGGAGTTTACTCACGGCAGCTTCACACAAAATAAGGCAATAGGCTCGAGTATTTGACTTGAATGCCTGCGCAGCTTCAAATTTAATTTTTAAATCAACAATCAGCAGATGATTTAATGCTCTCGTTTTGTTTAGATACATCAAACACAAAAGAACATTATCCTTGAATTGAATCATATCTAATATTGGTTCATTTGTGCGACCATAGTAACTGCTTTGGAAAATGGAATACAGATAATAGAGTTGTACATAATCACCATTATTCTTATTAATGTTTAAGTTTTCATATGGGTATGTACCCGAGTCTAGGTCAATTTTCATATTTCGCCGTGATGCATTATCAAATTCCGAGGCGCTTTTTACATGGGTATCCCTTCGCCCATATTGCGGTGCAATTATAACATATCGCGGCTTCTTCAGAGCCGTAGATGTTTTTACAGACCAGATATCTCGGTCGATATTTTTTAAAGCAGGTAGTTCATACAACTCCCACTTACGAAATAGTATTAATATCCGTTTATCTTTCTTGAATGAATTGAATTGAACTTTGTCGTTGAGTTGGAGATGGGGAGTAAGCCCAGTAAATTTGATCAATATTGAATCTTATATTTGGATCTCCTTTGTAACAGCTCACGTCAGTTCTAGCTCGTAGTAGAATTAGTTCTTGCTTCACAGTAATTAATATTTTCGTATAATCCTCAGCAAAACCAAATAGATATTTCAATGGAATTAGAGCATAGTTTTTATCAAAGTGTAACATTTGTAGCAATTTTCTCCCACCCGCAAAGATCATTTATATGTTGATCTCGCTTACAATTTGTGTTGGAGAGTAATCCTTTTATCGTGTTTGTGATTCCCACATCTCGATTCTTGTCTACTTCAATTCCATTCATTTCATAACGAATTTCAACAAACAAGAACGAATATTCATTTTTCACAAACTCAAAATGGTGCGTAGTTCCAGGTGGAATGAGTTTCGGAAAATTAACGGTTAGGCTTACATAAATATAACTTTCACTGGAACAAGCGTAAAGGCCCGGATGTTGGATCGTAATACGAATCTCATCAATGTTTCTATAATTTTGAGCTACAGAATAAGACGTGTGAATTTCATTCTTTGTAATAGTATCCTCATAGTCAACTCTGAAGAATATATATATATATATATATATATATATATATATATATATATATATATATATATATATAAGCGATATTATTTTATCCATATTATCGCTTTAAATTATACCCTAGAGATAATAGTTTATTTTTTAAAATAGGTGTTAACTCTTTGAGATCTAAATGTCGAGTAATGCAATTGTGCACCATAACATATACTTTTTATCGTTTTCCGTGAAAATTAATTTCCATCTCTCACTTAACACTATTCAGCTCTAAACGTACTAGTATTTTTTTACCACTAAAATTGACAGGGTAGCCGTCTTGATCGAGAATTGTAAATGTGATGTTATCGCTCGAGCGTTTATTGGTAAGTAAATAATATTTAGTGGTTTAATATCTATTGCGATCCCGGGATCAACATTAGGTGAACATTCAAATATAGCATGTGATAGCGTGTTATCGTAATAAACGCCATGCACAATGCTACAATAAACTCGAATACTATTAACTTTTATAATTTCAACTGGTAAATCTGACTCACGTATTTGATTGGCTGTTACCTTTCTTGCAGAAAAGCCCAAAAATCTCTCTATTAAGCGACAAGCAGTGAAATCAATATCATATTTACTCTTTATTTCATACTATAGCGCAGTGTTTCTCAAACTCATTTGTCTCATCGCCCACATATATATATATATATTTATATATATATATATATATATATATATATATATATATATATATATATATATATATATATATATAAATATAAATATATATATATATATATATATATATATATATAGATATATATATATATATATATATATATATATATATATATATATATATATATATATATATAAGGCATTGAGCGCAAAAGCGGACTAACCCCAACATATATAAAACTGAGTTATTGTGACATGCAAAATAATTGGATTATAAGGAATTTTTCTTCGATTTTTCTTCGTTTTTGTATTTGTTCATGTTATGTAGCTTCTGATTCTATGCAAGATGTCTTTTATTGGAAACAGAACTAGTTACCCCAATAGTTATTGAAAAACATGATTTTGATGTGGGTTAGTTCACTTTTGAATTGGCTTGTTTTAAATTTTTATAGGATAGTCCGTTAACAAATTCATTTAAATCCTAGAGTACGACTTATTAAAACCAAAACTTATTACAAAATTTGATTACACATCTTCTTCACTACAAAAATCAAGTACAGGTACCTCATTTACATCATTGTTGATGGTTGCATGATAAATAGGTGGAATATATTCCAACAAACTAAGGTCGTTCTTTTTAAGTACATCTATTTTTGTATCAGTTTGGAGTATCTTTTGCCGATATCAACTTTATGAAACAGCACGTCAATATTGTATGAATATTTGAAATAGATTTTAAACGGCTCTTCTCTTACAAAACGTAACCATTGAATCAATATGTTCGAGATTTATTAACAACTTTGATCATTGTAAATAAAAATGATGAGTGTAAGTCATAATTTCCTAGCTTATAAAACTCGTTAAATATTTGAATTTGCCACTCTTCATCTTCGAATAACACTTGTTACTGCAACAGTATGCACCTGTTTTTGGTTGTTTTTAGGTACAAGATTACCCTTCGAATTAACATATTCTTCACCATGTGAAGCCATTTCAAACTCATTTCAAAATATTGTGCCAATATTTTGAAATTCAATTGAAAGAAGCTTTTTTTTCTCTTTCTAGAGTAAAAGTATTTTGACTTAGCAAGTATTTCATAGGATACTGAAAATTTTTCAGTTCTATCGAAATTTTTATTATAAAACAACGAACATACTTAAATATTTATTAGAAATCTAGCAACCTAAAGTATAGGTCTGAGAACCTATTTAGATTAATAATATTAAATGAATTTTTAAATAATTAGCAACAATAATTGTGATAGTTTTTGAAATATTTCAAATAAAAATGAACATGCGGGGATCCCTGTAGAAAGAAAAATTCGTGAAAAGAAAGTGAAGGCATTATAATTTTTACAGAAATAAAATTATATAATTTTTTTTTAGAATTTTGAAAAGTTGGCAGATTTTTTTTTTCAAGGTAGTACATTTGGGTAAGACACTAAAAGGTAGTAGATCTACGGAAAAGTTGGTAGAGTTAGTAACGCTGGCTGGGTATGTGTGCGTGCGATTATCGATACTCGACCAGCAGCGAATAGCAGACGAGCGTGGCCGGTTGTATAATACTGAACACGGAAAAATTTTGTTGAACATATTGATTTGTTTTAAATTAACAGAAATACATTGTATAGCTCGTGATACCTACCGCCCCCTGGCTACCTACCGCCCCTGGCTACCTAGCGACCCCCAAAACGACGCCATCGCCCACTGGGGGGCGATATCCACCACTTTGAGAAACGCTGCTTTAGGATATTATTGCTGGACCTTATCTCGCCTGATCTTCTCGCCATGTTTGCAGAAAGAGTTCAATGTCTGTTATCTCATATGAGCTAGTTGGTATTTGAATTTGTTTTCCGTCCTCGTACTCAAATACATTATTACGATCTTCTTCAATATTCGGAATAATATTGTGCGTGTGAAATCCAATGAGTCTATCGGTGGATAATAATTCACAGAGAACACATCTGTGGTACTTTGCAGTGTGAATGTCTAAGACAAGTCAGACGGGTTTATATAGTTGCTATCGGTTTTAAGACCTGATTATATTCTGATTAAAAGCTGACCGGAAGTGAAGATGGAGGGTCCAGAACATGACATATTTCCCTACTAAGATTTCGTTTTGCAGTACCCAACCACATTCCTGACGTTGTAAATCATTGCCTAACCAAGTTTGAATTTGGTAGAAGACACGATTAATGTGTTGATGACCTGATGCACTAGTTGGTGGTAGATAAGATTTAATATATTATGTGTATTGAAAGTAATCAATGTTGCCCTCAGATAGTGAAGCATTATACACAGCCAAGAAAAGTTGAGTTCCATTTTCATATAATATTGGCAAACCAAAATTTTTTTCTTGAAATTCTTGAGCCAGACGACCCAAATTAGGTAATTTTCCTAATGTTGTGATTACTCTTTTCTTTCCAAAAAAGAGCAGACGTCGTGTCTCAACCACTGAATATGTGTAAGAATAAAATGTGTTCTTTACAACGGAGATATTTTTCAAAACTTGTAGTGAAGTATAGTTGTGTTTGAACGTTGCCTTTACCAATCTATTAAGTAAATTTCTGGTTCATGTGATTTAGTACGTCGAAAAAAAATTACTAATAAAACAATGTCTTCACCTATGATGACAGCAGTTCTTTGTAGTTCTGATTTCTCAATAACTGTTTCGACAATAAGGATATCAGCATCGTCTGTGACTTCTTTCGTAGCGATATTAGCAATTTTCAATCTCTCAACGAGCATGTCGATTTGGTTTTCTTTATTAACTCGATTTGATAAAAAAAGTTTTTAGCTGATGAGAGCTACCATTTACTTCATTATTTAATTATTTGTTTGTAAAAGGCTAGTCAACAAGGGTTCAGTGGGGTAGTGATGTGTCTCAGGTAGCCTCTCCTACTCAAAAGTCAAGTCTCATTTTCACGTTGGTGAACCCTATTTCCACAGACGAGGCTCTGGCGACCGAGTCGAGGCGGTATAACCTCTAACGTGGGAGTGGACAACGACCCGGAAGGCGGAAGAGACTAGGAAGTCCAACGGCAGACGGGACGGAAGATCCATGTTATAGGACAGCAGCTGTGACATTACCAAACCAAGACTATCGACAAATAATGTCCCTAAAGGCTTGGGACAGGCAATTGCTTTCGACAAACACATATTGATTCCTTCGGCTGTGCCACTGCGGTGCAGAAAGCAAAGAGAAACTACTGCAATATAAGTTTCAAGAATTACCACAATGATGAGTAGTGAAAGAGAAACGGCCCCGAGTTCCCAGCGTCCCTGTAATGGGAAAGGGGTGCAAGGAATCTCCGGGTGGGATTGAAATAGGAATAAGATTAAAAATACGACCTTGAACCGTATAGCAACATGGAGTATCCGAACTCTCTATAAAGCTGGGAAGGTAACAAACGTTGCCCTAGAGATGCGCAAAATAGGTATGTACACTCAGGATGCAACAGCGGAGAACACTGGCATGGTGTATGCATTATGATAAAAAAAGAGCTTCTACAACACGTCAATAACTTCATACCCTTCAATAAGAAGATGGTCTTGATTCAAATACGCACCAGCCCAATAAATAAAATTATATATAAATAAATATATGCCCCTACAGCCGACAGCGATGAACAAACTGTAGAGAAGTTCTACTCGGATTTGGATGAATTAACCAAAAACCTGAAGAAACACGAACTCAATATAATCATGGGGATTTTAAAGCCAAGGTTGATAGGGGTAGAGTTGGGAATGTTTTGGGGGATTTTGGTCTAGGAGATAGGAATGAAAGAGATGACAGGCTCATACAATGTTGCCAGGAAAAAGAGTTGGTTATTAAACACCTTTTTTGAACTACCCCCTCGACGACTCCCTATCCCTGTCAGCCAATATAAAAATGCGATTGAGGAAACTGCAGCGATCGATAAGGCCAAAGAGTGAACTTAGAAAATCTCAAAAAAGAACCATACCAAGCGCAGTTCAATGGACTAATTGCGAGGGATTTATCCGAGGCATCAACAAAAATATTGATTCTGCCTGGGACAAGGTTAAAACAACAATGCTGAATGTGGGGAAGCAAGTCGTGGGCAGGAAGGATCAAAAAGCGACAAAGCCATGGATGAACCAGGATATCATTAACCTTATGGAAGAAAAGCGTAACAAAAACACCAACAAAAGAAATACATACAATTAAAACGACAAATACAACATAACATAAGGAGGGCCAAAGAAAAATGGATTTAAGAAAAGTGCCGTGAAATGGAGGAGCTACATAACAAGCGCGATGCATTCAATATGCATAATAAGCTAAACGAGCTTACAGAACATAAGAGAAAAAAATACCAATGGTCACAAGAAACATACACGGAAATATTCTGCAAACAAAGGAAGATAAAGAGCGAACCTGGGAAGAATACGTGACAAACCTGTTTGCAGCGGAACGAGAGGATTCAATGGAGGAAGATGGACAGGCGGATCATTTAGGTATTCTTAAATCGGAAGTGGAATATGCGATTAGGACAGCAAAAAACAACAAAGCTGTAGGACCCGCCAACATTCCGATAGAAATGTGGAAAGCATTGGACGACACAAACTTGTCCAGCCTTACAGAATTTCTAAATAGAATATATGAAACAGGTGAAATTCCAAGAGAGTGGCTTTCAGTGTTTATTCCTCTACTAAAAAAATACAATCCTAAGTCATGTGACGAAGCCACACATTGAAAATCCTCTTAAAAAATATCCAACAGAGAATATACCGCAAATGTGAAGACCAATTGGATGGAATGCAGTTTAGTTTCAGAGAAGGATTAGGAACTAGAGAGGCTCTGTTCGCTCTAGAAGTAATGCTTCAGAGGTGTAGAGAGTACAATAAAAATTTATTCGTCTGTTTCATCGACTTCCAAAAGGCCATTGATAGAGTCCAACACAACAAGCTTATCGAGAACCTAAAAGTATTAATTTGGATCAAAGCGACATACGATTCATAAAAAAGTTATACTTTAACCAAACAGTAATAGTGCGGGTTGGTGACGGTGATATGGAGACGGACGAAATCATAGTCCTGAAAGGCGTCCGACAAGGCTGCATCTAGGGCTTCCAATACCGGAATCCCGGGATACCGAAAACCGGGATTTTAGTCTATTTTTTCCGGTATTAGAAAACCAGTATTTCGGTATTTGCATAAAATATATTATTTTTTATTTATATTAGATATTTCAATAGATCTTTTCATAGTTGAATTTTTTTTGGCGCGTGTGTCAAATTCCGCCATGTTATTTGTCAAAAAGTGCCCAAACTTTTTTACTAAATATGTGCCCGAAACTTTCATATTCCCGCGTTTTAAACTTGGCGGATGCGCATGCGCTTAACTAACCGTAAAAAGTTCTAACACAGAATAAGAACAAGAATAATAAATTAAATGAAATACAAAGATTCGGTCTAGTCTGAACGACGAAACAATTCATTGTCTTTGTTTTTTACGGGCATATTTTAATAAAACAAACTCGAATTGCGAAATGTAGTAAAGTTTAAGACAATTTTGTCCCGAATGTTTGCTATAAATAATTTGTTTTTTATATAGAGAGGGAGCAAACAAATGTTTAATTTTAATACTTAGTTCATTTAAATAGCGTTCTATTTTTTTGTAAAATTTATAGCTAAAGAAATATATTTTTAAGTTCTCCTTTTGTTTTCTTTTTAATTAACCACCATTATCATTGATATTTATAAAAGTCTGACGAAAAGATTTTTTCTGATAATACCGGTATCAATACCGGCATTTCGGTTTTAAAAACAAATAATGCCAAAATACCGGTTTTAATTTTTCGGTCCGGTATTGGAAGCCCTAGCTGCATCCTGTCCCCGCAACTGTTCAGTCTTGAGAGAAGAGAAGGGGTAAATATTGGAGTGGCACTAATTAATAATATTAGATTCGCGGACGATACTGCAATAATGGCGGAAAGTGGAGAAGAGCTACAAACACTATTAGAGAGAGTTAACCAAGCGTGCGAGGAAGTAGGACTTACTATTAACATAGAAAAAACGAAATGCATGGTAATAAGTAAAAACCCAAATATTTACCCTGTTATCACACTAAATGGAAAGCAAGTCGAGCGGGTTCAAAAAAACAAATTTCTTAATAAGTCATTAATGAACAGTCATTAATGACCTTCTAGTTCCAGATGAAGTAATCTAGATCAGGATAGAAATGGCTCGAAAGACATTTATTGCATACTCTTCAATGTTAACAAATAGAAGTTGTGTCTGCGAATTAGACTAGGGTTATTCTTATTGTTATTTGTGGTCAGTGTTTCTGTACGGGGTGGAAACCTGGACCTTAAAAGCCCAAACTATCAAAAAGCTTGAAGCGTTTGAGATGTGGATATATAGGCGCATGCTAAAGATACCCTAGACACATAGAATAATGAACGAAGAAGTACTAAGGCGCATCGGACATGAAAGGAAGATATTAAAAAATATCAATATACGCAAAACAGCATACATAGGTCATATTCTGCGCAACGACAAATATATACTGCTACAAAACTTAATGCTGGGAAGAATAGAGGGGAAGAAGGGAATAGAAAGAAAAATCCTGTCTCCTGGATTAAAAAGAAAATCCTGGCTCCGTAATATAAGAGAGTGGACAGGAATGAATGTTGAAGAACTGTTCCATGTGGCAAGAAACAGAGACGCATTCAGAAAGTAAGTAATATTTGATGAGTATTTGATTTAAAAGAAATATAAATGTATGTATAAGGTATTAAATTCTCATTTAAGTAATATTTAATAAGCAATTAAGTAAAAAAAAACGGTATAATACATTGGGATTCAGGATTAACCTTGCGCTAGGGTACGTATCGCTCAGCGCTCCACACTCTGCGTCCTATATCTCAAAAACAGTTCGACGTATAAAAAAATGTTTTAGATGAAATTTGTGGGGAATTTTTCTCTACAACTTTTGTAACAAATGTAAATACGACAGGGGGCTGAGGATAACGAGATTAAAAAAAACTGATTTTTTCGACCTTTTACCTTGAATATCTAAGGACGCTCACATGTTGGCATATGTGACATATGCTAAAATAAAAGAATATTCAAAAATTCAGCTTCTTCCGTTAGATTACGAGATTGAGCCCTTTTTTTACTAAGATGACTGGACTACTTGTACTTCAACTAAAAGTGAAATGTAGATTAACGGGAACTTCATATAATAAAATAAATGTATTTATACCTGCAAAGAAATATTAAAAAATCATATTTAAGAATTTCAATGCCAAGGCCCTAGGGCGCTAATTCGTTTATAGCCTAGGGCGCCAAAACTGATAAGAACCGCACTGCGTGTATTATCGCAGTGGTGTATCGAATAAAGCATTTTGTTTCCTTCAAAATATATAAACTAAACTCGTCTTATTAACTATTACCCTCCCCATAAGCTCACATACTCGACTACACATTAATACACATAGACTAGACAAGAGCAGATACGAATAAACAAGACTAGACAAGATTAGACAATACTAGACAAGACTAGAGAAGGCTAGACAAGTCTGGACAAGACTAGACAATACTAGACTAGACCAGATAAGAATAGACAAGACTAGACAAGACTAGACTAGACACGACTAGACAAGACAAGACTAGACTAGACAAGACTAGACTAGACGAGACAAGACCAGACAAGACGAGACAAGACTATACACGACTAGACAGGACTAGTCAAGACTAGAAAAGACTAGACAAGAATAGACAAGACTAGACAAGACTAGAAAAGACTAGACAAGATCAGATAAAAATTTACAAGACTTGACAAGACCAGGCTAAACTAGACTAGACCAAACAAGACTCGTCAAGACTGAACAAGACTGGACAAGCCTAGACAAGTTTAAACTAGACTAGACCAGAAAAGACTAGACAAGACTAAACAAGACTAGACAAGACTATACATGATCAGACAAGAATGGACAAAAATTGACAAGACTGAACAAGACTGGACAAGACTAGAGTGAACAGGAGTGAACAGACTAATGTTTGATTAACTAGACAAGACTAGAGGAGAGTCAAGACCGTACAAAACCGTACAAGATCGGATAAAACCAGACAAGATAGGACAAGGCAATAAGGGAGAAAACCGGACAGGAATAGACAAGACTGAACAAGATTGGACAGGACTGGACAGGACTTGACAAGAGTAGATAAAACTGAATAAGACTAATGTTTGAACGTCTGCAAGTCGATACCATTTTTTAAATAAAGTGGTTACTGGTGATGAGAACTTGATCATCGTGTACGATTCTGATACAAAGTGCGGAGTGGCACACCGCCTCATTTCGAATGTCGAAGAAAGCTTGCATGGGCAAGTCACGAATGCTCAGTGTTTTCTTAATGCCAAAGGAGTGATCCATAAAGAGTTTGTTCCTGCCAGACAGACTGCCACAGCACGGATTTACGCTGAAGTGCTACGCCGTTTGAAGGATAGAGTCCGCCGCGCCTGTCAGGAGCTCAAAGACGATTTGGTTCTTCACCACGACAAAACTCGCCACCATACATCGCTCGCCGCGGGCGAAGTCTTGGTCAAGTTCAACACTTCCGCAGACCCGACCTACCTCCGAGCGACATGTTTTGGTTCCCACAAATCGAAAGAGACCTGAAAGATAAGCGATTCGATGCGATTCCAGCGATCCAGACAGCTTTGACGAAGTTCCTTGCCAGGCTTCCGCGAGTGGGGGTTCCAGAGAACCTATGAACATTGAAATAAATGCTAGCAGCGGTGTGTTGAAGCACACTACGACTTTCGTCGTTTCTTCGCAGACTTTCAGTTTGCTGTCTTGAAACCGGTCTTGAAGCTTTGTGGACGCACCCGGTACCAAAAATAAAAATAATAAATTGGCGATAAAATCGAATTAGTAAAACCGTTATTATTTCTGCATTAACCCAGCTACTCTAAACTCTTTATTTACATAAACTACAATAGAAGCTTGAAAACTTGGCGTTATTTTTAATAGTATTTACCAAGTTTTGAGATTTATTACAAAATAATCAAATATATTGTATAACGTATCATTTAGTAAATCGCAAATGTGTTTGCACACTAAATTGTTTTTAAATAATACATGAAATATCTACTTCCCCCTTCCGCACTGTGTGCGATTAGGGGTTCGATTTTTTGAGTTTTATTTGTCTCTCGTCATTTTCTTTTTCCGTTATTATTTTTTTTACCATTTTGTGGAAAGTCGTCCATTGTTCCTGCGAACCTAACTGCTGTGCCATAATATTTCAAACATTTCTCTCTCGTTGTCCCTTCTCGAACACTCAACTATAGTATAGGTAACAATATCGGCCAACCCACAGTATACGTAATCTACGTCATATGCTCGAAAACAACCGTGGTCCGTAAGGACCTGGGTGAGCTAGTATGAATTTTCCCCGTGTCGTCGAGTAGTGCAGGTGTCAAAGTCCGAGATGATGATCATCGTTCTCTGACCTTTTGTTGAATTATTCTACTTTTTCTGAACTTCTGAGTGAGTTTGGTATCGGCCTCACTTTTAGATGTTTTCTTTTTGCCTGCCTCATATCGATAATTTCTATACTTGCAATAACCAAAACAGCAGTGGTGTGATACTGTACGGTAGACACTGCAGACTCACTCGTTTATTCATTTAATTCGCTTATTCCTCTTTTATTGAAGGCCTGTACCCATATGTGAGCTCTATAAGGCATAGCAGAGTGGGCCACAGTGCTTAGGAGCCTGCGTTTACTCTCTCTAGCATACTCTATCCCCACTCTATCCCCACATTGGGCATTAGTTTTTAGAGTGCCGCAGATGTTTTTATGCCAGTTTCCGCTGCTTTTTATGAGCTTTGTTATGTCCTTTGTCGAAAACCGATTGTTTGTTGCTTTAACCGCTTTATGTCCTTTGTTCATTTGGATGCCAAGGTATTTTAGGCAGTCCTTTGGCATAATGTCCACACCCGTTACTTTGAAATATATAGGATCCAACTTTCTATATCCCGTTAACATCACCGCTTCGGACTTTTCCGGCGGTGGAGGGATTTTGATGACACCCATTTAGTAATTTATTCAATAACCAAGTTAGCTCTGTGCATAGTACCTCTTTCATTCTTTCCCACTAAAGTGGGGTCCAGGTCGTCCGCAAAACCGATTATGTTAACTCCCTTAGGTAGCTTAAGAATGAGGACAGCAACGTACAATACGTTCCACAGGGTTGGTCCCGTTACTGAGCCCGGTGGGGCACCACTACTGACGTCCCATATTTTAACATCGTTTTCAGTACGGAGGTTGATGCGACGATCGCAGAAGTAGCTACCTATCATTATTTGTATACATGGAGTTATATATCTTTTCGTTAATTTAAACATGATTTGCTGCCAGGCGGCCGAGCTAAAGACATTCCTGATGTCTAGCATTATAAGCGCACATATTTTCCTGGTCCGTTTTCTACCTTCTTTTGCCTTTTCAGAAATATTTATGACGTATATTACGGCATCTATTGTAGATCTAGCTTCTCTAAGTCCCAATTGTCGTTCAGATAGGTTCATTCCGCTTTCTAGTTCTTTTGTTAGACGTGCTAAAGTTAGGTGTTGTAGCATTTTGCCAGCGAAGATACAGAGGGGCCGTTATGAAAAAGGCACACCCAGGTACTGGCTTGTTTCCTTAACAATTCCAAACCAATGCCACTTTCATCCATACACTTCTTCCATTCTTGTCCTAGCCTTTTCTCCTGTTCCTTCCATTCATTCCTTGTACATTCTTCTATCCAATGTTCCCATCTATCCTCTCCAGCCCCACAAACTGTGCACTTCCGATATTCTTCACTCATCCAATATTTCCTACCACGCTCTTCACTTCCACACCTAAACCTTGCCAGTATGACCTGCGTGTCTGCCTCTTTCGTTGAGTATAAATAGGTAGGTAAACGACCAAGCACCTGAATCTTTGCATATTCTTTGAAAAATCTACTGTTTGCAATTTGGTCTTGGCGTTCCTGTAACTCTACCTCTACTAATCGCTCACCTAGCATTTCCACCCAGTTTGCCCCTTCCCTCTTAAGTTTTTCTAGTCCCTCGCCAGATATCCCTGCTCTTTCATATAATTTCCTTTTATTCATTCCCCACGCATTCCCATTCTTCCCTCTTTCACCCTCCTGATTTGCCATTCTAAATACCTCTTTTATTATTCTTTCATCCCCCATTTCACTCACCTTGTATTCATATCTTATCACCCTGTTTGCCGCTAAAACGGCCACTTTGTGGGCATTCACCTCTTGCAGAACTATGTAGCCTGGTGTCGATTTGTCTAACTTTAGGAATTTCTTGTAGAAGTTTTGTTGAACCCTCTCTATCTTCTCTTCCTCTCTAATCCCCCATACTTCCGAACCATAGGTCAAAACACTTCTCACACACACTTTCCATATTACCTCCGCCGCCCTAAAGTTCCCTTCAAAACTAGATCTCCATCCCTTCCACATGCGTTCTGCCGCCACCCACGCTTTTTTTGACACATAATCCACATGCTCCCTATTAGTGCACCCAGTTCAAAACACATATCCTAAATACCTAAACTTTTGCACCTCCTCAATTTCCTTTCCTAGCCATTCGAAACATTCTTTCCTATATTTACCTCCCCTTTTAAAACGCATCTATTTAGTTTTTCCCACGTTTACATTTAGCTCTCTCTTTTTAAAATAACCTCTCAGCCTTTCAATCAACTCCTTCATTTCTCCTGCGGTTTTAGCGAACACTACCATGTTCTGGTATTGTCTTATATGATGTTTTCTGGACTTCTGTTCTTGACTGTCTGTTCCTCTCTGCCATTGTCTGTTTTTTCTGCCCTTGTCTACTCTTGTCTGGTCGCGACTGATCTTATCTGGTCTTGTATGGTTTTTTCACGTCTTGTCTGGTCTTGTCTCGTCTTGTTTGGTCTCGTCTGGTTTTGTCTGGTCTTGTCTGGTCAAGTCTGGTATTGTATAGTCATGTCTGGTCTTGTTTGATCTGATATGCTCTTCTTACGTCTTGTTTAGTTTTGTCTAGTATTCTGTTGTCTTGTCTAGTATTGTCTGACCTTCTCTTGTCTTATATGATCTTATTCTACCATCTAGTTTTAATCGACAACTTATTTTCGCAGTTTTAATTAAGAATATGATGGAAGCTTAATAAATATAGCAATTACTTTTCTAAATACGTAATTAAAACATGACGATCTTTTCAAAATAAGATTTCACCTGAAATTATGAGCAACATCCAAGGACATTTCGGAGTAAGTTAATTATGTGGACGAATTGCATTGATTAGAGTTAATTAACGCTAATTAGAAATTGCATATATTGCATATTTTGGCATGCTCATGCATATTTCATCAAAAGTTGCATATTCTTGCATATTTAAGTGGTTATTTTTTTTTTTTCTGGAAGTACATACGAAAAAGTTAAATAAAATTAATTTAAAATCATTTTTACAAAAATATTGTGAACATAATATATACCTGACGAGAGTACCTTAAGAAACAATTATTTAAATTCTTATAATATTCAAACAATGTTGGAAATTAGACGACAAAGTACCGACAAATGTGGGCATTATATTGCCCATTTGTTAATAGGAATTCTTCATGAAGACCATTTTGGAAAATCATATTTAATTTCATTGCAACCACTTGAATGAACTAATCATTTAACAATTGCCCGATTTGTACAAGAAGGTTTATCAAATTTCCCTTTACCCTGTGAAAAAAATTTACTTATGTTGTTAGACCCTACATGTTAAAAGCAGTTCAATTTTTTTTTTATTGTAACATTATTCACACAACTGTGTAGCTCGTTGCTAAATTTTGCTAGTTGCTAAAATCTGCTAGATTTTTTGTTGTTTACGATTTAATTAGTAATGTCAAAAATATATTTTGAAAACTCCTTTTGATAAATATTCCAATTTTATAAGGTGACCGAATGTTCAACTGCCTCCTGAACCTATAATTACCAGATGGGGTACGCGGTTAGACGCAGCAAATTTTAATGCTGATAATTTTGCAGGTATTAAAGATATAATTCTTGAAAATATTAGATGGCCATAATTATTTCTAACTTTTCTTCATCAATTCTTGTCAAAGCTTTGTATATTGCATATATGGTCGAATTGAGTGCACAATTCCAGAAAAATCGATGCATATATATGCGCATACATTTCGTTTTTTGTGCTTATAATCCGTCCTCTAGTAATCACATTCCAGAACAGATGATTGTCGAAGATTTAGTCTAATAGGCAATTAAGCAACTGTTAAGACAGATTAACTTTCAGCCAAGCAATTAGTTGCTCGATTGAAATGTTTGTGGGTGAACAGCGCGTTTATACAAATGTCAATAGTTTAAATTTGCAATCATGCAATTTACTTTGAGTTAAATAACTGTAAGTAAAATATACGTTCAACTAAATTACCAAAATCTATAAATTAAGATTAAGTATTTATTATTCTTATATTTTCTTTACTTTAGAATAAATTATATTATTATACGGGGAAATGGGAACCCTCTCGTTATAAAACGGAGAGACGTGCGCTAGGTGGGTTTGAAATTTCTAGGCTCATAGCATTTCACTGACACCATCATGGAGCCGTGTAGCCCAGACAATCATTTGTATCTACCTATAACGACAAAGTCATATAATCTGACACATTGTGCTGATTTACCAACAATTTCTTAAGCGAATAAATTGCAACATTATATTGTCTCCAATAATAATACGTCAAATGACATGACTGTAAAATAATTGCCATTTTTTGTGTTAAATCGCTAATTATTTTTAAACAAATATGTAGTTGATGCCCTTTTGAAGTTATCAAATTTATAATGTATGCATAATTATATACAAACATATTGATTTATAAAAACGAACGATTTTTTTTTAATTGAAACTTAAAATTTCATTGTCTATGGCCTAAATTGTCAAAATTTGAATATTTTGTAAAAAAAAGAAAGTTTTACCTTTTTTATCTTCTGGTATTCCTGTGAATGATTTATTTCAATCGATGGGGTAAAATTTTCTTGCAAAAAAATCTCAAACATTTTGGCATTTACCTTTGTCTTCGGTCTCTTCGTTTTCTAAAATTGAAACTGAAAAAAGTCTTTTAGAGGTTAGTTTACTCTAACAATAAGAATATTTTTATTTAACAATATTTTTCATTTCTTTTACATGCTCAGTATTTACATATAGCGATTACAGGTGCATTCTATAACAACGCTTCCCAATGTAAACATATTTTTTCAGGTACCCTCACAGCAAAAAGACACATGTGGACAAATCAGGGCTTCGAGGAGGCATAACACATCACCAAATCTCGGAATGAGATGATTAGGAAACAGGGGTCGAAGAACATTATCATTGTTATTCTAGCGGCGTGTGCCTTGGCTTCAGCTTGCTGAAACCAAAAATACTGACGATTAAAATTCCGATATTGTAACTCAGGGAAGAGCAATAGCATTCCCAATAAATTAAAATAGTTTTTTAATTTCATTTACTAGTACATGCGGATCGTATGCGTTCGTATGCGTTAGAGTTGTTGTGGATGGAATAGTTGAATAGGTTGGAAAAGTTGATGAGGGTGAAATGATTGTTGTAGATGGATTAGTTTTAATGGTGGAAAACTATAAATATTAATTTTTCAGTTTCTTCATTACATTCTATTAATATTTTTGGTAATAAATCTTCTTTCCATGGTTGTAAAGATTCAGGTTCAACACGGTTTTTTTTAGTTTGAAATTTATCTCTGTATATTTTAACGCCTTCAGCATGTTCTAAACCTATATTTTGTAAAATTTCATTTTTCTTTTTTCTCTGTCGATACTCTTTTTGATATTGAGCTTGTGATTTCACTATTGTCTCTATATAATGTTATATGTTGTAGTCATATAGTGAAATCCGTCAGATTGTGTAAAACTGAGTTATCGATGATTTGCCGACAGTTCATATTTGAAATACTCGATATGACTAGCTAGTTCGTGAAACCATTTAAAATGTGTTTCTTTATTTATCTCTTTATTAAAAGGTCTGCTAATTAATAGCCGTAGTGAAGGCGACCTGTCAAGGGGTGATAACTCCGAATAATAAGCCTCCCAAGTCAACAACTTGGGTAGTATCTTGGACAGTGGCTAGCCACTGTCGCATGAAGAATATTCTTCAACTGAGCATGAAGGAAAATCTCGCTAAATGCACTACCCCAGGTGGTAACCAATCCACCGTCACCTATGGTGACGTTAGCGGACCTTCGGAATCTGGGGTGTCCGCACCAACATGCTTTAAAGATTAGTCGGAGCATCCTGAAATCACCGGACATAAACTCAGACCAAGACGGCAAAGCTTCTTCGCAACATTTAATGCCAACTCACTGCTAAAAGTGGTTACTGAAACACTTGACTGATTCACTAACACGACACAACATAATACTGACAGCAGTACAGGAAACCAGATTTAAGGACGAACATACCTTCGAGTCCCAAGGCTACAGAATCCTCAAAGGAAAAGTGGGTCAGCGAGTAATGAAGAACGTACCCCACTTAGGAACAGGATTTATTATCAGTCACAGGATACTGGATTCCGTCACCGACTTTACCTCCCCAACTAGTCGTGTACCCATCCTCTCTCTCAAATGCGCAAACAAGGGCTACAGTATAGTCAATGTACATGCCCCAATCAACCAGGACAACAGACGCAATCCAGACAGAACTGATAAATTCTGGGAAGACTTAGAAGATATTATCTCTAAACTTCCAGAGAGGCAAACCGTTATACTGCTTGGTGACTTCAATGCTCAATTGGGAAGAGAAAAAAACAACAGAAACATAGTGGGCAATTATCCGGCGCATAAGCGAACCAACCGCAACGGAGAACGATTAGTGGATCTGTGTAGGACTTTTGGGTTGATTATGAAGTCTACAGCCTTCAAACACTTACCAAGGAAGCAGAAGATTTGGATTTCACCTAATACCCACCTGGGTGAATTCCAGATAGATCATGTGGCCATTTCACGAAAATCTCAAAAGAAAATACAAATCGTGAAGGTACTTAGAAGCGCCAATCTGGACTCAGACTACTACCTCTCAAAGATCAAAATAAGACTCCAGCCTAGAAACAAATGAATACAATGAACCTCTAAAATGGTAACATTTGACGTCGAGCGACTCAAGAACAGTCAACAACTAAGTCAGAGACTGAACAGCACAGACGTAAATAACTGGGACCAACTGAAGGAGACTCTTGTCAAGGCGGCCAATGAACTCGCCCCTCTCGCAAGAAGAAGGAAGCATCCGTGGTGAACTGAAGACTGTGACAATGCAATAGCCCAAAGACAGATAGCCTGGGTGAAGTGGAGTTCTAAGAGGAAAAGGAAAATTGGCATACATTTTTGGAACAAAAAATGTTACAGCCAAGATAAATCGTGGAACCAAACGAACCTTCACACAAAACAAACTAACCCAAATCGAAGAGAGCTTTGCTAAGAATAATTCCAGGGATTTCTTTGGAACCTTTAAGCAGGCACTCAGAAAATACGCTAAGCCTCCACTTCAGATACTCACAAGGCAAACTGGTTTATAACGACAAGGACAACTGCCACCTTTTGGCTCAGTACTTTAAAAATCTGCTCAACTGTGACCCACCCAACGAAGATTTCGACTATAAACAAACCACACCAAACCTGGACTCGCTTCCCCCTTCATTGGAAGAAGTTGGCGAGATCATTCAACTTCTTAAGAATAATAAGGCAGCTGGAGAGGACTCTATCGTTGCTGAACTGTGGAAAGGTGCTGGAAATAATGCCGTGCGCAAGCTAACCGAGATCATCCAGGACATCTGGGCAACAGAGAAATTACAACCCGATTGGAAATCTGCTCTGATCCATCCGGTTCAAAAAAAGGGAGATTTTACTGATCTAAACAACTACCGAGGAATTTCTCTCGTCCCGGTAACATACAAGATTCTCTCAAAGACTTTACAAACAAGGGCAGAAAATCAGTTGGATAGTCAACTGGGAGAATACTAGGGGGGCTTCAGGAAGACCAGATCCTGTGTTGAACAGATCCTCAATCTTAAAATTGTACTTGCGTACTCCAAGATGAGAAACGGCAAGGTGGTCGTCAGCTTTGTTGATTTTAGGAAGGCCTACGATTCCTTCCATTGATAGAGAAACGCTAAACAAAGTACTCCAGGAATTAGCACTTGACAACAAAACCCGCAGACTCATCCTAGAAACTTTGACTTTTGCTTCAGAAAACATTCTGCCAAAGTGGGTCTTCAAGTGTCGCTGGAAAAAACAGAATTCTTCACCAACATCAGAGAAGCAAACAGAGCGATGTTACTAGAACAGGGAAACATCAAGAGTGCTGACAAATTTAAGTATCTCGGCGAATGGATTGAACCCAACTTATTAGAAAGAACATCATTATCCAAGAGAGTCAGCAAGTTAGAACTAGCCTATCGGCTGACTAAGAACACTTACAATAAGAAATGCCGGTCACGCAAATTGAAACTTAAGCACTACACATCAGTCTTACGACCAGAAACCATGTATGCCATGGAGTGTTTTTACTATATATATATATATATATATATATATATATATATATATATATATATATATATATATATATATATATATACTGGGCAATGGTCAAAGACCAGCAGTTGAACAAGCGTGGTCCAAAGTAGGCCTATTTGAAAAAAGAAGAAGAAGGTCTGCTAATTAAGACAAGTTGCTTTATACTATCAGATGACAGCACTTTGGAATTTTTTTAAACATCTTATGTGTAAGTAGGTAAGATAGTGAGTGTAAGTATTTTGTATATTTTCTTGACTTTCCATTTCTCAAAATCTAATTCAAATAATGAGTAAAATATAAACAATATAACTCTCCTATGATTTAATACAACAAAAAACAAATACGTTTTAACAATTTTTTATTCTTGTTTATTTTCTTGTTTAGTTTTAAGGTTATAAACCGACCACGCTCGTCTGTCATTCTGCGAAATAAATATACACTGAGAGAAAGAGAAAGAAAGGAACGCGGCGTATAACGAAAAAGAGAGCGCGCGGTATAGAAATACATACTGAGAGAAAGAGAAAGAAACTAACGTTTCCTGCCGAATCACTCATAGCGAGACCTCCCTAAAAGAACGTTCAAAAAAGTATTTATTTAGTGTGTACGATAATATAGTTTTTTTAGATTGATATAATTTAAATTTCTTTAGGTTCTGAGTCTATTTATATATCTGTTTGAGATATTGACTTGCAACCCAAAACGAGCTTGTTGGGATGGAAAGATGAAGAGTTGTCAAAATTTTGAATCACTATAATAGAAAACCTCTTGATCTAAAAGCTGATATGTACATTATTAGGAATAAACTAAAAACATAACCTTTACAACCTAGTAAGTTCAGCAGTTAACGTGTATTTGAATACAAATTTGCATGTCAGATCACAAAAGCAGATATATTGTTCGGCCAAAATAATTTTGTTCAAATGTTCAAGTGTTTTAGGTGACCAACAAACTGTGTATTTTCTCACATTGAACAAGTTTTCTTTTGAAAAGAAATTGGAAATGAACAACTCAGTCAGATCCTTGTTGCCTGAATACTCTTCTTTGCCTCCAAGGGACCCTAGAATCGAAGAATCTATGAAAACTTACTAAATAAACTAGGTTCAAAAAACATTTTTAATAAATTATATTTGTTTAGTAACTTTTTCATTCCACCACAATTGTCGAAGACTTGCAACCGAGCATTTATAAGTAAATGCTAAAATCCAGAAAGATTTATTGAATGATATCCGAACGATTTATGATATTTGGAATTTATAATTTACAATTTATAAATTACAATAATATTTACAATTCATAATAGACTTTCAGAACATAAGCCTGACGTTCCTTTCAAAACTTAATGTTTTCGAGTTAAAGAAATGATAATACAAATGTTGTAAAAGAGAAAATACATACACGGTTGTTTCTCTTAAATTTAGATCGTTTAGTCTGCTCGGATTGGTGCAGTACACTCTATACATTTTCCTAAATTCGCTGATTGTGAGACTGTAATTAATATAGTGCTAAGCTTCTTGAAGGAAAAAATCCAAGAAAGGGTACAATTTCTTTTTCTTTTCTTTATTTCTTCTTTTAAAAAAACGTAGTTTTTGTAGACAATAATTGTAATTTTATGTGTTTTCAAATCGGTTGTTTCGTAAGGTTTGTTTGCATAAAAGGCTGGAAGAATTGTGGAATTTTTATCCAAGAGACAATTTGTCCAAAGAAATGCGAGGAATCAAACCGGAAGAAATGAGCGGTAATTATTAAAATCAAAAATGGTTTTCTCGTATGTTTATTAGTTTTTAAATTTTTCTGAGCGTATATTGATTACCTGGAAATAAATCAAAGGGCGAGGATTGTGGAAGAATTGCGTCCGCAAAAATTGGAAAACGATGAAAGTTTGGGTTTTCATGGGAATATTAGGCAATAGCAAATTGAATGAAGACATTATGGAAGAAGTTTTAGTTGATAGATATAGATTACAGTCTTAAGAATTGAATCATCTATCTACAACATGTATATATTGTCTGTAGGTAAACTTCTTTTGGATTTCGTAAAATGAATAAAAGATTTAAAAACTCCTGAAAGATTCTAAATATATTGATTTTAATCACCGCGTATTCCCGTTAAAACATGAATATACTAGGGTTTGACGTTTTTCAAACCTGGTTTTAATAAACCAGTTTTTAAAATAAATTTGTCACGTTTGAAAATCCGTTTTTAAACTAAAAAAAAACGGTTTCAAAGAGTTCAAATTACGAAAGTATTAATTTTTACATAACTTATTTCATTTTCTTTTTATTGTATGCTAACCTAACCGACTTATTTTATGTTAGTACATATGTGCAATCCGTCACGAGTCTCGACACGTTCGCTAAATCTTTTAAAATGAAAACGGGAAACAAAAATATAAAGTCGTCATAGTTGGTAAAAATTTTTTGTCACAAAATCACAAAGTCGAGCACAACCGTACTTGTACTATCTTTTGTCGAAGCGACAAACGGCACTTTTGACCCCCCTGTAACTTCGTGTTGTATAAAACAGGAAGTTTGAATTTTTAGATATCAAGAGACATACTATAACTGGCTATATTATTTTATTACTACTGTTTAGATATACTAAGTCATCGAACGTGCAATTGCCAAGTCATTATAATTATAATTGAATGTTAATAGGTAGAAATGTTGATAGGTAATTGATTAGATAACAATTTATAACAAAGTAGTTGAATAGGTGCTTGTATTTACACACTAACTAAAATAACTGACTTGGTCTTACATGAGATACCACTACTTTTTGTAGCGAAAGAACTGCGTTACGAGACTTATTTTATATACGAGGCATATTTTACATTTTATGTTTTTGATGGGATTTAATGTATAATAAAAACTTCTGGCTTCTGTCTGATGGCATTTTAAATGGAACACAGGGTGTTAAAAAAATCCATATTTTCTTTCTCAACGTTTCATCATAAATTATGTTTTTATGAAGCTTCGGAATTATATCAGGTTTTTCAAAATTCCTGAAAAATAAGTTTTTTCTTTAAATTACATTAACATTATTAGTTAATAATAATAATAAATCAAAAATATTGATTTAACTTTTTTCATGTTTAATTTAACTTTTTTCATGTCTAATTTCATGTTTAGATAAATACGAATAAGTCGGAAGTTTGGGATAGTTTCAGAAAGTTAAGCCATAGACAAGGCAATCCGCAATTATTGTAATAAAATGTTGAGCTACAAATGATCATCTACGAGCAATTTACAGAATTATTTGAAAGCCGTTCATAAAATTATTATCGGAAAGAAACCAGGAACGATCGGCAAATAAGCATCGCCTGGATCTTCCTCTTCAAAAAACGAACGAATATTTTGAATTTTATGAAACTGAAAAAGAGTAGTTTAGAAGAATCATTTCGAAACTTGCAGCAATGAATGAATTTTCTATTAATAGCATTACAAATAGCTCATTTATACGAGAGTCTCTTCAACAACAAAGAAATTCATTACCAAGAAAGAAATCTAGCGTAATGGATCTCTTTCATGCGTTTTATGACAAAGCAAAACTATGAACCGTGAAACTATTATTGAATTGAATCAATAAGAAAGAATTGGAAAAAATTCTCAATAACCTTAGACGAGTGGACTAGCAGAAGAAATCATAGATATTTAAATATTAATGTGCACCACTTTTTAGATTTCTGTGATGCTCAGATAACATTAGAATTGTTATCCGAAAGGATATATAAAACTTCTACTTAAATCTGTTATGAAAAAAATTGGAAAATTATCCTCTGTAATAAACCAACTATGCTATTCACACGCCATCCACTTAGGAGTTAATGATGGCTCAAGCTGAAGCTGAAGTAAATGTTTCAAGTGAGGAATCGGAACATGGAGATTGTTAAGATCCAACAATGTTATTTTATTTTTATTTTCGTTTTAAAACTATTTTCTTGTTTAGTGTATTTCTAAAAGTAGATAAATAATAATTACATCAATATTATCTTAAACCGACCCGTAGATTACCAACATCTGGTCGGTAGGCTAGTGAGTATTTGTTGAACGTGTTTGGAGCTGTTTGTGGCCACTACGCATCTGAAAGACCATTTTTAATCACCAATCCTTTATAAATACTCTTAGGCGAATATTTACGATCGCTAATGGTTTTTGGATGCTTGGTGGTCGTAAACAGCTGGAAATACAATGCAATGTTTATTTTTAAGATTCCTTAGAATAAGTATTTAAATTTTGTGTAGTTTTAAGATTACCCAGAAATTACCACGTGCACTTGACCACTGGAATTCTTCTTGGTTCAGTGGGGGCAGGCAAATGGGAGGTGGGATTTAGATTTCCTGTTTGTAACAATATCTAATCATACTCAGTTCAACTTTAACCTTCTTACCACGAACACATCGAGAAGATTCCGAACTCCGACAAGCACGTCGTCACAAGTGTTTAAAATACAGTTAAATAAATAAATAGATGTTTATTATATATGACGAAACTATTATAGAACGTTCAAGCAAAAGTTGACAAAGTATTCTTCGCCATCGCTTCATTTTGTAATGAAAATGGAGAATTGGCTTATACTATAGATGCAAACTGTACAATCCTTGCAGTATACTTTTCTAAATTACTTAACAGTGATTTACCACAAGAAAAATTTAAGTTCATTAATTCTTATAAAATTAATCAAGGTTCAACCCCTCCGACTTGTTCAAGAGAGTAAAAAAATGATTCAATCACTAAAAAATAACAAAGCTTCAGGAGAGGATCAAATAACTGCAGAATTGTGGAAAAATGCAGGAGAAAATTGTATCACAAAATTGCTCGAAATTATGTTGGACATTTGGGAAAAGGAAAAAATCCCCTCGGATTGGAAGTTGGCGATAATCCATCCTATACACAAAAAAGGAAATAAAACAGACCCAAACAATTATCGAGGTATATCCCTTCTTCAGGTCACATACAAAATTCTTTCAAATGTGTTACTAAACCGTGCAGAGCTGCAAATAGATAATCAAATCGGTGAATATCAAGGTGGATTCAGGAAGGGACGGTCCTGTGCAGAGCAAATTTTGAAAAACGTCATACAATATTTTCGCAACACAACTAACAAAAAATATGTCATAACGTTTGTGGATTTCCGGAAAGCATACGACAGTATAAATCGCTTATCACTCTTTAGTGTTTTAACAGAATTTGGACTTGACCAAAAAACAAGAAATATTATCAAAGACACACTTACGGAGACAAAGGCTAAAGTAAAATTTATGGGTGGATTAAGTGAAGAGTTTGAAATAAATACAGGCGTCCGTCAAGGTGATGGAATTTCTCCATTACTTTTCAATTGTGCCCTGGAAAAAGTTGTTAGGGAATGGAGAAAAGCAGGGGCACCATATCACCGACTAGGGCCAAAGATTAAGGGTATTCAAATAGACTGCCTAGCATTTGCTGATGATATGGCACTAATTGCTGAAGACATCTCTGATGCACAGAAGCAGATTACTATCTTGGAAGAGCAAGCAGCAAAAATAGGGCTTCATATCTCTTATGAAAAAACTAAATTTATGACTAACATAAAAAATGCGCCACATTAAATTTATATTAACGTTAACAAAATTGCTAGAGTAAAGGAATATAAATACTTAGGCGAATGGGTTACAGAAAATGTCAATGAAAATAAATCTGTAACATCAAGAATCCAGAAAATGGAGGTAGCATTTCAATACACAAAAAATGTTTATAACAAGCAATGCCTGTCATGGAATAGTAAAATTCGTCATTATTTAAGAGTGATTAAACCGGAAGCTCTTTATGCTTCAGAAACGCTAAATTTACAAATTAAAACATTAAAGGAACAATTAAATATTAAGGAAAGGAAAATTATGAGAAAGATCTTAGGGCCCAGAATTAAGAATGGCATACACTATCCCAAACCCAATTTTGAAATATATAAAAAAAAATCAAAAATTACCGATACCATGAGAATGAGACGAATTCAATTTTTGGGTCATTTGGAAAGAATGAATCATACGAGGCTTACTTACCGAATCCACAAATTTCTACAGAACAAACGTACAAGACCAAAATGGTACAAACAAGTGGAAAGGGACCTAGTGGAGATGGGATCACC
The DNA here is from genome assembly GCA_944588485.1 of Phosphuga atrata. NCBI lineage: Eukaryota > Metazoa > Arthropoda > Insecta > Coleoptera > Silphidae > Phosphuga > Phosphuga atrata. The sequence goes on from OX155904.1 coordinate 44,038,834, forward strand.
AGATCTCATGAATAGAAATGTGATCAGGAATATTGTTCATACAAGGGGATTTGAGGAAGATCTGAAGAAACCAACACGACGTGCATGGTCGGAGGAACAGAAAGTACAACAATCCATGAAGATGAAAAGCTATTGGGCAAGGAGGAAGGCTCAGCATACGTTGATTCCGCGTGGTCCTAAGTGACCCATCCGCGAGAAGAAGAAGATGTTTATTGAGGCGTGCAAGTTTCATTTGCCCAAACATATAATTTCCAGAGCCGATCAAATCTATTGGCAACCCTAAATTAACCGCCGTAGGTTTGATCACGCGAACGTTTGTTCAAAGGCAAACACCCACCGCGACTCAACAGAGATGAAGACGAATATAATGATTATGAAGATTCTTTTTATTATGTTTGTAACCGAGAACATCCTATTCCTATTTTGTTTGACAATTACCAACGATCAGTTTCACAATTTAGAAAAAATTGCAAGTTCTTTAAAAAATCTCCAGTAAAAACACCATTCTTCAAAATTATATCAAACATGAAAATGGCAAGAAATTAAACTTATTTCTTGACTGCAAAACAAGGCGGAGTAGTATAGGGCAGCGTTTCTCAACCTTTTTTTGGCCCACGGACCAGTGCAATTTAAAAAACAAATTCGCGGACCAGTGATATTTTTTAACATTTTACTAGATATTAAAGAACTACTACATAAATTAATTGTAACATTTTTATTATCATTTACTTACAATAATATTTAAATGTAAGGATATGTATTTTTTTGTCTTTTTTTTTTCTTCAGTGCCGCAATAATCATAAATTACATAGAATTAAAATTAGTTTAAGATATTTGAAATTCGAAATTTTATAAATTAAAATTTTGTTTTTTTTATAAATAATTTTTTTTCGCGGATAGAAAAAAATGTCTGCGGACTAGTAAAATTTCCCCGCGGACCACTGGCGGACCAGCGGTTGAGAATGGCTGTTATAGGGGATAAGATTAGAAGATTTCTGGCAGTAAAAGAATGTGTTCTTTTAGCATTGAATGATATTGGTTCTTATTTTATGTGGAACAGAGCTCAATATCCTAAACTTTTGGAACTTCAGAAAGTCTTGGGACCGATTCGTATAGCAGATAAACGCCAAGGGCGACGAGACAAGTGAAGGTATATTTGAACTTGAAAATAAGAATAAGACTTAGCCACCGTTCAGTAGATATTTTAAGTTTTTAAAAATCTTAATATCCCTGGAGAAATTAATGTTATATACCAGGCGTCGGCAACCTATGACACGCGTGCCAGGCTTGGCACGCGACGAGTTTCTGAATGGCACTCTACAAAGTAAATAGCAGAGTTCGGAATAAATACCGTGAAAAATACGGTATTTTAAAATAATATTATATAATTTAATTATAATATATATTTAGGGGGTAAAATACGGTATTCCTAGCGAATGTTCACTTTGTTGTCTTTGCTATAACTGAATAAAAACGTTTTTTTGTGGGGCGGGGGTCTGAATTTGCTATAAATTTCCTAGTAAACAAGCTAATTTTTGTAAAAAATAAACATTTAAATAAAATCAAAAAATAAACTATTTTTTATGAATATAAATGCCCTTATCAAAGATTTCAAAGCAAAATTTCTTTACATTTTTCATGAGGGCCGTTTTTTTTAATATTTACATAAAATATTTAAATTAGCTTGTTACAACATCAAAAATACGGGTTTTCGAAAAAAAATATGGCACCGTATTTTTTTCTGACCTCTAGTAATCAGGGAAATCGTGAAAATATCGAGATGAAGTGATTTTTAAATAAGAGAAAATGTTTAATTATATAATTTATCTAAGGAGGCTTGCCAATATCACGAAAATCTGCGCGATGCTTTTGTGGAAACGCATTCGGAGCAAAATGAATGAAACATGCGCAGCACCGACTAGTTATCGAAGCAAACTTATACGAATGTTCAAGCCGGAATACATTCGCCCCTCTCTTTCTCGTTTTGTGCTGCGCATATTTGCCTGCAATCCAGTAAAACTTGCATTTCGTTTAAAATCGTCGTTTCTTTCCGTTCTAACTTTTTTTGTAAGACTTGTATCTTATTGGTTTAATATTTGTTATTTTTAATCCATATTTAATCATATGGAGGCAAAGAAACAAAAACTAAATATTCGCGGGTTTCAAGACTATTGGACGAATGAATATGGAATTATACAACAAAAGGATCGTGCTGTATGTGTGATATGTCACGAAAGTGTCGTATGCCGCACGTCAAGCGTACAAAGACATTTCCAAACCAAACATCAGTCCACATTTAATAGCAACGATGAGAAATGTGAAACTATAAAGAGCTGTTTCTGGTTATAAGAAACAAGTAGCTTTTTTTTGTGGAATAACTGGAACGAAGCCTAAGGCGACAGAATGCAGCTTCGCAATTGCTCATTGCGTAGCTGCCAAAGGCAAACCCTTTACAGATGGGGAATATATAAAGGAAATCTTTATAAAAAGTGCAGAAAAGTTGTTTAGCGATTTACCTAACCAACAAACCATACTATCCCGAATTCGAGAAATACCGGCTTCTGCGCGAACGATTGAAAGAAGAATAACTGAAATGGCAGACAATGTGACAACAAAACAGAATTCTGGACTACAAGAATCTGTTGCATTTAGCGTCGCTGTTGATGAAAGTACAGATGTAAATGATATTGCACGGCTTGCAGTATTTGTACGGTATTGTGATAAATGTCAAGTTTATGAAGAATTGTGCAATTTGATTCCTCTGTCTGGGACAACTAAGGGGCAGGATATTCTTGCTTCATTCATAAATTATTTTGACAGCAAGAAAATTAATATCAAAAAAATATTTTGTGTAACTACTGACGGCGCACCTGCAATGGTTGGCAAGGATAAAGGATTTGTCAAACTTCTTGAAAATCATATTGGACATAAAATATTGAACTACACCAGGAACGTTTAGTTGCCAAAATTTCGTCACAGCGCTTAATTCCTGTAATGGACACTGTTGTTAAAATAGTTAATTTCATAGTGTCTCGCTCTTCATTGACACACAGGCAATTTAAATCTCTTTTAGAAGAAATGGAAAGTGAATATGTCGACCTCCCCTTATACAGCCATGTTCGTTGGCTTAGTCGAGGCAATGTCTTGAATAAGTTTGTGTCATGTCTGGAACTTAATGTGTTCCATTTTTTCTTAATGAAAAGGAACAACATTTCCCCGAATTGAACGATAAAGAATGGTTATGCAAATTGATGTTTCTGACTGATATAACTAAACATCTCAAGGAACTAAACTTAAGATTGCAAGGAAAGCGCCAAACTGTGCTCGAACTTTTTGAATATTGGACCGGATTTGCTACAAAATTAAATGTATTTTTATGTGATATTAATACTAGTACCTACAAATACTTCCCAAATGTTAAAGCGCTTGCAAATAAATCGACCATAGACAAAGATGAACTTAAAACCTACGTTGAAGCACTCAAAGATGAATTTTCAAGAATATGCAATGACTTTGAAGCTCATTTGCCTATATTTTCCTTCCTGATAAAATCAGATTTAATAGATCCATAAATAATACCGTTTGATTTTTCAATTTTTGAGTGGATGAATGTTGATAATTTTGAAATGGAACTTATCGAACTAATATCTTCAGAATTATGGAAAACAAAATTTAAGGAATTACGAAAAAATCTGGAAGTTGACTCTATGGAAAAATCGACTGCTATATTAAATTGTTGGATGTCATTGCCGGAAAGATTTTATTGTTTAAAAAAAATTGCATGTGCTCTCCTTTCCGCTTTTGGTTCCACATATCTCTGTGAACAAATTTTTTCTCATATGAAACATATTTTGAGTCCACAAAGAAGTCGTTTAACAAATGAACATTCAGAATCTTGTGTGAAATTAAAAGTCACAAATTATACCCCTGATATTGAAATATTAAGCAAAAATGTGCAGGGACAAGGTTCGCATTAAAAATTTTTAATTTATGTTATTTTTTTAATAAATATGTTTAAAAGATAAATTTGGTATAAATTTTTTCTCCTCTAAAACCCCATTATATAAGTTAAAATTCTGGCAGCACCCTTTATAATATTGGTAGAATGGCTTGGCACACCACGGGTAAAAGGTTGCCGACCCCTGTTATATACTATTTGAAATTTTTGTTTGAATTTTCGTTATTTTGTAGTAATGTGTAATCCTAAAATATTCCTTTTTATTTTGACTTTGATAGGGTATTAATATCGTTTTTTTGTTATTTTATCTAAATTTCATAAAATAATTTTCCTTATTCTATTTTTTTGACAAAAATTCGAGAACCGGCTAAACCGGTTTCTTAAAAATCTGGAATTCTTGAAATTTGGAATTCGAAAACCGGTCAATTCATTTTTCGTTTTTATCTTTCCCCTTCGGTTTTTCAAAAAGTCGTTTTTTGTATAAACCCTAGAATATACAATAGCTAAGAGATTTGTTTTCTTCACACTCTGCTTCAAACATCCATCTTACCCTTTATTGTATTTCGTAGTATGGTGATTTTTTACTCACAAAAAAATTCGGAATTACATAATGAACAAGTTACATAAAACTAAGGTATGTATGTTACTATGTGACGCTTGATTGTAGTGACTAGCTCTCTTCCACTTCCTGCTTATCTGGAAGCTTCCTCAATGCATTTTTTTGGTCCACGGCAATTCACCATTCTCCCGGAATCATTCAGATTTTGAATGCGTATAGTCTATATAACGTATTGAACTTCATGCAATCAAATGAACAGTTTCAAAGTAGAGTGGGTAGGATTGCGGAAAAGGTGGACATAAATAGAATGCCTCGTCATATAATTTTGAAATTTTGATTGCAGGTGCTTTTTGCGTCGCTGAACACGAATCTGTTTTCAAAATGCTCAAAAATGATGTGGCGGATTTAATATTTCGGAGAATTTTCCGAAAAGCTCAACCAATTTTTACAAAATTCTGTATCTTGGTGTTCTTAATCTTGATAATAACGAATCAGTTATCAAAATTTTATAAAACTGAGAATTTACTTACTTAGTTTTCACGTTGACGATGAGTAGATGGCGGATTATATGCAATATATATATATATATATATATATATATATATATATATATATATATATATATATATATATATATATATATACATATATATATATATATATATATATATATATATATATATATATATATATAAATATAGTTAATTATGTGGACGAATTACATTGATTAGTTAGACAAAATATAGTTTACGATATATTTTCCTTATGCTTTAATTTATTTCAGTCAATATTTTCACAACCCTTGAGCCTAATATTTTTCAACTTCGATTTCACCTTGACCTGTATAAATGTTAAAATGTCAGCAGTATCCGATTGCATCAGCCAATACCTATACATTATAAATAACCTCTTCGATTGGGTTTTATTGCAAATAATGCTTCAGTGTAGAGCATGGGTGGACAAATTTGTTGACTGTAGGGCCCCATCAAGTACGGAAATTTGACCGCGAGCCGTTTGAAACATTTTTCCATTTTATTAGTTATTTATAACCACGACAGTTGTATATATATACTCGCCTAGCCACAACAATATTGTTAGGTTTTCTTATAGTAGACAATATATGCTGTTAGTAAAACGAAACATTTTCAGAGAACTCCCTTAAATGTGCAATGTTTTTGAAATAGTGGCAGGTAGATAGTAAAGTAAACATCAGGCCTTGCAAACGTAATAAGCATGTCATAGGCATGCTTCAGGGATTCGTTGTAGCTTTGTTTATGTTGGAATACGAATTAAGATCAATAATTGTGGGTGTTATGTACAAATAAATTTATAATTATTTTCTCCAACAGAATGCACCATAAATATTGCTACAGAGGAGTAACACTGCTGGACGCGTTGTACGTAGTATACGACAACGCTTTATAGCTTAAACTGTTAGGAGAAGTCTAAAAACAGCAAGTCCAAGCTGGGTTCCGTCAAGGTCGAAGAACAACTGAGCACTTAGTAACTCTTAACTAAGTTGTCCAGAATGAATTAACAAAACCAAAGGGGAAAGTGTACGCGCTCCTCGCAAACCTGAAGGCAGCCTACGACTCGATAACTAGGGAAATATTGTAGGAGTGCCTAAATGAGAAAAAGATATCGAGTCAAGTTAGCGTAAAGTATTAGGAGCTTATATGGGTGCACATATTGTAGAGTGAAAGTGGAAGATAATGTGTCCGAATGCTATAAGGTTTTGAAAGAGCTACGACAGAGGTGTGCACTAAGTCCTCTTCTATTCTTCTATTCAGCCTATACATTGCAGATTTGGAGGATGTCTTGCGCAAGGATCAGGCAGGCGGTGTGGATATTGGGAAAAGAAAGTGTGGAGTTTGGCCTTCTCTGAGGATATTGTTGCCTTAGCAAGCACGTACGCAGAAATTATGGAGGTGATTGGAAGGCTGAAAGGGTTCTTTGTGAAATAAAATTGATGGTGAATGTGAAGAAGACAATGATGGTTGCCTATCAAAAGAGGAAAAAAATAACGAAATATTTGAATGGGGCGTAAATCTAATAGAACAAGTTAGCAGCTTCAATTACTTTGGATTCAAGTTTAGTCAGGCCCTTTCATATGTATGGCTGCTAACTGGTTCTAGGGTGTTTGAAAGAATGAATATTAGGAAAACTTTATAGCAAAAAATGGTGATATGGAAGGCTTACGTGCTTAGTATTTTAATGTATGGTTTAAAAAGTGTGTGATGTGAAAAGCGTAGAAAATATAGAGAGAATGCAAGTACAAGTGTTGAAAACGGCGCTGCGGCTGGAAAAATCGACTCCGTGGTATATAGTAATGCAAGAAACAAATGCAGTTAAATTGAGATGCTGACTACAGCTCGGTTTGCAAGCTATGAATGTAAGGTAGAAAGAATAGGAGATGATCCCTTCAGGTAGAGGAAATGTTTAAAGTTGCTAGGAAGGAAGGGACGGGTAATGCTAGGATAATTAAATGGGGGAGTAAGAGGAGGAGATGTATGAATGTGGTGGCTAGTCTGGAGTGGAAGTGGAGACAACTATTAAAAGAGGAAGCTATTTAGTAAGAGAAAGTATGTGTGATATAGAGATGCAGGAAAGGTTAAAGTGCAAGGAAGATTGAACGTAAAATCCTGAATATCGGAATATATTCGCGTTTGGAAAGTAACCTGATTACCTCCGAAAGTTCGACATTCCCCAAATAGTGATCGCCAGGTTCAGGTGCGCGAGCGAAGAAAAGGGGTAGGGGTGCTATGTGGGACGGGTAAATAAACTTGGGAGTATTAGGGCGCAAGCTACATTGGTTGTGTGTGATGTGTGATGCAGAAGAAAGAGCTTAGAAACGGGTGGAAGGCGTTGATGGATGAAAACGGTCAGGGTTAGCCGCTCATGGTAAAAATTGTAAATTTGAAAGATATCAAAGGCGGAGCAGTGTAGTGTAAGTGTCGTTAGAGAAATTTATTGTCATAATGTAGCATATAAATGTCGATTGTCCAACTTTGTGAGTGTAAGTTATGTTAATGTTTAATGTTAATTAAGGTAGGTAGTATTTAATATAGTAGAGAGCAATGTTATGAATCTGGCGATTAACAATTAAAAGGCCGAGATACGCAGGTGGTTTTATTGGTAATTTCGGTCAGGGAAACGCAAAGTCTAGACAAACGTTATGAATTCTGTTATATTCAATGATTACAATCTAATATATGAATTACACACTTCTTCGGCGGATAATCCAAACTGCCTAATGGCTGAAAGGATCTAAATAGACTGCTCTAATCGCTCAGAATATATATACATATATATTTATATATATATATATATATATATATATATATATATATATATGTATATATATATATATATATATATATATATAAATATAGTTAATTATGTGGACGAATTACATTCATTAGAGTTAATTAACGGTAATTAATAATTGCATATTTGGGCATGCTCATGCATATTTCGTCAAAAGTTGCATATTCTTGCATATTTAAGCGGTTATTATTAATTTTTTTTTTATTTCTTCTGGAAATACATACCTACCACCCACAAAATTACTAATATACCATTGAAAAAGTTAAATAATATTAATTTAAAATCATTTTTACAAAAATATTATGAATAAAATATATACATGACGAGGGTAGGTACCTTCAAACATTGTTGGAAATTAGACAACAAAGTACCGACAAATGTGGTCATTATATTTCCCATTTGTTAATAGAACTTCATGAAGAACATTTTGGAAAATCATATTTAATTTGATCGAAACTACTTGAATAAACTAATCATTTAACAATTGCCAGATTTGTACAAGAAGGTTTATCAATTTTCCTTTTACCCTGTGAAAAAAATTTACTTATGTTGTTAGACGCTGCACCCTAATGATAAAAGCAGTTCAAAATTATGTTTTTTATTGTAACATTATTCATACAACTGTTTAGCTCTCGTTGCTAAATTTTGCTCCTTGCTAAAATCTGCTAGATTTTTCGTTGTTTACGATTTAATTAGTAATGTCAAAAAAATATTTTTAAAACCCCTTTTGAGAGTCCAATTTTATAAGGTGACCGAATGTTCAATTGCCTCCTGAATCTATAATTACCAGATGGGGTTCGTGGTTAGATGCAGCAAATTTTTATGCTGATAATTTTGCAGGTATCAAAGATATAATTCTCGAAATCAGTGCGGTTTTCTAAAATTGCAAAAAAAAAATGGTAAAAGTACGAACCCAGCACCTTGCATTTCTTAAGGCAAACTATTGCTTCGTTTCAAACTCTATTCACAGACTGGAAACAAAAAGTTTGCCTCGATCAGAATCAATTGAAATTATAGAAGAATTTTAATTGAGAATTTGAAATTATAGCAGGAATCCTTCAAAAAAGTTAAATGTAGAGAGTAGGTGAATCTATACACAAAAATTTGAAGCGGTTAAACAATAAAATGAGGGATTTTTAAAATTAAAAAATATCAGCAAAATCTTAAAAGGCGAAATAGTTGAGGATATTAATTTTGAATTAGACATAATTGTAAAAATGAAAAATGCACCAATTACTTCTGTAGATGCTGAAAGAAATTTTTCGATTTATAAACATGTGTTTTCAGACAGGAGACAAAAATTTCTGCTAGAAAATTTTGAACATTTGATTATCAATTGCTACATAAATATGTTGTAAAAAAAAGGTATCGTTTGTGAATTGAATAGTAGCCAAGTTTAGATATAGATTGAATTAAGTAGTGTACCTATATTTTTGTTTAGTTTACTTAATTAGAATTAAGAAAAAAATGTTTGAAAAAAAATATTAGATGGCCATAATTATTTCTACCTTTTCTTCAGCAATTTTTGTCAAAGTTTTGCATATTGTACTGCATATATGGTCGAATTGGGTGCATATTTCCTCAAAAATCGATGCATATATATGCCCATATATTTCGTTTTTTTAGTGCATATAATCCATCCTCTAATGATGAGGTATCAATTATCAGGATTCCAAACAACAAAATGGCAATTGCTGTTGCCTGACTTTCTGGTGCTAACTGCCTGATTTACTAAGTCTCGATGTTGTTTGTAGTTTATGCCAGTTTTAAGCTTACAGGTACCTATTCTCTTTGTTTTCTTGTAGATGTATTAGAGTATAAACCGAATATTTATATCATGTAATATAACAATATCTCTTAGGATCCCTTAGATCTCTTTGGTAGATAGTCACTTTGCGGTGTTTTTAAATTCTGAGAGATTAGAGCAGTCTATTTAGATTCTTTTCAGCCATTAGGCAGTTTGGATTATCCGCCGAAGAAGTCTGTAATTCATGTATTAGATTGTAATCATTGATTATAACAGAATTCATAACGTTTGTCTAGACTTTGCGTTTCCCTGACCGAAATTACCAATAAAACCACCTGCGTATCTCGGCCTTTTAATTGTTAATCGCCAGATTCATATCATTGCTCTCTACTATATTAAATACTACCTACCTACCTTAATTAACACTAAACATTAACATAACTTACACTCACAAAGTTGGACAATCGACATTTATATGCTACATTATGACAATAAATTTCTCTAACGACACTTACACTACACTGCTCCGCCTTTGATATCTTTCAAATTTACAATTTTTAACATGAGCGGCTAACCCTGACCGTTTTCATCCATCAACGCCTTCCACCCGTTTCTAAGCTCTTTCTTCTGCATCACACATCACACACAACCAATGTAGCTTGCACCCTAATACTCCCAAGTTTCTTTACCCGTCCCACATAGCACCCCTACCCCATTTCTTCGCTCGCGCACCTGAACCTGGCGATCACTATTTGGGGAACGTCGAACTTTCGGAGGTAATCAGGTTACTTTCCAAACACGAGTATATTCCGATATTCAGGATTTTACGTTCAATCTTCTATGCACTTTAACCTTTCCTGCATCTCTATATCACACATACTTTCTCTTACTAAATTGCTTCCTCTTTTAATAGTTGTCTCCACTTCCACTCCAGACTAGCCACCACATTCATACATCTCCTCCTCTTACTCCCCCATTTAATTATCCTAGCATTACCCGTCCCTTCCTTCCTAGCAATTTTAAACATTTCCTCTACCTGAAGAGATCATCTCCTATTCTTTCTACCTTACATTCATAGCTTGCAAACCGAGCTGTAGTCAGCATCTCAATTTAACTGCATTTGTTTCTTGCATTACTATATATACCACGGAGTCTGGAATGCGGCTGGAATTTTTCCAGCCGCAGCGCCCTTTTCAACACTTGTACTTGCATTCTCTCTATATTTTCTACACTATTCACATCACACACATTAAACCATACATTAAAATACTAAGCACGTACGCCTTCCATATCACCATTTTTTGCTATGAAGTTTTCCTAACATTCACTCTTTCAAACACTCTAGAACCAGTTAGCAGCCAGACATATGAAAGGGTCTGACTAAACATGAATCCAAAGTAATTGAAGCTGCTAACTTGTTCTATTACATTTACGTCCCATTCAAATATTTCGTTATTTTTTTCCTCTTTTGATAGGCAACCATTATTGTGTTCTTCACATTCACCATCAATTTTGTTTCACAAAGAACCCTTTCACCCTTCCAATCACCTCCATAATTTCTGCGTACGTGCTTGCTAAGGCAACAATATCGTAAGAGAAGGCCAAACTCCACACTTTCTTTTCCCAATATCCACACCGCCCGTCTGATCCTTGCGCAAGACATCCTCCAAATCTGCAATGTATAGGCTGAATAGAAGAATAGAAGAGGACTTAGTGCACACCTCTGTCGTAGCTCTTTCAAATCCTTATAGCATTCGGACACATTCTCTTCCACTTTCACTCTACAATATGTGCACCCATATAAGCTCCTAATACTTTACGCTAACTTGACTCGATATCTTTTTCTCATTTAGGCACTCCTACAATATTTCCCTAGTTATCGAGTCGTAGGCTGCCCTCAGGTTCGCGAGGAGCGCGTACACTTTCCCCTTCGGTTTTGTTAATTCATTCTGGACAACTTAGTTAAGAGTTACTAAGTGCTCAGTTGTTCTTCGACCTTGACGGAACCCAGCTTGGACTTGCTGTTTTTAGACTTCTCCTAACAGTTTAAGCTCTAAAGCGTTGTCGTATACTACGTACAACGCGTCCAGCAGTGTTACTCCTCTGTAGCAATATTAATGGTGCATTCTGTTGGAGAAAATAATTACAAATTTATTTGTACATAGCACCCACAATTATTGATCTTAATTCGTATTCCAACATAAACAAAGCTACAACGAATCCCTGAAGCATGCCTATGACATGCTTATTACGTTTACAAGGCCTGATGTTTACTTTATTATCTACCTGCCACTATTTCAAAAACATTGCACATTTAAGGGTGTTCTCTGAAAATGTTTCGTTTTACTAACAGCATATATTGTCTACTATAAGAAAACCTAACAATATTGTTGTGGCTAGGCGAGTATATATACAACTGTCGTGGTTATAAATAACTAATAAAATGGAAAAATGTTTAAAACGGCTCGCGGTCAAATTTCCGTACTTGATGGGGCCCTACAGTCAACAAATTTGTCCACCCATGCTCTACACTGAAGCATTATTTGCAATAAAACCCAATCGAAGAGGTTATTTATAATGTATAGGTATTGGCTGATGCAATCGGATACTGCTGGCATTTTAACATTTATACACGTCAAGGTGAAAGCGAAGTTGCAAAATATTAGGCTCAAGGTTTGTGAAAATATTGACTGAAATAAATGAAAGCATAAGGAAAAAATATCGTAAACTATATTTTGGCCTGAGAGATAAAATATATGTCTGTGGAAATGTCGATGGTAGGTACTAGAAGAAATTTGCCAAAGTTTTCGGTTGATAAGGATTTCAAGGGGCGTGTTTACGATTGGTGGCAAAGTATCAATGGTTCATCAGCTATCAAATAGCGTAATAAAGGATTTGTCCACGTCCTTTCCAATTACCTTAATCCTGACACAACAATTTTAAATCGGAAAAAACCTGACACAACAATTTTAAATCGGAATAGTAAAGATATTACAATAACAGATAGTTGGAAACAGATTACAATAACAACATAAATTTTGTAGATAATTTCGGCCAAATGAAACCCACTTATTGTTTAGATAGAAAATAGCCATAAATGGTGGCATAGTATACTATTTTTTCTAATAGATACTTGCGTTGTGAACACATATGTACTTTTCCCGAAAATACCAAGATATCAATGAAACAATTTCGTCCTGAAATAGTACACCTTCGTGTAGCTGATACAATTGTTCTATAAATTAATACCATACCGCAGTAATCGTGTATTCCCATCAGTAATAGAAAACCCTGCCTGACAAAATTCATCTGTCTTTCGCAAAGTGCCCCGCAACCAATTCATACATCGAGATGCAGATGTGGATATTGTAGTCCAAAAAAACAATGATGTCAGAACAAACTGGGAGTGTTCAATATGTAAAATACCGTTATGTTTATCAAAAAACAAACGTTGTTTCCAAACATAGCATATGGAATGTGTACGATGGTACAAAAAATAAGCCACCATTTTTTTGCATTTTTTCTTGTAAAACTTGGGCTTTTTATTTTTTTTTTATTTTTATATTTTTCTTAATTACGTTTTATAATTTGAATATGTAATATAAATAAAAATATAAAAAAGCTTATTTTTTTCGTTATATAATCATGTATTAGAGAATCAGAATTTTTTTTAAGAGAAATTTCCGGACCTGAAAGCGCTTAAATTGCTTTTGTAAAGGCCTCTAGAGGCACAGGTTATAGGTATACAGGTTGTAAAATACGTATTTAATAAGAATAAAGTGTAGTTTTTTTTTATTAATAAAGTTATTAAAAACCTTTACCTGGAACACTACCCGTATATTGTTGCTTTCAATTTTGAAAGTTGAATCGAAGATCATTCGATTAAACTTATATGGCACGCTTCACTACTCCAAGGTTTAAAATTATCTTCCGTACATTAAGTACCAAGTTATTTTTAAAATTACTGTGCAGACACAAATGGTAAATTATCAGAAAAAAAAACAATTTGTATTAAATATTAACTCAACAACTAACAATGTGTATTAAATAAATTGTGATAAATTAATAATAATTGCTTTGAAAAAAGTCACATAAAATATAGGTATAATTAGTCGAACGGCAAATTTTAAAAAAGCAAACTAAATTCTCAATAATCATTCTATAAAAAATATATTATTTCTATATAAACGGAAATAAATGTCAACTAGTTTATTTGCTTAGAAAAAATTGTTGTGAAAACATTAACTGATTATGTCAGGTAATATCGCTTCTTCTTACAATAATACCTTATATATGAATTGTTAATTGCTAATATTCACTAGACGCAAGTTTTTTATTTTGTAATATTTCATGTGCTTTAACCTGAGTCTAAATTGAATTGAACTTAATATTGTGGTTTCTTGTGTTGAATTTAGTGAAATGAACAAATTAAACAAATTAACTTAATTTTATTAATAAAAGAAAGATGGTTATTGACAATTATCTAAATTAACACATGAGTATAGGAGTCATACTAGTTATTATCCTAATAACATCTCTTATACGATTAGGCATAGATCTAATCAAGTTCGCTATAGTTTCGTGTGGGATGTCGAGGTTAAGGCACGAAGCCCAGCTCTAATTCTTCGTTTAAGCTCAGCCCATAAAGGTTCTATCCAATTTAGGTCGGGACTGCATGTTGGCCACTCCTGAACACCCGAAAACACAACCCGAAAACTGATTTCTTCATTTTCATGCAATCTTGCATATTCTAGCGGTGTGCGCTTTTGCATTGTCAAGCATAAAGATAAACATTCTTTTCCAAAGTAGTCAACGTAAGGTAACTCATGAAGTGCTAAAATCCGTTCGATGTACCTAGCAACCGCTAAACCTCCTCTCCCATGAGCATGGGCACCCCAAATGATGAAAGCAGGGTGGTTCCATGCAGGAACGTAGTTTGCAGTTTGTTCTTCAATGTAGCATTTTAGAAATCGCTCTCTTGCTCTCTGGTACACTTTTCTTCTTCGTTCACTTCTATAGAGGCATATTCTGGTCTCATCTGAGAACACAAGAGACCCCATTATACAACCGTCCAATTTAAGTGATCCCTTGCCGAACGGAGACGTACTTGATGATGAGCTGGGGCAATTTTTTGACAAACTGCAGGTGTCTAAGTGGTCATGCTACTTTGTACGACTTTGTTTGAGGAACAACTTGCTGGTAAGTCATTTTCGATTAGAACTAAAACTTGGACGGCTTTTTGTGGTATAGTATGTATTAAAATAACACTCTTGAAAACTAATCAAATTATGAAAAACGAAAAATTTTATAAATTTCAATTGTTAAGGTAATCTATAAAACAATCGAAAAAAAAATATAAAACAATTCTTCAATCTTTGTTATTCTGGTTATCACCATCATATTAATGCATTCGTTTTTGTTTACCGGTTGCTACGCCTATAAACGGAGAATTCCTGATAAATTTAAACTCACATTAAAGCATATTACATTGTCTTTCAAACGGCAAGGCAAGTCAAAAGTTAAAGTCAAACTATTATGTAGATTATAAATTATTAATTTTGGCGATTGGTTAGATCTGAAAAATAGGAATTTATACAGACTAAGTGGCCATTGTTCGACTTTACTTACAGCTGCTCACATAATATTTTTCTCATTTAATTATTGAAGTGAAAACTTCTATAGCCGCGCTGAATGACAATAGATTTGCGTCATCGTCATCAATAGTTGCGTTCTATAGAAAAAAATTCTATTACTCAAAGATGTGTTCAAAAGAACGCATCTATACGCATATGTTTAAAGTTGGCTCTGAACGTAATCTGAACATAATAGTCAAAGTTTTTGCAGTGTTAACAGAACGTAGCGTTTATAAGGAAATATCAACGCGTAGAATTTGTGTGCAGTACAAGAGTAAGTACTTTTGACGGATGTACTAGTAGATATACTAGTGCCGGACTATTGGAATGTTCAGATTACTGGATTGTATCGACGAATTCATGGTAAATCACAAATCAGACCCTTTAAAGTTTTAGGCAACCAAATGTACTCGTGTGCTCTCCAAAGGAAGGAAACTCCAAAATAAAATTAATAGTCAGCGATATAGAGATAAGAATAAGAAAAAAAACTCTTACAATAGTTAATTCAGATATTTCTAAACATCGAACAATCACAGCTGAGAAGGACGAAAAAATTAAACGTCGTAAAGAATATTCCAAACAAAAATTAATTTACATACAGATAAATGCTCAAAAGCAGTTTCTAAAAGTCAAAATTTCCATAACTCACAAATTGCAGACCAATCAACAAGAAATGTGCCATATATCATAGCAATTCATTTTGCTGACCTATCAACACAGAATCAACCAAACATTCCGGATTCAAATTCATATTATGATGATGAAATTAATAGTCATTCTCCTTCAGAAGTGAGTTATGTTCCAGAATTACATAAAATAATACTAACAATTTATGTATCAAATTTGATTAATTAAGATACTGATAAATCTTCAAAACCAGTTTTAAAGCGTTTTTTTCAAAAGTTTTCACTTCAGTCGGCAGTGCCTGACTGCCTATATTTTTTTTTATTATATCTATTTTCATTTATTTTTTTAAAATAATTATTTAATTATAATTATTTAATTCTATAATTATTATTATTTAATTATAATTATTTAATTAGTGTCATTTCCCAATGGAAAAATTTTGAGTATACAGGTCTAAGGAGATTAACATAATGGTCTATCTACACAACCTAATTTTATTTCATTGAGTGGACGTTTTTACACAAATCTGATAAAATATGTGAGGTAAATATGTATGTACATTGTCGAATTTATAGTAATTACCAGTGAACGTTTTATGTGAAATTCAAAGGTTGTTTATTTTAAAACATCATATAATTTGAAAGGTTTTAGAATCCTTTTGGAGTAGTGGGTTTGCAAAAAATTTTAAGCCAAAATTTAGTAATAAAATTGATTCACTTGTCGGTTGGAGATCCCCTAAAACAAAACAAAACTGTCGCAAAAAATGTTTATTTGCGCTATATAAGTTATTGGTAGAGGAATAAAAATGAATGAAACCTTAACGAGAAGAAAAACAATTGTCTGATACTCAAGCTTTCTAAATTTAATTAAATTGGTTTTGTTATATTTACATCACTAAGTGCTGCTATTAATTTTTTACAGAAATTGACTTGGGACCGAAATCAAGTTTGTTGCAATGGAACGAAGAAGATGTTACGAGTATTTTGAGACAGTACGACAGAAATCGTGGCGATCTTAAAGCTGACGTGGCAGTAATTAGGAATTGGCTGAAAACGCAACCACATCTTCCTTTACAACCAAGTAAATGCAAAATTGTTTAAGCTTAAGAGAAATTTTGCACAGTGAAAGAAACTGACACTATACTTTTCAATTCTTCTTCTTCTTATGACGCCCTCTCCTTTCGAAGGTTGGCGATCCAGATAGCTAACATTGTTCTGGTCACAGCACCTCGAAAGATATCAATGAAAGTGCACCCAAACCATCTTCTGAGGTATTTCAACTAGGAGTTCTGACGTCTACCAACAGATCTTTTCCCTTGAATCTTTCCTTCATTTATTAGTCTCAGCAGTTCGTACTTATTACCTCTTATAATGTGGCCTATGTATGTAGTTTTTCTTTCTTTGATGAGGGTCATTAGTTCTTTAGGCTTCTTCATTCGTCTAAGCACTTCTTCATTCGTAATTCGTTGGACCCATGAGATGCGGAGCATACGGCGATATAAGTACATTTCAAACGGCTCAATTTTTTTTCAGTTGCAGGGTCCAGGATCCAAAATCACAATCACATCACATCCGTACAGCAACACACTTGAGACATAGCATCTAATCATGCAAACCCTAAGCTCCAAACTCAGATCAGGACTAGTAAAAAATCTTCCCATGTTTATGAATGTTTTTCTGGCTTGTTCGATTCTGGAACGGATCTTTCGTTTCGGATCGCACCACGCGTTGGATATGGTACCCAGATATTTAAAACACGAGACTTGTTCAATCTGATTGCCGTTAATCAAAATTGTTTCAGCAGTGGGTCTCTTGGAGAAGACTAGCAGTTTGGTTTTTGATATATTTATGTCCAATCCATGATGCTCAGTATATTCAGTTATTCTATTCATAGGTCGGATATGTAATCGGCAAGGACTACTGTGTCATCTGCGTACCTGATATTGGTGATACTCCATTTATTTTGATACCTCAAATGGCTGCCTCTAAAGCTTCTTTGAAAATTGCCTCCGAATAGATGTTGAAAAGGAGTGGTGACAATATACAGCCCTGTCGTACGCCTCTTCGGATTGACAAAGTGTCAGATATTCCTCTGTATATTCTAACTTCGGCAATCTGGTTCTTGTAGAGATTAGTTATAAATGTAATATGTCTTTTGTCAATCCCGGTTATGGAAAATATTTCCATCATCTTTTAATGCTTGACACGGTCGAATGCCTTTCGATAGTCAATAGAGCAAGCGTAGACAACTATTTTCATATCTCAGCACCTCTGTGCTAAAAGATTTAAGGAAAGAGGGCTTCTCGAGTGCCTAGTCCGTTCTAGAATATAAATTGAGTGTCACTTATTTCTTCTTCGCATTTCTTGTATATTCGAGTGTGGATTATTCTCAGAAAAATTTTAAGCATATGTGGCATTAGACTAATCATGCGATAGTCGTCGCATTGTGATGCGTTTGTTTTCTTCGGAATCGTTACAAAGGTAGACTTGAGCCAGCTGGGAGGGATCTTTCCCGTTCTGTATATGGTATTGAATAGATCTAGCATAAGATCCAGTCCTTTGCATTGTTGGCTAGCAATGATTTTAAGTACTTCCATATGTACCTTATCTGCTCCCGTAGCTTTTCTGTTTTTTTTTTCTTTTAAATTGTACAATCGAAACATGTTTTAGGTGATCGAAAAATCCTTTCTTTTCTTATATTGTGCAAATTTTCATTCGAGAATACCAAAACTAAATTGGAAATGAGCTATGCGATCAAATCAATATTGCCGGAATACTATTCTATAAATCCCAGAGACCCAAGAATTGAAGAAAGTATGAAGTCTTTGTAAGTAGAAAAACATATGTATATATGTATAAACATTTTGCTTTCCAAGAAAAACCAATGTTTGCCTTACAGTTATACTTTCCCTCTTCCACGATTATCAAGAAAACGCAATAGAATTATTATAGGCAAATGCCAAAATCCTGATACCTTCAATTTATGCCACCTGTTCAATTACGTTGCATTATTTGTTGAATTACGAATAACATTCGATGTCTGCAATAGCGACGACATAATAATAGACTGTGAGAATATCAACCTAACTTTAATCTCTAAAGTGAATATTGTTGAGATCAAGAAATTAATGTCAGTATGGGAGGTGAATATTGATACAATCCTAATATTTTCAATGTATTTCTTTTCGGATTATTGTCATTGATTTTAGAAAGTTTACGCGGCTAGAGTTGGTGCCATTCATGTCATTCGCTTACCGAAAATTGCTGAGGCCATATCAAATTTAATGATGAGTTTGTTAAAGGACAAAATTAGAAAACGGGTAAACTTTTAGTTCTGTTAAAATGTGATTCAGGAAATATTATAAGATATGTATTATAGGTTCATTTTCATAATTGTGTAGAAGGGTTGTGGGAGTTTTATGATAAAGATTTGTTACCTAAGGAAATGGGTGGAAGCAAACCTTTGGAAGAAATTAACAGTAAATATTGCAACGGAAAATATGTTTCTGTTATATTAGAAGTAAAATATGGTATGTTTCTTTTTAAGGTGACTGGTTACAATTTATACGAGAGAATAACGATTATTTAGAGGAGAATCAAAAAGCGAGGATTGTGGAGAATTTGCGTCCACAAAAGTTAGAAAACGATGAGATATTGGGTTTTCATGGAAATTTTAGAAAATTGGCGATTGACTGAAGCCGAAACAACTTATGGAGCTTACGAAAATGTGTTATATTAAATGTTGGTTAACAAATCTAGAACCTAGATATAATAAATAGAATATATAAAAATATTCGATTCAATATGTTTTTCTTTCTGACTAACTTTAATATCTAAAACGTTTTCTAAAATTCTTAAGGACACTTTAGGGTCGGTTGCAATATAGGTACTTGGTAGTAATTCACTTCATCTCGAATGGGATATTCATATTTCTTTTTGTAGCTGCAAGTACAGGGTAAGAAAACTCGATGTCTCAGCTCTATTATAACAAAACGAAAAACGATAAAAAAAATCTTAAATTAAGTTCTTAAATGGGATTGAGTAAGGACCATTTTAAGCCAGATTTACATATTTTTCCATATTTGGAAACTGGAGTAATGACGTCATCGAATTTTGTTTTCTCAGAACCATACCTATATTTTTGCAATTTGGAAAAACTGGAATTTTTCTGAACAAATTTTGTAAAGAAAAAAATTGCTATCTTTTCCCGTCAAAAAATTATAAGCAAATTTGTAAAAATAAAGTATTATCAAGAATTCCCGCATTAACCCCCTATTATCCCTAATTTCATTAGAAATACATTAGATCCTCTCAATTACCGGTATTCCCAACTAAATAAAAATTAAAAACTCATTTAACCACAGATTATCAATATACGTTAGTATATATAATCTTAAGATTTCATTTGTAAAATTAGTTATCTTCTTAAGGTGACGTACTCTCAGAGAGCTTATGCAACCTCTCGCGCATGTAATGGGTGTTGTAATGTTAAATTAATAAAAAATACTAATTAATAATTTCTAATTATTGATAGATACGACTTTGCCATTTGTTTTCAAAGGCTGCTTGTTTAAATCGTGATGATTGCGACTTTGTGATATTACTTTTTACTTTTTTAATTACTTTTTACTTTATGCAAATTTTCTTATATTTTTTTACCGGAAAAAGATAGCAATTCTTTTTCTTTACAAAGTTTGTTCAGAAAAATTAGCTTTTTTCAAATATGCAAAAATATAGGTATGGTTCTGGGAAAACAAAATTCGATGACGTCATTACTCCAGTTTCCAAATATGGAAAAATATGTAAATCTGTCATTACTCCAGTTTCCAAATATGGAAAACTTTGTAAATCTGGTTTAACATGGTCCTTACTCAATCCCGTTTAAGAACCTCTTTTCAGATTTTTTTCTATCGTTTTTAGTTCTCTTATAATAGAGCTGAGACATAGAGTTTTGCTCACCCTGTACATTATTTTAATAAACCTATTAGACATCTTCAAAAAAGGAAAATCTCGATCTTCGAAAAACAGTCGAACTCATATTACACATGTCAAAACAAGATACGAATGGAAAAGACCAAACAAAATACGACAAGACAAGCCCAGATAAAACGAGGCAGGACCAGTCAAGAGGAAACAAGACCAGATAAGATGAGACAAGATCAGAGAAAACCAGGATAGTGTAGAGAAGACCAGATAAGAACAGACATGAATAGGCAAGGCTATGTAAGAGAAAAGACCAAACAAGAATAGAGAAAACCAGGAAAGAGCAAATACCACAATACAAGAACAAACAAGGCCAGAAAAGGTCACAAGAGCGGACCAGAACGGGAAAGATAAGACAAAACCAGACAAAAGCCTGACAGGACCAGACAAGAGAAAAGTCTTCCTCTAGTGCCTATTCGTTTCGAATATTGGCTACCATTCTGGCTATGATGACCTTGTTGGCTGCTGCTTTAAACAGTTCTGTGGTTGTTTTTGAATACCATGTCTTCAGGTTCTTGAGCCATGATATCCTTCTTCCTCTCTTTCCAAACACTTTTCCTTGGAGAATAGATTTTAAGAGTTTGTATTTGGTGTCATTTCTCATTATATGCCCGAGATATTCCAGTTTCCTTTTTTTTATCGTGTTCATCACCACTTTTTCCTTCCCCATTCTTTCCAGTATTGTTTCGTTGGTCACTCTATCCACCCATGATATTCTAAGGATCCTTCTGTATAGCCACATCTCGAAGGCTTTGACTTTCTTTTGTGTTGCTTCCGTCAATGTCCATGATTCCATGCCATAGTACAATATGGAGAGCACATAGTAGCGCAGGAGTTTTACTTTGATATCATTTTCTTCTTCTCTCTCTTCATCTTTGAGACATTTTAATGAAGGCATCTCTTGATTTTTCTATTCTACATCTGATTTCTTCTGAGTGATCCCACAGTTCGTTTACTAACGTTCCCAGGTAGACAAGTTTGGATACCCGTTCTATTGGTATATTTTTAATAAATAGTTGGCAGTTTTCTTTCTTCTCTTTACTTATGACTATAAATTTTGTTTTGATGATGTTCATTTTCAGCCATATCGTTCAGTTACTTCATTGACTTTGTTCATTATCTGTTGTAGACCTTCTATAATATTTGCAAATATGACGGTATCATCTGAATATCATCATTCTCATCGTTTTCCAGAGCCTCTCTAAATATCCCTTCTGAATTTAGATTGAATATCAGAGGCGAGATGATACACCCTTGTACGCTACGCAGAATGTTAACTGCCTCTCTTGTTTTATCCCCAGCGTTGATTTTTATGGTAGCTGTCTGGTTCCAGCACAGGTTTTGTATAATTCTGAGGTCTTTATCAACCATTCCGGTGACTTTCAGTACTTGTATCATCTTCTGGAGTTGTACTTTGTCAATCGCCTTTTGGTAGTCGTCAAAGCCGTTTGGTAGTATAAATGTCGCAATTCATGTGCCTACACCATTGGAATAATACTTGTACACTGAAAAGTGCTTCTCTCGTTCCCACTCTTTTCATGAAGCCAAATTGTGAGCAGACACAGACACTCTCTCTTCGCATATATTGAATATTCTGCCATGAATAACCTTAAGGAAAAGCTTTTCTAAATGGCTCATTAAGCTTATGGCTCTGTATTCTCCGCACTTATTTGCCCCTTGTTTTTTTGGCAGCAATATAAAAGAATAGTTAAGACTAAACAACTCTTGTTCTGGTGTTGTATGGTCTTGCATGGTTTTGCCTGGTCTTGTCAGGCCTTGTCAGGTCTTTTCAAGTCGTATTTGGTCTTGTGGTCTGGTCTTATCCAGTGTTCCCTTTAATTTTTGTTAGTGCTGGGCGGCTCAAAGTCGAGTGTGACAAAAAAATTAAACTAAAAATTAAGTTCGCAATTTATTTATACTTTTTTTTTACATTTATTTCATTAATTAAGATACAAATCTAAATGAAATATGTCAACAGGAAAAAAAATACATAAATAAGTTAACTGAGTTCATGAAAACAAGAACAGAATTGACGAGAAATATGAGAAAAAACTAAAATTAAATTACTAAATAATAAAATTTATTTATTCAAACCATAATATCAAATAGCAAAGTAATATCTTTGAATAGTTCCAAAGAAAATTATTATTATATTAAAGTCTTTTAACTAACTAATTGTTTTTAAACTCGGTTTTAATTATTTGCCTATTTGCCTATAAATGTAATTTTATTCTCATTAGATCACCTAGGTTTTAATATTGCTGTCTATTGAGACTATTTTCTTTTAATGGAATTCATGACTGATAATCCCCGTTAGCCATCCGCACTGTACGCTTGGTAGGTAACCATAATATTGTAAAGAAATGCAAGATTAGGAAATTATTAATGTGTTAGTAACAGAGTGAGGTATCGACGAATGTTTTGAACAATCCAAGATTCATTTCAGAATGTTCATCTCATATTTTATCAATATCAATACTTTGATATATTTATCATAGTTATAGAATATTTTTCATCGAATTTTGTTTCCCTAGAACCATACCTATGTCGTAGCGTATTTGAAAAAAGCTAATTTTTCGGAACAAATTTCGTAAAGAAAAAAATTTGGTATCTTTTTCCGTTAAAAAAATATAAGTAAATTTGCATAAAGTATAAAGTAAATAAATGATTATTAAAGTAAAATCACAAAGTCGAAATCTTCACGATTTAAACAAGTAGTCTTTGGAAACAAACGGCAAATCCACATTTGTCAATAATTAGAAATTAATAATTAGCATTATTTATTAATTTAACATTACAAAACAAATAATATGTTACGGATCCGGCGATAAACTAATAGGTCCGGTATATTAGTGGATCATGCGTTCCACAAGTATGCGCGAGAGGTTGCCTAAGCTCTCGGAGAGTACGGCACCTTAAGAAGAGAACTAATTTTACAGATGAAAACCTAAGATTATATATGTTACGGTACAATTACAAAATCGGCAAATGTGCAGATTTACCGGTATATGTGCACATGTACCAATTTGATAGGTAAATATGAGTTTAAATTTAAGATAAACTTTATATATCTACTTTTACCGGTAAAAGTCCACATTTTCCAACGTATTTCGGTAAAAGTTAAAAGAATAATAAACAGAAACAAAATATACTTGTATATTAAAGTTAAAATGTATTTGATATAATTTATATTATTGTATTTAAACACTATTTTATAATAATATTATTTCATAAGATTATGTAAATCGCTCATAAAAAGAATTAGAGAAAATAAAATAGCAAACTGAAGCTTAACAAACACAACAATAACCTCAAAAATGCAGGTTTGTCGAACATGCATATGTTAAAGTAAACCTCTATACATTTACCAACAGCATTAGGTATATGTACACATTTTCCGGAAATAGTCGGTAAATGTAAGTTAAATTCACATTTACCAACCAAGCAGGCAAATGTGCACATATACCGGTATATATAAAGGGACCACATTTTCATTGAGAAAGCGGGGACAAATGGGATGAAATGACAGAAATGAGAATTATAATTTAGTTTCGAAAGTGGACCAATAATTCAAAAAAAAATAATATACTCACACATAAAAATGAACACATTAATAAATACATTATTGTATGTGAAGGATACCATTATTATAATCGTGTGTAAAAGTATCCAAATGGTGCGTAAAAGTCCAATGTAAATCAAATTGAGTTTCATTATTAAACGATTTCTATTTCTTGTTACTATGGCAATAACTTGCGTCTGACGAAATTTTCAGACGTTTATTAGAATTGAATTAACTTTTTTTATTTAGAATCAAGAGTTCTCAAATAGTGTTCCAGTAACTTTGTGTTTTTACTAGCAATTTTTTCCACGGAGGCGCTAAACGTTCTAACCTTATTGTGTCAGCGATGTGATGCACTCATGCGCAAAAGCCCTTCTTCACACACTAGTATCATAAACTACCATTACTCGTATACTTGTCTATAAATACAAAAATGGATTTATTATTAATTATTGGTATCTATAAAAAAAAAAATGTAAAAAAATCATAATTTGAACATTATAATTAATTTAAATTTTTTATTTTAAAAAAAATTATAAAATGTGAAATTTCTCACATGAATTTGTCAAATTATTTTTACGCTTAATATAGATATTAAAGTTTAATGTTCAACTGCGTTTTTTTAGTTGTCCATATTTTATTGATACTGGAAAAACACTGGTTGTTGCTGCATTTGTTCGTGGAAGGAAGAGCGAGTATTCTACAATTTTCAAAATATTTTGTTAAGGAATATTATTCTGTTTAAAATGAAGCAATTATTCCGTCCATTTTTGGTCTGTTTTCTCATATGCAGACCAGTAACATTTAATTTTTTCATCAGTTACGTATCTTTTTACCAATAACACCACATTAATATATTCAAAAGATTTTACACGTATTCCCATAATATATCCTTTTTTAATGTCACCAAATGAAAATTTCAGAACAAGGTGGCATTAAATAACCGGGTTTTCTGAAATAAGTTAGAAATTTTTATATTAACTGCTTGGAATATCTTGAAGAATGGACAGTTCATTTGTAGGCTATTCAAAGATTTAATTGGTAGACATTGAAAAAGGAGATTTGATGGGAATATGTGGAAAATTTTTATATTATATATTACAGTACATAAGAAATGCAGATATTTTCTAAAAAGCGGGACAATTTTAAAAATCGGCGGGACGCGGGACAGGCGTCCAAAAATCGGGACTGTCCCGCCAAAATCGGAGCGTGTGGTCACCTTAGGTATATGTGTACATTTTACCAATCTACTAACATATAAACATATATTTTAACGTATATTGATAATCTGTGGCTAAATGCGTTTTTAAGTTGGGAATGCCGGTAATTGAGAGCATCTAATGTATTTCTAATGAAATTAGGGAAAATAGGGGGTTACTGTGGGAATTTTTGATAATAATTTACTTTTACAAGATAGCAAATTTTTTTCTTTACAAAATTTGTTTGAAAAATTAGCTATTTCAAATATGCAAAAATATAGATATGGTTCTGGGATAACAAAATTGGATGACTCATTACTCCAGTTTCCAAATATGGAAAAATATGTAAATTTGACTTAAAATTGTCCTTGCTCGATCCAATTTAAGAACCTATTTTCAGATTTTTTCTATCGTTTTTCGTTTTCTTATAATAGAGCTGAGACATCGAGTATGCTCACCCTGTACATAGCACCCACAATTATTGATCGTAATTGGTATTCCAACATGAATAAAGCTACAAAGAATCCCAATTATTAGGGGTGTTTTCTGAAAATGTTTTGTTTTACTAACAGCATATATTGTCTACTATCAGAAAACTTATCAATATTGTTGTGTCTAGGCGAGTATATATGCAACGGTCGTGGCTACAAAGAACTATTAAAATGGAAAAATGTTTAATACGGGTCGCGGTCAAATTTCCCTACGTAATTAGGCCCTACAGCCAACAAATTTGCCCATCCCTGCTCGACACTGAAGCATTATTTGCAATAAAACCCAATCAAAAGAGGTTATTATAAAGTAAGGTATTGGCTGATGAAATCGGATACTGCTGGCATTTTAACATTTACACAGGTCGAGGTGAAAGCGAAGTTGAAAAAAATTAGGCTCAGGGGTTGTGAAAATAATGACTGAAAGCATAAGGAAAGAATATCGTTAACTATATTTTGACCTCAAGGATAAAATATATACCTTTGGAAATGTCAATGTTACTAGAAGAAATTTGCCATTTATTAATAATAAGTTAGCATAAGTTTTCGGTTGATAAGGATTTCAAGCGGCGTGTTTACGACTGGTGGCAAAGTATAGGTCTATAAAGCTGGCACCCCCACCTCTTCAAAATTCAAATTAGATAACACTAGAATTATGTGCTCTTTAAGTGCTAATTATGTGCAGCAATCGCGATTTTTGTGCTCGAATCCTTCAATAAAAGAATCAAATTTAACTAGTGGGGGTGCTAACTTAACAGTCAAGCTAGCACCCACCCATCCGCAAAATTGGGATACCGATACCAAATAAACACTACAATTATGTGCTAGTACCGGAGTACCCTGGAGCGAATTCGCTAACTCAAACTCTTGTGCGAAAAAATCACCCCGAACGGAATGAGCCATAAGAGGCGAAATCTATAATAATCGAGCAAACAAGTTTTAACCAACGCGATATTGTTGCAATTATTATGTGTTCTCCAGATATGATATTCCCGATTTTTGTGCCCGCACCCTTGTACGAAAAATTCACCCCGAACTCTATAAGCCTTAAGAGGTAAAATCTTTAATAATCTAGAACAGAAATTTTAAATAACCCAAAATTATTTCAATTACTATGTGCTCTCCAGATATGCTATTTACGATTTTTGTTCTCAAACCCTTGTACGAGAAATTCACCCCGAACTGCATTAGCCCTAATAGTCCGGAAGCCAGGTACAAATTGGGTCAATTATTTCCTCTCGAGCGAAACTTCGTAAAATGCATTAGGAACTTATACCATGAATATTCGCGACCGTCAGCTGCGACTCCGTTGATGGTGCGGGCAGTGGCAGCCTCCTACGCATGGAAAAAAAAAGTTTTTTTAGTCATTTCCTCCCATTTGAAAATTTGTCAGATTATAGTTTACCTAATATTTTGAAGGAAAAACAAAGTCAGCTGACCATAACATGATTATACGTCAGCTGGCTGTTTGAACATGTGGCTGGCTGTACTGAATCTTATCAGCTGACGACTTTTCCCTTGACTTACAGCTAGCTGATTTTTTTCAATATTTACTAGAGCATGTTAACAATCCTCTTATAAATTTTCATCCGGGAGGAAATAACGTTTCTTAAGTTATTCGGCAGTATGCTTGATTTGAATGTTTTGGTAACAAATATGAAGTTTAATAATGGAGCAAGTTGGTATGAGTAAATTAAATAATGAATAATTGTTTGTTGCATATTTTTTTAATTAATTAACTTTTATTTCAATGAATTGATTAAAAATAACAATGAAAATTAATCATTTTCATTCTCGCTTTGGCTTGAGCTGCTTTCATCTCTCTCTGATTCACTGTCAGAGTTACTGTCATAGTTACATGCGTCATAGTTACATGTGCCATAGGTACATGTAGTTACATGCATAGTTATCATGTCTTCATCATCATCATCTGTGTCATCATCATCATTATTAGTCCGCGTGTATAGTAAAACATGATCATATGAAAAAATAAAAATATAAAAAAAGAATTGATACCTGTTTCAGGCAGAATGGTTATCTCCTCAATCGACGTTGGTAACTGAGTCCCAGAAAACCAATCAAATTCGAATCGGTTGTATATTTCTTCCCAGCCATAGTCTGTAGGTTCTTCAGTCGTTGGAACTTTAAGGTTAGCGTGAGACCAAATTTGCGCAATGTAACACGCCCTTAAATATTGCTTGTACAGTTCTGATTCGTATGGTGGTAGAGAAGAACCGTCAATACCTTTTTTAGGCAACTTAAATTCTAAACTTCTAAAGAATAAACACGTTTCGCATTATATTCCCCACCTATTTTTTTTCTACTGAAAATCTTCTACATACGCTATACACAACAAAGGGCCTTTGTACGCAGTCATGCGTAAAACTTACCCCTCCAAGTATACCTTTTGATATAGCATAACATCTACAGAAGGCAATTTTAATCCACAATCTAGCTGCAATATAGAAAGGAAGAATAACTTAAGGAAACGTTATTTCCTCCCGGATGAAAATTTATAAGAGGGTTGTTAATATACTCTAGTAAATAATGAAAAAAATCAGCTAGATGTAAGTCAAGTGAAAAGTCGTCAGCTGATAAGATTCAGTAGGTGATAGATGCTGCTGCGTTACACCTTTCAAGGTACCAGCTGACAAACTTTCCACCTAGATACAGCAAGCTGATAATAATTTTCATTCATAGTAGCATACAAAGGATCACCAGGTAAATTTTTAGTTGAGAGGAAATCATTGAAAATATAATATTTTTTTTCATGTTCAAACAGCCAGCTGACGTATAATCCACCGATGTTATTACGATGTTATGGTCAGCTGACTTTTTTTTTCCTTCAAAATATTAGGTCTAAAAACACTTTTTTTTTCTCCGTGCGTGAGAGGCTGCCACTGCCCGCCCCACCAACGGAGTCGCAGCTGACGGTCGCGAGTATTCATAGTACAAATCCCTAATACATTTCACGAATTTTCGATTGGGAGGGACTTGGTCATGAAAGTCTGTCACTGGCTCCCGGACTATAAGAGGTGAAATCTAAAATAATGGCGCACAAAAATGTTAATCGACGCGATATTGTTGCAATAATTATCTGTTCTCCAGATATGATATTCGCGATTTTTATGCTATCACCCTTGTATGAGAAATTCACCCTAATATTCGAGTAGGTACATGAATTTTATATGACGCAAAATATTTTCAATAATGATGTGCTCTCCAGATATGCTATTTGCGATGTTTGCGCTTAAAGCCTTGAGCGAAAAACTCACCTCGAACACTATGAACCATAAGAGGTGAAATCTATAATAATAGAGCAAAGAAATTTTAACCGAATCAGAATTGTTGCTATAATAATGTACTCTCCAGATATGCTATTCGAAATTTGTGGATTGACAACAATTGGACGGTAATATTTCAAGTTGGCCAGCTTTTTGGGAGCAGTACAATCTCGCAATTCACGAGAACAAAAATTTAGATGATTCGTCAAAATTTGCATATCTAAAATGTTACTTGACTGTTAAAGCATTAATAACAATTAATGGATTGACGTCAAGTCAAACGTCTTACCATGATGCAATCGGATTGCTGAAAGACAAATACGGACACCAAGAGCGTATTGTGGATATTTATATTCAGAAGTTACTAGCAATAACACACGTAAAATATGACGACATAAATGGCTTGAGAAAATTGTATAATACGACTACAACTGTAACTAAATCACTAACGATCCTTGGTATTTCTCCAAACCTATATGGACTTCTAGTAAAATCGATTATATTTAAAGCATTGCCATACAATTTGAAAATTGCTTTCAATAAGCAAAAGTTAACTGATACCGACGTAAGCAATAGTAGTTCCTGTAGTGGATTTCAACAGAATAACAAGACAGACGTAGATTATAATAAGCACATAATTATATTGCTGCAATTTACAAAAATTGAGCTAGATTCCATTGAACAAACACGTTGTTCAAGTGAATAGGACAGTAATCAGAAATTTTCGAATAACCATAGTACAGAAAAGAAAAAGATAAAACGTTCACTGCCGCTGGTCTATTAACAAGTGTAAAAGATTATTGTTTGTTCTATCAAGCCAGAACCCATCAAACAAACGATTGTGACTTCTTTCAATTCGAACGAAAAGAAGAACATTTTAAAGTAAAAAAGGCTTTGTTTTCGATGCACAAAGCCGAATCACATTTAAAAACATTGTAAAACTATGTAAAAAAATTCCATGTCTGATCCGAGTTACCGAGAATAAAAAAGAGCTGATGTTAAACCTAGTACAGCTAATAATGAAAGTTCTTCAAGCCTATTAACAAACAGCCAATTAGACAATGTTTACCTGAAAACTGCCTGTGCGTACATTGTAACGAATAAATCGCAAGAAGAAATATTAGCTCGAATGGTTATAGATGGTGGTAGCCAACTCATATTCATAAAAGAAAATAGAAGAAAATATTTACCTATTGCAGGTACACATAAAATAGCCATACAAGCTTTTGGAAATAAAGCACTATCACCGGTTAGATTATGTAACAGAGTCAAAATAGTGTTAAAAAGAGAATACAGTGATGGACTTATCGAGATGGAAGCAATAGAGGTCCCTGAAATCTGTTTCGGTTCTTTAGAGACGCCTTGTTTGAAGAACCCTGTAATTAGAGAATTTTCTAGAAGCCATCAGATAGCAGACATGAATCAGAAACAGCGAGTTATAAACGGAATATCATTATTGATTGGAGCGGATAACTACTGGATATTAATCACGGGCGAAACGTACCAATTAACTGAAGATTTAATGGCGGTAAATTCAAAATTTGCATTTAACAATACTTATTATAGTTTATAATAAATCTGAACTTAGTGACTGTTTAAAACGTACAAACCTTTGGTGAAGAATTTAATATAAAGAACTTTTGGACTCTAGAGACTATCGGTATAAACTCAAGTGAAAAAGTGAATAACGGGTTTATTGAAGACTTTATAAAAGAAAAAAAAAATAGGCAGTCAGGCACTGCCGACTGAAGTGAAAACTTTTGAAAAAAAAACAGCTTTAAAACTGGTAATGAAGATTTATCAGTATGTTAATTAATCAAATTTGGTACATAGTTTGTTAGTATTGTTTAATGAAATTCTGGAACATAACTCACTTCTGAAGGAGAATAACTGTTAATGCCATCATCATAATATGAATTTGAATCCGGAATGTTTGTTTGATCCTGTGTTGATAGGTCAGCAAAATGAATTGGTAGGATATAGCTATGGC
Source organism: Phosphuga atrata (assembly GCA_944588485.1). Taxonomy (NCBI): domain Eukaryota; kingdom Metazoa; phylum Arthropoda; class Insecta; order Coleoptera; family Silphidae; genus Phosphuga; species Phosphuga atrata. The sequence continues at coordinate 44,070,190 of OX155904.1, forward strand.
ACTTTTCTTGTTGATGGGTCTGCAATTTGTGAGTTATGGAAATTTTGACTTTTAGAAACATGCCTTATAACTAGTTTTGAAGATTTATCTGTATGTAAATTAATTTTTGTTTGGAATATTCTTTACGACGTTTAATTTTTTCCTCATTGTCAGCTGTGATTCTTCGATGTTTAGAAATTTCTGAATAAACTATTGCAAGCGTTTTCTTCTTATTTTTATCTCTATATCGCTGACTATTAATTTTATTTTGGAGTTTCCTTCCTTTGGAAAGCACACGAGTACATTTGGTTGCCTAAAACTTTGATGAATCTGATTCGTGATTTACCAAGAATTCTTCGATACAATCCAGTAATCTGAACATTCCAATAGTCCGGCACTAGTATATCTACTATTACATCCGGTAAAAGTACTTACTCTTGTACTGCACACTAATTCTACGGGTTGATATTTCCTTATAAACGCTACGTTCTGTCAACACTGCCAAAAACTTTGACAATTATGTTGGACGATCATAGCCAACTTGAAACATATGTGGATATATAACATATGGCGTTCTTTTGAACACATCTTTGAGTAATAGAATTTTTTTCTATAGAAACTCTCTACCCAAATGTCATTCAGCGCTGCTATAGAAGTTTTCACTTAAAAAATTGAATTTAAAGACGGTCGCTATCATGGAAAAGTGAACAATTATTGTACTCGAACTATTCAGGAGCATTAAAGCGTGCGAAAAATTTAACCAATAAACTATTTCGAAATGGTAAACTGCACGAATATGATTGCGCGATCCGCGCATACATAAATAAAGATTGTGCGGAAATCATGTTAAATAGTTTGGGTGACGCTAAAACTTATTATATGCCTCACAGACCAGTATACCGAGAAGACAAGGATACCACTAAGTTACGTGTGGTTTATGATGCTTCAGCGCACGGACCTGCATTTGAGTCGTTAAACGAACGAACAAATGTCAGTGGGTGCGAATTTAGTTAAGAAATTTTACTAAATATTAGAATCGGCGCAATTGGCTTAATTGCCGACATTGTAAAAGCGTTTCGCCAAATATCGCTGAATAAACGAGATCGCGATTCACATAATTTTTTATGGTACAAAAATCCTATGGACAAAAACATCGAATCAACTTCAGAGTTATCAGAATTAACCATGTATCGTATGAAGAGAGTAACATTGGAGATACAACTAGTCCGTTCCTATTAGCAGCCCCGTTGAAGAAGCATTTTGAAGAACAACCTGCATCGTTATGGAAAATTGCAGATACTTTGGATAAATGTTTCTACGTAGATGCTCTAGTACTTGCAGCAAATACTTTCGAGAAAGCCATTAATATATATATATATATATATATATATATATATATATATATATATATATATATACCAGCAGCAAACATGAATTTAAGAAAATGGAGCTCTAACAATGTGAAATTAAATGAACACTTTAACGAAAAGGAAGAATCCGTTGTGAAGAGAGAACCAAAAAGGATATTAGGAGTTTTGTGATATACTACGACTAACGGAATGTCTGTTGATATATCACATTTTATAACGTAACGTGGATTTTGTTGAATGCCCTACAAAAAGAAGTGTACTTCAAACTATTGCGAGAATTGTCGACCCGTTAGGTGTGCTTGTACCATAGACTTTGAGAATTAAAATTATAATACACTGTACATGTAAACAAGGTTGGGATTCAAGGACAAGCTTCAATGGGATGCTCACTTGCCCGAAAATTTGAAGTCCGAATGGAAAAAGTGTTATGCAGAATTACCAGAATTGGCAAATTTACATTTTCCACGCATAGCTTTAAATAATAGTAACGAGGAAGTGGAATTACATCTATTTGCTGACGCGAGCTCGCAAGCGGATGGAACTGTTGCATATTTAAAATGTCTGAAAACAAGTACCTGTCATTTTTTGATCGAAAAAATCGAGTTGCCCCTTTAAATAAAAGGGGGAACAAACAGTTAACATTGCCTAAACTCGAGTTAACTGCCGCACTGTGTGCAGCTAGCCTTTAGGATAATATTTTGAGATCTTCAATGTTAAATTTTAAAGGAATATTTATGTGATGGAACTCAAAGATCACCCTTTACTGGATAAAAGGAAATATACAAATATACAAGAGAAAGGAAGTATACATAACTAATAGAGTCAACGAAATAAGAAGCTTAACAAAGGGAAAATGGAGATATTGCCCCAGCAAAGACAACCCGGCTGATTTCTTAACTAGAGGTATGTCTACAAAAGTTTTACTTGCAGCAGAAATATGGTTGAGTGGAACAACTTGGTTACAAGAAGATCAACAAAAGTGGCCACTAAATGACATTGATAACAATGAAGAAAAACAGGTTAACGCCTTGTTTAACCTAAGTGACATAAAAGACTATTGCAAAAGTTTGAAAAACTAGAAAGAATATTGGTTGTTACAGCGTATATCCTAAGATTTATTCAACTAAGTAAAACTAAGAAGAAAACAACATGTCCATTGCATGTCAATGAAGTGAAGAAGGCTGAAATCTATTGGTAAAAATACGTACAACGTAGTGAATTTTACAAGGAAATGGAAGCACTATCTAAATCGGAAGAAATATGTCATCGGTCAGCAATCCTGACACTTAATTCATTCTTAGATGATAATGAAATTATACGATTAGGTATTAGGTTACAGGAAGCTTGCTTACCATATGAGACAAGGCATCCAGTGATTTTGCCACAGAAATCACCGTACACAACAAGAATTATCAACAAATGCCATAAAAGAGCAATGCAATCTGGAGTAAATGTAACCTTAAATGAGTTGAGAAAAGGTTTTTGGGTTATACGTGGCAGACAAAGAGTAAAATCCATAATTTTCAAATGCAAAAACTGTAAACGACTGAAAAGTAAGTCAGGAATTTAACCATTGGCACCATTGTCCAAGAACAGATTAACAATGGCAAATCCATTCAAGTTTAGCGGTATAGACTTCGCAGGACCCTTGTATGTAACAAATGCTGATAAACAAGTAAAGGTCTACGTAATGCTGCTAACCTGTACAGTAGTTAAAACTATCCATTTGGAAATAGTACCTGCTTTAACGACCTAGAGTTGTATCAGGGCATTACGCAAGTTTATTGCGAGAAGGGGAGTCCCGAATGTAATTTATTCGGACAACGCGAAAACATTCCGAAGAACGTCCCAAGAGATTCAAAAGCTATTCTATATTTGAACAAAGGAAAAGGTACAAGATTTATCGAAGGAACATCAAATAGGATGGCGCTTCATAGTGGAACGAGCAGCTTGGTGGGTCGGTTTCTAGGAGCGCCTAGTGAAGACAGTGAAAGATGCTCTAAAACTAACACTTGGAAGAGCTAGTATCAACTATGATGCATTACAGACAATTTTGACCGAAGTTGAGGCTACAGTCAATTCAAAGCCTTTGACTTTCATCGATGACGACCCATCAAATTTACAAATATTAACGCCTGCGCACTTCCTCATTGGAACTAATAAAGGGGGATTTAGTATGGACAACAAATCCTGAAATAAGAAGGAACAGTATTCTCCAGCAATGGAAGGAAGGATCGTTGGAAGCGATGGCATACAGATTACTTAAAACAATTGCGATCTGTACACCACACACTCAAAGTAAAGACCAAAGAAACAAAGAAAGGAGATGTGGCGTTGTTACAGGATTAGAATTTGCCGAGATTCCAATGGAAACTTGTAAGGGTAACGGATTTATTTCGGGGTAGAGACGGCATAACGAGAGCCTGCGAAGTCCAGACGAGTAACGGGACGAAGCTACGAAGACCAGTCCAACTGCTATATTCACTGGAAGTGAATGATATTCTGCCGGGGGAGGATGTTGAAAATGCATGCCCTGTGCGAGACAATGGGCTCACGCCAACAATCTACGATCGCGCACATGCACGAAGAGTTTAAATTCATATATCGTATACGCAGTGTAAAAACAAAATACAATCAATAAACCTCACACGAGGCTATCAAGGCGAAGGAATATTGACAACTCGAGATGACTATCGGGGCGTACTTCCACGCTTCATTCGGGATACAATCCAAACCCACTGCTTTTTTTCTCGGAAGCCTATCCAAAACACCGGAAAATACTTCCCACGTAAATTCGTCTCTGCAGCTCGTTGCATCATTAACCCCTCCTGCGACATCGTCGAGCGGTTCGGGCAGTCTACTGGTTAGCAGCTCCTTGAAATAGTTTCTCCATAGGCCAATCGGTTTCTTGTTTAACTGTAAATTGACTGTAAAAAAACTGTAAATTGTTTACAAAAACTTAATTAACACTAAAAACAGTGCGAAATATCCTCAGGATTACTCCAACTAATGCATGGTTATCATGATGATAACAACTGACAGGTACTTAAAAATGACATTTGATAATTTGTTTAATTTTGTGTGTGTGAATTATGAAAAATGACCTGCCTTCAAATTCATTGCAGGAGTGAATTCCTAGAGTTTTGGAATTCACGTTATAAATAGTTACTAACGATTTTATATACATTGTATTCTAGGAGATATTGTAAGAATAATTAATAATCAATTAACTATTTTATATTTCTAAAACTAGTATTCGAAAAAAGGTCACGCGTGCATCCTTGTAAAATTAAAAAATGACATCTAATTAAATCTAATTATCATATTTCCGATGGTTTGCTTGATTTTAAACACGATTTTTTAATAATCATTTTAAATTATTTTATCATCAAATAAAACTATATTTTAATAGTATATTACGTAATGAGAGTTGTAAGAAGCATATTACGTGCGAGCGGAACAATTACGCGCGACCCGCGTAGCGGGGAGAGCGTAATTCCGCGAGTACGTAATTGCCTTACAACTCGAATTATGTACTATACTTTATCTACGGCCACACTATTTTTTTTCTATTTAATAAGAAAATTATGTTTGATGTAACTGATATAGTGATTCATCGATATAGGCAACACAATGTACGCAGTGTCAGTGTCAAATGAAATAATTTATATTTACTTAATAATTTATAATCTTTGTTTAATTTCATTAATACCTATTAATACCTACTGTGTTTTGTAGCAGTATCGTTTTGATTTTTCATGGAGCAGTCTATATAGCCTTCTGCTACTGCAGACGAACGCCAGCCACCATGCCTTTTTAGTGACAATAAATCACCACCGGAATCCACAAGAATGGTGGCTGACGAACGTCTGTAACAATGTCCTGTGTAAAGAAAGATTTTCTTCCGGCAAATGAAGATAATTGGCAATTTGTTTAGGAATAGAGCCAATTTTATTTATTCCATTGCTTAGTGCATTTCTCATTTTGGTAATTTAGAAAAAAAGACTGAGTTTTGTCCATATTGTGTGGGCGTACGTTAATATATTTTTTACAGGTTTGGTAAAATTCTTTCGGTAGCACAAAAGATCTTTAAGTTTTTGTTTTGGAATCAGGAATTTTAATGATCAGAGACGTTCCGGTGTCTTCTATATGGCAGGGTTTGACATTTCGTAGTTTTTGTTTTCTGCAGGCACCACTAATGCCAATGATAAGAATAATCTAAAATTATATAAAAAAATATGTCGTTATGCCCATTAGAGAGCATTATAAGATAAAAAAGTAATAAATACCTTCATCAATAAATATTTGTTATCCGGTGAATTATTGAGGAAACTTTTGAATTTCTTGAATGGTTAAAATTTTTGATTTGTTGCTTTTAAATCCATCAGATTTTCTCTTTAGTAAAGCTATTAACTGAATGTTTTGAAATGTAGATGTTGTGCTTTATATTAATTGATGTCCGAACCATTCAATAAATTGCCCAAAGTGAAGATCACTGTTTGAGATAACTCATCAAAGTATAATAAAACATTTTCTGAAAAGGATTTAACTTTATGCTTCATTCTCCGGTCCATAAATTTTCTATATGCATCCTCGTATCAATCCCGAGATTTAATCCGTAGCAAATTATGGGCAGCTTGTTTCGCTTTTTCAACAATTTCGGGCGGAGTAGCATTTTCTATTTCGCTATCACTGGACATCACTGGACTTTAATTGTTATAATTGAGAAAAAAATATAGTGTTTATATATTATTTTGACGTTTAATTTTTTTTTGACACATAACGGAATGTATTGGGTTGCCTATATTAATGATAGTAGCAACTCTCAACCAATCAACGAATTGTAAACCAAACGCACTAGTGTGTTATTGAATCATTAAATAACATTAATCGCGGACTGTTACATACGTGTGTTGTAAGATGTATTTACATAATCCACGAACTGTACCATATTGGGCAATTATAATAGTGGTCGTAGATAAAAAGTTTTACGTCAACCGCGCGTAAAGGTTACACACTCTTTTCTTTTTAAATTGGACAGCTTTTGTGGTTTCCGAACACTGATCACTGAACTGAACACTGATGTCGCAACGCGTTCTTGAAAACCTATTTAGTCTCGATATAACTTCCTACTATTCCTATCCCCCTAATATTTTCGATAAACATATTCGTTTATATGAAATTTCTATTAAAGTGCAACTCTTCGAAGACTTGGTAGAGGCACAGAGAAGTGGAAACTGAGCTATTTTTGAAATTATTCAAGGATAACACGAGCTAGATAATCCACCAATCCTACAGGTTCTTAATATCTCTCATTAAAAAGAAAGTTAAAACTGACATATAAAAACGGTTTGGCTTAACCCTACACTGCGCAATTTTTTATTTTTAATTAGCAATTATGTAAATATATGTAAGTGTATGTTAGGAATAAGGGAAAAATAATTTAAAAAATTTACTGTAAGTTTATATATTTATTTTTTTGAAAAATATGCTATGATTCATATATGCACCAGCGTGCATTGGTATACATATTACTAAGCCCAAGGAAAATTACATTTACTTTTCATGAAATGACTTAAAACAATTTTTGTCTTTATTAAAACATAATGCAGTCCTACATTTTTTACAAACAATAAATGTTTGTGCTTTGCAAGTTGGATTTTTACATCGCAGTCTTTTAGCATTCCAAATTGGAAAATGATTTATGTTGTCAAGTCTTACGTCTTGTGGAGGAAGTGGAGCTGCATTCGGTTTTTTTCTTTTAGCTTCAATGGTTTGTTGCACCCCAGAAGGCCGTCCTCGTTTTGGCGTTGACGATATTCCTATAGAACATAATGTTCGAGCTAATTCTACACGAAAATCAGCCAGTTTCATTAGTTTTTTATTTTCTTGATTGCACCGTCGGTACAAGAGCCAAGCATTTATGACAGTTATGTCAAGCAAATGGTAAAACAGTCTCATGTACCATTTCCTTGATCTCATTTTGATTTTATATCTGCCAATTATGCTATCTAGCAGATCAACACCCCCCATATGACGATTGTATTGCCTGACAACAGCGGGACAGGGAACTTTAATTTTTTCTCGCTTTTTTCTATCAAATCTATCTACCATGTCTACGGGGTCGATGCCAACAAACGAAGATAAAAGAGTAACCATTTTATTGTCTTTCCAATAGACGTTACTAATGTCTATACCCTCATAACTAGCAACAAATTCTCCAGATGTCCCCCTTTCTAATTTCCTTCCTTCGGCTTCTGATGGAACTTTGCACGATGGAATTCTATTCCTCCTTACTGTTCCAAGGGAATGTATACCAAGTTTAGCCAAATAAGTAATTACAGGTACGGAAGTGTAATAATTGTCAAAGTATAGTTTGTAGTAATTATTCCTTGGAATATCTCGAGCGAGACGCACAACGATGTTACTGCTTGCTCCGAGATCAGGTTCTTCAGGTAAGCGTTTTTCAGGATCATTTTCTCTTCCTGTATAAATTTCAAATTTATAACAGAAACCTGAAACACCAGACAGGACAAATAGCTTATATCCCCACTTATGTGGCTTCAATGGTAAATATTGCTTCATATGATGGCGTGCTTTAGTTGCACAGATTTGCTCATCAATTGAGAGCATCTCCTCCATCGGAATTGTCAAAAACTTATTTGAAAGAGAGTCCACGATTGGTCGTATTTTATGCAATTTATCACCACGAGCATCAGTAGAATTATCATTGAAATGTAAAAAAGATCTTATTCTTTCAAATGCTTTTACGCTCAAGGCATCCTGAACAATTCGTAGGCCAATTGTGTCATTCCAGTACATTCTTGTATTCGTAATCGATGTTACTGACGATAAAATACAAATACCCAAATACCTATTTAGGTCAGTTCTTGAAAATTGAAATAATTTCGATGGATCCTTGGAAGTACTGTACTTTCTACTCTCTTCGACAATGTGTTCGATAAGAGCATCATCAAAAAAATATTTGAAATAATCATAAGGTGTTTCCAAATTTGAAATTATCTCTGACAAGTCTATGTTACCAGTGAAAGTTGATGCTACATCATCAAGTTTCTTATTTCTCCACAATAACTCCTTGCATTTCGAAGGCACAGATGTGGATTTCTTTTGAGTGGGATTACTGGATGTTCCTGGTTCTTCTTCAGCCTGGGAAGTTTCTTCAGCAACATCATTGGTATAATATTCTTCCAGCATTTCTTCAGAAGCCAGATTATTGGCCCTGGATTCGAAATCTTCATCCTCACTACCTTCATCCAACTCATCTTCACTTCCGCTTGGTATGTCATCAATCAAATCAAACAATTCATCGCCGGTCAAATCTTCTAAATTTACTCCCACCTGACCGTTTTTGTACATAAAGGGCATCTAAAATACAAAAATTAAATATATAAGTACTTCAAATTATATACAAATGTCAGTTCGTTATATTTTAGTATGCAAGTACTCTAAGATACCTAAATGCACACTGATTCATATATGAATCACAAACTTATGGCCATGTAAAAGCATCAAAAAACGCATATATAAATGATCTACTATTACTAAAGCAAACTTTATAAACTAAGGAATATATAATAAATTTATTATACTTACTTTGTTTATATTTTATAAATTATTTCACAATAAAAATCACAATTTTTTTTGCTTGACAACACAACACTAGATTTGCAGTTGTAGAACTAAATGTTGAGGTTATGAAACACTGCGCAGCGTCGTTTGGCGGGGAAACGGTTTATATTGAAATCTACATGTAATACGTACTTTTAAACTGTGTAAATTTCAAGTTATAGGCGGGAAACATGTGTGATGCAAATATGCATCACTGTGCAGTGTAGGGTTAATATTGCATAGTTAGTTACTGTTTATATTTTGGAAGACGACGAGTGCCCAAACGAAAATTTATAATTTCAACGATATAATCGTGCTGAATTATCTTTTTGTATTATTGTCTATAATTGGGACAATATATTTTGTTCAATGGAAACACAAAAGAGGACATTTATCCAAGTTGGCTGCTAAAATTCCCATGCCAGAGAACGTATCCTACTATGCCCATCACTTTTTTGTAGGCTTGGAGGGTAAGTTTTGAGATTTTCAAGATATTCATTAAGTAAAGATCATTAATTGATTATAAAGATTTTGGTAAAAACTTGCTGAAATTCAATTCAGCTTCGAATTATCCGAGGAGGTTTTACGTGGGTCACAAGTTATATTGTTTGATAACACGACCAGAAAATTTACAGATTGTCCTGAATAGCAGCAACGCCCTAGCTAAGGACGATATTTACAGATTTACTGTACCAGGTCTAGGATATGGGCTGATTAACTTAGATGGTTATTATGACTATTTCTTAGGTAGCTGATTATATTTAATGTTTATAAATTGCAGTTAAAACTTGGAGAATACATCGTAAAATAATTAAGCCGACATTTAATCAGAATATTTTGAATGATTTCGTGTCGACTTTTGCTGAGCAATGTCGGATCATGACAAAATTGTTAGAAAACGAAATTGACAAGGAATTCAACATTACTCCATTTATTTTTGCTTGTGCCTTGGATTAGATTTTCGGTAAGTTAAACATTGCGTAAACTAAAAATGTAATGTTCAAACGGATGATCGAATCGGATTTGGATGGCGTATTGTCAGGTTCACTAAAACCACCCAAGTTAACTATAAAATGTTGTTACCTTTTCATAGTTGAAATTTTTTTGTGGGCATGTGTCAATTTTCGCCATGTTATACCTCAAAAAGGTCCCGAACTTTTTTACGTATAACTAAATACTGACGTATAAACTAACCCGAAACTTATTCCCGTTTTTCAAACTTGGCGGATGTGCATGAGCTTAACTACCCGAAAAAAGTCTATTATCACAACTAGAACTTTTTCCTAATGCCTGGGTTTAGTCACCCAAGACACGGATTTTTTTTAAAACAAAAAGACTAGAAGTATATGCATGTAGCTACTGCAATATTTTTAGGCGGTTCAAAAAATATCCCACCATTATAATACTTAGCTTTTGATGAAACGGCTTTAAAATGGCGACCAATTTACGCAACATTCAGGTGGGACATTTTTAACACCGCCGTACCTCAAAGGGTTAAATTTCGCTATTGTAGTGTTGGTAGCAATAATATACATTTTGCTTTACATTTTTTTGTCTCGAAATGCAATGCAACACAAAATGCAATAATTCGGAAATTTTGATTTTTTTAATTCGAAAAATGTTTTAAATAAAACTTGAAGCGAATTACATTTTTGGCAAAAAGTTGTTTAGTGATTTCTTCTCTGTCAAATTGATAATAATCAAAGTAGATAAAAAAATTTGTCTTAAATTTTTGTTTCCTTTGATTTGATGTTTTTAAATGTTTGTTGTTGTTGAGATTCCAAAATAACTCAAAAACCAACCGAAATTTTGAAAAAGGTTTAAATTTTTTTCTGTCTGGTTTGCGTCTGTTATCCTGGTTGATTGTAGCATGTACATTTACTATCCTGTAGCCCTTGTTTGCACATTTGAGAGAGAGGATGTATACACGACTGCTCGGGGAGGTAAAGTCGGTGACTGAATCCAGTATCCTGTGACTGATTATAAATCCTGTACCTAAGTGGGGTATGTTCTTCGTTACCCGATGACCCACTTTTTCTTGGAGGATTCTGTAGCCGGGAATCGAAGGCATGTTCGTCCGTAAATCTGGTTTCCTGTATTGCTGTCAGTTTATTATGTTGTGTCGTGTTAGTGTATCAATCAGATGTTTCAGTTTACCCACTTTTAACATTGAGTTAGAATTAAATGTTGCAAGGAAGCTCTACCCTCTTTGTCTGAGTTTACGTCCGGTGATTTCAAGATGCTCCGACTCATCCTTAAAACATGTTGGTGACTCCCCAGTATCCTAAGGTCAGCTAACGTCACCATAGGTGACGGTGGATTGGTACCATCTAGGGTAGTGCATTCAGCGAAATTTTCCTCCATGCTCAGTTGAAGAATATTCTTCGTGGGACAGTGGCGAGCAGTGTGGCGACAGTCCAAGATTCTACCCAAGTTTTTAGCTTAGGAGGCTTATTATTCGGGGTTGTCACCCCTAGACAGGTCGCCTTCACTACGGCTGAGGAATCCTGTCCATCCCACACCTTATTTTAGATATTTATTGTATTTGAAATGAAAAATTTAATGATTAGTATGGTTGCGATCGTTACTAAGTGGTAATGCATACATACACTGAATTGAAGAAGTCACTGTTTTAACCACACAATATGTACACATATTATTTAACTTGTTATTGTAGTTTATTTATTTGTAATTTCTGGTAATACATTTCTATAGAAGTGCGAGAACACACAGAACAAAATATATAATTAGATTAAATTCTTAGACTAAGTTTAAATTCAAACAGAATTTACAAAATAATAGAAAACAGTTCCATGCAAATAAATGGTCCAAGCACATCATAATAAAAATTTCATAAGGCCTACTGTCCATTTAGCCGCACGTAATACGCACGACATCGTCATATTACACTTTTGTGCAGCTGGCTTGCATTTTGTGCAAAAATGGACGAAAATGCACGGTGCGGCACAGTCGCATCTGCGTATCGTCAGTCGTTGGTCATGCAGCTCGTGCTGCAGCGTGCCATGCTGCGATACGCAAAAACAATGTAGCGATTAGAGGGTAGCGATTAGAGGGTAGAACTGACGTACATACAAAAGCTGACCGTGAGTGTGAAATTCTAAAGTAAAATTTTGAACTGACGGCAACCCACAGATTTACCAGGCGCACCATAAATCCGCTGGCTTCAGTTCGTTTTAAACACGCCAAACTGACCGCGCATGCGCTTAGTCAGTCGTAGTTTAACCGCCATGGCGCCAGGACGTGCAATAACTGAAGAATTTATAGAAAAAATAGCTTGAAATATGTAGAATCGTCCATTCTCAAATAGTTACGTCAGTCACTCGGTTTCAGTGACAACTCATTTAACAAATAAACATGAGATATTTGATATTTCTTTTTTAACCATTTTTTCGTTCCGTTTTTTTTTTTGTTGTTTTTCTATTGATTAAACGGCTTCAAACAGCAGCCGTCATATGTAGAATATCCTCTTCAGAATCCCAATCATTTTTTTTAAGTTACGCGGGGAGAAATTTGCTAGCCAGATACAGCACGCGACAATCGAGAAATGAAGGCCGGTTTTAAGCCAGAAATTATTTTGAACTAATCAGTTTTAACTGATCAGTTCTAAACGTCTGTTCAATTAATCAGTTTAAAATGATCGTGAATGGCGGGCTTAAGTCCTATAATCTCGATTGAATTAAGGCGTATAATGTTTGCAATCAATTTTGCATATACGATTCCCCGCTACCAACTACGCAACTCATTTTCTCCGCTTGTCTAGTCCTGTCTGTCTAGTCTTGTCTGTCTAGTCTTGTCTGTCTAGTCTTGTCTGTCTAGTCTTGTCTGTCTACTCTTGTCTGTCTAGTCTTGTCTGTCTAGTGTTGTCTGTCTAGTCTTGTCTGTCTAGTCTTGTGTGTCTAGTCTTGTCTGTCTAGTCTTGTCTGTCTAGTCTTGTCTGTCTAGTCTTGTCTGTCTAGTCTTGTCTGTCTAGTCTTCTCTGTCTAGTCTTGTCTGTCTAGTCTTCTCTGTCTAGTCTTGTCTGTCTAGTCTTGTCTGTCTAGTCTTGTCTGTCTAGTCTTGTCTGTCTAGTCTTGTCTGTCTAGTCTTGTCTGTCTAGTCTTGTCTGTCTAGTCTTGTCTGTCTAGTCTTGTCTGTCTAGTCTTGTCTGTCTAGTCTTGTCTGTCTAGTCTTGTCTGTCTAGTCTTGTCTGTCTAGTCTTGTCTGTCTAGTCTTGTCTGTCTAGTCTTGTCTGTCTAGTCTTGTCTGTCTAGTCTTGTCTGTCTAGTCTTGTCTGTCTAGTCTTGTCTGTCTAGTCTTGTCTGTCTAGTCTTGTCTGTCTAGTCTTGTCTGTCTAGTCTTGTCTGTCTAGTCTTGTCTGTCTAGTCTTGTCTGTCTAGTCTTGTCTGTCTAGTCTTGTCTGTCTAGTCTTGTCTGTCTAGTCTTGTCTGTCTAGTCTTGTCTGTCTAGTCTTGTCTGTCTAGTCTTGTCTGTCTAGTCTTGTCTGTCTAGTCTTGTCTGTCTAGTCTTGTCTGTCTAGTCTTGTCTGTCTAGTCTTGTCTGTCTAGTCTTGTCTGTCTAGTCTTGTCTGTCTAGTCTTGTCTGTCTAGTCTTGTCTGTCTAGTCTTGTCTGTCTAGTCTTGTCTGTCTAGTCTTGTCTGTCTAGTCTTGTCTGTCTAGTCTTGTCTGTCTAGTCTTGTCTGTCTAGTCTTGTCTGTCTAGTCTTGTCTGTCTAGTCTTGTCTGTCTAGTCTTGTCTGTCTAGTCTTGTCTGTCTAGTCTTGTCTGTCTAGTCTTGTCTGTCTAGTCTTGTCTGTCTAGTCTTGTCTGTCTAGTCTTGTCTGTCTAGTCTTGTCTGTCTAGTCTTGTCTGTCTAGTCTTGTATGTCTAGTCTTGTCTGTCTAGTCTTGTCTGTCTAGTCTTGTCTGTCTAGTCTTGTCTGTCTAGTCTTGTCTGTCTAGTCTTGTCTGTCTAGTCTTGTCTGTCTAGTCTTGTCTGTCTAGTCTTGTCTGTCTAGTCTTGTCTGTCTAGTCTTGTCTGTCTAGTCTTGTCTGTCTAGTCTTGTCTGTCTAGTCTTGTCTGTCTAGTCTTGTCTGTCTAGTCTTGTCTGTCTAGCCTTGTCTGTCTAGTCTTGTCTGTCTAGTCTTGTCTGTCTAGTCTTGTCTGTCTAGTCTTGTCTGTCTAGTCTTGTCTGTCTAGTCTTGTCTGTCTAGTTTTGTCTGTCTAGTCTTGTCTGTCTAGTCTTGTCTGTCTAGTCTTGTCTGTCTAGTCTTGTCTGTCTAGTCATGTCTGTCTAGTCTTGTCTGTCTAGTCTTGTCTGTCTAGTCTTGTACCTATGTCGCTCAGTCAGGCATACACAAGACCCCAAGAGCTTGAAACCCAAGAAATAGAACCTGGAAAAGTCATCTATTTAATACACTCTATTGGAGTTCCAACAAGGGAGGGAGGCATAAAAAATGCTGACCGCTACATCTATCACGTAGTCGCGCGATACAAACAGGACGAAACCCTCAGTCTTGAAAAAAGCTTCGACAGTCTTAAAGAGCTTAAAAAACTCATGACTCAAAATGATCGAAACAAACTAGCTTTTGCTAAATCTTTCGTAGATGAATGGCCAATGCTAAAAAAGCAAATAGAGTATATTTTTTCGGACACAGATATAGAGATTAGGGTGTACTCACCGAAGGGACGAAACGTGAAAGAGACGACAGAGGTAGGGAATGAAAAGGCGACCAACAGAGACCAGGAAAAAAAGAAAAGAGAAAAAAAAACCGAAGCAGTATTTATAAGAGCACAAGACAAAACTTACGCCGAACTACTTAAAGTTGTAAAAGAAGAAGTAAACCCCGAATCCTCAGGCTCGAAAATAGTTGGAATGAGGCAAACAAAAGCAGGAGATCTATTACTCGAGACCAAAGGTGGAAATGCATCAATCCTGAGGGAACTAATAGCCCAAAAACTGCCAGAAGTAAACGTCCGTACAAAAAACGCAGACACTGTATTACACATCAAGGACATCGATGCCATTACCACCTCTGAAGAAATCGAGCAATCCGTAAATAACCTCCTGGGCACACAGAACTACAAAGCAAGAGTCAAAAACCTCAGACCAGCCTACGGCCAAAGACAGATAGCCACCTTAGTACTTCCAAAAAACTTGGCAAGTGTCCTAATAGGAGAAGGAAAAATCAAAATAGGATGGATATACTGCAGAATCCAAGAAAGAATAGAAGTGGAGAGATGCTATAGATGTTGGGAAACGGGCCACCACGCGACTGACTGCAAGGGCCCAGATCGTCAAAAATTGTGCCTGAGATGTGGTCAGGAAGGACACAAGGCAAAGGACTGTGAGGAAGAACCACAATGTCTCATATGCAATATTAAGGGTCACCGAGCTAACACTGCATCGTGT
Source organism: Phosphuga atrata (assembly GCA_944588485.1). Taxonomy (NCBI): domain Eukaryota; kingdom Metazoa; phylum Arthropoda; class Insecta; order Coleoptera; family Silphidae; genus Phosphuga; species Phosphuga atrata. The sequence continues at coordinate 44,085,576 of OX155904.1, forward strand.
CCTGCATACAGAAGAGCTCTGGCGGAGGCAAGGTGGCAAAGAGCACAAAAATGATCCATATACTTCAGGTAAATATTGCGAGATGCCGCGCAGCACACGACCTACTGATCGCTACGGCCATAGAGCTAAAAGCGGATATCGCAATAATATGTGAGCCAAACAAAAAACTGGCAGCCAATGCTAAATGGTTCACAGACGATGAAAAGGACACAGCGATCTGGATCAAAAACCAAAAGTTGTCCGTGGCAAGTACTGGGCATGGATCAGGCTTCGTATGGGTGGAGCTGTCCCAGGTTATAATATACAGTTGTTATTTCTCACCCAACAAAAATATTGATCAACTGTCTGAATCTCTTGAAGCTCTAAGCCAGAGTCTTAGACAACAGAAAAAAAGAGGAATTATTATAGCTGGAGACTTCAATGCAAAATCCCCTTACTGGAGATCCCCAAGCATGGACAGTAGAGGAAATATCGTAACAGACTGGGCAGCGGAACTGGATTTGAGCATTCAAAACAAAGGTGGCACACACACGTTTGTGAGGGGAAACTCGCGCTCAATAATAGACCTCACCTTCTCCACCAATTCCATTGGCGACAGGTTTCAAGGCTGGAAGGTTCTTGACAAGGAATCGTTGAGCGACCACCGTTACATATTTTATAACATAAGAGAAAAGGCAAGATCAAAGACAAAGGCATACCCAAGAACAAGTGGCTGGATATTGGAAAACCTGCAGGAAGAAAAAATCAAGGAGTGTCTAACAAAAGAGCTAGAAACCATTACCACAGAAGATCCCGATACTCTGGTTCAAACGATGAGTAAAGTGTGCGATGCTACCTTGCGAAAGAAGAGACCAAAAAGTTATAAGTCAGTATACTGGTGGACCGACGAAATTGCTGAAATGAGAACTACATGTGTCGCTACCAGGAAAAAATACCAACGTGCAAGAGCAAAACAAACACCGGAAGAAAAAATTACACTGTTACGTCATAAATACAAGCGAGTAAAAAAGGAGCTACGTCAACTCATTAATAAATCAAAGCAAAGCCATTGGAAAAAACTGTGCACCGACCTAAATAAAGACACATGGGGAGACGCGTTTCAAATTATAAGAAGAAACCTGAAAATTCGGACGCAAGATCTTCAAATGACCATGGAAGGAGTTCGTCAAGTAGCTGATGTACTATTTCCTAAACATACACCTTTTACTTGGGTACAACCTGAAGTTTACACAACGCCCCCCTTTACGGAAGAGGAACTATTGCTGGCGAGTAAACGTATTAGAAACTGCAGAACACCGGGTCCCGATGGCATACCACCAGAGATTGTCAAGTTAACCGCTAGACATCAACCTAAATTCGTCTTAGACGTAATGAATAGGTTGTTAACTGCTGGGAACTTCCCAGTCATATGGAAGCGCGCAAAACTATCACTAATTAGAAAAGGAGATAAACCGATAGGATATCCCACATCCTACAGACCCATCTGCCTATTGGATGTGACTGGTAAGCTACTTGAGCAGCTCTTGCTACTAAGGCTAAAGGGAGAGCTTGAGGCGGGAGGCGGTTTGTCCAAAAACCAATATGGGTTTAGACAAGGTAGATCCACCATCAATGCCTTAAGCGCTGTCCTGGAGATAGCAGAAAAGGCTAAAAGCGGAACCCAGAGAACCAGACGCATGTGTGCCCTTCTTACATTTGATGTAAGAAATGCTTTTAATAGCGCATCCTGGAAGCATATCATGGACAGTCTGACAAGAAGGGGTATATCTCCGTATCTGTTGCGCATGTTAAGAAGCTACCTCAGCTGTCGAAGCATCATACTGCTAGGAGACAGGGAAAAAGAAGAGCGACAAATCAACAGTGGTGTCCCACAGGGTTCGATACTAGGCCCCACCCTGTGGAACGTGCTATATGACGAAGTACTTACCATGAGGCTGCCACTGGGGGCCACCGTAATCGGCTTCGCCGACGATATCGCACTGGTTGTCACAGCAAAAACAGAGCAAGGCTTAATGCGAACGGCAAATCAAGCAACAGAAATGGTCAGCGCGTGGATGAAGTCGAAGAACCTAAGTCTAGCTCCAGAAAAAACCGAGGCTGTCCTTCTCACAGGCCTAAGACAACTTAGCCCAGTAAAGTTTAAAGTGGAAGAGGCAATTATAACACCAAAAGAAACACTCAAATACCTCGGAGTAGTGATCGATAAAAGGCTATCCTTCATGGCACACATTACCGAAGCGGCAGGAAAGGCAATGAGAACACTAGCAGGCATTCAGCACCTCATGCCAAACGTAGGGGGACCTAAGAGCAGCTCTCGGAAAGTACTTAGTTCTGTAGTCCAGTCGACCATGCTGTACGGAGCTCCAATATGGGCCAAGGAGCTAGACAAGAAACGAAACCTTCACCAACTCGCAACCGTTCAGCGGAAAATGGCTATACGTACATGCAGCGCTTACCGGACGGTCTCAGGAGAGGCCGCCCAAGTCATCTCGGGAATACCCCCCATAGACCTGCTCGTAAAAGAGCGAAAAAAGCTGCACGATGCAAACTACTGCACAAAGAAAAAACAACTGGTCAGAGAAGAGCTTATCGAGGAATGGCAAAAAAGATGGCAGCTCAGCGACAAAGGACAGTGGACCCAAGTGCTAATCCCAAATATATCGACCTGGGTAAATAGAAAATTTGGCCAAACTAGCTACTACCTTACTCAAGTACTGACTGGCCACGGTAGCTTCAGGGATTATCTCTTCAATATTGGCAGAGCAACAGACGACCTATGTGTTTACTGCGGAGAAACAGATAGTGTAAATCACACTATCTTTGATTGCTGGAGGTGGGAAACTGAAAGAGAAGCAGTCGAAAAAGCCATGGAAGAACCCTTTGGCGCCAGAACAATAATCCCATACATGTTAAAGGGAAAAACAAACTGGGACCATGTAAACGGATTAATTGTAACGATAATGACCGATAAAGAATACGATGAGATGCAGTCCAAAAAGAGAAAAAAGGAGGGAAAATAAACAACATGTAGACTAATTTAAATTATGCCATCCGTCACTCCGAGATTATGCGATAAGCGGGTCCAGAGTGTACGGATGTGATTCCAGGGGGTCCACTTGTCTGGAGAAGTTATTTTATTAACACCAGCTACGCCCCCCTAAAAAAAAAAAGTCTTGTCTGTCTAGTCTTGTCTGTCTAGTCTTGTCTGTCTAGTCTTGTCTGTCTAGTCTTGTCTGTCTAGTCTTGTCTGTCTAGTCTTGTCTGTCTAGTCTTGTCTGTCTAGTCTTGTCTGTCTAGTCTTGTCTGTCTAGTCTTGTCTGTCTAGTCTTGTCTGTCTAGTCTTGTCTGTCTAGTCTTGTCTGTCTAGTCTTGTCTGTCTAGTCTTGTCTGTCTAGTCTTGTCTGTCTAGTCTTGTCTGTCTAGTCTTGTCTGTCTAGTCTTGTCTGTCTAGTCTTGTCTGTCTAGTCTTGTCTGTCTAGTCTTGTCTGTCTAGTCTTGTCTGTCTAGTCTTGTCTGTCTAGTCTTGTCTGTCTAGTCTTGTCTGTCTAGTCTTGTCTGTCTAGTCTTGTCTGTCTAGTCTTGTCTGTCTAGTCTTGTCTGTCTAGTCTTGTCTGTCTAGTCTTGTCTGTCTAGTCTTGTCTGTCTAGTCTTGTCTGTCTAGTCTTGTCTGTCTAGTCTTGTCTGTCTAGTCTTGTCTGTCTAGTCTTGTCTGTCTAGTCTTGTCTGTCTAGTCTTGTCTGTCTAGTCTTGTCTGTCTAGTCTTGTCTGTCTAGTCTTGTCTGTCTAGTCTTGTCTGTCTAGTCTTGTCTGTCTAGTCTTGTCTGTCTAGTCTTGTCTGTCTAGTCTTGTCTGTCTAGTCTTGTCTGTCTAGTCTTGTCTGTCTAGTCTTGTCTGTCTAGTCTTGTCTGTCTAGTCTTGTCTGTCTAGTCTTGTCTGTCTAGTCTTGTCTGTCTAGTCTTGTCTGTCTAGTCTTGTCTGTCTAGTCTTGTCTGTCTAGTCTTGTCTGTCTAGTCTTGTCTGTCTAGTCTTGTCTGTCTAGTCTTGTCTGTCTAGTCTTGTCTGTCTAGTCTTGTCTGTCTAGTCTTGTCTGTCTAGTCTTGTCTGTCTAGTCTTGTCTGTCTAGTCTTGTCTGTCTAGTCTTGTCTGTCTAGTCTTGTCTGTCTAGTCTTGTCTGTCTAGTCTTGTCTGTCTAGTCTTGTCTGTCTAGTCTTGTCTGTCTAGTCTTGTCTGTCTAGTCTTGTCTGTCTAGTCTTGTCTGTCTAGTCTTGTCTGTCTAGTCTTGTCTGTCTAGTCTTGTCTGTCTAGTCTTGTCTGTCTAGTCTTGTCTGTCTAGTCTTGTCTGTCTAGTCTTGTCTGTCTAGTCTTGTCTGTCTAGTCTTGTCTGTCTAGTCTTGTCTGTCTAGTCTTGTCTGTCTAGTCTTGTCTGTCTAGTCTTGTCTGTCTAGTCTTGTCTGTCTAGTCTTGTCTGTCTAGTCTTGTCTGTCTAGTCTTGTCTGTCTAGTCTTGTCTGTCTAGTCTTGTCTGTCTAGTCTTGTCTGTCTAGTCTTGTCTGTCTAGTCTTGTCTGTCTAGTCTTGTCTGTCTAGTCTTGTCTGTCTAGTCTTGTCTGTCTAGTCTTGTCTGTCTAGTCTTGTCTGTCTAGTCTTGTCTGTCTAGTCTTGTCTGTCTAGTCTTGTCTGTCTAGTCTTGTCTGTCTAGTCTTGTCTGTCTAGTCTTGTCTGTCTAGTCTTGTCTGTCTAGTCTTGTCTGTCTAGTCTTGTCTGTCTAGTCTTGTCTGTCTAGTCTTGTCTGTCTAGTCTTGTCTGTCTAGTCTTGTCTGTCTAGTCTTGTCTGTCTAGTCTTGTCTGTCTAGTCTTGTCTGTCTAGTCTTGTCTGTCTAGTCTTGTCTGTCTAGTCTTGTCTGTCTAGTCTTGTCTGTCTAGTCTTGTCTGTCTAGTCTTGTCTGTCTAGTCTTGTCTGTCTAGTCTTGTCTGTCTAGTCTTGTCTGTCTAGTCTTGTCTGTCTAGTCTTGTCTGTCTAGTCTTGTCTGTCTAGTCTTGTCTGTCTAGTCTTGTCTGTCTAGTCTTGTCTGTCTAGTCTTGTCTGTCTAGTCTTGTCTGTCTAGTCTTGTCTGTCTAGTCTTGTCTGTCTAGTCTTGTCTGTCTAGTCTTGTCTGTCTAGTCTTGTCTGTCTAGTCTTGTCTGTCTAGTCTTGTCTGTCTAGTCTTGTCTGTCTAGTCTTGTCTGTCTAGTCTTGTCTGTCTAGTCTTGTCTGTCTAGTCTTGTCTGTCTAGTCTTGTCTGTCTAGTCTTGTCTGTCTAGTCTTGTCTGTCTAGTCTTGTCTGTCTAGTCTTGTCTGTCTAGTCTTGTCTGTCTAGTCTTGTCTGTCTAGTCTTGTCTGTCTAGTCTTGTCTGTCTAGTCTTGTCTGTCTAGTCTTGTCTGTCTAGTCTTGTCTGTCTAGTCTTGTCTGTCTAGTCTTGTCTGTCTAGTCTTGTCTGTCTAGTCTTGTCTGTCTAGTCTTGTCTGTCTAGTCTTGTCTGTCTAGTCTTGTCTGTCTAGTCTTGTCTGTCTAGTCTTGTCTGTCTAGTCTTGTCTGTCTAGTCTTGTCTGTCTAGTCTTGTCTGTCTAGTCTTGTCTGTCTAGTCTTGTCTGTCTAGTCTTGTCTGTCTAGTCTTGTCTGTCTAGTCTTGTCTGTCTAGTCTTGTCTGTCTAGTCTTGTCTGTCTAGTCTTGTCTGTCTAGTCTTGTCTGTCTAGTCTTGTCTGTCTAGTCTTGTCTGTCTAGTCTTGTCTGTCTAGTCTTGTCTGTCTAGTCTTGTCTGTCTAGTCTTGTCTGTCTAGTCTTGTCTGTCTAGTCTTGTCTGTCTAGTCTTGTCTGTCTAGTCTTGTCTGTCTAGTCTTGTCTGTCTAGTCTTGTCTGTCTAGTCTTGTCTGTCTAGTCTTGTCTGTCTAGTCTTGTCTGTCTAGTCTTGTCTGTCTAGTCTTGTCTGTCTAGTCTTGTCTGTCTAGTCTTGTCTGTCTAGTCTTGTCTGTCTAGTCTTGTCTGTCTAGTCTTGTCTGTCTAGTCTTGTCTGTCTAGTCTTGTCTGTCTAGTCTTGTCTGTCTAGTCTTGTCTGTCTAGTCTTGTCTGTCTAGTCTTGTCTGTCTAGTCTTGTCTGTCTAGTCTTGTCTGTCTAGTCTTGTCTGTCTAGTCTTGTCTGTCTAGTCTTGTCTGTCTAGTCTTGTCTGTCTAGTCTTGTCTGTCTAGTCTTGTCTGTCTAGTCTTGTCTGTCTAGTCTTGTCTGTCTAGTCTTGTCTGTCTAGTCTTGTCTGTCTAGTCTTGTCTGTCTAGTCTTGTCTGTCTAGTCTTGTCTGTCTAGTCTTGTCTGTCTAGTCTTGTCTGTCTAGTCTTGTCTGTCTAGTCTTGTCTGTCTAGTCTTGTCTGTCTAGTCTTGTCTGTCTAGTCTTGTCTGTCTAGTCTTGTCTGTCTAGTCTTGTCTGTCTAGTCTTGTCTGTCTAGTCTTGTCTGTCTAGTCTTGTCTGTCTAGTCTTGTCTGTCTAGTCTTGTCTGTCTAGTCTTGTCTGTCTAGTCTTGTCTGTCTAGTCTTGTCTGTCTAGTCTTGTCTGTCTAGTCTTGTCTGTCTAGTCTTGTCTGTCTAGTCTTGTCTGTCTAGTCTTGTCTGTCTAGTCTTGTCTGTCTAGTCTTGTCTGTCTAGTCTTGTCTGTCTAGTCTTGTCTGTCTAGTCTTGTCTGTCTAGTCTTGTCTGTCTAGTCTTGTCTGTCTAGTCTTGTCTGTCTAGTCTTGTCTGTCTAGTCTTGTCTGTCTAGTCTTGTCTGTCTAGTCTTGTCTGTCTAGTCTTGTCTGTCTAGTCTTGTCTGTCTAGTCTTGTCTGTCTAGTCTTGTCTGTCTAGTCTTGTCTGTCTAGTCTTGTCTGTCTAGTCTTGTCTGTCTAGTCTTGTCTGTCTAGTCTTGTCTGTCTAGTCTTGTCTGTCTAGTCTTGTCTGTCTAGTCTTGTCTGTCTAGTCTTGTCTGTCTAGTCTTGTCTGTCTAGTCTTGTCTGTCTAGTCTTGTCTGTCTAGTCTTGTCTGTCTAGTCTTGTCTGTCTAGTCTTGTCTGTCTAGTCTTGTCTGTCTAGTCTTGTCTGTCTAGTCTTGTCTGTCTAGTCTTGTCTGTCTAGTCTTGTCTGTCTAGTCTTGTCTGTCTAGTCTTGTCTGTCTAGTCTTGTCTGTCTAGTCTTGTCTGTCTAGTCTTGTCTGTCTAGTCTTGTCTGTCTAGTCTTGTCTGTCTAGTCTTGTCTGTCTAGTCTTGTCTGTCTAGTCTTGTCTGTCTAGTCTTGTCTGTCTAGTCTTGTCTGTCTAGTCTTGTCTGTCTAGTCTTGTCTGTCTAGTCTTGTCTGTCTAGTCTTGTCTGTCTAGTCTTGTCTGTCTAGTCTTGTCTGTCTAGTCTTGTCTGTCTAGTCTTGTCTGTCTAGTCTTGTCTGTCTAGTCTTGTCTGTCTAGTCTTGTCTGTCTAGTCTTGTCTGTCTAGTCTTGTCTGTCTAGTCTTGTCTGTCTAGTCTTGTCTGTCTAGTCTTGTCTGTCTAGTCTTGTCTGTCTAGTCTTGTCTGTCTAGTCTTGTCTGTCTAGTCTTGTCTGTCTAGTCTTGTCTGTCTAGTCTTGTCTGTCTAGTCTTGTCTGTCTAGTCTTGTCTGTCTAGTCTTGTCTGTCTAGTCTTGTCTGTCTAGTCTTGTCTGTCTAGTCTTGTCTGTCTAGTCTTGTCTGTCTAGTCTTGTCTGTCTAGTCTTGTCTGTCTAGTCTTGTCTGTCTAGTCTTGTCTGTCTAGTCTTGTCTGTCTAGTCTTGTCTGTCTAGTCTGTCTAGTCTTGTCTGTCTAGTCTTGTCTGTCTAGTCTTGTCTGTCTAGTCTTGTTTGTCTAGTCTTGTCTGTCTAGTCTTGTTTGTCTAGTCTTGTCTGTCTAGTCTTGTCTGTCTAGTCTTGTCTGTCTAGTCTTGTCTGTCTAGTCTTGTCTGTCTAGTCTTGTCTGTCTAGTCTTGTCTGTCTAGTCTTGTCTGTCTAGTCTTGTCTGTCTAGTCTTGTCTGTCTAGTCTTGTCTGTCTAGTCTTGTCTGTCTAGTCTTGTTTGTCTAGTCTTGTCTGTCTAGTCTTGTTTGTCTAGTCTTGTCTGTCTAGTCTTGTTTGTCTAGTCTTGTCTGCCTAAACTCCATAATCTCATTTGAATAAAACCCCTAACTACAAATACGTCCTCCCCTCATTTTGAGGGGTTTTCCCGCTATCCGCCACGCTCGCTAATTACCGCGCCATCTACACATACTCGCTAGGCCACGTTCAGGACTATTTTGTATAGAATTCCCCATACGGAGGGGTAGGCTAAATTTTACATGTAATTCTTCATAAGACGGGGAGCTTAGATTTTACATATTATTTCTCATAAGGCAGAGTGATTTAGGAGGAACTATCTGTCCATACTCTCAGCTACAAAATTCAGATTGACATGATATTTTTTGTAACAATCTGACTTACTTCTCTCTGACTTACAGGTGTATGGATACCGCAATGACAAGGGCCCTCACTTGGTCTTACCACATTGACTTTATCTATAACTTAACAAAAATGGCCAAGGACGAGAAAGACAACCTTTTATTTATGCATTCCTTCGTAAAAAATGTGAGTAAAGTAAATATTTGGAGATATTTAATCCGAACGTTATGTTCATTTCAATAATTTTCTCTGAACAAATATATTAAAAATTGGCTATTCATTGATTAATCGTAGCTTTACAAATAAAGAAATTTTCAATATCGTGGGCTTACTGAAAAAAGTGATCATGTAAAAGCCTTAGGTTAACATAATCAAGTCACTATCCATTGAGAAATGTTTTACAGAATTGTTAAAAAAAGTAGTATTGTTATCTCATAAAGTTCAAGTAGGCCTCCCCGTAATTACCAAGTCAATAAAGCGGGTACATTTTTGCAACACGTGAAAATGATCAAGTCTGAATAATTCAGATCCTATTTGTCAGACATTCTTGTGTTGGTCGTGTCAACTTTTTAAATACAAAATTAAAAGACCCAGAGTCAGAATGTACAACAGAGGAAAGCTCTTTATGTGCCAGAAATGAAGAAACTCATGTGACTGCTAAAAGTAAGTACAATATTTTACTTGTATTGTGTGTAAAGTTGCAAATGAGATTAGATTTTGTGTAATTATTATAATTTGTTTGTTAATTTTTGTTTAGTTTGACCTAAATTAAGTTGTTCATTAATTTGAGGCGAAACAGTGCTAGATTTCATTTGTAATTTAAATTCAAATTGTAATTTACCGGGGTTAAACCAACGGTCCTTGTTACATTGTCCTGTACAACGAGACAATGTGTCAAAGAGCGTTGGTTTAACCCCGGTTAGATTAGGTTGCCCGCCACGAAGCGGACAGATAAATTTAGACAACATACGCGCAGCAGCGCGAATTCTCAATCCAATATAAAACAATGTGGCAAGGACAGTTGGTTTAACCCCGCTTTGATTAGGTTGCCTACCACGAAGCGGACAGATAAATTTAGACAACATACGCGCGGCAACGCGAATTCTCGATCCAATGTAGAACAATGTGGCAAGGACGGTTGGTTTAACCCCGGTTAGATTAGATTGCCCGGCGCAAAGCGATCAGATAAATCAAGATAACATACGCGCGGACATCAAGACAACATAACTACAATGTGTATGCAATTTCTGTGGAGATGGCGTTAATACGAAAGTACCGATTTTTTATATCTTTAGCAACATTAAAATATATCCTAAATGTTTTATTTCAGAATTATTAATGCAATATGATAGACATTTATTTGGGACATATTAAAAATACACAGTTTGCCATAAATATTTCTTATTTAATGAGCTAGATTTTTTTTAACCAAAAAGTGCACATAACAGGTTTAGAACCGTCTAAAACAATGACGTATGTGAATCATTGCACATGAAGGATTTGGCATTGTGATACTTTTTGTTATTAGTTTAATGCCTATGTGATCTTTGTGTTTTCTGAGATTATAAAATAGAATAAAATTATTAGGAATTACCAGAACTATAAAATAATCAGTCATCCTAACAATTATAGGTAATATCAAATATAACGAGCTCTTATTGTAGCCCATTTTAACAGTTAATTCTTAGTTATAATTTTAACATCACAAACAGCATTTCACAGCATTTAATATTAAAAATACCCATAGAAAAAGAAATGAAAACTTCTATAAAAAAAAACAAATAAAAAACTTCTATAAAACCTGTCGAACAAACATGTGTTTCAGATGAAACAACTTATTAACGCTTATTTTCTAAATTTATCGGACTTTGTGTTATAAAGTTACTTTTTGTAATGAAGGTTATCATAAAATGCATGAGAAAGGTTTTAAAGACTGGAGACTATCGTATTTCATTTTATCAATTTTTTGGGGTTCGTTGTACAGTTGAGTAACAACAAATGTTGGGTTGTAGGCACGAAGTCGCTGAGGTAGGATTTTCCATTCGTCGGGATGCCGTAACTTGTAGGAGATACTACCATTTTTATATAGAAGTGCTCGTATGTCATTTACAGTCGGATCTCCAGCTCTTTTGTCTGGACGAATGGAACAAAGGCAATCATCCCCATAATTCTTAAAGAAAGTATAATCAACATGATGAATATGGCATGGTTGCTTAGGACTTCCTTCCCTCATGCGACTGATATAATCACTTGGTGCGTAGATTGGAAGACGAAACTTTTTCTCCAACGTTGAGTGGACACTGTCTACTTGCATCATAGTATGTCCTTTTTCGAAAATGATCTGTTCGATCTCCAAGCCAAGTCACCTTTGTTAACTTTAGTATAGCTGATGACAGAACTTTATTTCTATTTTGGTAAGCACACCCATCTGAGATAATAATTATTTTTTTATAGTTTAATTGAGACTTAATGAAATGTATTAAGCAGCTTGTAAATTCATTAGCCGTAACACCTCCATCTCCTTCGTGCCAAACATACAGGTGTACGTCTTTGTTATTATTAATATAAATGGACTGATTATGAACATGAAGTTTTTGTTTATAATACTGAGCTGATACCAAAATCTTTGACAAAGGAGAACAGATTGGACATCGACGGTCAGGACGAGTACATCGGATGAGCTCATAGTGCGAGCTTCAATATGAGCGTTCTTTTTTAGCTGTACATACATCGCACTGGTCTTTCCTAGGCTTATAAATAGAAATCTTTTGTTCTTCCAACATCTCATTAAACAGTTTGCGACCAATATTTAGATTTTGGTTATCCTTACACCACTCGGTATAAACTCGAAATATGTGAGACTGATTCAAAAGTGTCTTCAATGTAAACTCTGTTACTGCTAGAGCGGCAATAGTGACTTGGTACTTTATTTACTAAGTTCATCCATTCTTTAACAGTAGTTGATTCTTAAGGTAGTTTTCGAAACAGGGTTTTTTATAGTTTTGTACTGTCGTTTTTCATGTTTAGATCTTAATTCCTTTCCTTCCTCTATATTATCCTGCAGCTTTTTAATCCATTCTGACAGTGTATCACTATTTATATTAAAGGTGCTGACAAAAAAGCTTTTGCACATCTTTATAGTAACATTCTGATCATCGGATAAATAATAGTCATAGGCCAATTCTCTTTGAGGCATATCTTCCGAGTTACTCGTAGTTTTACGTCTTCTTAATACTGGACGCAACCGAACAAGATTTTTTAAATAAGATTTTTTCTCACCCCATGTAGTTAAGCCCCAAAAATAATCTAAAAATGCTTTCCGTTTCTGTTCACAAACCAAACCGCATAAATAGCTTCTATCAGATTTGGATATACAAGAATGGGTACATGATTTTTTTTTTAGATATTTTCTAGATTTCGGTACTGATACATATCTCGCCTGTTTCATCACATTTCCTCTTTCTGCCTGTATATTTTTTGCCACATACCCTCTGTAACTTATTAAACTCCCTTTGCTTTTTAATTATTTCCTCATCACTGTTCGAAAACTCAAAATCGAAGATTCAAATATACTATTGTCTTCGTATGTGCAAACCGTATTATTATTTCGTTCTAGTATACCTGTCTTTTCATCGAGGTAGTAGTTATCTTTATTGTTTTCTTCAAATAATTCAGTATCCTCTCTTAACTGGCCAGTGATTTCATCAAGAATATATCTATTTTCAATATTATCTGAGATCTCAGGAATGGTACAATCAATTTCTGATTGATCTACAAAACGATCAAGATGTTTTTCGTATGTAACATCTTTTAATTTTTCAAACAGAGCCATATCGCCTGAAGAAAGTGAAAGCAAAAAGGTAGGCGAAGAGTGTAGGTAAATTTGCAGGTACCTCTCATACATATACCTATACCTGATATAGGTATCTATAATACAAACAAATATTAACACATATACATTCATATTCCTCACTTTAAGGTACTTACAATTAGATATTAATAGTCTTGGGTTTGCTGGCTCATACACCACAACGCTTACAAAGCCAACACGGTGGAAGTCACCTTGTCGCGGTGTGAGGGCTTAGTTTCGCGTACCGTTGGACGTCACGACTGGAACAACCCCGGTTGGGGCGTTCGGCGGAGGGCGAACAACCAAGAACTTCCAAACCCTTAATCCCAAGGTGTCATGCGACCCGTGCCGAAGGGACTGGTTGATGGCCAAGGGCAACCGGCCATCGCTTACGGATCCCATCTGATACCTGGCGACCTCAGAGGGTATCCAGCCTTACCACTATCAAGTGGGGCTCTGATGTGGTGGACCTTTAGTTCCCTTGCGACTCGTGGGATTCGAATGGAACAAAAACAAAAACAAAAATTCAATCCGTGTGTGCGGGATATAACCGCCACACAATTGTCGGATCAGATGGAGCATGAGCCCCACGATCCGAGTGAGCGCACCAGTCGAGAGAGACCAACTCCCAGACTGTCGCCAGAAAGCAAGGGCAAGATGGTCAGTAACATCGCTACTACCACCAAGCCAGCTAGCCAAGGGAGACCCGCTCCCAAAACGGCTTCTAAAAGTCAGGGCAAGGTGACCGGTAACACCGTTACTCCCACCAAACCCGCGACTAAGCAAGAGGAGACAAAGCCCAAGGCAGGTAAGAAGAAGACGAGATGGGCACATCCCTTGCCACCCCCAGGTAGTCCAGGCAGACTCGATGACCCACTGAGAAAGGGCTTCAGCGGAGCCGGGGTGAGATGGTATCTGCGCTTCTTAGAAAACGGGCTACAACCCGAGGAAGCTAAGAAGAGAGCAGTACAGAAAAAGGTGGGAACTACACCACAAACACAAGGAGCTGCCAAAAGAGGGGCTGATTCTGTCACGCCCCAAGACAAAGCAGCTAAAAGACACAAGGGGAACATTCAAAGTGGGGCAACGGGAGTGGTCAGCTACCCCAGCTGCCCTCCCAAGACTTCTGGGCCGAGCACCAGCTACGCCACCGCCGTCAAGGTGGTGAGGGTTGGTGTTATGTTCAGAGACTACCCAAGGAATCCCCTGAGTAAGAACGACATGCCTGCTCTTGAGCAAGTAATTATGAAAGAAACAGTCGTAGACTGGTCTCATGAGATACAGTTTGAAGACATACACTTCAAACCAGGACTAGTCATTGTCGACTGTGCGAACGAACAGACGGCAAAATGGCTGATGACAAGAGCGCCCATCCTAAGACATTGGGAAGGGGGGGCTCTGGTGGCGAAATTGGGTGATCATATCCCCAAGCCACATGTCATCACCATGTTCCTTCCTAGGAGCGGGGACCTAACCCCGGAGGCCTCCATCAACTACCTCAGGGCCCAAAACAAAGGACTTAACATTTCCGAATGGAAGGTCCTTGGGTGCCGGGTGGAAAGTGGGGGTCAACTCCTAACGGTGGGAATTGACGAAGAGTCCGCTGGAGCTATAGCGAAGGCCAACCATAGCCTCTACTTTAGGTTCGGGCGGATCAAAGTCCATGGGCGGAAGAACGACGCCACACAAAAAGCGGATGTAGAGGTAGCGGCAGCCACAGCGGCCCCTCCCTCGGAAGTTACGACCGCAACAACGGCAACTTCAGAGGTGGAAGGAATAGCGGTGGCGGCAGCTCCCTCTGCTGAACCTTTAACGACCAAGGCCGCGAAGTCAGCCTGGATTACCAGGAAGACGACCTCAACCACACACTCGTAGACATGAGCAGTCAAGCTATGTCTATAGAGAAAGAGGTAGATGTTGTTCTGGTGGAGACAGAGAAGGACTTGCCGCCTCCTGTCATAAACCAAGAATGACCAGCAGGCGCACCAAAGTAGCCCAGGTGAACATCCACCCTGCCAGGGCAGCCTCGGCTGTGATGGCTAGGATGTTCACCAAACAACACCTAGGGCTAGCGCTACTGCAAGAACCCTGGACCTACGGAGGTAACATCAGAGGCCTCAGCAACAGGGAATGTAAGTTGATATGGGACAGCCGTGAGGCTTCCCCTAGAACTTGCATTATGGTAAGGAAGGACATTAATTACTTATGTCTTTCAGAATTCTTATCGCGGGACTTAGTTCCGATACAGGTCCTCATCAAGACCGAGGGCCTCCAACGCGAAGTAGTGATCGCATCAGCATACTTCCCTGGCGATGGTAATAGCAAACCACCCATGGAGGTACAAAGGCTGGTCGAGCACTGTATTTGGAGAAGGCTGCCACTCATCTTGGGATGTGACTCGAACGCCCACAACGAGATGTGGGGCAGCACGGACACTAATAAGAGAGGTGAGTACCTTTTAGAATACCTCATTAAAGAGAACTTAATTGTGTACAACGTCGGGAACACACCAACTTTTGTCACTAAGGCCAGAAATGAGGTACTGGATATTACGGTAGGTAGCGCTAACGTAAGTAAACTAATTAAAAAGTGGAGGGTTTCAAGTGGACCCTCAATGTCAGATGATAGGATCATAGAGTTTGAGCTGGAAGGAGCGAGTGAGGAAAGTACCCCCATTCGAAACCCCAGACAAACTGTGTGGCCTATGTTTAGTTCACAACTAAAAGAAAACCTGGAGCAGGTGACCGTGCGGGGTAGTATCAAACACTACACCGTGCTGGAGCAGGCTGTAGGAGAAATAAATGTAGCAATCACCACGGCATTTGAATCCAGCTGCCCGGTAAAAACCGTGAAGGAGCATAAGGACGAAACATGGTGGAACAAAAATTTGTCTACATTAAGAGCAAAAGTACGTAGGCTTTTCAACAAAGCCAAGCAATACGGAAATTGGCTAGAATACTCTGAGGTCCTTACCACCTACAATAAAGAGATCAGAAGGGCAAAAAGGGAAAACTTTAGGAGCTTCTGTGAAAACATAGAATCCACGTCGGTGGCAGCTAGACTGCACAAAACACTAGCGAAGGATAGAGTGGAAATGACAACCACTCTCAAGAAACCGGATGGGACCTTCACGGAGGATGAAGAGCAAAGAGCTCTCCTCCTACTAGAAACCCATTTTCCGAGATGCAGAAGATACAGGGAGACCGAGGGCTTGATGCAACCACGGAAACCAAGTCGGGCCGACTGGAAGAGGGCAGCGTTCATCTGTACGGAAAACCGAATCAGATGGGCTATCGGCACTTTCCAGCCTTTTAAGGCCCCAGGTGTGGACGGACTAGTTCCTGCCTTCCTACAAAAGGGAGAGAGAGAACTAATGCCGTATCTTCTAAATATTTTTAGAAGTAGATTAGCTCTCGGATATATACCGGAGCGATGGAGAAGGGCTAAGGTGGTATTTATACCGAAGGTGGGAAAGAAAGACACCACTCAACCGAAGTCATTTAGACCCATTAGTCTAACCTCTTTTATGTTAAAGACAATGGAGAAGGTGATTGATAATTACCTTAGGACCATGGTGCTGATAGGTACACCATTACACAAGAGTCAGCATGCTTACAGAGCAGGGAAAACCACAGCAACCGCCCTGTATCAGCTTACAAATGAAATAGAAGCAGCACTAGAGACAAAGGAAGTAGCGATATGTGCCTTCTTGGATATAGAGGGAGCTTTTGACAACACCTCACACGAGGCTGTCAAGGCGGCCCTCGAGAGAAGGTGTATCGACAGCACTATCTTAAAGTGGATGGGGGAAATGCTGAGAACTAGAGTGGCGGAGACACAAGTGGGAAGAGATACCATTAAGGTCTCCACAACTCGAGGGTGCCCACAGGGAGGTGTACTATCACCGCTCATGTGGAGCCTGGTAGTTGATGAACTACTGGTTAGGCTAAACAACCTAGACATCAAATGTCAAGGTTACGCCGATGAAATAGTCATAATAGCCAGAGGAAAATTTGAGGGAACGCTCTGTGAAATTGTTCAGAGGGGCCTCAAAGTAACTAGTAGATGGTGTCAAACAGTGGGATTGAGACTCAACCCGAGCAAAACCACGGTAATACTATTTACAAGAAGGAGAAAACTAAACTGCCTGCATCCCATACTCATAGATGGGAAGGCAGTAGAATACTAACAGGAGATAAGGTATCTGGGTATCACACTAGATAGCAAACTCCTATGGAATAGACACGCTGAGGCAGTGGTAGGTAAAGCCAAACGCGCCCTAATGGTGTGCAGAAATCTGGCAGGAAAAACGTGGGGTTGTAACCCCACTATCCTGCGATGGATGTACACAATGATAGTGAGACCTGCAATCACTTATGGGACGGTTGCGTGTGGAAGTAGAATCAAGCTGGCCTCTATGAGAAAACAGCTTGAGAAGATTCAAAGACTGGCGTGTGTCTGCATCACGGGAGCGACGGGGTCGTGTCCGACAGCAGCATTGGAGCTGCTGCTGGATCTGACTCCGCTGCAACTTGTGGTGGAGAGCGCCGCCAGATCGGCGATCGTAAGGTTCAGCAAGGAAGGAATGGGCAGAGGTAAAATAATCGGGAGCAGAGACCGAAACAGCCTCGCTGCCAAGATCCCCTGGCTTGAAATACCAAAGGACGAAATGGTATGCAAATACCACTTCGAGAAAAACTACACAGCAATGTGTAGTAGTAAAGCCGATTGGAGCGACGAATCCTCAGCATACCACATTGAGCAAAATGCCATCAAGTGGTATACAGATGGTTCGAAGACAAAGGAAGGCACTGTTGCAGGAGTATTTGGACCTCGTACCAGATACTCCGAATCCATGGGAACATCCCCAAGTATCTTCCAAGCAGAGGTACACGCAATCGAAAGATGTGCACAGTTTAACCTCGACAGGAATTACCGCAAAAAACGAATTGCTATCCTGTCAGATAGCCAAGCAGCCATCAAGGCCATTAGCTCATACACCATCAGATCCAAACTGGTATGGGACTGTGTGGGGAAGCTGAACAAGCTTGGCAGGGATAATAAAGTAACGCTATACTGGGTACCAGGACACACTGGTATAGACGGAAACGAAGAAGCCGATCACCTAACAAACAAGGGATCCAGTAGCCCCTTTATAGGTCCGGAACCCTTTTGCGGTATGAACACCATCCGCAAAAGTTTAGATGAAGAAATAAGAGGAAAATGGATGAAAACCTGGGAATAACTTCCAGGGCTAAGGCAATCCAAAGTGATGCTGGGATCTTTCAACCAGAAGAGATTTCTGACAGGGGTCCTGACGGGACACTGCAGACTTAGGAAACATCTCAAGGCCCTAGGCCTAGAGGAGGATGATGGATGCAGATTATGTGGCTCAGCAGAGGAAACCCCATACATATGTTCAAAGACTGCGGAGCATTACTCCGCAAGAGACAGATGTACCTTGGGGCTCACTGCTTGAACAGAGAGGAGCTGCAGACCTTGAATCCCACCCAGATCCTGAGATTCCTAAAGGAATCAGGATTAGAGGAGGCGCTCTAAATGGGTAAGTACACCAACACTTGGAGGAGGAGGGTGGGGTACAATAGATCTATAAAGGTCGCAGTACAAGTCGTCACCACCATATCTACAATCTACAAGCCAACACGGTTGGTGAGCGACTAAAGACGGAACACAAATTCTTTATGTGCATTTCTACACATACGAATTTTTGTTAACGGTCAAAATACATATGGAATTTGTTAGACTTGTTTCTAGTTCGAATAACACAAAAGAGCTATATCAACAGATAGAGAACGAAACGGAGATTATTTTTAGTGCAAAAAAAATGATAAAAGCACATATGGAATTTGGCAGGCGCAGCGGCGATAAGTACATGCAAGGGGACCTACCGGATTAATAGATTGATGTTTGGAGTGAAGATTGCACCAAATGTTTGGCAAAGATATATGGACTAAACCCTACATGGAATAGAAGGTACAGCATATTTCTTCGATGACATCGCCGTACATGGAAAAACATATATACAATTATTACAAAGAATTAGAATGATATTTCAGAAATTACAAAAATGTGGATTTCGCCTAAATATGAAGAAATGTCAATTTTTCCAGAAATCTATTAATTACCTGGCACACACAATAAATGAAAAAGGATTACATCCTTCAGATGACAAAGTAAGGGACATAAAGAACAGTCCACGTCCAACAGATGTATCATCTCTCCGCACTTTTCTTGGAATGATAAATTATTATCAACAATTCCTACCCAACTTGGCATCAAAGCTTAATCCACTCTACAAGCTATTACAGAAGGCCACCAAATTCATTAGGTCAAAAGAATGTCAGAACGTTTTTTAAAAGTTAAAAGATGAAATTTGTGGAGAAAAAGTACTTACACCATTTCATGAAAACTTACTTGATAAATTAGCTACAGATGCATCTCCTACCGGATATGGAACCGTACTGTAACACATTATGCCAGACAAGACATAAGGACCAATAGCATTTGCATCAAGATCCTTAACAAAAGCTGAAAAAGGCTACAGCCAACTAGATAAAGAAGCAGCTAATATGGGGACTAAAAATATTTTTCAATACTGTTATGGAAGAAAAATTACCCTGATTATAGATGACCAACCATTGGCCAGAATACTACATCTACAAAAAGCTACAGCTGTAAGACATTGTTACACTACGCTAATTTTCTAGCAAGTTTTGACTATGGAATAAAGCTATGTAAGACTTACGAATATGTAAATGCAGACTACTTTTCGCGGTTACAAAATTCCTCTAATACCAGTCCAAACAATCGTACAGATGATGACATTCTACTTAAATCAAATAGCTGAAATGCCAATAACATTACAAGAAATTAAAGATCTACGTGGAAAGGCACAGAACTACAAAAGTTATACGTAGACATCCAATCAGGCAAAGAAGATTTTAAAAGAGTTCATGAATTTTCCTAACAAGACAACTGCATATTTTATGGAATAAGAATAGTAATACCTAAGAAACTACAACCTACGATTTTAGAAGAACCTCACACGCCCATACGGGAATTGTTACAATAAAAGGACTAGCAAGAAGTTATGTGTGGTGGATAAATATTAATGCAGACAATACACAGATGGTAAAGAAATGCAAAGAATGTTGTTTAATTCAGAAGAACCCTACAAAAGTTCCAGTATATATATATATATATATATATATATATATATATATATATATATATATATATATATATATGGGAGTACCCAAAGAACCATGGAGTCGTATTCATATTGACTATACCGGACCATTTATGAACCAATACTTCCTGATTGTTGTGGATGCATATACCAAGTGGTTAGAAGTCATAGCCACTTCATCTATAACAGCTACAGCTACTATTAACATATTAAATATATATATATATATATATATATATATATATATATATATATATATATATATATATTTATATATATATATATATATATTTATATATATATATATATATATATAAAACATTTGCAAAAGATTAAATGCAAAGATTTCTGAAAGAAAACGGAAGCCAAGCTAAGTTCACAGCACCTTTTCATCCAGCGGTTAATGGCCAAGCTGAGAGATATGTACACACTTTAATTAATAATAAACTAAAACTAAAAAAAACTAATAACCTAAAAATAAAAGCTATGGAAAATGAAGGAGGATGACTAAAAGATAAATTACAGAAATTCCTGATTATGTACAGGAAAACACTAAATCGTACAACGGGGTTGAGCCCAGGTGAGATGATGTCCAAAAGACTTTATAGAACAAGGATTGATTTGGTAAAGAGACCACCAGCAAAAGAGTACAAGAATGATGAAATTAAAGTATTTGAAGAATTAAAAAATGGAGACAGGGTACGGATAAGAATGTATGACAGCAATAAATAGGAATTCGGAAATATAAAAAACAGAAAAGGAAAATTACATTATGAGGTGGAGGTTGAGGGCAGGATACACCAAAGACATGTGGCAAATTATAAAGACATCATGTATGAGAGACAACCCGGACAGGACCTGCTTTTACAACACCAAGCAACCGGAAGCTATAACGTCTCGAAGCTATCAGAATGTGGAGTCAGTTGTAGAGCCTAGCCCTGTACAGATGAATGATACATCACCTGTACAGGAGACAAAGAAGTCGCTAGTTGCAGAAACAATAAAAATACCTATAGAAGTTCAACTGGATCCGAAACCACCACGAAGTAGCAAGAGAGTCAGGAGACAGCCAACCTCTATCGCTTGAACCTCTAAGGAAGTATTCACAACGAGGGAGAGTGTTAAGCACAGGACTAGTCGACGAAGATCGTCGAAGAAGATCTAGAATGACAATCAATAACTTACATCTCGTGTACGCTTAGATATATAATAGGAGTAATATACAGTTATAAGATAGAATAAAATACAGTTATAGAAAATACAATTACATTATTACATACTACATACGTGCTCCTTCTTTTTGCAATTAAAACATTCGACTTTTTTAAATGTTTAAATTCCCTGCCGCGGGGGCGCTAGTCGTATCTTCCAGTGACGTCATCCGCTATTCTTCTTGGATAGGGTATGCGGTAATGTTTTACATTATAAATACTACTCGGTAGTATAATACATGTAAACTTCCGAGCAATTTGGCCATTATTTTCACATCTGAGACATTTTCTCCCACATCGATAAGTTGACATATTTTCTACATTGGCTATGTACTGTAACTCAATAGGAAACTACATTACAACGACGGTGGAAACTGGCCAACGATTGAATGGAACAGGCTTCAACATAAGCGATGAATGGATGATTATGGTCTCGGCTATTATCCCACTATTATGGCCGTGGAACATTCTGGAATGACAATTACTACAGATGCAATCAAGTTGCGATTGATCGATATGGAATCTGACGCCTCCAAGGGAAGCGTTTTTGGTGTAAATTGGATAGCTATAAAGAGCAGAAGAAAGAAGTTTCAAGAAGGAAATCAAAGATCGAAACCGGTATATAAGTGCTATAATTGTGGACAGCCTAGACACTTTAGAAGAAATTGCCCCAAGATTACTGGCGAACAAAGCTCACATGGACATGGAAAAATTAATGCTTTCAGTGCCGTATTATTAAGCGGAAGTTGTAATAAAAACGATTTTTATATCGACTCTTGTGCAAGTACACATTTCACTCCTAACAGGAACAACCCGGAAAACATGCAAGAACTACAACAACAACAAATCGTAGTTTCAGACAGCAAGAAGCTGGAAGTTCCATGGTTCGGAAAATTGACCCTAACAACTCTTGTTGGAAATAAACTGCGCAACATAAAAGTTTCTAAAATATATTGTGTACCGGAAGTGACCACGAACTTAATATCTCTGAGTGAACTGATTATAAGCGGAAACAGTGTGAAATTTAAAGCAAAACTGGTGCAATATTCTTAACCAAGAAAAGGATCTTATTGGTAAATAACTTGTATCGATTGAAACAGAGTAAGAATTTCTCATTTTTCTCTGCGGAATCAGATGGAAACTAATGGCATCGACGCCTAGGACATCCTAATTCTAAATTTGTTAACGAAATGAGCAATGGAGCAGTAAACGGCATCAGTGTAATGAGCTTGCAAATGCAATCAGCTAACTTACAAAAATGTAATCAGCTAACTGTGAGGTGTGTTGTGAGGGTAAGAAGTCCAGACTTCCCTTCCCACGCAAAGGAAACAGAGCAACTGATTTTCTCGGATTTATACATGCAGACCTTTGTGGACAGGTGGAGGTAAAAGCTTGGCCGGTCGAAATATTTCTTTGACGATGACTTTAGTCAAATGTTGTTTATATATTTTTTGGCCTCCTGAATTGTAAAGCTAGCTTTGACATCGCGTATACGTCCAGCGAAGCTAGATTTTTACGTACAATGTTGCAAAGTACGGCTGCGATGCGGTAAAGAGAGCAGTAAATTTTAACCTTTCAGGGACACTTACAAAATAAATTAGGTATAAGACAATAAAATCTAATTAAAAAAACACTACTTTACACCACATTTATCACGATAATGTAGAAAATAAGAGTGATTTTTTATAATTTACTGTGCGTCTGACATTTGGAAAAATGACAACCAATTTAATAAATTTGAATCAGTAAAAATGTCAAAGTTTGTAAGTACCAACTTTAAAAAATTAAATAATTTCCAATATTGTAATTAATCTAAATCTATTTGTTTCTTAAATAATAATTGTCGGCCAAAAAATCTTATACAAATTTCGTGCGGAAATGATTTTACAATGCTCTAGCAAATGGGGAACTAGCCCTTCGGGCTCGTTCCCCAAACGAGCTGTTGCATTGTAAAATCAATGTTTCCGCACTCTAATGTAAATATATATTCTTCTTCTTCTTTCTTCTTGTTTATATATTATATTTGTTTATATATATTTAAGACAAAAGATCAAGTGTTTGAACAATTTAAAATTTTAAAGCCATCTTCGAAAACCAATCCCGAATACGTATTAAAGTTTTACGAACGGATAATAGTGACGAGTACTGCAACACATTATACACAATGGAAATTTTTCAAAAAACTGCCGGAAATGTTAACCAAACAATAAAATCTCATACTCCGGAGTAGAATGGAAGAGCAGGCAGACTAAATCAGAAAAGACGCGATGCTTGCTATTTGCAGCAAACATACACACAAAACTTTGGGCTGAAGCTGTGCATCAAGCAGTATTTCTCCGGAATAACGCCTTATGAGATTTGGCATGGCAAGAAGCCGGAGTTGTATAATCTGATATTTGGAAGTACAGCGATAGTACACGTCCCAAGAGCTAAAAGACTTGCTAAAAGCTAAATGGAATCGAAAGTCGGAACAATTGTAATTTTTTTTTTTTTTTTGGCAACAACAAGGGCTTCCGATTGTTCAATCGAGCTAACAACAAAATTGAGATATGTCGGAATGTGATAATCATGGAAATTCCAACCATTAACAACGTTTGAGAAACTTTGCTCGATAGGGAAAAATGACATTTGCAATGGAAGATTACGATATTCTTGCAATTTGAGTGGGAGATCCAGATCGACAAGAAACATCACCAGCCGAAGAAGTGGATGAAGAATATCTGGATTTAGTGGGAGCACATCAACACATCGATAATACAGTTGATAGGGATAGTGCAACTTAAGTTGTCAGCACTCCGTACAGATGGACACTATGCTGGTTATCGATTACAATAATAGTTTACAAATGAATAATAAATAGTAATTTAGTCCTAAACTCTAAAGGACATAAACTAGTTTTTTAAATTTTGCGTGTTTATATTAAATGCGTGTTTATATTCACTTTGTATCAATTATGATGAGGTCCTCCTCGCTCTTTGGCAAGGGACATTCTGCCTTAGTCATGCTTATTTCGGTTTGTTGTCGCCAGTTCTCTGTAAGCGTGCATCTAAAGAGTATAAAGGAGCGGCTTCTTCCTTTTCGCATAGCGGAGACAGCCTCTTCCCGAATTTTTAGACAAAGCAGAAAATTGTCAAGAGTACCGAAAACCTACGTCAGTGCCGATGATATCGACCTGGGAGATGAGTCAGTCACATTCAAAGAAGCCGTAAGCAGACCAAATCATTGCTAACAAGCTGGACTTGTTGAAGAGAAACGACGCTTGTAAGTTGGTTGACACACTAAACACAGGAACAGTTGTTAAGTGCAGGTGGGTGTTTGTGAAAAAAAAAGAAGACATTGAAAATGAAGTGTGGTATCCAGCAAAGAATAGTCGCAAAGGGGTACAAACCTGGAATTGACTTTCATGTTTTTCACTTCTTGTGCGATATTCCACTTTGTTTTTTGTTCGCTATTTCAGTACAAAATGGGTTTGGCATAGTTCATCTAGACATTGTAGATTGTAGATATGTTGATGACGACTTGTACTGCGGTCTTTATAGATCTATTGTACCCCACCCTCTTCCTCAAAGCGTTGGTGACCAACGTGGCAACGTGAATGAGACCAGAATTTGCCTCTGTGGTAGCGAGCGAAAGTGAGACCAAGAGGACGATTTAATGCAGAATGCTGCATTAAAGAACGGACGGCTTACTCTAATTTCTATGGGAGCACGAACCGACCCCGCTTTCATCATTAGGGACGCCCATGATCACGGGAGAAGAGGTTGACCGGGTGATAGGTACATCGAGGAGATTTTAGCAGTTGATGTGGTACCTTAAGTCGACTACATTTGAGAAGATTTTATCTTTATGCATAACAATGCGAGGTCGCAGACCGCAAGGATCCTGCAGATTACATTACATAAATCGATTTTAGGGTGATGGAGCCAGCATTCAGTCTCAACCTAAATCCGATAGAACATTTATAGGGTGAGATTAAACGAGGAATTCGAGCTAGGTTTCGTGCCCCAACCTCGATCCCAGAGTTTATTGTTGCAGTAAGAGAAGAGTTATTAAAAACTTATTAAAAAGGAAGTGTTAGTTTAGATAATTAACAATAACCATATTGCTCGTAGTAATAAGAAAATTTAATTTGTTTCATGAGTTAATTTCACTATGTTAAACACAATAAACTGAAATAATATTTAATAAATTTAAACACACATTAAAGCATATTAAATTGTCTTTCAAACAGCATATTTCTTTCTTTATTTATATATTATATTTTTTATTTCATAAATAGTTTCTAAAAAAATAGTTTAGGGCAAAAGTTTACAGTGGGCCGATTTCAATGCAAGTAAGTTTATATTAGCAAGTAAACAAGAGAAATGAAAAAAAAAACAGTAAGAAATAAAACATCATATAAAATATTTAGAAAGGAGCGGAAGATCCTGTTATTGTAAGATAGCTATTATGATGTCTGAATTTATCACAAAAATGCCCAATATGTAAATTATGCATGTCAAGGACTAATAAAGTTAAAAATACCATTCTGAATAATTTATTTATTTAAATCTTTGTTGACGAATGCGGTAACAAAAACAAATTATAGGAACAATTTAAATTCAGAATATGAAATGTGACTGCAGATAACAATAATCATGCAAGCACATCCTAGTAACTCAATATGATGCAAGGGTAGGGGACATTTGGGGAAGGAGTTGATGCTACTAATGAGTAAATTACATTAATTTCATGTTAATTTTTTTAATTTAAAATACAATACTTTTCTTAAAGGACTTTCCATAAAGTTGATTTACATAACATTAATTTACATTGAATATTATTTTAAGATATATTTTTCTGAGAATAGAATGGGATTTCTCGAAAGAAATAATTGTAATATCTCCGTAAGACGTCATAGTTTGAAGACCACTGGATTGGACTAAACTAGAGTACAGAAATCACCCCAAATTTAAGCAGACAGAGAACAGTTTAATGATAATGTTCACAAATCATACTTTAATGAGACTCCTGGCGTGTATGGGTCCTTATTGGTCAGAAAAAAAAGAAAAGGAATAATAAAATTAAACAAAGTTTTGTGAAAAATAAGGCAAATTGTAAAGGTAACAAAAATATGCAAAATAAAATCTTACATAGTTTTAAAATTTAAATCAAACTGATAAACCTAAACTATTTAAATAGATTGCACATAGAAAAACTGATTAGTTTTAACAAGTTAAATCATAAGCAACAGGTAAGATCAAGCAAAAATATGAAACTAATTTTAAGCGTCAAACTAGACAAGGGACGAAGTTATTGACTAAGGACAAATTTGTTAATTAAGGACCAAGTTGTTAACTGAGGGAAAACTAGATACAAGTAGATACCTAGATTAATCTGGATTAAATTATAGTACATAAATCATATTAGATAGAAACCATATTTTAAAATTAGTTGGATTAGGCTAGCTAGCTATCTCTATCCCGACATAGCCATCCCAGGACTAAATAGAGATAACCGAACCATGTAGCGGACTCTGCCACCAGAAAGGATGAACGCTAAAGGAAAAGATGAAGAAAACTAGATGGCTATGAATTATAAACAATAATCAACGATGGTAAGATTAAAATAGAGAGAAAAAATTTAATAAACAAATTTTGTTTATAAATCAATTACTGTAAATTATATGCAGTAAATTATATGCAAGTCTTGTATACTGGACATTATTTATTCACAGACTTAGTTGGTTTGCAGGTGCTACATAAGTAGTCGCTAAAGCACACATAATCTCTTTGAAACATTTTATTTGAACAAACAAACAACTGACAATTAGTATGGACAGTGTACAGAGTATATGGTGGTGACAACTGAATTGGCTACAGTACGCGGGGTAGACAAAGTAAGCGTTAAATCAAAAAAAATCAAAAAATCAAAATCTTTATTCATCACTAGCTAAGGTTGTAATATATATATACATATTTACATATTTATACACACATACAAACTAAGTGAGATTGTCAACATGATACTACATAATACTAATACTAGTTTACTTTCTATAACAATTTTATTTTTGCAAAATATTCGGTCATATCATATGGTTCCATATTAATTAATAGTTTGCGTATATCTTTTTTAACTTTATTTAAATTCATTGTGCATTTTATTTCATTCGGCAGCGAATTGTATAATTTGATGTTTATATATGGAGGTTCCTTTTCCGTCATAGTTGGACTATGGATTGGTATTGTATAGTTCCAATTTCTTCTATCTATATCTCTAAAGTTATTTCTGTGTTTTTCGAATAAGTGTTTATATTTGAATGTGAATAATAATGTTTCGTATATATATATAATGCTGTTGTGGTTAATATTTGCGCTGATTTAAATTTGCCTCTGCAGGTTTCATTGTATTTTAAGTTCTGTATGATTCTCAATGCCTGCTTCTGTATTTTAAATATTTTGTTTACAGAATCTTGCCTGGCTTTGGAAATTGGCATAGTACACGGTCTTGAGAACCTCTCTAGTTAAATATTTTTGAAGTATTCTAAGGGCGAACACTGTTCTGTTGAGTTTAGTTGCTAGTTCGTGTATTTGTTGAGTCCAGTCAAGGTTTCTGTCAATTGTCAGTCCTAGTAATCGTACCTATGTTTTGTATTCGGTCCTTTCGTTATTTATAATTACATCGTTTGGGTCTCTTTGTAAATTTCATTTTGTCTTCAGTATAATCAATTTTGTTTTTTCTGTATTTAACATTAATTTATTTTCTGTGAACCAGTCCGTCAAGTTAGTCATAGTTGTCACTAAATTTGTCGTTATGTCAGATATATTTTAGTTAGTTGTCAGGATCGTCGTGTCATCTGCGTAATTTATAATCGTATGTTACGATTAATGAACATAATAATGAACAGTATTGGCCCCAGAACACTACCCTGAGGTATCACAGTATTTATGACTCTAGTTGTCGATGTTATTTTACCTACTAGTGTGTTTATCTGCGTCATCTGCCTCCTATTAAACAGATAGGATTTGATGAGGTCCGCCACTTTTCCCCTCATTCTATACTTTTCGAGTTTTTTTAATAAAATTTCATGGTCAACAGTATCATAGGCCTTCGACAGGTCCAGTAAGATGCCATTTGGTATGTTGTGCATTTCTAGATTTTGATATAGTTTACTAATAAACTCGAAACATGCTGTTTCCACAGATCTGTCTTTCGTAAAACCATGTTGCTCGCCGCATATAATTTTGTTATTTTCTACAAAAGATATTATTCTTTGCACAATTTTTTTCTCGAATAATTTGGAGAATGATGTCTGTAGGCTGATGGGTCTATAATTCTCGATATTTTATTTTTCTCCGTTTTTGTGTATCGGTCTTATCATTGATACTTTCATTTGATTCGGGTATATTCCATGTAGTAAGCTATTATTTAGTACATGTTCTATTGGTTTTGAAATTTCATTTCTGACGTCTTTTATTATTATCATAGATATTTCGTCATATCCAGTACTTTTTTTGTTCTTTTGATTCATAATCGTGGTACATATTTCTTCCGTTGTTATTGCGTCAAGGAATAGCGTTTTTGGATTTCTAGGTATATTATCCTGGTGTTCAATGTGACTTAAATTGCTTAATAGATGTTGCGCCCTCTCAGCATAGAATTTATTTATACTATCAACTGACATCTTTGAGTCCTTTAACACAGGGTTATTGAAGTCTTCACTGTTTTTGCTTTTTATATTGGCAACTTGCCTAACTACCTGCCAAGTTGCTTTACTCTTGTTGTCACTTTCTTCTATTATATTTGCAAAATATTTTCTTGTTTTAGTTTGCTTTTGTATTTTCTATGTGTTCTGTTGTAGTGTTTTTTAAAACTATTGTCAAAGTTAGTTAGCATTTGCATTAGTTCTAATTCTGCTTTAATACTCTTTATCTCTATGTTGTTAAACACTTTTTTGCACTTTTCTTTAGTTTTTGAAGTTTTTTTAGGGAAATATTCATTGAAGGCCATGATAAATATATCCATAAAGCTTTCCCATTGTTTATCTACGTCTGATTCCATTATTTTATATACATTGTCCCATGTTTGTGTATTTACAAACTATTTAAATGTTTCTCTGTTTTCTATAGAGAAGTTTCTATACGTGTAATAGGAATTAGTTTTTGCTTTGGGAATATTAAATGTGATTTGTTGGGCGCAGTGGTCTGAGATGTAATTATTAAATGTATTTGTAGTATAGAGCCATTCTATATTTGTAATAATGTTATCTATGCATGTCCCTGATGACGGATGGCTTACAGCATTATTACAGAGTTATTCTAGCATTGAAGGATTCCAACATTTCCACAAACTGCTCACTTTTTCTAGATTTACTAATTATGTCTATATTGAAGTCCCCCGCTATTACAAATTTCTTGGTCTCTTTGGTAATTTTTGTTAGAAGTAGATGTAATTTGTTAAAAAATTTCTCGGTATTTGAAAGTGGCGTTCTATAGACACCAATAATTATCACAGATTCGTTGTTGACTGTCGTTTCTAGCGCTGCGCACTCGAATATGAATGTTCCGTGTGTGCCTTCCTTGTGGCAAAAACATGATCTTAAATTAAAATTATTAATGATGTATGTGTGTAGTTGTTGTTTACTTTTCCAGTGTTCCGTAATGATGAGAATTTTGAACTGTTGATGTTGTTCTATCATCTCTTCAATTCTGTCAACAGAGTTACCAATGGACTGGCTGTTTTGGTTAATGATGGAAAACGTTGTCTGTTTATCTAGGAGTCGTCTCTTCTTTGGCTTGTTCTCGTAAAATTCTTTTGTCTTCTGTCTTCCCCACTTGCATTGTACTTGGTTGACTTCGTCTTCTCTGGATATACGAAAAAGAAGCGGTTGATGATGGTATATTTTGGCCATATCTCAGGTCTTTTTAGCTCATCTAGACATTCAAATGGAGCGGATACCTTGAAGGCGGCATAAACATCGGGGCGTTTAGATTCTAACTTTGTACATTTCACAGACGGGATGTTTTTGTTAATTAGATACTTTGTTAAATCTTCCTCGTTCACAGTAGGATCAAGTTTCGATATATATATATATATATATATATATAGATGGGCGTATTTATTTGCAGCTTTTATTTCTGTATTTTCTAGATTATCATAAATCTTATTTGATTTGTTGCTTCTCCTTTTCCTATTGTTTTGAAACTTCCAAGATTCTTCATTTGCCTGTATTGTTGGTCCTCTAGCTTCACTTTCATATTTTGATTCCGGTTGTGTATTTCTATCCAATTTATTTGGTTCCTAATCTCCATTTATTTTTAAGTTACTTCTCTTGTTTTTTGTGGTGGAACATTCACTTTTATTTATATCTATTTCCAGTTCTTTATCAATATTCGGGTTCGGCTCAAGTACATTGAGTTCTAAATCTTTGCAGTTTTTTGCTTGTCTCTGCATATTACTTTTTTCGTTTTCGGCGGCGTGGACAATTTTTATTAGTTCCCCGTTCTTTTCTGTTAGAATTTGAAGCTATTTTGTGAGTTGTGTTATGACACCAGCCAGAGGTTCTATTTCCTTTCTAATCATCCCCGATATAACTTCCACAAATTCCGAATTTTCAAGGTAACTTTTCTCCAGTGGTGTTTGACCTTAGGTCTCGGGGCATGATTTAGGTTTTATGAAAATTAATAATATTAATATTTATTTAACAAAAATAATGGTAATATATATTAACAATATTACGATATTACCATATTATTAATTATAATTTTTGAAAAACTAATCTTTGTGTTCGCACGCACGACCGTTCACATTCGCGTCTACTTCGCGATTTGCTCACATAGTCATGATCACATAGTGAATAATTGAATGAAATTTTGTCAAAACAATGTTGCATAATAGCTTTAAATCATTCAAAGTTTTATTGAATTATATAAAAACTATAATTTAAAGATTCAGCTGTAGGAACTAGGTGAAACATTATAAAAATAATAATAAATAATAGACACTAGCTGTGAGTTTCACAAATTAGTTTTATTTAAACACTTATACACTATCTTAAACACTATAATATAAATATATCTTAAACACTATCGTTTCGGCTTTTTAGGCCTTCGTCAGAAAGTTACGTACAATAGAAAGATGTTACATGTTTATATATACACATGTAACATCTTTGTGTTGTACGTAATCTTCTGACGAAGGCCAAGGAAGCCGCAATCGATAAAGTGTTTAAGTAAAACTAATTTGTGAAACTTACACCTAGTGTTACTTACTATCGTACATTCCCTTTTAAAAGAGCGTGTAAACTTGAACAAACTTCCTGACAACTCAGTCATGCGGCCACTTTCTTCCCAAATCCTCTTCATTCGTGCACTATGTTATTTCTTCCGTTCGTCCGTCCACTTTTTTCCTGGCATCTTTGGCAGCAGTTCTTTATCCAATTTACGGTACATTACGGTGTTTCTAAATTTACCCGATCATTAATGTCGTGTATTGTGATGTTTAGCCGCTTGACGTCTACTTCAGTTTCCTGTATCCATTTGAACCTATTGTTGAAGGTAATGTTGAAATTTTTTTTCGTAATTCTGTGCTGGTCCATTCCGTATATGTGACCAAAAAATTTATCTCGTCTCTTTCTGAAAGTGTCAGTGATGAAACTGCAGAACCTTTTTATACATGTGTATATTATTAGATCTAGTGTCTTCTTCTTCTTTCGAATAGGCATACTTTGAACTACGCTTGGACTTTGATGTTGGACTTTGATCTTTGCCCAGTATTGTCGCATCTTCTGCCGGTGTAACTCCTTTCTCTCTTCTGTCCAGGGAGTAACTTTCCATCGTTTTTTTTTTTGCCTGAAATCCACAGACTTCCTTAGGGTGCGTCTCACTGACTGTCTGTTTTGGAGATCTGTTATTCCCAGTTCTTTAATATCCTTCTCGGTTTCGGTCAACTAACTGGTACGAACCTTCTTGTTTTGCCAGAAGGTAAACAGACAGACGGTTAGTCGGTTTGGAGGCAAGTTGTTTAGATCGGTAAAATCTCCCTTTTTGTTCAGCAGCTGGATTAGAGCCGATTTCTAATCGGTTTGTAATCATTCTGTTTCCCAGATGTCGTGTATGATCAGCACCTTTCCACAGTTCAGCAACGATAGAGTCCTCTCTAGCTGCCTTATTATTCTTAAGAAGTTGAATGATCTGGCCAACTTCTTCCAATGAAGGGAGCAGCGAGTCCGGGTTTGGTGTGGTTTGTTTATAGTCGAAGTCTTCGCTGGGTGGATCCCAGTTGAGTAGATTTTTAAAGTATTGGGCTAAAAGGTGGCAGTTGTCCTTGTCGAAAAAAGCCAGTTTGCCTTGTGAGTCTCTGAAGTGGAGGCTTGGTGGAGGATATTTTCTGAGTGGCTGTTTGAAGGTTCCAAAGAAATCTCTGGAGGTATTATTACCAAGGCTCTCTTCGATTTGGGTTAATTGGTTTTGTGTGACGGCTAATTCTAAAAAGACCAATTTTCCTTTGTCTTTTTAGAATTCCACTTCACCCAGGCAGTCTGTCTTTGGGCTATTGCATTGTCACAGTCTTCGGTCTACCACGTCTGCTTCCATCTTCTAGCGAGAGGGGCGAGTTCATTGGCCGCCTTGCCAAGAGTCTCCTTCAGTTGGTCCCAGCTGAATAGATCTGTATTGTTCAGTCTCTGACTTACTTCTTGACTGTTCTTGAGTCGCTCTACGTCAAATCACCATTTTGGAGTGTTGCTAGGCTGGAGTCTTCTTTTGATATTTGAGAGGTAGTGGTCTGAGTATAGATTGGCGCTTCTTAGTACCTTTACGTTTTGTATTTCCTTTTGAGATTTTCGTGAAATGGCCACATGATCTATCTGTATTTCACCCAGATTGGTATTAGGTGAAATCCAAGTCTTCTGCTTTCTTGGCAAGTGTTTGAATGATGTAGACTTCATGAGCAACCCAAAAGTCCTACACAGATCCACCAATCGTTCTCTGTTGCGGTTATTTCGCTTATGCGCCGAATAATTCACCACTATGTTTCTGTTTTTTTTCTCTTTTCCCAATTGAGCATTGAAGTCACCAAGCAGTACTGTCATACTGCTCTCTCTGCCTCTCTAGAAGTTTAGAGATAATATCTTCTAAATCTTCCCAGAATTCAGTTGTGTCTGGATTACGTCTGTTGTCCTGGTTGCTTGGGGCATATACTTTGACTATACTGTAGCCCTTGTTTGCGCATTTGAGAGAGAGGATGGATTGAGAGAGAATATGGACGACTGCTAGGGGAGGTAAAGTCGGTGACTGAATCCAGTGACTGTGACTGATTATAAATCCTGTGCCTAAGTGGGCGTTCTTCATTACGCGCTGACCCAATTTTCCTTTGAGGATTCTGTAGCCTTGGGACTCGAAGGCATGTTCGTCCATAAATCTGGTTTCCTGTACTGCTGTTAGTATTATGTTGTGTCGTGTTAGTGAATTAGTCAAATGTTTCAGTTTACCCACTTCTAGCAGTGAGTCGGCATTAAATGTTGCGAAGAAGCTTAGCCATCTTGGTCTGAGTTTACATGCGGTGATTTCAGGATGCTCGGACTCATCCTTAAAGCATGTTGGTGCGAACTCCCCGGAATCCGAAGGTCCGCTAACGTCAGTAAAGGTGACGGTGGATTATTTACCACCTAGGGTAGTGCATTTAGCGAAATTTTCGTTCATGCTCAGTTGAAGGATATTCTTCATGGGACAGTGGCGAGCGACTGTCCACGATACTACAATAAGTTGTTAGCTTGAGAGGCTTATTATTCGAGGTTGTTACCCATAAACAGGCCGCTGTCACTACGGCTGAATAATAGACATCTGTGTGTCTATTATTTATTATTATATTTATATACAAACTATTTAAAATTTTAACTTCAGAATTAAATCATTATATGAGTTTAATTTCAATTGGTTTTACAAATTTTATAAAATGCAAAATATTAAAGTAAAATATGTATTGAAATCAAAAGAAAAATCAAAAATAAAAACTGCAATGAAATTTGAGTTTTGAATGTAGGGTGAAACTAAACTAATTATAGATAGTAAGTTTCGAGATCTATCTCTCATCAGCGCAGCTTTGCTTTTTTGAATTATAAAATGGAATACACTTGAAGCAGGTAGTTAAAACACTCAAACTAATGTAAATGTATTCCAATTTATAATTCAAAAGAGCAAAGCTGCACTGATGAGAAATAGATCTCGAAACGCGTCTGCATATTCACTTTGGGTCAAATAGAAAGATCTGATCTTAAAAAAACATTGTCATGTATCTAGTTTCTTGTTATATTGTCACGAAAGTGAACAGAGTCCTAATGAATAACACAAATTACTGTTCTCTTTCAACATGAGATTTGTTTTATAGTCTTAAATTACAATATTATAGAGCTTCGGATAGGTTGAATAAGTTAATGAATTAATTAATATTAATGAATAAGTAATTTAATAAGTTGATAAAGTTTGAGTCTTGTGAAGTTGCAACAGAATTTACAAAAATATAATATTTCATCAGTTTCTGGTAGATTTGAGAAAAAATGTTCATATTTGACATATTTCTGAACCTTGGCCATAGTTCTGTAGTTCTTTTAGTTCTGTATTTCTGTAGTTAGTTTGGTACCACCAATTTTTCAAAAAGTTCTGAAAAATTGAGATTTTGAAGAAAAATCGAATTTTGAAAATTGCATCGGATCTGAATAGCATCGTAAGAGTTCGATCGAAGATCCTATTGATAAATTTCGATGAATACGTTTGTTCAAAAGATATTTGCAATAATAAAAGACTCATCATTATTTTGAATGTAAATAAATAAAAAACAGTTCAGTCTGCAGTTCCCGGTAGGACTCTTACAGTTCTATCGATCTGTCATTCACATTTTATTCTGTAAAATTATTTATTGCAAAGACATGCGCAAATATAGTTCACCGATGCGGCTAAGTGAATAGAAAAAAAAAATCGCGCAACAATTCTGTTTGCAGTTCCCAGTAGTACTCTTAGAGTTCTAACGATCCATATAACATTTTTCTGTAAAATTAAAAATTGGAAAGATATGCGAAAATATAGACTTTAGCGATGCGACAAAGTGAAAAAGAAAAATCGCTCAACAGCTCTGTTTGCAGTTCTTGGCAGAACTCTTAGAGTTCTATCGATCCTTAGAACATTTTTCTGTAACGTTAAAAATTGGAAAGATATACAAAAAAATCAAGTACACAAAAAATAAAATAACGACAAAATCGACCCCTTCAAAAACTGTGGCGTATATGAGATTCATTGATCGGAGTGAAATAGCGTGTTTGTAGATCAGACAGGACGAAGTATTATAACTCCTTTTTCAGAACATTTTCTTGCCTTTCCTCTTAAAAAAGACACACGTTCATTCTCTTGCCATTCTCTAAAATGTAATCCTAGAAATAGATAATCCAAAAATCTTGCTTACTTGCAACAAATGCCCGCTTAATCTCCAGGAGTCATTAGGTATTTTCATACAAGGCCGTAATCCATCAGTAAACCTCCTTAACGAGCAAACCTACTTAATCATTTCACAAATTTATATTCTTTTTCGCAATCGTGTTCAGATAAGTCCCTAACTAGAGACCGACACATCCTCTCTCCACCAATAATCTTGGTATAAATTCAATCCCATCAATTTGTAATCCACTAAAAAATGACCTTCAATAGTCGAAACTCGAGTCGTGTAAAGTGTGTATTTATATAAGTTCACAAGTTATATTATATTATCACAAGAAATAGTTTATACACATAGTGAATTTTTCATTTTAAATTAACTTCATGAATTAAATCTCATTGCATCTAAAATTTCCAAATTAAATTTTCTGAATATTTGATTCTATTATTGTTACATTATTAACACAAACTTGATGGCAAAAAATACTGTATTGATTTTTTTTAATGTCAGTACAGACACATTTTTAGGAAGTTGTTTAAAGAACTCTATTAGGAAATATTTAAGAAGTTTTTTTTTAAAGTTACCACATTTTCCACATATCATTGAGAATTACTTATTCAACTTCTTCAAATTTGAAATAAAAATAGTACGAAAAAAACGAAATAAACATTTTAGTAAAAATGTTTTAAATAATTAAAATTAGAAATGAAATCTGAAACTAACTGAAACTCCTATCTGAAACAAAATCCAAAGTAAAATTCCTAGGATGTCTATCGGACTCTTTTGAAGTCAAAACGGGAGTCAGACAAGGCGACGGGCTCTTCCCAATGCTTCTCAACTGCTTTCTCGAAAAGATCATTAGGACCTGGCGAATAAATTTATTAGAAGCTGAGTATAGCCCTATGAGAATGGGAAGAAAATCCAAGGGGATTGTGATTGACTGTTTAGCATTCGCTGATGACATCACCATTCTGTCAAACCACGTAGAAAAACTGCTAGGATGCAAATCGACATTCTAAAAGAAATCGTGGAACAAACCGGCTTGCAGATATCATTTGAAAAAAATAGAAGTAACGACCAACATCAAAGATGCTTCAGCAAAACTCCAGACAAAATACGGGAGGATCAACCAAGTAGAAACATTTAAGTACCTGGGAGAGATAGATCATCATGAAGAGTGGATTTGACAAAGAATCACAAATTCAAATTACTTTATTCCCATTAGAATACAAATTATTTGTACGGGTAAAGTTACATATAGATAAATTTATCTTTTATTATTGGTAGATGTCGTTAAACTTGTAGAGGTTTTTTTCGAGTAAGAGTTGCTTTAATCCCTTTCTGAATTTCATATAATTGCTTTCTTCCTTTAAATACGAAGGTAGCAGGTTGTATATCTTTTTAGCGATATTATATGGTCCTGTTCAGAGGCTTAGGTTAGTTTTTCCTATACATAAAAGATCTCTTGTTCTTGTATTGTAGTTGTGTAATCTTTGTTCTTGGAGAATTTGTGTTTGTTAATTTTGGAATATTAAACAGGCCATCTCTAATATATATATATATATAAACCTAGAAGCGTGAGAATCTCCAATTGTTTGAAGAGAGATTTGCATGGGGTAGTGGTAGCTATGCCTGAGTTTTTGCTAGAGGTGCTTGACACCATACCATTATACCGTAAAGTAGTGTAGATTGTACCTCACTCTAATATATATTCAGAAGTATCGTTTTTGATATCATATTACGTATACTACGAATAAGGTATGCTTTCGTATTTATTTTTTTATCATTATCTCGATGATATTGTTCCATTTCAGAGTCTCTTGAAGGTGTATGCCACGGAGTTTCACCATCTTATCTCTGCGTATATCACACTAGCCGATTTTTAGATTTAAGTCCTCTAGGGATCTAAGATGAGTGTGGAATATCACATAGCTGGTTTTGTTTTGGTTTGGATTGAGGTTATTTGCTGAGAACCACCTGTTCAAGGTTTCTAGTAAGTTGTTGGCGTGGGTTTCATTGTACTTGTGAGATCTGTGGGATATTAAGAAACTGCAGTCGTCTGCATATAAAGTGCAATGGTGGCAGTCAATAAATATGTAGTGATATGGGTGATATGTTATGGGTGATATGATATGGTATATATGTAGTGATATGTTAAGTATAACGAGTATAGTGTAGGAGATAAAATAATACCTTGCGATAGCCCAATGTCAGATATTAGTGATTCCAATTGTGCGCTTCCTTTAACGTTAGACATTTTTACATAATTGTAAGCACTTAAAGAATTAGTAAGCAAACTCGAAATAGCCTATCAAACGTCGCGCTCAATCTACAACAAAAATATCAAACCTCCAAAAATATCAAACTCCGTCAAAATGAAACTGATCTGAAGCCAGTAGTTATATATGCACCCGAAACCCTATCGCTAAATGCTGACAAAGGATTCCTCGAAGAACTAGAGAAGAAAGAGCGCAAACTCGTTAGAGGTGTAATGGGACCGAATTACAAGAATGGAATCCATTAAAAAAACCAACAAAGAAGTCTACAGTGAAATAGAGAAAATTACAGAAACGATCCGTAAGAGGCGGTCATCTCAAACGAATGGACGGAAACAGGCTGACAAAACAGATTTTTTACTTTTTTAACTCCAAACACAAAACCACAAATTATAAATAAATTATAAATACCAAACAAGACCTCAAAATACTGCATCTAAAACCAGACGACACCTTCAATAGAAATAAACAATAGGGATAAACCGAGATGAACCAAAAGGAAGACAAGGTACCACGCGCAGCGCAATCTGGCCCACTCACAGAGAATGAGGGAATACTGGGCTCCTAAGAAAGCGACACAACTGCCAAGTGTAACAAGACTTCACCTAGTCCTATATGTTCTCAACGAATAATAATAATTACAATTAGAAATATCAGATCCTTAGTAAATTAACTTAATATATTAACTTAATAAATTTACTTTTTATTTAGTAAAAATTACATTTAAAATACTGGAATTTAAAATTTATCATTGATTGAACGAATATAGAACATAACTTGATACGGTCGTCAGATATCGCTTTTGTCGTAGTAGCTAGGCTATGAGAGGAGGTTGCAAGTCCTACAAGGGCTATAGCACCATTAGATAATGGTGTATGGATCCAAGTGGTAGTAGGTAGGAGGATAATAAGAGGTCGATCAACTAGTTAACAAAATTATATATAATTTATTATTTAAGTATATGTTTTACTTTACTACTCCTCTTCAAGTTGAGAGAAAACTGGATATCAGAAATTCGCAAAGGAAGTAAAGTCTGAACAAAAATCGATCAAATTTTGGTTTTAAATTTAGACTCTTTTCTAATTTTTGCAGATCAGTTCAAAATGTTTACTGACTACTCTACGTCCTGCCCTGCAGGCATCCAATCCAACTGTGATACACTAACTGGACTTTCAGCGAACGCTTTTCTAACTTTAATCAACACTTTGATGGCTACTCAATGTTTCTTCGACTCGAAATCGTTCCTTCCTCAAGATTCTTCTGATGAACTGTTAATAAACCCTGGGAATTCGTATGATTTTATTGTGATTGGAGGAGGATCGGCAGGAGCTGTCGTAGCAAATAGATTGACTGAAAGTGAAGGAAATAGGGTTTTGTTGATTGAAGCTGGAGGATATCCGTCGTCTTCAACTAGGGTAAGATAAAATAAATTTAAGTAAATTGAGTGTTTTGGTCGCAATTTATAAGAAATAAAAACCTGGAAATCTCTTTGAATGAATATTTTGTGTTGCACACATTGAGACTAGTTTAAAAGACATTATCTTTTGTTATAATTTAGGGACTTGTTACAATGTTTGTTAAAAATTTGGAAAAATTTACTTAACACATTTGCTGTCACGATCCCCATTTGGGGATTTTGGAAATTTACGAACACCACTCGGCGCCAAAAATATACAGTGGAACCCTGGTTTGCGAGTATTTTGAAAGAGGAGCAAATTTTTAAAATAAATTTAAACTTGACAAGCGAGCTAAGTCTTGTAATACGAGTAAAATGTATACGCAAGTCTACCAGCCGTCACTTCGATTTCAGTCAGTGCTTTACATATTTACTCAACATACGTACGACGTATTGTTTGTTTTCTTTTTAAACGTGGTTAATGAGTATTTTTTGATAACAGTACTGTAACTATGGCTCACAAAAAAATATGTTGAAAAAGAAAGTGATACGGAGAAGAAAATGATTACGGTGTAAGTTAAGAAGGAAATCATCGAGAAGCACGCACGTGGTATGCGAGTGGTCGACATCTCAAGATTTTATAATAAGTCTACAAGGACTATTTGCACAATATTAAAGAAGAAAAAAGAATTGAGGGGACTAGATGTGGCAAAAGGAGTCACGCGACTCTCAAAGCAACGGCCGCGTGTTCTGGAAGATATAGAAAAGTTGCTTCTCGTGTGGATAAACGAGAAACAACTAGCAGGTGATAATGTGACGGAAAACTGTTTCTGCGAGAGGGCAATGATTTTGTACGCCGATCTCAAAAGTAAACTGCCAGATACGTCGATAAGATATGAAGAAGGCTCCAAAGTGAGCAAGGACTGGTTTGGCAACTTTAAGAAGAGAAGTGGTATCTATAGTGCTTTGCGACACGGAGAAGCTGCGACACCGGACGTTTAAGCAGCTCAGGCGTTCGCCACCGAATTTCTGAAACTCATGATTTCCGAGGGTTACCTACCACAGCAAGTTTTAACTGTAACGAAACCGGGCTTTTTTTAGGAAAAAGAAGCCAAGTAGGACTTACAGTACTATAAAAGAGAATGCAATGCTTGGTCACAAGCCCATGAACCGCTCGCCTCACCCTCTTGTTTGGTGCTAATGCAAGCAGAGATTTTAAAATTAAGCCCTTGCTGGTGTATCATTCCAAGAATCCACGAGCCTTCAAGAAATGCAAAGTACAGAAGAGTCAGTTTACCGTTATGTTGAGGTTCAACAGCGAAGCTTGGATCACTCGTATCTTCTTCATTGAGTGGATCAATGAGGTCTTCGGTTCTACAGTTAAAAATTACCTTTTAGAAAATAATCTGCCACAAGTTTTGTTCAATATATATATATA
This sequence comes from Phosphuga atrata, assembly GCA_944588485.1. NCBI lineage: Eukaryota > Metazoa > Arthropoda > Insecta > Coleoptera > Silphidae > Phosphuga > Phosphuga atrata. The sequence goes on from OX155904.1 coordinate 44,125,794, forward strand.
TACATATATATATATATATATATATATATATATATATATATATATATATATATATATATATATATCTATATATATATATATATATATATATACATATATATATATATATATATATATATATATATATATATATATATATATATATATATATATATATATATATATATATATCTATATATATATATATATATTGAACAAAACTTGTGGCAGATTATTTTCTAAAAGGTAATTTTTAACTGTAGAACCGAAGACCTCATTGATCCACTCAATGAAGAAGATATATATATATATATATATATATATATATATATATATATATATATATATATATATGGAAATGATTTTTCCAGACTTGTCGGAGCGTAAGATTTGTTCCTTCAGTTACCTCAAAACATCGCTGAAATAATGCTCTGGTGTAAAGTTTTTAAAGTTTGAAATGACTTGCTAATCCATGGGATGAAGTAGTGGAGTAGTATTGGGAGGAAGGAACTTCACCTTTAGAACTCGAATTCCTTCATTAAGTCATCTTGGAGCATAAGTAGCAAAACTAGTGGCAGATTATTTTCTAAAAGGTAGTTTTTAACTGTAGGACCGAAGACCTCATTGATCCACTCAATGAAGAAGATACGAGTGATCCAAGCTTCGCTGTTGAACCTCCACATAACGGTTAACTGACTCTTCTGTACTTTGCATTTCTTTATATATATATATATATATATATATATATATATATATATATATATATATATATATATATATATATATATATATATATATATATATATATAGATTCGAGAGTTTGAGTAAGTAAGACGTGCGAGTGTTTGACAAAAATTTTAGTTGCGAGTATATATGCTGGTTGTTCGCCAGCGTCGAATTTCCAGCGCAGCCCTACGACAGAAGGGGCCACGAAAACCCCAAAAGCCAAGTAATCATACCAGGAAAACAGGAAAATGAAAAGGGGGCTGAATGTAAGGAAACAGAAAGAAGAAAAAGAAAAAAAGCAAAGATAACGGTAGCAAGAAAAAAAAATGAGAAAAAAAAGGATAACATGGAGTATAGTGAGCAGGAACGCAGTTCGGATAGTGAACAGGCCCATTCCAATTTAAAAAAACGGCTAGGCCGTTCCCCTTGCTCTAAGAGAAAAAAGGAGACCAGCCCAAAAGAGGCTAGTCCGAAGGAGGGCCACAAATCGCATCGTTTGCTGATTCAAGCAAATCTCTCAGTGGTGCAGGAAATGGCGGAGATAAAACGCGAGCTGATGCGATTCACGAAGAAATTAGAAGAAGATAAAAGAGAGGAGAAAAAGTGGAGAACGGAATTAACAGTGCAGATAGGGAATGTAAGATAGAAGCAGATAGAAAGCAAATGGAAGAGAAATTGGCTAAAATTGAAAATTTTAGGGAAGAAAAGGATAAGAAAGAAAGAGTTAAAAAGTTAAACATAGATATGAATGGAATTAAAGAAGAAGCTACGTGGGAAAAGGAACTAGAGGAATTGCTAAGTGACAAATTTCAAATAAATGCGGTACAAAACATGCACAGAATAGGAAGCCCGACAAATGGAAAAACCAGAGCAATATTAATTAAAATGAATAACTGGGAGGAAAAACTAAGGATAATGAAAATGAAAAACCAATTAAAAGGATCGCAGGTCTACGTGGACAACAATCTCACAGAGAAGGAAAGAGAGCTGCAGAGGGAGATAAGACAGAAAGCTAAAGAATTGAGGGAAAGAGGCAAGTTTGTAAGAGTAGGATACCGAAAAATGGAAGTAGACCAGAGGCGGTACCACTACAATGATGTTACAGGAATAAAGGATATAAAATTTCAGTAAGAAAGAATAGGGAGATGGAAAACCAGCAGGTCACGAAGCAAACGAAGATATTGTGTTGGAATGTAGCAGGTTTGAAGAGAAAATTAAGAGCGGATTATAAGGATGACTTGTTGGTTTACATGAAGAGCTTCGATATAATTGGAATAGTGGAAACATGGATTGAGGAAAAGGATTGGGAGGAGGTGAAGAACGAACTGCCAGATAACTTTGCGTGGAAGTGCCAATGGGCAAAAAGAGATTTTAACATGGGGCGACCAAGAGGCGGTTTAATAACCGAAGTAAAGAAGAACCTAGAGGAAGAGAAAAATTATAGGGGAGAAGATTACGGCGAAGGGATTCAAATAAGAAAGATAAAATTAAACGGAGATAAATGGAAATGTATTACAGTTTATAATAATAAAAGACTAAAAGAATTATTAACAGAAATAGAGACGGAAGCAAACGAGGAAACCTTGTCTAAAGTTATAATTGCGGGGGACTGGAACGTAAGAATAGGGGAGAGCCAGGTTGGGAATCTCGGGGAAGGAGGACATGAAGTAACAAGAAAATCCAAAGAGAAAATAATCAACACGGATGGTAGAAAATGGCTTGACTGGATGAAGGAAAGAAAATGGAACATATTAAATGGATGCACGGAGGGAGATTGGAGTGGAGAGACAACGTATGTAGCGGGAAGAGGGATGTCAGTGATAGACTATGTAGTAGCAAACGAGGCAGCAACAAGTGATATAATCAGCATGGAAGTAGGGAACAGGATAGAGTCGGATCATTTCACGCTGGAAGTAATAGTAAAAGGAAAAACAGTGGTTAGTAGGCAGACGGAGAAGCAGAAATCAGTACATGGAATAAAGAGGCGGTACAAAGATTTAAGAGCAACCTGGAAAACTGTCAGCTAGAATCAATAAATAGCCTAGAACAACTGGTATCTAAAGTCCATGAGGCGATAGTATGGAAAAATGTCAGGAGTGATCATAATAACAGCGCATGGGTTGATAAAGAATATATCTCCAAGAAAAAAGAATTGAGAGAGGATGTCAAGAGATGGAGACAGAGCGGAGGAACTCCAGGTAAATTAAAAAATATGAGGGACGAAATGAAAGAGCTTGTGAAGAACAAAAAAGGAACGTGGAAAATAAAACAAATGGAGGAGGCTAGGAAGCTCAATAGTGAAATAGAAATATCGAAGTTTATTGCCAAAAATGTGGAAAAAACAACCCGGAAAGTTAATGAAATTAAGATAGAAAGATGGAGAGCACATTTTATGCAGTTGCTGGACGGAAAGAAGATAAGGGACCAGAGGAGACAGTGGAAGAGGACGGAAAAGAAGAAGAAGGCCATCGACCAGAAATTATGTGGGAGGAAATGGAGCAAGTGCTGGGTGGGCTGAAAAGAAGAAAAGGGACAGGTCCGGATGGAATCCCAAATAAAGCGTGGAAACTAGCGCCGGTGTCAATACAAAAAAAACTCCACGAATTATACAACGAGATTTTCAAAGGACAGCAAGCAATTCCAGAAAGCTGGAGGGAAGGAGACATCGTACCAATTTTCAAAGCAGGAAATAAGGGAGAAGCTGAAAATTACAGAGGCATCACACTGATGGATACATCATATAAGATATATGCAAAAGTAGTGGAGATGAAAATACAGGAAGAAATTGAGGAAAAGGAAGTGATTCCGGAAGTACAAGGGGGATTCAGAAAAGGGAGGGGAACAACGGACCAGCTGGTTACCTTAAAATACGTAATAGAGCAAGAGCTGGCACAGAAAGGTGGAAAGGTGTATGCTGCATTCATAAATCTTAAAGCGGTATATGACACAGTAAACCGAAACATGCTATGGGAAATGATGAGAGCAAAAGGAATTAGTGGGTGGCTAGTGAAGGCGGTTACAGATCTATATGGCAAGACAAGCTGCAGAGTTAGAATAAGTGAAAAAAAATCCGAAAGATTCTGGATTAGGAAAGGGTTATAGCAAGGGTGTCCAATTAGCCCTGTCCTATTTAATGTTTTTATAAATGACTTAGAAAAGGTTTTAAAAAATGGGCAGGCAGGAGGAGTGGTAATAGGATGAAAGTGTGGTCTCTAGCTTACGCAAATGACATAGTTGCTTTAGCAAGAACAAAAGGGGAAATGAAAGAGATGATTGGAAGGATTAAAAGATATTTTGAGAAAAGAATGTTAAGTGTGAATGTAGAGAAGACTAAGTGGATGGTGTTTAGAAAGAAAGTTGGTAAGAAAGAGGAAAGCTTGATGTGGGGGGAAGAGGTTATAGAGCAGGTTAGCAGGTTCAAATACTTGGGATTTATGTTTCTTAGTAATGGGTCCAATAATGAGCACATTAAGTTCGTATGTGAGAAAGTGGCTGCTAATAGGTTTTGGAATGCTTGGAAAGATAAATTTGAAGATAGTTTCGTGGCAAAATTGACAGTGTGGAAAGCGTGTGTTCGAAGTATTTTGCTGTATGGAGCGGAAATATGGGGTATGACCGAAATGGAACAAGTAGAAAAGGTACAACTTCAGTTTATTAAAAGGGCGATGAAATTAGACAGGAGTACGCCAGGGTACCTGGTGCTATAAGAAGCGAATGCATATAAAGCTGCAGTAGAAGCATCAGTGAGAGTGGCAAGATACGAAAGGAAAGAGTATAGGTTAGGGAATGAAAGGATAGTGAAAGAGGTGTTCAATAGTTTAAGGAAGGAAGGTGTCGGAGGGATTAGACTAACAAAATGGGGAAATGAATGGAAAAAAATGTATGAACGAGTAGGGAGGTCGGAAGAGGAGGTAGAAAGGATAAAAAGTGAAGGCGTAAAGTGTGAAAAATTGTTGGGTGAACGGAGTAGGGAGATAGAGCTGCAGATACGACAAAGCCGTATAGACGAAAGCAGGTAAAATCGGGAGTACAACAAGGTACAAGTGTACGGCAGACTCCCTTTGTACCTAAGCAGAGGGTCCAGCGGTAGCCAAAATAGGATAGCCAGGTTTCGGTGCGGCAACGAAGAAAATGGAAGAAGGTACTGGTTGAATGAAAGGGAGAATTTGTGTACCATATGCGGAGAGGGTACTGACATGTGGGCACATTGGATGGAAGAGTGCAAAGGGCTAACATGAGAAGAAGGAAAGAAAAATAAATGTAAAGACTGGGAAGCGTGCATGGACGAGTCAGGTAGCGGGTGGCCCATAATGCGGCAAATTTTAGAGCGGAAGGGAGTGATTGTGGAAAGAGTTTAGGGAGGGAGAAAAGTTAGTGCGGGCGAAGAATTATTGTTTTGTTTTTGTTTCTTTAAAGTGTAGTTTTTTTAAAACTTAAACTTACTTTAAAACTAAACACATAAATTTCTGCCGTAAAGTTTGAGTATTTGGGGTATTTTTGGGTCGGGTTATTAGTTATGTCCTGTTTTTTGTTCTTTTCTTCTTATTGTTTCCATTTGTTTTTTTTTTGTTTTGTTTTTTTTGTTTTGATATGTTGTATTGTTAGTCTTATAGTAATTTTTGTAAATTTGCCAATAAAGGAAATATGAATAATAATAAAATATATATATATATATATATATATATATATATATATATATATATATATATATATCAAATTTAAAGCACTGTATTTTTGGTTTGGTTTTTAATTTATAATGAAATGTCGTAGAAAAATAAGTAATTTAGAGGTTATAGTAACGATCTGTTACTTACTCAGTCTTTTTTTTTTTTTTATTGAAATGATTTTATTGACCGTTTTATAACTATTGTCCTTTGCGAATTTTGGCAGATATAAGGTTCTTTTTCTCTCTTATAGGAATTATTTTTATTTGACGACAGATACGTACTAGGAAGTTTTTTTACGAATTAGAAAACGCCGTAATTGACCCTAATTTATTTCAAAGTGACGATGAAGGTGCTACTGTTCATATTCAACTTCCTCCCGATCAAGTCGATATTGTTTCAGATACCCAAGACAATAACGAGACTACATTAGAAGACAGCTGTCCCAGAGATGTTCCTGGCCGGATAGAAATTCATTCGAGGGCTCTGAATATAACATCGGGGAAAAATTGGAAAATCAGTTGGAAATTATGTGACATTGAGAATGTTCAATCACAAATGAAGCAGTCATTAGAAGGAAAGACACCTGTTGAGGTTTTTGAAACTGTGCTTGAGGAAGAGATAAAAACTTATATAGTCAGACTGTCACATACGCCAATCAAAATAACGGACATAGTTTTACTTTTTCTATAGACTGTTTGAGGAAATATATAGGATTTTGATTGCTTACTGGATACCGTTTGCAACCGTACAAGCAACTATATTGGGGTAAAGATGAAGACTTATGCATTCAAGCTGTAAGAATATGTTGAAAATGTTAAAATCTTAATTTCAATGATAACTCCGTTCTTATCACTAATAAGACAGCAGATCCAGTTTACAAAATAAGTCCTCTAATAAAGTTAATGAACCAACGACATTGATAACTTTGGTGTTTTTTTTCAAAAATATAAAATGGTTCGGTGAAACGGTCATCATTATTTCAAGCAGTTCATTAGTAGAAAGCCAATTCGATTTGGACTCAAACAGCGAAAAATGTGCTGTGCAGAAGCAGGATACTGTTATAACACTGAGTTGTATACTAGGAAAAGAATAGAAAACTGCAAATTACAAGGTTTGCGTGAATCTGTTATAATGATGAACATAGTGCTTCTCGAAAATCTTTCAAATCATGTATTTTACTCTGACAGCATTTTTACTAGCTTTCAACTAATGATAATGTTAAAAGAGAAAAACATATTAGCTACGGAAACAGTTCGATCAAATCGTCTAAATAAGTGCTCTATAAAATCGGACTATGAATTCATGAACGAATCTCGCGGCAGTTTAGATTAGATTTGACATGAATTATGAAATATTTTGTGTAGCTTGGAAAGAAAACAATAAGTTTATACGAGGTGTTGACAAACTGGAGTGGAATGTGAACAAATACAGGACAAAAATCATGGGGAAAAGTGTTATTTTCCTATTTTTACCATAATCGACAAATGTAAACTACGTACTGTATTGCCTTGCTAACAAAGCTATGCCATTATTGGAATTTCGATTAAAAATACTCGTATAACTCGTATTTGGATCGAGCGTTTCCTTTAAATTCTAAAAATCACAGTAGAGCTCTACAAAAGCATCCCTCAAACATGTTCCCGAAAGCGTAAGGATGGACCCAGGGCATTACTTAGGTTAGGGCTCTACCTAGAAAAAACGCTTGAAGGGAAACAACGAAAATGCGCTATTAAATAAATTACAGCTATCCTTGTATATATGAAAAAAATGCATATAATAAAAGAAATAGTTTCCTATTAATATTCGTGAAACCATACTAATTATAGAAACAATAATACAAACATTTTAAAGAAGAAATATAGCTGGAATATAAAAATATATTCAACCTGTTCGTAACTCTATAATATTAAGTCTTATTAACACTATAAACAAATCTCATGTTGTAACAGCTACTTCGTGTCTAATATCACACAGGATATTGAATTATGCAACAGACATTTGATACAACCGTAACTAAGTTCATGTCTTTCTACACAAATGTCAAATGAAACCCCAATCACGCCAGTCTTGCACGATGTGCTCAAGCTAATGTAAATTTATTCCAATTTATAATTCAAAAAAGCAAAGCTGCACCGATGAGGTATAAATCGGGAAACGCATCTGCAGATGGCTATTCACTTAATTTACTTAAAAGGAAATAATCTTAAAAAACAATGTTATTTGTCTAATGCTGGTAGTGACATGAAAATGTACTGGGACTAGTAATAGCATGGAAATCTCTTTAGTATAATTACATATCCTGTATGATATTAGCCAGAAAGTAGAAGTTCAAACATGAGATTTGTTCATAGTCTTAATAAGATTTAATATTAAAGAGTTACGAAAAGCGAATATATTTATATATACAAGCTATATTTCGTCTATAATAAATTTTCTATTAGTTTTCTTTTACACAAACTGCCACAATCCCCATTTGGGACTTTTTCAAAAATATGAAATAAGGAGTTTACACGGAAATCTTATGCTACTCTTTGGCACACATTTCTCGAGATGCGTTGTACGAGAAACTAGACGACAAGCAACAAGAACGGTCAAGACCTAAAATGTTAGGGACTGAAGCCCAACAAAATGTTGAAACTAAGAGCAAAGAAGAAATAGATACAATTTATGTAACACTCCTTACCCAAAGTGCAAAGGGGAAACCTCACGATTGTCCATGAGCTCCTCGCATTCCGCGATTTCAGTATATTGAACAGGTAACCCACTCAGTAAGTAAGTGCGACTGTTAAAACTAACTGACGATGGAGTGTAGGAACTGCTCTGGGAACACGTCTTATAAAGAACACGCGTTTCCCAATGCGGGATATTGGTGTAGCGTGGAATTGCACACGAATCCATGGTATTAAATTACGTCGGCTTCAAAACGACGGAACAATTACCTCAAAGGAAATTGATGAGATAAAAAACTTATACGGCCATTTTTTTTTAATTTGGCAGTTAATTTTTCAGCTATCAAAATATCTTAGAATCCTAGAGTTGATTTAATTTTTTTTTATTACTTAAACCAAGAGTTCAACTGAGTTCTCTACCAAAATTGATAAACCTTCAAAGAAACCTCCACAAGTTATTAATAATCATCTTTATATCTAAATTATTAAATTTTAAACCAAAACTCCAAAATCTAATTAATTTCTCTTCATTTCAGATTCCATCATTTCTACGAGGCAGTTGGGGAACAGAAGAAGACTGGGATTATACAACCGAGCCTTCCAATCAATACTGCCGAGGCTTCAGAGGTGGAAGATGCAATTGGCCACGTGGCAAAGTCTTAGGCGGCAGTAGCCAACTAAATGGAATGATCTACAATCGAGGTGTAGATGAAGACTACAGAGAATGGGTAAAACTGGGAAACCCAGGTTGGGATCCAGAAACAGTAAAAAAATACTTTTTAAAATCCGAAAACGTCTTATCCGAAGAGCTGCAGAATTCGAATCACGGACGTGGAGGATATTTAGCAACTTCCTTGCCTCAACCTCCAAAGAATTTAACAAAATTAGTATTTACCGCGGCCGAAGAAACTGGATACAATGTCACTCTTGACGCAACACCTATTGGTTTTTTTAACACACTGTTAACAATTAATAAAGGCGTTAGAGCTGATACAGCTTCTGCTTTTCTAGGACCAATTAGGCAAAGGAAGAATCTTGTTATCGCTTTGCATTCTGAAGTTACAAAGATTAATTTTGTTGGGAATAAACTTTCCTCAGTTTCTGTTAAAAGCAACGGAATTAACACTAATGTTAACGTTAAAAAGGAAGTAATCGTTTCTGGAGGTGCTATAAATACGCCCAAAATATTGATGGCTTCTGGCATTGGACCTCAAAACCATCTGACAGAGATGGGGATTAAAATCGTCAAAGATTTACCCGTTGGACAAAATTTACAAGACCATTTTATTACTTTTGGTTTGACGGTTCAACTCGAAGAAACCGATCCATCCACTCTCCAACAAGACTTGAATTACATCTACGAATATTTTACCCAACACAGAGGACCCTACGCATCTATTGGTATGATGAGTGTGATGGGATTCTTGAATACCAACAGAGAGAAAAACCCGAATATACAAATCCACGTATATGAGTTCCATCGAAATAGTTCTGATATTGAATATCATTTCAAGAAAACAAATATGAACTCTATTACTACGAGATTCCTCACGAACCTCAACAAGAAGTACCTACTCCTAACATTCGCAGTAACACTCCTCAAACCAAAATCTCGCGGAGAAATCAAATTGAAATCTAAAAATCCTTCTGATAAACCTTTAATCTACCCCAATTATCTTTCCGAACAAGACGATATAGAAATTTTATTAGCAGGCATAGACTACGTCAAAGCCTTCGTCAACACCAAAGCAATGCAGAAATATTCTGCAAAACTCGTTCGACTCTTAGGTCCGGGCTGTCAAGACTTAGACTTTGATACAAGAGATTATTGGATTTGTTTCTTAAGGTTCTATGGTAACACCGTCTTTCATCCTGTTGGCACTTGTGCAATGGGTACCAATGGTGTTGTTGATGAAAGGCTAAGGGTTCATGGCATTAAGGGGTTGAGGGTTGTTGATGGAAGCGTTATACCAATTATTACTTCTGGTAATGCTAATGCACCGATTATTATGGTTGCCGAGAAAGGGTCTGATATGTTTAAGGAGGATCATGACCATAAGGTTTAGAATTGTCAGATTTATACGTTCAATTGCTTTAAATGTAATTTACAACTGCTTTGTGTAATCTATTTATTTTTTGTTCTATTACATTTTTTTAAATTAATGTGCTGGTGAAAATTTAAAAAATTCTTTTTGATTTTGTAATTCTAAAGCCCATATTATATTTCGCAACTACTCGCTATATTGAGTAAGATAAGGGGATATTTGATGACTGTGCCATAAAAGAATTTTCTCGACCTTTGTACTCGTAAATGACATTGAGCTTTGAACTCATAATTTGTATCTCATAAAATCCTTTTCCCTCGTCATCAAGAAACTTATTTCAATTCAATTGGAAACTTATTAATTATTTTTCATAACCCAATAAACCCTTGAAGTAACCCTTGAAGTTACAAAACCAACACTAATATCTTAGCTAAAATTCAATCTAAGCTCATTAACATATTTTCGGATGGCAAACGTGTTCTAGGGTTTAGAGATACTTTTATACTCGAGTCGTTGTGTTATCCCTACAATAGTTGTAAATATGCGTATGAGAACTATAAAGGGAAGTCTAGAAATAGAAGTATTTCGTTACCCAAAGTCAGTAAATCTATAGCATTTAAAAACTCTTCCATTGTGGCAATTAAACACTTCAATACACTACCTGATACACTAAAAAGAATACCGAATAGTAATAACAAAACAGTAAGAATAAAACTGAGAAATTGGCTTGCAAATATTTCCTTACAATTTCAATATTTGAAACTTGTTCTCTTACAATTTCAATATTTGGTTATCTCAAATCTCTTTAAATATTTTGTTTTCTTACAGTTTACTTTTTAATACTCTAATTTTTGAGTCCTCTTATACCTTATAATGTTGTTTATTGCTAATGTTTTGGTATTTTATTTATAACTAATTCTTGAATGATATCAACAAAGTTTAATTATGTTCATAAATTACTTCTCAGGCCTATGTACAGGTGTAACTCACCTTTATAGGTGCATCCGTATGTATTATATTATGTATTATGTAAGTGTGTATATTATATTGTATATCCTGATAATAAATAAAAAAATAATAACAATGTGCGTAAATGTGTAATATACGCCCACATAAATACTACCTAATACTCTTACTACTAACTACCTAATAGTATTACCTAATTTACTACCTAACAGTATTTTAAATTTACATTTTAAATTAACTCTCAAACAAGGTGAACAATGAAAACTTTAAGGGTTTTTAATCGAAATCTAGGGGCAATTGAAGTTCGTCCTAGCAACTCATTGTTCTCCTAGTTAGTTAAGAACATTGATACTTCATCTCTCGGTTTGCAGAACCTCGACACAACCGTGTAGTAAAGCAGATTTTCGTGTGCAGAACAATTGTTTGAAGAGACGAGTATTAAGTGCACTCTTTTTCATAATGATAAGTACTTTTATAGCTGTTTTTATCGCAATAGCAAAACATTCAGGGGAGCGTTTTTGTAGCCAATGATTGACAATGAATGACGCAGTGCGTCGTAATTATAGGTTAATTTTTTGTTTTTATCAACGCTGCAAGATCAGAGCGAGAATGTTGTTCATGTTTCTTAAAATATTAACTTATTAAATTCATCTTGCGACGTCGTTTTCAGTACTTGAAAAAATAGTATTTCCTCTTTAATCCCTATATCGTCATTCAAAAATCGAAGAAATACGAGTAATTGACAATATTGTGAATCGTCGCGCGTCGGTAGATTCATCACATAGCGCAAAATAAGTTCTTTTTATCTAACCAATAGCCAATAACTAGTTCTTCATTATCATTTGATATTTCTTGAATACGCGACTTCACTGTGTCGTTTGCAAGTGGTATTTCACAAATTTTCTTTTGAGCTTCCTGCCCATAAAGCTGTTCTGCAGCTTCAAGCCTATAAGCCTATACAATTGTGATCGGCCTACTTACAGATCACTGCCCTCTACGAGAACATCTGCACAAAATGGGGATTTGGAAAGATGAACCAGTGTGCCGACTATGCTATGAAGAGGATGAAACTGCCTCTCATATAATCTTCCATTGTGAAGTAATTGCACATAGGAGACATGAGCTTAAACGTTAATAAATCAATCTAAACCATAAACGTTAAAGTTAATATTATTCGCCTATTCAAATTTTGAAACGTACTTAATTTTAAGTGGAAACTCTAGTCCGTCGTAATTTAAAATTTGAGAAAACTAAGGGTATGATGCCAGACGATAGGAATGTTCACTAGCGGGGTGTAATGCGGATATATATATATATATATATATATATATATATATATATATATATATATATATATATATATATTCCATAATACTCCATAAAAAACAAAACTCGTCTCTCTCACTCGACGTTTTGAACATTGATACATGCTTTCCCAATCTCTTTCGGCAGATCAATAAATGACGACCCACGTATTGGTTTATATTTATTTAGATTAATTTCTAAATGGGAAGTCTCCCTGCGTGACCAACTTGAATCTTTCTCCTGAAACTCGTCATATTTTGATTTAATTGTAGCACATTGTAGCATATTATCACAAATTTCTACAAAGTTACTCATGCTAGGTGTGATCTCGCGATACTTTGTATTGAATGGGTTTCTTTCATTTATGTAAATACTAAAAAGTTCAATGTTAAATTTAATACCGGGATTATGTGATTTGATAATGTTTTCAATCATGCAGCCAACAGTGCCCTTTAATTTACCAATAATGATATTTATATCTATACCTGATCCATTAATTCTATAACATGCCACTCTGTTTTTAAAACTGGAGCAGATTTCGGTTACATCTTGCTGGAATGGTTTAACTGCCGCCTGGAGGTGGTTTTGCGACCGCAGATGTCCACCGTACTTGATTTTTGAGAGGAGCCGCTGGTTGCAAATTTCACAGAAGTAAGAAGGGTTCGGCGGTTGCCACTTTATCTTCTTGGGGTGGAGGCCAAATCTTCATTATTTAGGGATCTTCGAGGTGGAGGGTGTAGCATCGTCATTCTTCTCAACGATGTTGTACTGTTGCTTCATATGACCTTTTAAGCTGCCGATTCTTGTGAATGTTACAGTACACAATTCACATTTGTGGTTGATTTTCCGCATATCACCACAGGTTTTCAATTGGATTCTAAGATTATTCTTGTTTGCAAAAACTTTTTGGCATTTACTGCAGGAGAACACGTTTTAAGCTTGATATTGACTTGTCGTGATGGGATCTAGTTAAAAAGTAACTAATAATTATATAAAACAAAACGTGCGAACATCTGAATGTATTGCGATAAATTAAACAGGAAACTGATTATTTCGCAATATTTCATAATTATATTCTGGCATTACGTGTTAGCATCGAGGTCGGTAAAGTAAAGGTAAATCTATTAAGCTAAATCTAGTAACAAAGTAAAGGTAATATCTAGTTAGTAATGAGTCAGAACTCGTTCGGTTATTCTATTGGTTTTTACACATATAATCAGGTGGGATTAGTGTCAAAGAAAGTCTCCATAATAATCTATTTTAGTTCAGTTTCGCCTAGTCTACTCCGGTTTTAGCTCATCTAGTTCGGTCTAGTCTGATCTCAGCCGATCCTAGCTAATCTAGTCTGGTTTTAGATAATCTAGTTCTGATCTATCCGGTCTAGTCTAGTAGTATTAATCTAATCCGGTCCGGCCTTATCTGATCCAATCTAGTCCTAGTCTGGTATTATCCGACCTAGTCTGGTATTATCTGATCTAGTCCATCCTAGTCCGGGGGCTAGTCTGTTATTATTTGATCTGGTCCGGGCTAGCCTGGTATTATCTGATCTGGTCCGGGCTAGTCTGGTATTATTTGATCTGGTCCGGGCTAGTCAGGTATTATCTGATCTAGTCCGGGCTTTTTTTTTTTTCTGGGAAAACCGCACCGGTACTACCATCTGGCATTTCTTCAGTGAGTTTTCCTCCATCAGTCCTCTCCTCTAGGTTGCTCTCTGCTCTTTTTGTTTTAGAATATTCTCCATGGTTCTTTCTATTTGATCCCAGTTTTCGGCATTTTCCAGCATGCAATTAACTATGTTCTCTGGTGTAAGCTCGTACTTTATTTTTGTTATCATCTCCATTCTTTCCTTTACCCACCTTGGGCATACAAAAAAGGTGTGCTCAGCATCCTCTTTTAGATTGCACAACTCGCAGTTTTCCTCACTTATGATTTTAAAACGCTTCAGGTAAGCTCTGAAGTCCCCGTGGTTGGTAAGTATCTGTGTAATGTAATAATTTAGGTTTCCATGTTTCCTATTTACCCATTTTTTCAGATCTGGTATTAGTCTTTTGGTCCATACTGCCGATCCGGTCTCCTTGGCCCATCTGTCCTGCCATTTCCCTAACGTGTTGGCTTTCAGCTCGAACTTCGTTTTATTCTTGTCTGCAAATGCAGTGGTTCTCTCTTCTGCCATTAGTTCAATTGGGGGTATCCCCGCAATCGCTTGCAGCGCCTCTGTGGACGCTGTCCTATAGGCACAGCAGATCCTGATTAGAAGTTTTCTTTGTGCTTTGGTAAGGATGTCTTTATACTTTGTCATTGCCATTGTTTCGTTCCAGATTGGCGCTCCGTACAGCAGTATTGAGTGTACCACTGAGGCCAGGATTTTTCTTCTACCCGTTTTGGCCCCCCCAATATTAGGCATTAATCTCTCTAGGGCCGTAGCAGTTTTTCCGGATATCCTCGCCGTCTGCTTAATGTGCTCCCTCATTTTCATATCTTTATCTATTATTATTCCCAGATATTTTATATATTTTTCCGTGTGGATGTTTATCTCTTCTACTTTAATAACCATATTGGGGATTTTTCTTCTTCCTGCCAGCATTACGGCTTCTGTTTTCTCAGGAGCCATTTTGAGTTTTTTGTCTCTCATCCATATGCTTATCTTATTTATGGTCTTATTTGTGATGTGTGTAATCTCTTCCATATTTCTACCTGTGACAATGACTGCCAGGTCGTCTGCGTATGCGACTAGAGTCACATTTCTTCCTACAGGGAGCCTTAGGATACCGTCATATAGGATATTCCATAATAGAGGTCCTAATACCGAGCCCTGGGGCACCCCACGTGTGACCTCTATTTCACTATTCTCCCCTATTTCAAGTGTCCTGTTTTGAAGGTAACTTTTAGTTACGTTGATAAGGTATGTTGATAGTTTTCGTTCCTCCATTTCTTTTATGATTTCTTCCCATGCTGCAGTGTTAAACGCATTTGCCACGTCTATTGTTACCATAATGCAGTATGGCCTATCTCTATAGTTTATTGTATTAATGTCTTTTACGATCTTCTGTATTTTGTTCACGGCGTGTATTGTACTTCTACCTTTTCGAAAGCCAAATTGTAAGTTTGCGAGATCTCCCTTCCTTTCCAGCTCTTTTACTATTCTTTCCCCAATTATGCCTTCCATTAGTTTGGCCATACTGTTCAATAGACATATTGGCCTGTATTTTGTCTCCGCCATTGGATCTTTCTTTGGTTTTTCTATTAGTAATAATCTGCCCTTTTTCCACTCTTCTGGAAATTTGTTTGACCGTAGGGTTTCGTTTGCAACCTCTAGGAGGTAACTTTGTTGGCTTATAATTACTTGTTTTACTATTTCTGAAGCAATGCCATCTACTCCTGTGGCATTTTTACTTTTCAGTTTCCTTGATGCTGCAGTTAGCTCTTTTGTTGTGATTGCTGGTATGTCTTCTTTGTTTATTTCTTTGTAGGTCCAGTTCTGTACCTCCCCTCTTGGGAAGAGTTTCTTTGTTTGTGTTATCAGTTCGTCATCTGTAAGTTGTATCTTTGGCATTATTTTCATTTTTTTACATACTATCTTATATCCATCCCCCCATATATTATTGTCTATTTCGTTGCAAATGTTCCTCCACGCCTGTTCCTTGGCTTTTCTGATTTCTTCTTTTAATTTTCTTCTGCCCTCGATGTATCTACTATAGATCTCTTCTTTAAGTTCGCGTCTTTCCCAAGTTTTTTTATTTATGCGTGTCATTTTTCGCTTTCTAGTCAGCACTTCTTTTCTTATTGTGGCTATTTCATTATTCCACCAGTATATGGGTTTCTTATTACTTGGTTTGTTTCCTTTCTTCGCGAAAGATTCAATGCATGCCTGGGTTAGGACAGCTTGGCAGCTTGTTGCATCTATTTTGTGATCGTTGCTCATTTTCCTGAGTTCTATGATTTTTCCTAGGTTTTCTGTGAACCTTTCTATTCCTTTCTTTTTTATTTTCCATCCTGGTTGTATTTTCCTTTTTTTATTTATTTGTTCACGGTCTTCTATAGCGATTTCAAAAGTAATATTTTGGTGGTCGCTAAGGTTTTCTGCGTCATGTACCATCCAGTTTTTTATCCTATTGTTCATATTTTCGCTATGTATGGTGATATCTATGTATGATTCGCTGTTTCCCCTTCTAAACGTTGGTTCCGTTTCGTATTTGCCACGATCATATTCATTTCGCAGATCCATTCGTATAATATGTCCCCTCTTTCATCATCTTTTCGAGATCCCCATACACATGATTTAGCATTTAGGTCACCACCTATGATTACATATTTTGGTTTAATGAATCTAACCCTACTTTTTATGGTATAAAGTAATCTTTCAAGACGTATTTTGTCCCCATTTGGTGAGCTATAGCATCCGAAAATCAGTAGCTCCTCTGTATTTATCCATACACACCCTGTTTCCTTTCCTGATTTATTTACTTTTATCATTCTGTCCATAACTCTTATTGCCACATCCTTATCAACATCGGTGAACCACCTGTCATCATCAGTCATTTTTTTATTTGGCTCACTTACAATTAATACGCTGGTTTGTGCCTGAGCAGCTGTGGCTATTAGTAGATCTTGTGCTGCCCTGCACCTGTTTAGGTTTGTTTGTATTACCTTGAAAGTGCCAGCGCCTGTCTGTATTTAGGGCAATTGACGCTGTCCGCTCTATGACCTTTCTTTTCGCACAGCGGGCAGTAGCTTTCCTTTATGCAGTTCTTCGCTAGATGTCCTCCCTCTGCGCAGTTTAAGCAGCTTTTGGTCCTGTCTTCCCCGTTGCAATCTTTTGCAACATGGTCAAGCCTCCAGCATCGGAAGCATATCTTGACATTTATCCTCTGCTCTATGCTACAAAAGTTGACCCCTATTAGAACTTCTTTCATCTTACATTGTTCCTCAGCGACTTCTCCGGTCGTCATAACTGTGGCTACCTGGCATTCCCCGTAGGAGGGTCTCATGTTACTAACCTCAACGTTTATCTGTCCTTGTATTCTTGTTTCTGCAGCCGTTTCTAGGGCCTGCTTTGCCTCCTCAGGAGTGGTTAATCACATCCAGTCTTCTGATGTGTAGAACCGTTTTTTTGTCCGAGTTGTTCATCCGTATATTTTTATACCCCAGCCTTACTTTGAGGATGTCTCCTAATTTTGCAGCGTCTCCTTTTTGTTTATCGACAGCCAGCAGCAGGTTTCCGTTTTTTGTCTTTCCTATTTGTGTGATGCCGGTTGCTTCGCTATGGGTTTGTATTTCACCCTTGACTTTCTTTAATAGGTCAGCATAGCCGAGTTCATCACTCTTTACTATTATAGCTTCCGTGCTTTTATTCTTCCCTTCGCCCTTGGGGGCCCTTTTTTCGTCTTTTTTAGTTTGTGGCCATTCTCTGGGGATGTACACATGTGCCATCACAGGAGTGCCATACATAGCTATTTCTAGAAGTTTTCGCATTTTATTAATTTCCAGGCCTGCAATATGTGGGATGGCTATCTGAGTTATGTGGTTTCCTTCTAGGCTGTCCCGTAGGTCCTTAAATATCTCAAGTATGTCTATTTCTCTTAAGCTCTTTGGTTCCAGTTTGTAGACAAAACTCTCCGTAGTCTTGATTTCCCCATCTTTTTTTCTCTTTATAGAGTGTACCAAGTAGTCGACCTTTGTTTCTCCCTCCATTTCCCGCAGTTCGGGATATCTATCGGCCGCTTGTCTCAGTATTCCCTTTTCCATTTTTCTTTCTTCGTATAGTACACATAGACCTAGATGTAGCCCTACTCCGGCATTAACTGGGTTGCCTTCTACTACCACCGAGTTATGATATATATTTTGCGGCCAGTTCCTCTCGACGAGTTCCAGTATTTCGTTTGTACTTTTTTCCTCTTTGGCACTTGACTTTATTTTCTCTCGCAAAGTTTCCGCTTCCTCCTGTTCAGTGTCTGCTTCCCCTTTGCATCTTTTGCAGTAGGAGTTCTCTTGATCCTCTCTACGAGATATTTTTTCGGCTTCTTCGAGTTCGCCAATTCTAGCCCGGAGGCACCCGTTTGCCGTTCTAATCTCTTCTAGATCGTTTCTCAGAGTTCTATTTTCGCTTGCCAGATCTTCTATTTGTATACGGAGTTCAGCCATTTCCCTTTCATATTTTGTTTCTCTGGGCTCTTCTACTTCGTGCTCTTTTAGTCCTCTCTCCAATTGTTCTATTTTGCTCTCGCGTTCCGAGACTTTGTGAGTGTATTCTTTGCTAACCATTTTTGCAAGGGAATTTATATCGGCGGCCAGTTTTTTCACAGCTTTATGGCAATTTTGGTTTTCTTTGCCAAATTGCATTAGTTCCTCAGTCTTTTTGGTAAGCTTATTTAAAGTCTCCCTCTGCGCTATCTGTTTAGGCTGCGCTAACAGGGAAAACAGGTCTTCGCACTTCCGTTTTTTTGGGTTATTTTGGTCCAACTCTATCTGGGCAACCGTGCTTCTTACACTCTGGCCCCACGTAGCGGCTCTTTCTCGCGTTGGAGATCTCGCTATTCTAGGCCTTACCTTAAAAGGATTTTGTTCCGCGGGTTTTCCCGAGTCTCCATCTATGGTCTGTCTGTCCCCTCTTTTGGATCGCTCCGATTCCTTCGCGTATTCCGTTTCCTTTGCCGTGTCGTCACAAGTTCCGATATTTCCATCTGAACCATCCTTATCCTTATTCCTGCCCGTTTTCATTGCCAAGTTGTCATTTTTTATCCCCGTCGTAGGTGTATCGAAAAGCGCCTCCTCCGTAACCCGTGAGGCAGCGGAGGGATTTCCTTCACCACAGGACCCTCCCGGAGATTCTTTTTCTTCTCGAAATCCATAGTTTTGTTTGCCAGGTGGTGGGGCTGCCACCTACGGCCCCCTGGCTTGCCTCCGTTTCCATAGCCAAAGTCGTCAACTTCCAGAGTGTCTACCCGCCAGCCATAACCATTTGGATCGCCATTTCCGTCGCCAGGTAATTATATAATCAGACCGTCCTACGAGAGTAGCCCTCGTTTGGGCTGCCACCTTGTCGAGGGAGCTTTTAGAAAGAGCAGCCCACACTTACCCTCTATGTTCATCTCGTATTCAGCGTCGGGTAGGGTTTGTTATAATGTTATTTTATGCATGAAGGTTGTCTCCTCCGTTGCACTATTTGGTCCGCGGTGGCTTATTTTATTTGACCACTACCCGCCGGCAAGCCGGTGAGGGCTTCCCCTATCCGCCACCCGGGGGACGCGCCCAGTAGGAGTTTGGCTTCTCCCCTGAGGGATCTAGTCCGGGCTAGTCTGGTATTATCTGATCTAGTCCAATCTGGTCTTATCTGGTCCGGTCCAGCCTTATCTGATCTAGTCCAGCTTAGTCTGATATTATATAATCTAGTCCGGTCTGGTATTATCTAATCTAGTCCAGCCTAGTCTGGTATTATCTAATCTAGTCCGGTCCGTTATTATCTAATCAGTCTGGTATTATATGATCTAGTCTGGCCTAGACTTCTGCCTATTAACTAATCTAGTACAATCTAATCCGGTTTTATCCGATCTAGCCCCGGTTTTAGTCCGATCTGCTCTTCTCTGATCTAGCCACCCCGGCCTACTCTGGTATTAACTAAGCTAGCCCAATCTTTTTTTTTTCACAGAGGAGAGGAAATGCTTATACGCACCCCCAAATACGGTTTCAATTTTGGGGAGTGTGGGACTCATCAGCCCTCTGAGCCAGTCATACCCACTAAAACCATCTCCTCTTTATTTCTCTCCAGTAGTGTTCCCGCCTTTCAGCCTTACATCCTACAGGTTTGGTCTTAATGTCCTTTTCTCGGGTGTCGCCTATTTCTCTGCTCTGTTCTTCTAATTCATCTTTTGCCCTTTTCTGCATCACTTCTACAAATTTCTTCACAGTTTACCAGCTGTCCTTGTGCGCGATCATTTCCTCTATTATGTTTTCCGGGCACATGGCTGCCGCAGGTAGGTTTCTTTTTATATTGTCCCTTTCGTTATCCCAATTCCCACAGTGGAATATTGTGTGTTCTGGAGTATCATCTACCTGTTCTGGACAATATCGGTATTGTGCACTTCCCCTCTTTACAATTCCCTCCATGTAGGAGCAGAAGACTCCGCGTCCTGTAAGGCACTGTGTCATGTAGAAATTTACCGATCCATGCTTCATCTCTACCCACTTCTTGATGTCCGGTATCATCCTGTGGGTCCACCTTCCAACATTAGCGAGGTCCTATTCTGTCTGTCATTTCTGGTAAGTCATTTCCCTCTGTTCTTTCCGGTCTGTTATTGTTATTGTCCTGTGTAGGTCATTTGTCGTTTTCTCTCTTCGGCAAGGAGGTGTAACGGTACGAGGCCTGCCACTACGAGCGCGGCATCTGCAGATGTTGTATGCACTGCATACTCTCAAGGCCATTAATCTTTGGGTTGACGTGTTTTTTCCGATAGATTGGACATCTTGCTGCCCCGACCCATAGCGGAGCCCCGTACATCACTATCGACTCCATTGCCATCGCTAGCACCAAAGCATCAAGCTTTTCTTTTGTCCGGGACCTCTAATATTAGGCAGTATGCTGCCTAGGACCTTCATTGTACGTTTCGCCTTCACGCATGCGTAGTGGATATGTCGCCCGAACGATAGTCCCCTATCTATTATAATGCCCAGATTATATTTTATCTGTCGCACGGGATAGATATCTTCTCCTGCCATGGTAAGCTTTATAGGACGAAGTTTTTTCCTATTTAGGACTATTGCCACGGTTTCGTTCACGGCCACTTTCAATTCGTTCCGTTACATCCACCTGTCTATAATGTTTAACGTTACATTCACCTTAAGTACCAGTTCTTCGGGACTTTTGCAGATGCCAATACAGCCAGGTCGTCCGCATAGCACACAAGTGCGACTCCCTCCTCCGTATCCACAGACATGACATCATCATACAAAACGTTCCATAGGGTTGACCCGAGGACCGAACCTTGCGGTACACCTCCCAGGATTTTCTTTTTCATCTTGGATGTTATCTGGATGACGCGATTTCTGAAATATGATTGCAAAGTGTTGATTAGGTACTGGCTATCTCCGCACTTTTCAAGTTTGGATAGAATTATGTGCCACGGGGCAGAATTGAACGCGTTTTGTTTTGCATTGATCAGGCATATTGGCCTATATTTAACTGCCTCGTTCGTTGTTTTCTTAGGGAGACTTGCCCAACTTTATTTTTTTACATGCCCTTATCACCTCGTCTTCATTAAGGTCGCGGCCGTTTGAGGAAGTGGATCTATCCAATCGATGTCCTTTCTTCCCCGCTAGTGATGAAAAGTTAGTCGAAAACTTCTTCACGTTCCTGCAGCGGTAGTGTGATCTTCGAGTTTGGTGCATTTAATTGGGATCTGACGATTTTATATCCTTCTCCGAAAATGTCAGCTTCTAGGCTGTCACATAATTTGGACCAGGCTTTTTTCTTTGGCAATGGTGAGACCCATGGACTCAGTCCATTCTAGCAGTTCTTCCCCTCGTCTGTCCGTTTTTGTACCCCCCAATAAGTATTCGTGAGAGTCTCATGCTTCTTTTGCCTTTTGGATTTTAGCAGGTCCTGTTGCAGGTCTACCAGACTTTGTTCAAATATTGCATGTGTTCAGTTAGGGCTGACATAGAAATTGTAGAGTGTATACTCTTCCACGTTCACACACACAAAACAGGAGCCGGCACGGTACGATGTCACAGATATGTTTTTGGAAACGTTTATGACGGAAACTAGGTGGTTTTGGTTGCTGTAGGTGTGGTTGCCATCGTTTTTGCATTTTGCAATGTTCGGCTCGCTAAAGACAATAAAGTCGCATTTTTCTTTAGCTGCGATTGCAGATGCCATGTCGTGAGCATTGGTGCTTCTATTGGCACTTAGTTGAAGGATGTTGAATTTTTATAGCCTTGCGACTTCCTTCTAGCATCTTCTAGCGCTTTTTGGAAGGCCTTGCAATTCCTGTTTCCCGGCGAGTGTCTATTTTCATTGCACAGCGAGCAGCAGGGTTCTTCCTAGCACTGTAGGGCTCAATTGCCTTCGCTCGAGCATTTTAGACACAGGCCTGCTCTATTCTCCCCGCTTCAGGTGCTGGCTTTGTGGTCATATCCCCAGCATTTGTAGCAGTGTTCTACCGCGATTCGTTCTTGTATCCTGCAGTGGCTGAGCCCTATTCTTACTTTACCTTCCGCAATGAGTTTTTGAGCGTCTTCTTTTAGAGCTAAGACACTGGCTGTTTTTGTACCCCTATATCCTGGTCTTAGGTGCTTAACCTCCAGTTTTTCCTCTGCTTGTATAAGCCCTGTTGCTAGGATCGCCTCCTTTATATCTTTCTCTAAGGATGGATCTATGTCTCTTACGTGTAGTGTATGTATTTTTTTTCTACTGTCCTAACATATTGTCCCTGTAGGAGTCTTTGTATTTTTCTTTTATCGTTTTTGCCTAGCCATTCAGCGCAATCAATAAGTCCCCTCTGGCCGTTTTTTGTACTTTACTTATGTTCTGTATAGTGCTCGGGTCTGTTATACTATCTTTTATTTTTTTTTTAATTTTTCCGCATATGACGTGTTTGACCCTTCTACAATAATTGCTTCACCCTTTCTAAAGTTTCTTGTTTTTTTGACTTTTATTCCTTCGTTTTTTTGTGTTTTTATTGTGATCTTATGATCCAGCTTCGAGTAGATGGCGTCGATCATCTTTCTCATGCATTCTGCCTTTATTCTCTGAGGGAGAGTCATGGCCACTTCTTTTCCTCCTCCGTTTTCTTGTGTCCGGTCTCTTGTTGACTGTATCATATTGTACATGTCTATCTTATTATGTATATATCCTTACATACAAAACAAGTGAAACATGACATAAAAAACACAAAAACAGGCAAAGCTGCAGGTCCAGACGGTATATACAGTGAAATGCTCAAGCTGGTCGAAGATGATCAAATCAACATCCTCACAGATCTTATGAACACAATATACAAAACTGGCATCATACCACAAGAATGGCTTGCATCTACGTTCATCACCCTACCAAAGAAACCGTATTCTACAGACTGCAATGATTACCGCATGATAAGTTTAATGGGACACACACTAAAGGTATTCCTAAAGATTATACATACCAGAATATATAGAAAATGTGAGGCGGAAATAAAAGACACGCAATTTGGATTTCGAAATGTATTTGGAACGAGGGAAGCACTTCATTCATTATGGGTACTGGTTCAACGCTGTCAGGATATAAACAGGGATATCTGCTATATTGACTATAGCAAAGCTTTCGACAATGTAAAACACGAAAAACTCATAAACATTTTAGAAGGCATGGATATCGACTACCGCGACATAAGAATAGTATCAAACCTTTATTGGAGCCAGACAGCAAAAATAAAGATCGAAAACGAACTGTCAGATGATATTAATATACGAAAGGGTGTCAGACAGGGATGTGTCATCTCCCCAATGCTATTTAATATCTATTCTGAAGCAATATTTAAGGAAACACTCACAGAAGACCCCGCAGGAATCGTTGTAAATGGTAGAACAATAAATAACATCCGCTATGCAGACGACACGGTCGTGTTAGCGGACAATATGATAGATCTCACTCGCATGATGAACAACATAGTGGCGAAAAACAAAGGACACGGTCTCCAAATTAATTTAACGAAAACAAAATTCATGTTAATTTCAAAAATCAAACAACAAATTCATTTAGTAGTAAACGGGGAGCGCATTAAACAAGTCTCGAAATATAAATATCTTGGAACCTGGATGAATGACGAATAGACACATCAACAAGAAATTCTAGCGCGCATAGAACAAGCTAGAGCAGCATTCGTCAAAATGAAGAAAATGCTAACTTCTCCAGACCTAAGACTAGACCTAAGGCTGAGAATGGTCCGTTGTTACATTTTTCCAGTACTACTTTATGGAATGGAAAGCTGGACCTTAAAACAGCAAACAACGAAAAGGATATAGGCTTTCGAGATGTGGGTTTATCGCCGCATGTTGCGCATACCATGGACCGACAAAATCACAAACCTTGAAGTGCTGCGGAGGATGAGCTAAGTACCAGAAATTGTCTTTACTTTAAAGAAGCGAAAACTGGAGTATCTAGGCCACAACTCTAGAAACGAGAAATATGGATTACTACAACTTTTAATCAAAGGTAAAATTGAGGGGAAACGAAGAGCAGGGAGACGGCGTATATCCTGGCTGTGTAACCTGCGAGAATGGTTTGGAGTATCGTCGACGGACCTGTTTCGTTCGGCTATCTCCAAAGCTAAAATTGCCACGATGATCAGCAACCTCCGGCGGAGAAGCTGAACCAAGAAAAAGAATCTTATTATGCCCGTCCTGTCTGGTTGGGTCAAAGTAGGTTGCAGTGATTGTCTTTTTCTTCAAATGGGCTCCCTCTTTGTTTCTGAACGTGGTATCTTGTTCGATGCAGTTGTATTTTCCGCCTTGGCATACTATTTCTTCTCTTTCCGTTAATTCAAGGAATCGGTTTAAGATCCTTCTACTCCATCTTGTTCGCCTTTTGGCTTCTACATCGCAGAATGGGATCAGATGATCTGTTACTCCCTGCAGTGGGTCTCCGACGTCTATTTTTTTCTTTGTAAAACTCTTTCGAGACCAAGTTTTTGTCAGATGCTCTTTTTTGTCCGCCATATCATAATTTTTGGGTCATTTTTTTGTCCTGAGTGAGTCCCCCGCCTTCAGTGCACCCGTTACCCGGGTCCCGGTAATTTTCCAAAACGTCAACTCCTGTTTCCTTCCATTCCTTTACCGAATCGTGTCCGTGTCAGCCAGGCTTGTCTGGTCCGCGGTGGCATATTTTATTTGGCCATTACCTGCCGGCTAGCCGGTGAGGGCTTCCCCTATCCGCCACTCGGGGGACGCGCCCAGTAGGAGTTTGGCTTCTCCCCTGAGAAGCTAGCCCAATCTAATCCGGTCTATTATGGTCTAGTGGGGCCTAGTAGTAGTAGTCTGGTAGTTAATGCGCTGATCTACAAAATAGTCTTATGCAACTAACAATGCACAAGAATACTTTCTACAAAGTGGCACCATATACCAGTCATGTTCTGCACTAATTGGAAGGTAACTGTTCAGAATTATAAACGCTATCTGACAGCAAAATTCCGAACTAATGGAAAGATATCTGCTTGAAAATAATGATTGGCGCCATCTGTAATTGTAGTAGGGAAAGATTGGCAGGCTGTTTACAGGAATCTGTAATTTTATTGCAGGAAGCTGTAAAAAATCTGTATTTTCTAGGTCGGCGGAGGAGGTGGCACCAGAACGAAGGATCTTTCCCTACCACAGAACTATATACTAACTGGAACGAGCGCTGGCTTCTAAGCTTGTGCAGGTAAAGAGAGAGGTCCCAAGGAGTGCCGTCTCCCTGTTGGCTTGACAAGAAGGGCTTGTCTAGCCAACAGTGAATTCGAGAGTGGGAGGATGTGGTACAGTCAGAGCGAGAAGCTAGTTTTATCAAAGAAAATCAAGTATTTATCCACACTAGGTAAATACAAAATATTAAAATAATATAGATATATTTATACTATACATTAGTTTTTCTTAGTAACACTGTACTAGACGAAGACAGAGCGATACGAGGGCTCCCCTTGGGACCCCTCCCTCTAACCGCACAAGCTTACAAGCCAGCGCTCGTTCCAGTTAGTATATATTTCAGTGTTCCCTACTTACGACCATTGCTGCCACTGAATGGCCAATTTGTACTCATCAAGTTCTATTTAAAATATGTTGCATGAATTTTCTGCGGCTGACGGTCCAGACGTGGCCGACGTTTGACATCTCCCTCCAACTGTTTATGCAGTATGCAGTATACTTATGCTAAGTATGCGTCTAACGGTTGACCCGCACGGACGCATATATCTCTTGAGAATGGCGAATGTTAGTTCGCCGAAACGTCGAGAATCCGGTTCTTTTCAGAGCCAACCCTCAGCATCAACGCGGAATCCCCGAGAAAACAATTTAACAAACTACAAGTGGTAGCGCGACCCAAGAGATCAAAAATAAGATAAAGCTGTAAAGCTGAATGTCGGTTTAACCTAGGTTAGGCTACATGTTGCAAAGCGCCATATAAATCCAGACCGCATTCACATCCCTCGAAGTCAAACCGGAACTGATACTAATATATTCAAATAGTAACAACTTGAAAACTGTAATAGATTTAATAAAAACTCTTTCAGATCCATTAAGATCATAGATATTTCAATTGAAGCAATTTGACATTGGACTTTTTAAATAAAGAAGTACATTGCAAATTAAGTCGAAGTTGGCATCAACGTCCGTTGAGTAATTTATTGGTTATGATTTTTTTTGGTAAGATTTTCAGTAACATAATTTTGCTGTGTTGCTAATTGTTTAAAATCAAACTTACTGTAATTGGAGGAGTGATATTTGTGATATTGAGTGAGGAGTGCAAATCAAGAGTTGCCAACCTTCATGAAAGGAGGTTGATGTATGTTGAAGTGACGTTAGTAACTAAGGCTAACAATTTTGACGAAAAAAAGACTTTGTCGAAACAGCTGACCTTTTTTGACTTGGTTATGTTATTTGTCAAACTAGACAACAACAACGTCAATTCCACAATTGGTGAGATTATGTCTGAGTATGTTGGCAACTGAACAACACAATTTACCAACTTGATAAACCAACTTGATTTGTCCGTCCATGGTATTTTAAGCATTAACACCATATAACACCAGATCTCAAAGGCTTCTAGCTATTTTATTTGTGTTTGTTTAGCCCAGGGGTCTCCAAACTTTCCAGCCTTAGGGCCATACTGATTACTCCAGTAAGTTCCGAGGGCCAAAACCATATTATCATTGTTGCCGGTGGTAAAAAGTGAAATAGTCCACTAATGAAAAAAAAAGTCCGAAAAAGTACGCAACGTTTAAAAAAGGCTGCAAATCGGACTAAAGTCCGCAAAACGGCAACACTGCATATTATTAATTTTCCTGTCATTATCTGTAATTTCTAGATTAGTCGTAGAGTACGAGCCATGAGGAGCAACGTGACACGACATCTGGTAGACACAACCGGAAATAGGCAGTAACTTCTATCGCTAACAGGTGGCGCTAATAGCACGTACAGAATAATCTCGTTGGTTCGTGAAAGTTCTGGTGTTTTCCACCATAGAACTTATACTAATGGAATAGGAATACCGTATAACTTACGTGTACCGAAACTGTGTCCAACATCTGTGCGACAAAGAAAGATATAACATTTCTTTTGTTCGCTATGCGCATGCTCCACATGAAATAAACTTTATATTTATTTTCTAATCTTAATTTTAACCATAAATATGGTTGAACTTTAATTTAGAAATATTTTTCTTGTTACTTATACAATTTTTATAACATTAGGTGGTTTTTATTTTTTAGGTGGTGTATTATTTAGTTGTATAATTTGTATCTGTTAAAAATATATTAAAGAAAAATTTAAAAAAAGTGTTTATTTTTTAAAAGAAAAATATTTCAGTTTACATAAAAAATAAGAGATTTATCAAAAGATAATAAGTATTTTTTTTATTAGTCTAAGTACTAGTATAGTACGATTTAATAATAATACAGCTTGACACTGTAACAAGAAAACTACTTCTCGTTATTTTATTTAATATTACATTACAACTTTATTACAAATTTACTTAATATATATTACTTTTACAAAATAAAAATAAATCTACTGTAAACTTAATAAAGTCGGAACACAGCTTGAATATATAAATATATTCAACCTTTCCAGAGCTCTATAACACTAATGAGTCTTTTTAGGACTACCAAAAACAAATCTCATGTGAAATTTGTCAGTTATTTTTTAGCTTTCAGGCCACCTTCGTGGCACTCAACAAAAACCAGAAAAATAACATTGTTTTTTAAGATCATGTCATTCCGATACCTTGTTGATACAATAATAAAATGAATAAATTAAAACAAATTTAATTTATTGTATACGTCTGTTATTTTTTGTCTTGTCTGTTTAGTCTTACCCATTACATATAAATTGGGTCACAAGGCCAACTGTAATTATTTATTCGTTAATCAACCAATCAGCATCGAGATATTTAGTTTAGCAATATCTGCTGTGGCGGATGACATCATCTACTGAGAGGGTGTAGGTCGGGCGGTATCTCCTTTGGGGCAAATGCAAGAACCGTTCTGACACCAGATTTTATTTTTCCACCCCTACCTGCTGAACACCTGTGTTGAAATCCCTCTACTTCGACGAGGCTTACCGACCGGACCCTACCTGCTGGACATCGGTGTTGAAATTCCTCTACTTCGACGAGGTTTACCGACTGGATCCTACCTGCTGGACATCTGTGTTGAAATTCCCCTACGAGACCTTCTCCACAGAACGGACCCTATCTGCTGGATATCTGTGTTGAAATCCCCCCTACTTCTCGAGGCCTTCTCCACAAACCGGAAATAAAATGAAATCCAGACCTCCTATGGAAATCCTTATATGGGATTTTGCGCTAGAACTCTCCTAGCTTATCTACTAATCTTTTTCAAAGTATAGACCCCAATGAGGTCATAAATCCAATAAAATTAAAACTGAAAAAAAATAACAAGAACCCGGTCCTAAAAAATGAATTGCTAGATATCTGTTTACAACAGAATTACTGCCAATTCCAAACAGCTATCTACAAACAAACAACGGAACTGGCAATGGGAAACCCCTTAAGCCCACTACTCACCGAAATAATAAAGGTTATTTTCTATTTACTGGTTTACTGGTTGTTGGAAGGATGTCGGCAATAAATTACTTTAAAACCCGATAATATTTGTTTATTTTGTTTCTTTCTTTTTATTTTCGGTGTTTATATAATTAATTAAATATGTCGGCATATATAATAAAAAATCGTTTATGTGTTTATGTTAATATTCGTAGTGCACGCACAGTTGGTAATCTCGCGACAAGTTTTATCATAATCGTTTTGATTTTTGTTATAAATTCTAAAATAATCATGTAATGCAGACGCATCACACAAAAGTCTAAGACGAAGTACAACGAGTGAAACAATCAAAAAGCGATGACAGTTTGAGTGAAAGTAATGTAAAGAAAGTGGAAGCGAAAGTGCCTGAAAATCATGACATAGACCAAGGGTCGGCAACCTTTTTCTGACCGCGCTTAGTGGGCTGAAATGCCGAAAAAGTGGACAAAAATATAATGCCTCGTCCTATATATCTGAGATTTTGGTTACAGGGGTTATTTTTGTCCCTGATTACGAATATATTGTCAAAAATTTCAAAAACAAAACGTCGGAATCAATATGACAGATGCTTTTTCGAAATAATCATCCAATTTTTACAAAATTGCGTACATAGGAGTTTATTAAGTCGCTGATTATGAATCTGTTATCAGAATTTCTCGAAACACGTTCTCCGCGTTACCGCTGCTAATTTTTCATTGAAGTGTGTGATATTAACCTTGAAAATGGAAGGGTGATCCTGAATGTTTTGACATTATTAAATGACAGTTTATGCCAATTCAAGACAACGACTACCAACTGCGATGGGAAACCTTTTTCTAAATATTGTTTTGACACAAAACTGTAAAAATAATGAATCGCTCAATACATCCCGGGCTAGTTTCATGTTTATTGCGTAGGTAATAATATATGAATTCAGAATTATAACGAATTGCATGCCGAAACCTGCCTATACGTATTTGGTACACTGTGGATAACCCTTAATGCCTAAGTTTTCCAAAAAAATGTTCGCTATATTGGACATGGCATTTTGTTTTTTGGAATTTGGAATCCGGATAAATGATATCTGATTGACGACTTGAAAAACTTGTAAATACGCAATTTAAATCTGATAGGATTTCGGAAAATAATGCTCCATATTTGATCCGCCATTTTGTTTTATAAAATTTTGATAACCTATTCGTAATCAGAGAGGTTATGAACCACTAGGTATAAAGGTTTTCGAGAAATTCTGATAACAGATTCATAATCAGCGACTTAATAAACTCCTATGTACGCCATTTTGTAAAAATTGGATGATTATTTCGAAAAAGCATCTGTCATATTGATTCCGCCGTTTTGTTTTTGAAATTTTTGTAAGAATTGTTTTTCGTAAAATTGGCCGCCATCTTAAATCCGCCATTTTATTTTTGAACATTTTAATAACAGATTCGTAATCAGCGATATCAAAGAACACCTGCAACCAAAATTTAAAATATATATGTAGAGAATTCTATTTTTGTCCACCTTTTCGACAATCCAGCCCACTGTACGGCGGGACATTTTTAAAAATACAAATTTTTAGCGGGCCGCACAGTCACATGTTTTCGCATGTAATATGTAGCCACAGGTGGGCACAGTTAATCCAAAAGTTAACGTCGTTAATCGTTAACTCGTTAATAAAAAAGTTAACTTCGTTAATCGTTAAAACGTTAAAATTTCGAAAATTTAACGCAAGTTAAAGTGAACCGTTAAAAGTTGACCATCCAAAACGTATGCTGCTTTTGGTACCTTTTGGGATGGGATACATTATACATTGATAAATAAAACTAAAACAATTAGATAGATTAATTGATTTAATTATTACAAAGCGACCGAAGCCACTTGTTGACGTAATCTTTTAACAGGTTGAGGTGAAAACAAATCGCTTCTACTGCTAATGCTATCTGCACCAACATCAGAAGAATTCAAATTAACAGTTCTTGCAGAGGGCAAGACGACTCAGAACGGTTTTCTATTCCCCACGAGTTGACGCTGCTCTTACTTTTTCTTCAAACAGCAAATATTTGGATGCTTTTCACATGTTGTTTAAGATTATTAAGACTAGACATGCGAGCCTTTATTGTAGAAACTTTAGGCAAACACAGTTTGCATTCATAAATCATCTTCTGTTCTCCAAGGTTTGATTGGAATATAAAGTAATCACTCAAGTGTGGCCAAGGATTTGGTTCAGATTCACTTTTAGAGCTTTGCGTACTTTGAGTAGAAGTAGTAGTGTAGACGTAGCATGATGTAAACTTGTAAATGTTACACCATCAACTATTTCCACCAACAACCAACACAAACGAAAAAGATAAATAAATGAGGAATTATAAAATATAATTGAAGTCGGTAAAAAATGACGCAGACGCTAAAAAAGTCAGGCTAAAATAACTGGTCGTATTCACGCATACACAGCAAATAATCAACAGGGTCGCTTTATTTTTTTCGGCTCTGCAGTTTCTCGGTTATGTTTTTTTGCTCTTTTGAGCAACAGCGCTGACAACATGTCAACCAAAAAATGACAACATGTCAACAAACAACCAATGTAACGGACTAAAGTAAACAGAAGTTCAATTTAACGGAAGTTAACAAGAGCGTTAACATTTTTTTTGAGTTAACTTAAAAGATAATCCCTTAAGCGTTTTATTAACATCGTTAATTAACGATTAACGAGTTAATGCCCACCTATGTATGTAGCTTACATAGTTTTTTTTAATCGAATATAAATATTATTAGGAATGAATATAAAAAAGAAAAAAGTAGTAACAATTTTATTTACATGCTATAACAACATCGGTAATCAAAAATGTAGTGAAATTTTTTAAAAAAGAAAATAAAACTCCAAATATACAAAAAATATTTTTTTATTAAAACAAAAATAAAATAAAAATTTATTTTTATGCAATTTTTGTTCTTGAATGAATTTCGATCACTCATTTTTAGGGTTCCGTTGTTATCAACAACGAACCCTTATAGTTTCGATATGTCCGTCCGTCGGTCCGTCTGTCAGTTTAGCTCAAAGACTATTAGAAATATAAAGCTGTAATTTAAGTTTAATAACGCCGACAAAGTGGTAAAATAAAATGTTGAAAAAATTTTTTTTAGGGTACCTCCTTTACCCTAAAGAAGTGGTTACTTTTTTTTTCTCGTCTACCCCATGGTGTAGGGCAGGGCTGTCCAACCTTTTTGTAGTTTCGATCTACTTTTTTGTATATATTATTGCCAAGATCGACCAAAACACGTAGCGGGCCACTGGGGGGTCTGGGATCATGGGATTGCACCCCCCAAAATTTTTTTTTGAAAATACATAACATATTGCCATTTAAAAGCTGTTTTTCATGTAGAAATAACCTAATACGAAAATCGGAATTCCTTTTTTAAAATCTTAATTTTGAACTATTGTCTGCCAAGAATTACATATCAAATAACCACTCGTTTATTAACTGTGGGTAACTGTCACCTCTTTTAGAGAAGAAACTAGAAGTGTTCTAATAACACTAGAAACTGCATGAGAAATCGCCTTGTACTGTGCCAAAACACATTAGTATGCATTATCATTATTCTCATTTTCTAATCTAAACAAACGTCTTTGAAGAGATCTGCCAAGTATAGAATTGACTATTTTAAAGACAGCTTCCACAACATTGTGTGTATTAAGTCCCTTTGAGCATAAAACTAGCTGGTGGATAATGCAGTGGTATGGTAAAAATTGTAGATAATTACCATCTTTGTGGCATAAAGCAAGCAACGTTTGCAACCGGTCATATATGGGCACCATCCGTCGAAATCGAAAACAATTTAAAAATAGGAAACGTTTCTTTCAAAAATTTATTAAAAACTATAAATATGTCTTCCCCTCTCGTCTTTCCGTGCATAGGACTTTAAATATTTCTTCTTTTACTGTAGAATCGTCAAATATCATCCCGATTAATATCACTAATAGACTTTTTTACGGTTATTTAAGTGCATGCGCATTCGCCAAGTTTGATAGGCGGGAATATGTAAGTTTCGGTCATCGTGTAAGCCAGCTAACATATTATATGCAAGCCATAGTAGGGCTCATAATAGCTGCGTATTTTCGTTTTTCTTGCTCATCGCCAGTCAACGGAAGCTGTTGTACTGGGTGTGACCGCCTTGAGGTCCAGGAAGCAATATTTGAACGTAGGCTAGCGAGAAACGTGTTTTAATTTTTACTTTCGGCCTAGGCCGCACTACGCGGCTAAACCGCCGCGGCTTTTAATCGCGTGATTTTGTGACTCAAGCAAGCTAATGCAATTTTTACAGATTTTTCCCATAGCGTACTGTGTGTCTCTAGTGCGGCTTCGGCCTTATATTTATCGAAATGTATTTTTAAGAAAGTACATAGAAGCCTGAGGAAACTAAAGATCGACTCAGAAGCACGCCGCGATCGACCGGTAGATCGCGATCGATTGGTTGGACAGCCCTGGTGTAGGATGTCGTTGGATAGGTCTTTCAAAAATATTACAGGTTGGTGAATTAATATTTCGATTAAGAGATCCGTTTGTGAAATATTAAGCTTTAAACTGCTAATTTTTGAGTCAAGTGACCCCTACCCATAAGTGCTCGAGAAAATGCTGATCATTGATTTTCCAAAATTTCTTAGATTAGGAAATTTATTATCTGATAGACCTAAAGAAAAAAAAAATATTTTCAGAAAATTATTTTTGATTCACTGTTTGATTGTAATTCTGTAAGATTGTAACTCTACTTGTAAATTTTCTGGTGCTTCAATTTCATTTGCATATAAATCTTGAAAGCGATTACGAAAATTTTCGTCCAATAATTTAAGTAAATTAACATAAAATTTATGTAATTTATATATCAACATAATATTTAATATTATTCGAAGGTCATCGTTAGTTAAAAACGATTGCAAAGTAGAAAAATGAGAATAATTATTATTTTCAAGTTGAGAAATAACAATTTTATTTTAAGCTGAAAACTTTTAATTTCCATAAATAACTTTCCTTTGCTTTGCCATGTTATATTTAATTTATTGAGGTAAGTTGCAATGCCAACAAGAAAAATCAACTTGCTTATTCATTTAAAATTCGAAAAATACCCTGGTATATTGTTCATTTTTCTGTCAAAAACATTTCAATCTCGTCTTTCAACTCGAAAAATCTTTTCAAAACTATCCCACGACTAAGCCATTACTTCAGAAAAGTACAGAACATCTTCATATTCTGCATCATCTTCATATTTCGTTTAAGAATTTTCAAAATTTTCGATGGTTCATACCGATAAAATTATGTTGCTTGGTGGGCCGCACAAAAACTTGCAATGGTCCGCATGCGGCCCGCTTGCCGCGTGTTGCCGACCCCTGACATAGACAATGACGTAATGGAAGAAAACAGTTTGCATAAAAGTGTAGCTGAAGATATTGAAGCAGGTATAAGATCATGATATATACAATGTAGGGTTCCTGGTTCGGATATATCCGAACCGCAAAACCGCGGTTTTCTGAGCAAAAACCGAAACCGCATAGCCGTCATTAAAAACCGCGGTTTACGGTTTCATCTAAAGATAAATAAAAATAAAATACATTAAATTTGTGCTCTTTCAAACATAACAATCTGTTGTTGCAAAAATGGCAACCATCGATGGTATATGGTATATGTGAGCAATTTCGAAATCTGCATTTATACGGAAAGCAATAGCTGGCCGGTTTCCCAACCAAATCTAGCCAAAATGTTCTTCAAGTGTTATGACCTTAATTCAAAAGGAATACGAAGAAATAAATGTTTCAAGAATTGAAAGCAAATGGACAAGAAATTAGTACTACGCTAGAAGATAGCCCAAATACGCAAGAAGATAACCTACTTTGAGACGCCGAAGATACTTAAACATTAATATTCATGGAGAAATTTACTGCAATTTGAAAACCATTTAGATACATTTAGTATCGGCTTCAGAAATGATATTGTGGGCGACTTGGAAAGTTGTAGTTCGCGGTGACCTACAACAAAAGCGAACGCAAATATCCGTTGTCAAAAATATCGCAACGCGATTTTTAGTCGCGCTTTACAAGCTTTCCCTTCACCAAAACATCAAATTTGCTTCGCTGTCTGCAATATTGCGAGAAGTACAGAGGCAAAACCTCACCTAGATTAGCAAGGTGAACTTTGCGGCGACGTCGCGACGCCGCTGTCAAAGATTTTGCAACGCGGTTTTCACTACCGCTTCCTGACAAGGTGTCTTGTTTTCTAGCTTGAAAACTACGAAAACTAACAAATTAGGAAATTGAACTTTGCGGCGACGTCGCGACGCCGCTGTCAAAGATTTTGCAACGCGGTTTTCACTACCGCTTCCTGACAAGGTGTCTTATTTTCTAGCTTGAAAACTACGAAAACTAACAAATTAGGAAATTGAACTTTGCGGTGACGTCGCGACGCAGCTGTCAAAGATTTCACAACGCGGTTTTCACTACCGCTTCCAGACAAGCTGTCTTGTTTTCTAGCTTGAAAATTACGAAAACTAACAAATTAGGAAACTGAACTTTGCGGTGGCTTTGCGACACCGCTGTCAAAGCTTTCGCAACCCGGTATTCAGTCTCGCTTTCCGACCACATTTTGCTCTAACAAAATGTCGAATTTGTTGCCGCAGCTGCGAAATTGCTTTGACAAGCCATCGCGGCGTTAGTTATCTAGAGATTTCAACGCGGTTTTCAGTTTCTGATCGCAAAAACCTCAAAGTTGAGTTTGGGGTTTATTGCCGTGGGATTATTATTGAGTAAGATACTATACATGACGATGCACGGGTAATTAAAAATTGGTACAGATTGTCCTGCTGGACCCCCGTCAGGAACGAAGTTCCTCGCGCATTCAACAGAATCGAACAACTTCTCTTTTTGAATTATTATTAAAATATGTTCTAGAAAATATGAATAAACAATCTAAATCTCCATATTCAAACCCACTACAAAATATTCATTTTGCACTAGTTGGATTTTGACATGCATTTAAGTAAGGTGAATTATAAAGTTGGTGTCAAAGAAACGATACTGATAATTCACGTTGTAAAAGATATGTATTACCGTCGCCAGCAATGTTTGTGTTATGATGCAATAAGACATTTGGAATCTTCTTCGTCCAATCATCACTTTGAATGTATAGAATGTATTTATGAAATATTAGCACATAACAAATTGAAATTAATTAAAGGCAGAGAAACAACGCGACAGTGTTATGGTTAAGATCATCAACGACGATACATCAGTACAAAGGAAAGCACGACTGGAGCGACACATTGACAAAATACAACGATTAAAATTAACAATAAAAAATTATCAAGATGCGAAAAAGTGTTATCAACTTTTTTCTAAACTTTGTATTAAGGAATAAGCATTGTGCTTGTTACTGTTGCAACCAGTATAAATGACATTTAATGAACCATACAACACGTCGAGAACTATATTCGATGTGAAATTCACTACCACCACATTTTCAAGAAGATGAAGAAATCTCCCATGCTTCAAACATTGCAATTTACCAACTGATGTGGATCATATTGATGGACCCCCACCCCCTCGCTATAAATGTTATAAATGTATTGATGAAAAGCAGAAAACATTTTGTTGTTAGTCGCACAAAATCATTATGTTGATCAACATTGCAAATTATATTTTGATGGTGGGGTTATTCAACAATACATTCTTTTCTGCGACCCCGTGTGAGATTGTTGAATGTTATATTTGTATCAATGTTGAAAAAAATGATACATGGCCGCTAAGATGGAGACGAATGATTCTACTGCTAAATACCATTCCACCTACATGCACAACACAAGCAAATAACGATGATATTGATGAAAATGGTGTGATAAACTACAAACTAATGTACGTATTTCCAAATCGATCATTCTACAAAAGAGATCAATGGAAAAGTTTACAAACAAAATTACGCACTCCTTGGGAAAATACCATCGAGCTGAGAGTAGATGAAAACTATGAGCCTTCAGTTGAATCCAATTATACGAGAGATAGCTCATCATCACAACCAACATCAATATCCGGTGGAAATGAAACCAATGTGACAACAACTATAATACCAGCAATATCGTTAGGAATTCCTAATTATTTTATATATTCTCTAATTTTGGTAATTATAATGATGTTGTTATCGGTAATTATAAATATTAATAGAAACGGTGTCAAATGGTTGCGGTGTGCCTGCATGCTTTCCTAGAATAATCATTTGGAAAAGTTACTGTCATCTGGAAAATCTGTCAAATGGAAAATTTATACCAAAGGAATTATCTATCAAAGCATTCGAAGGGGGTAATGTAGACACCTACTTATTCAAGCCACCAACACTATTCCGATCTCTAAACACCGCAGATAAGAAACAAGCGCGATGGTTGGTAGATCATCACCACAGACTTAAATATAGCGCTGGAAATCTATCACTAAAATTGATTCAATATATTTGAATGTTTCACATTCAACAATCAGATAGTTTTAATATTATTTTAGTAAAAGGACATTGAAGAAGTTAGGTACAAATCAGATTCAATTTTCAATTCTTACTTACATTGTGATGAATATATTGTTATTAATTTAGAAGATGACGAGGACGAATTTTACAATTGCCCCAATTTAATTAAAATGAAGCATGCATGTTTAAATCATATTAACGAAAATTTCATGTGTAGTGCGAGAAATGTTGAATGTTTGCATAAGTATTTGAATGTATTGAAGTAAACGTATTATTACAATAAAACATAAATTATAACATAAATTGACTGTAGAGTTTTATTTCAAAAACACCTATAATAAATTAGAATTGTTTTACATACAATTAAAGGGGTTAGTGATGCGTCAGAACTCACTATATAATCGAGGGGAATAGTGGTCAAGAAAGTTCGAGATTATTATCTATTTTAGTCTGGTATTGTCTGGTCTAGTCTGGTTTTAGCTAATCTAATCCGGTCTAGTCTGGTATTATCTGATCTAGTCCGGTCTTATCTGATATAGTCTGGTATTATCTAATCTAGTCTGGTCTAGCCCGGTCTTATCTCATATAGTCTGGTCTTATCTGGCCTAATCCGGTCTTATCTGATATAGTCTGGTATTATCTGAACTGATCTAGTCTGGTCTTGTTAGGTCTTGTCTGGTCTTGTCTGGCCTTGTCTTGTCTGGTTTTGTCTGGTTTCTATAATCTTAGCCAGAATTGTAAAATTAAAAAAAATTAAATTATTAAATTTTAATTAAGATATTAAATTATTTAATTAAATTAAAAATTTTCATAAAAATGTTATGAACATTTATGATAAGAATTGTTTTTAAAACTGTTATTTTAAATGTTTGTTTTTTTTGTTGAATATTTTTATGCATTAATAGTGATAAGATTATAAAGATAGTGACATAATAGTGATTGTTTTTATATTTTTTAGACAGAGCAAATAATATGAAAAATCAGGTTTTATAATTTCTTTAACTCCAGCTCGGCAAGTCTGACCTAGTCCAATATTAATTAATGTAGTCTGAACCTTATGTGATCTAGTCCGGTCCGGTATAGTCTGATGTAGTCTGGTCTTGTCTGGTCTTGCTAGTCCGGCCTACAGGAGTAAGAGCACCTGAGTAAAAATGAAAAATATTTTTTTTCTATTAGTTAATTGTTATTATTGAACACCCCTCTTGCCTGGTCTTGTCTAGTCTTGCTAGTCCGGCCTAATCTGGTTTTATCTGGTAATATTGTCTGGTCTTGCCTGGTCTTGTCTGGTCTGGTCTTGTCCGGTCTTCTTGTCTGATCTTGTCTGGTCTTGTCTGGTCTTCTTGTCTGGTTTTGTCTGGTCTTACTCTAGTCTGGTTTTTTATCTGCTGTTATATATGTAAAGCCTGGTCTTGTCTGGTTGTCTGGTCTTGTCTGGTCTTGTCTGGTCTTGTCTGGTCTTATTTGTTCTGGTCTTTTCTGGTCTTCTTGTCTGGTCTTGTCTGATCTTGTCTGGTCTGGTCTTGTCTGGTCTTGTCTGGTCTTGTCTGGTCTTGTCTGGTCTTGACTGGTCTTGTCTGGTCTTGTCTGGTCTTGTCTAGTCTTGTCTGTTCTTGTCTGGTCTTGTCTGGTCTGGTCTTGTCTTTTTTTATTGGGAGGAGGGGGAAATACTTTACGTACGACCTCGAGGTTTGCCTGGAGAGTGTGAGACTCCCTATCCAGATGGTCGGGATAGGTTTACCCACTAAAAACCCCTCCTCGGTTACATGGAA
Organism: Phosphuga atrata; assembly: GCA_944588485.1. Taxonomy (NCBI): domain Eukaryota; kingdom Metazoa; phylum Arthropoda; class Insecta; order Coleoptera; family Silphidae; genus Phosphuga; species Phosphuga atrata. The sequence goes on from OX155904.1 coordinate 44,165,156, forward strand.
ATCAGTGGAATTGCCTTGAAGCATAACTACGCTGAGATCCACAAATTCTTTCATCATCTTTCCTTCTTCATTTGCTTTTCTTCCTCCTTCTTTCGGATTATTTCCTTGATTGCTCCTTCTACGGCATCCCATTTATCCTCGCTTTCTAAAATTATCTTTATTATGTTGTTCTTTGTGAGTAGTTCTCCTATTTGTCTACGGCTTCTTCTCTTATAGTCTGCCACCTATAACACCACAGGACCGTGTGCTACGGCGTATCTCGTTGACCGCAGTATCTGCACTCTTCGCTTGGGATTAATTTGAATCTGAATAGGTAGCTATTAAAACAGCCATGTCCGCTAAGGAACTGGGTAAGGTGGTATCCCACTTCTCCGTGTTCCCTTTGAATCCATGGCTTTAGTTCAGGAATTAGTTCCTTCCTCCACTTAGCGGTAATACTATCCTGCGACCATTCTTCTTCCCACCTATTTAGAGTAGCCTCCATAGTCTTTATTTTTTCTTCATTTTTGTTTCCTCTTTTATCGTAGGTACGCTCTAGTACCAGCAGATGGATTGGTGTCGTACCTGCAATCACTTCTATGGCCTTTGTGGATACCGTCCTATAGGCACACGCAATTTTAAGGGCTGCCTTTCGTTGGGTCTTTTCTAGGATTCTTCTATATTTCGTTTTAGTGGCCCACTCACGCCACGCCGGTGTTCCGTAGAGGAGTATAGAGTTTACCACGCTGTATATCACTTTCCTAGATCCCTGTCTTGCACTTCTTGTGTTTGGCATTATTCGTGCCAGCGCGGTTATAGTTCTATTTGCCTTCTCCGTTACTCTTGTGATGTGGGCTCCCCTATTCATGTTATGTCCAAAGGTGACACCTAGATATTGTAGCGTGGGTTTGTTGCTTATCGTTGTCTCGCCTACTTTTATGGAGATGGTCTTCAGTTTTTTCTTGTCGGCCAGTATTACGGCTTCTGTCTTCTGCGGTGCCAGTTGTAGTTTCCTACCTTCCATCCAACTTTGTATCTTTTTTATAGCTAGGTTTTTGTACTCTTTCCATATTTGCTTTGTTGTCTCCACTCACCACAAGTGCCAGGTCAACTGCGTAACCTATCAGTGTGGCTTCGTATGGCATTAGTCCTCTAAGTATATCATCGTAGAACAGGTTCCAGAGCGTGGGGCCCATTACTGTACCCTGTGGAACCCCGCATGTCATTTCCAGACTATGCTGTTCACCTACAAGTATTCTCCGGTTACCGAAATAGCTACATATCACTTTCACCAGGTAGGGTGATATCTGCCATTCTTGTAGCGTTCTGATGATGTCCGACCTGGAGGCCGAGTTAAAAGCATTTTGTACATCTAGTGTTACCAGGGTGACGCATTTTTTATTCGGTTTTTTCCTCTTTTCTTTGACCAGATCCTGCACTAGTTTCACCGCGTCTATGGTGGAGCGCCCTCTCCGAAAACCAAATTGGGTCGGTGCGAGGCCCCCGTTTAAATCTCGTCTACTAGCCTCTTGTTCAATATTTGTTCATATAGCTTTGCCGCCGTATTTAGTAAGCATATTGGTCTATATTTCTTATTTTCCCCTACTGCGTTAGGTTTTTAGATTAAGGTAAGCTTCATCTATTTCCATTCTTCTGGGAACATCCCTGTTTTAATTAGTTTTTCTATCGTCGTCTGGAATAGTTCTGGGTTTATCTCGGTGATGCTTTTAATTACTACTTCTGGTGGTATTCCATCCGGTCCCGCCTCTTTTCCAGCTCGTAGTCTCCTTCCAGCTTCTTTTATTTCCTCTAATGTTACATCCGGGATTTTTTCGGGTGCAATTTAAAGTGTAGGCCATATCCTTCTTGGGTGGTTCGGAAAGAGACTTCTTGCTATTGCTAGTTGCTCATCATCTGTTAGGGTTTTTGTTCTTCGGATTCCTATTTTCCCCGTGACAATTTTGTAGCCAATCCCCCATTTGTCATTGTCTATTTCCTGGCATTGTGCGATCCATGCTTTCTTTTTTGCTACTTTTATCAGCTTTTTAAGGATTCTTCGCTCTTCCCTGTATTCTCTTTCAAATAAATTAATAAAACATAAAAAAAAATCGCCAGATCCTATATATGGAAAATACAAATTAAATTTTGAAGTTAAAAAAAAACATATAAAACCTTATAGGTAATGTCCAGTATAATCATTATCAGATTTTCTTCAAAAAATAAAAAACGAAATCTTAAAAATACATATAAATTGAAATTTAAAAAATAAAAACAAAAAAAAAACTTACAAATAATGTCCTGTCTATTCATCATACGATTTCCTCAAAATAAGAAAAGAAAAACAAAGTTGGCCCAAGTCTTCTTTCGTCTAAAAAAACAGAAATAAATTCAAATTTTGTACAAATTCAAGTTGCAACCTAATCTAACCGGGGTTAAACCAACGGTTATTGCCACTTAGGCTTATTTTGGATCGAGAGTTGTATGTTGTATGTAAGTTATGTTTATATGTAAGTATGTTGTCTTGATTTATCTTTCCGCTTCGCGGTGGGCAACCTAATCTAACCTGGGTTAAACCAACGATCCTTGCTACTTTGTCCTCTAATGGATCGTGAGTTAACCCCGGTTGGATTAGGTTGTCTTGATATTTATGTTGTCTTGATTTATCTTTCCGCTTAGCGGCGGACATCCTAATCTAACAGCGGTTAAACCAACGGTCATTGCAACTTTGGCTTATATTGGATCGAGATTTCGCGCTCCCGCGCGTATGTTGTCTTGATTTATCTGTCCGCTTCGCAGCGGAGAACCTAATCTAACCGGGGTTAAACCAACGGTAATTGCAACTTTGGCTTATATTGGATCGAGAATTAACCCCGGTTAGATTAGGTTGTTGTTAGGATTAGGTTGAGAGTTCGCGCTCCCGCACGTATGTGGTCTTCATTTATCTGTCCACTTCGCGGCGCACAACCTAATCTAACCGGGGTTAAAATAACGGTTATTGCAACTTTGGCTTATATTGGATCGAGAGTTCGCGCTCCCGCGCGTCTTATAAAAACAGAAAAAACTTACAAATAATGTCCTGTCTATTCATCATACGATTTCCTCAAAATAAGAAAAGAAAAACAAAGTAGGCCCAAGTCTTCTTTCGTCTAAAAAACAAAAATAAATTTAAATTTTGTTCAAATTCTAATTCTTGGACAACCTAATCTAACCGGGGTTAAACCAACGGCCATTGCCACTTTGGCTTATATTGGATCGAGAGTTCGCGCTCCCGCGCGTATGTTGTCTTGATTTATATGTCTGCTTCGTGGCAGACAACCTAATCTAACCGGGGTTAAACCAAGTCATTGCAACTTTGGCTTATATTGGATCGAGAGTTCGCGCTCCCGCACGTATGTTGTCTTGATTTATCTTTTTGCTTCGTGGCGAACAACCTAATCTAACCTGGGTTAAACCAACGGCTATTGCCACCTTGGCTTATATTGGATCGATATTTCGCGCTCCCGCGCGTATGTTGTCTTGATTTATCTGTCCGCTTGGCGGCGGACAACCTAATCTAACCGGGGTTAAACCAACGGTCATTGACACTTTGGCTTATACTGGATAGAGAGTTCGCGCTCCCGCGCGTATGTTGTCTTGATTTATATGTCCGCTTCGCGGCGGACAACCTAATCTAACCAAGGTTAAACCAACGGTCATTGCAACTTTGGCTTATATTGTCTTCATTTATCTGTCAGCTTCGCGGCGGACAACCTAATCTAACCGGGGTTAAACCAACAGTCATTGCCACTTTGGCTTATATTGGATCGAGAGTTCGCGCTCCAGCGCGTCTTATAAAAACAGAAAAAACTTACAAATAATGTCCAGTCTATTCGTCATAGGATTTCCTCAAAATAAGAAGCTATTTATTTGGGGAAGATATTATAGAAAGAGATCTGTAAAATGTTTACCTTTCGAACCAATTACCTTTCAAAGGGCTCAGGGTTAAGGGAGAACTTGAAGTCTGTGAAAAAATAGATTAAATGACGCAAACTAATGGGAGAAAGGATGCAATTAGAAGAAAGGAATAACGCAATGGATTAAACAAACATTATACAAGGTTAAGCAAGGACCGTTGGTTTAACAAACTCGACTGATATCAATTTCCATTCAATAAATTTTCTAATTGTTTAGTCGGGATCTCTTAAAGTATTTTCTGAATATTCAGAATAGACAAATAAGTTATGTGATCAGTCATAAACGTCAGTAATTTTTTATTACAAAAACCCAAATATTTCGAAATAAGAAAAAAATATTTATAAGGATTAAGTCTTTCAACTACAATGTGCATGCAATTTATGTTATGGTGGCATTAATAAACAAATATAAAGAAACTAACCTTGAGTTATCCCGACACAGTTTCAAGTGCTCCTTTCTACACTTGGGGCAATTATATGAACCTTCGGCCGGAATCAATCCCCACTCGACCAATTTCTTAATCATTTCGTCAGGATCCTGCAGTATTTAAAAAATATGGAGGACACCAATAAAATCCACACGAGACATTGTAGCTGTTCGTTGAAATCTGGTTGAAATATCAATGCAACTTCAAACCGACGTATAAAATAATATATATATATGTTGCCATAGTTACAGTTTTTCATATAAAAGCAAAGAGGATCGGATACTCTTTGATATAAACGGGCATATAAACAAGAATAAACGTGGCAACATCCAAATAATTGCGTTCACATTTACTGTCTGAAATCTTAAAAATGTCAAAAAAAATATTCAACAAAAACAACGTAGAGGCTTCATTTTTGCTTGCGGAGCTTAGTTAAAGAGTGCCAAAGACGATTAACAACAGTTACAACAGGTAAAAAGTACACAAGCATATTTTCAAGACAGACCAGTAAAACCGTTTATAACCTGTTACATCAATATAGGAGGTTCCTCTGCTTCCGTTGAATGTCGGAGTGTCGCCGGTGTTTAGGATTACCTAGTCCTTCCCACTGATCCATTCTGATAATACATTTCCTCTTCTATCTTCTACCGGGGAGCCCCAGCTGTGCGCCTTCGCGTTGAAATCTCCACCAATTAGGATGGCTTTTTGGTGTTGTCTAGTGTCTCTGTCTAAGGCTGTCAGGAATCGTTCGAAGTTTTCTAGATTTAGCGCGGGTGAAATGTAACATGCATAGAATACAATGTTCTGGCATTCAATCCATACAAATCCGTCTCCGTATCCCGTCTTATAGATTTTTGTCCTATTCTGTGCTATATATATGGCTACGTCAATATTGGAGTCGGCTATCCATCTTGGGTTTCCATTTACCATATGTTGGTTGGGTTCTGAGACCAGTGCGATGTCGAAATTGTCTTCAGCGCATTTCTGCCTTAGCAGGTCCATCGCTCTTTTTCGCCCGCCAAGGTTTGTTTGGAGTATTGCGTGATTATCCATTTGCGATAGAGTGTTCCCTCCTCCTCGCCTTTGCCAGAGACTTTCTGAATGCTGGGCATTTTCGGGTTCCTGCACGGTGCCCCTCCTCTTGGCATATGGGGCATCTTGCATTTCCTTTGCAATCCTTTTTCGTATGGCCCTCCTCTCCACAGTTAAAACATGTTTAGGTCCTTTCAAGGCCATTACAGTCGTTTTGGCTGTGTTCATAACTCCAGCACTTAATATATCTGGTCAACCTACTTTAATGTATTTTTTTAGAAGAATTTTTTCAGCGTCCGTCTTATTTATGGTGAGCGTTGCTGATCTAGTGTGTCCCGCTGCTGGTCTCAGTTCGCTGAGCGTATATACTTTCTTGTCCGATTCTTCGATGTTTTCTCGGATGACCTTTTCAACTTCGTCTCTGTCAGTAGGAGCGTCGATGAGTCTTATATATGCAATGACAGCTTTCCCATTTTGTCCTCCAGACTCCAGACTTTGGTCCCATCGTTTGCGCCTTGGTTCTGTAATATATGATGTAGTTTGTCCAGCGCCGTTGTATTCTTTTCCATTGTAATAAGAACCTTGCCTTCCTTCGTACTTCCTATACCTAGAATGCTGTCGTTTTCGTCTTTTCCTTCCAGTGCCGATTTTACTGTCTTTAGATTGTCCTGGTAGCTTCTGTCCTTGTTGGTCTGGTCTTGCTAGTCCGGCTTAGTTTATTATCTGATCTTGTCTGGTCTTACCCGGTCTTGTCTGATCTGGTCTTTCAGAATGCGAACTTGCTAATCTAGTTAATCTGAGTCTGGTATTTACTCAATCTTATGCGATCTAATCTAGTCTGAGGGGGGCTAGTCTGGTATTATCTGATCTAGTCCGGGAGCTAGGCTGGTATTATCTGATCTAGTCCGGGGGCTAGTCTGGTATTATCTGATCCCAGTCTCTGGTCTTATCTGATCTAATCCAGTCCTAGTCTGGTCTTATCTGATCTAATCCACTCTTAGTCTAGCCTTATCTGATCTAATCCAGTCCTAGTCTCTGGTCTTATCTGATGTAATCCAGTCCTAGTCTGGTTAGTCCGATCTGGTCTGATTTAATCTGTTCTAATCTGTTCTTAGCTGATCTAGTATTATCTGATCTAGTTCTACCTAGTCTGGTATTTATCTGATCTAGTCCTCCTGCCTAACCGATCTGGCCTTATCTGATCTAACCACCCCGGCCTAGTCTGGTATTAACTAATGTAGTCCAATCTAAAAAAAAAAATTCCGAACTAATGGAAAGAAATCTGCACAAAACTAATGATTGGCGCCATCTGTTATGTGGTAGGGAAAGATTGGCTGGCTGTTTACAGGAATCTGTACTTTTAATGCCATCTGACAGCAAAATTCCGAACAAGTGGAAAGAGTGGAAAGATATCTGCTCGAAAATAATGATTGGCGCCATCTGTTGATGAAAAGCTGAACTAAAGTCAAGGTCAGGTCAAGGTCAAGTCAAGGTCACGTCAAGGTCACGTCAGATCTAGGGATCTTTCCCTACTTCTGGTCTTTAGTATGTTTACCCAATGTATCCGGTAAACTATAAAATTCTTGTAATTGTATTATGGCTGCCAGAATCGTCTCGTTTTGTATTAAGGATAACGAAGAATAACAAAACTAACAAATTTTATTGAATTTAAAAATAATTTAATAAACATTATTTAAAGTTTTATTAAATTTAATAAAACTAACAAATTTTATTGAATTTAAACATAATTTAAAATAAATTAATAAACATTCTTTACAGTTTTATTAAATAAAAAACATATACATTATTTTACAGGCATACAAAAATATATACATTATTTACATGTTATAAGGTTATATAAATAAAATCTTTATGATACAGTTATATAAAATCTTTATGATACTAATAAATATTATTTTATGGTATAAGTGAGTGGCCCCAAGCTAGAGTATGTATACCGTCAGGGCAAATATAGCGTTTATCTTCATTACTACTGAGAGCAATTTTATTTTGATCATTAGTATAGATGGTATGTTTGTAGCTACGACAAATCTGTTGCTTTCGATATATTACTTCACTACTAAACAAACATTGTTTATAATCACCCTCAGTAATATCCTTATTCACTACACTTTTTTAACACCTTTAGCCTTTTTCTTCCAATTCACTTTATCCCTGTGTGTACAATGAGCATAGATTTTTTATCTTATTCCTACAAATTCAAACATAATCTCACCCCCTAACTCATCTTTCATTAACCCTAATACAGCTTTATTTTTTAATGGCATATTAAAAACATTATGTCCAAAATTGGTAGTATCAAATTGTTCAATATTCTCTTTAATATCTACATAAATATCATATGTTAATAAAATAAAACTATCGGTATCACTATAGCATAGAGTAACTTCATCACCATACTTTGGTTTTAAAAATTCATAGTGAAATTCGTACATTAATAATTTCGATAATTCCAAAACGGAAAACCCCACATAAATTAGTTTGTTATAACTAGGGCTCGGATAAATATGCATTCAAAGTTACAAACTATGTACATATAACATGGATCAAAAAATCTAAAATATGGAAAAAATATGGAGTTAAAAATAACAACAAGTTTAAAGTATAGTTTAATGAAAACACAGTTTAATGTGAAAAATAAATAAGAACAATTTTATTTGCCTCCCGTTTCATTAATATTATTGAAATTATTGCGTTACACAATCACATACTTTTTCAAAATTTTCAAAATTAAAACTCTTTCTGTTTGGTCGAAACAATGCTTTGTTTTGGTTGAATGATCTTTCAACATCACGGGATGTCACTGGAGCATAGTTAAATTTGCACAATTCTGCCAGCAAGTGGGGCACGTACGTCTAGGTTGTCTTCTAATCTTTCGCCCAGCATGCTGTTAATTTTTTTAGGGTATCAAATCCTTTATTTTTTTCCAAAACCTAACTTAATTTTTCTTTAACCCCGTCAGCAACGAGGCCTTCTGCTTGAGACACTTTTTTTCTATTGTATTAATAATCTTCAGGTTGTCGTTCAGTATTGTTGAAGGATTTTCTAGTGCCTTTATCTGGTGTGTTAAAAAACAATAATTGCTTTTTATGTTGACCAAATCGTTATGCAGAGTCTCATCTTCAAGAAGTTCTTTTGATATTAAAATACTAGCAGCCTCGTCTTCTAATTCATAAATAATTGTTTTAATTTCATTAAAATGTTGAGTGTAGTATTCAACTGCTGTCAGTCATGTACGCCAAAGTGTCAGCACTGGCTCCGCTGGCAAAGGAAGGTCGGGATACATCTCTTTAAATTTGGAGATTAATGCTTGGTGTTTTCAAAAAGATTTTCTTCCCATTTGAAAAAATAATCAACCTTTTTAAACTGGGACCTTTATGTATTCGGATAATCTATTTGCACTATGTGCTATGCACGTTACATGGATCATTTTGGAATATAAAACTTTAAGGCATCTGCACCATATAAGGAGCAGCATCCGTAAGTAACATGAAAGCTTCGCTGATGTTTGGTGGTTGCATTTAGGAAGTTCTTCACACGCCAATAAAAAGGATTTGATCTGTCTTTAAATAGACGACCAATAATCACGTTGCCTATGCAACGACCTTGAGTATTTCTAGTTTCGTGGATTGCAACACATATCAATATCTTCTCAAGATCTCAATATCCATCTCATATCTTCACGAATCAAAGCTAAACAATCCTCGTAAATACCACTTAGATAATTTTTCCTAAGTGTTGATTCATCAGAAATATGTTGGCCCGTGTACTTTTCTAAGAAATTTTTATAAACAGGATTGTTTATCTTCCATAAAGGCGTGTCTGCACACATCATAGCATAACACTATTCTTTCGAGTAAGTAGAACTTTGAGAGCAGCGTGCCATTGCATTAGGAAAAGTAGTAGCTTAAATATATTCTTCCTTGTAATATTTATCTTTTGTTTTGCAATAGACACGTGTTGCGATATTAAAAAATGTTGCTCAATCGATACAGATTTTTCACAAACATTACAAAACAATACTTTTCCATCTGTACAGATTGATTTGGAAAATATTCGTTATATTTTTCCAATTTGAACCGCAATGGTTGTTTATAATAATTTTTATTTAAATAATTAGATACATTATTATAGTCATTATTATAGTAGATACATAAATTTAAATAAGTAGGTAGATATGTAATTTTGTGTTTGTTAGTTTTGAAAGGACGCGAATACACCAAACAAAGTAACGCTCTAAGCACGGCACGTAAGGACTGTCGCTATTACACTCACACTCAGTTTGTCGTGCAGAATGAAACAAACGATAACGTAGCAAGCGCGATATCAAAGTGGCGCGCGCAAATGCTAATTTTGTGCTATGCTGTTCCGTCGTAAAATAAAAAAAATATGGTTAATTTTAAAATTTTTTTGCAAAATATGGAATTATCTTTTAAATGTGAAAAAATATGTAAAATAATGATTACATTTTCTTGTTACAAATATCATAATTTATGTGGAAAACAAAATAAAGACCGAAAACAATTTCAAGTAAAAATATGTATTTGGGTCATTCTTTTACAAATCGGATTTGAAATCAATACGGATTTGAACAAACAAATTTTTTTTAATTTTCAATCAAATTTTTGAATGACATACAATTTTTTTTCCAGCACCTTCTTATTCATTCAAAAGACACGTATATCGGGATTTTGTTCGGAAATCTGTATTTCTCAAAATATGTACATTTTGCGTTTTGTTGGTTAGCTGGACTCTCGAAAATTCAAAATTCATTTTCTCCGTTTCTACTGAACGGGTCATTCTCATTTTTCACTATTTAATAACTAAAACTATTTAATAATAATATAAACTATTTAATACTCTATTATATTAACTTCTTAATAGGGAATCTTAATAAGGATTAAATTGTTCAAATAATGTTTTCCTGCTTATTCCCAAAACGTATAATTTTGAAAAAAATGCCATATATTTGCTAGGCCTTAATCTAAAATCTTCAAAAAGTTGGGGTCTCTATTCGATCAGAAGATATTAAATAATTTTAAGTGCGCGCGCCGCTTCCGAGCGACGTTTTTATTAGCATTCCTCGGCACGCTGCGATACATTCGCGTGGTATTTATAACCTAAAAACTTAGTGAAAACTACATAAAGTTCGAACCATATAATGCCAGAATTATCCTCCAAATTATCGAAATCGTCAAAAATACGAGCGGATAGATGCTTGAACCCGTTCAATTTGTCTCCTCATACGACAGTACGGAATTACCAGAGCCTCAGGAAAGTCCTTTTTATTGGTATTGCAACATTTATTGGTATTGAATATACCTATAACAGAAGACTCTCTGAGACAAAATTGCAACACGTGCCGACGTAATTTGTCCAAATTACGTAAAGACAATGAAAATAACAACGTACATTAATCTAACGAGAAGGTATGTTTTACTATCTATTATCTATATTTCACGATCACATGTTTGATGTGCGTATGAATATATTTTTTGCACAAAGAAGTTGATGATTTTAACTCTAACACCTCACCAACGTGATGAAGTGTTTGATGAAGATTATGGGGACGTGGATCATATCCCGGAAAGTCCTGCATCGTTCGAAAGAGACAGAGAAGTAACTGATGAAACGATTGATGCAATCAACAAGGGTTTGGGTTTGATTGGAACTTCACCAATTAAAAAGAAGAAAGTTTCTCAAAAGATGTATTCAAAGGATAAAATGCAAAATATATCTGACGTAATGTCACAAAGGATTTTCCATACTGCGATTAATGTGAATGATAGCGTTGACGAAAATGATGGTAATGATATTTTGCAAATTTTAAAAGTCAGATTCAACTCAACCACGGAACTTGCAATACCAATTAAAATTTTGACTATTTCTAAGGAATGGTCTTTTCGAAAAATTTTACATCATTTTCCTTCTGCTACGACTCACATGATAACGATTGCGAAGAAAACTGCCGAAGAAAAAGGAATCTTAGCCGATCCTAGCCCGAAGAGTCATCCGTCCATAGAAAAAGAAGTAGTTGATTTAATAATCAGCTTTTATGAACTGGATGAGAATAACCGCATGATGCCCCTGGACAAAAAGATTATGAGGCGGTCAAAGCAGACAATAAACGCATTCACGTGCAAAAACGATTATTGTTAGTGAATTTTAAAGAGCTTCATCGGTTATTCAAAGAAAATTATCCTGAAGTCAAATGTAGTTTTTCCATATTCGCATCTTTGAGGCCAAAACATTGCGTGCTAGCCGGTGCAAGTGGTACCCATTCAGTCTGTGTTTTTGTGCTATCTGTGCTATCCATGAAAATGTAAAATTATTAATCGAAGGGTCGAATATTAAAAATCTGACAGCCGATACACCGAACCCAATGCAAACTTATCATGACTGTTTGAGCCGTATGATTTGCGTTGAAGCATTAACAAATTGTTATTTTGGAACGTGTTCTGAGTGTCCTGGTACAACAGATTTGATCGACGAATTACAAAACATTTTCGAGTTTAATTACATTGACGAAATTACTTACAGACAATGGACTAACGTTGATAGGACCACTTTACAAGTTATGATATCCCCAGTGGACGAATATTTACAAAAATTAAAGACCGGTTTAGAAAAATTACTTCTGCACTCATACCTTGTTAAAAAACAAAACGATTTTATGAATAATAAAAAAACGAGTTGACAGAAAACGAGTGCCTTGTAATCTGTGATTTTTCTGAGAACTATACTTTTGTTGTTGAAAATGCCGTACAAGGAATTTACTGGAATAATAACCAGGCAATAGTGCACCCATTTGCAATCTACTACAGTCACGCTGACGGAGAAACTCGAATGAATAGTTTCGTAATTATATCCGAATGTTTGCACCATGATACAATTGCGTTTCATGTGTTTCAAAAGCATTTAGTAGATTTTATATAGAAAAACTTTAAGAAAATTGAAAAACTTACATATTTTTCTGAGGGGGCAAGTGCGCTATACGAAAACAGAAAAAAATTGTCAATCTCATCCATCACCTAAAAGAGTTTGGTTTAGTGGCACTTTTTTCCAATTTCTCACGGCAAAGGTGCGTGCGATGGACTGGGTGGGACTTTAAAAAGGATAGCTGCTAGAACTAGTCTTCAAAGAATAACCAATCCAATGCAAACGCCGATAGAATTATTCGAATGGGCAACTGAGTCACTCCCTAACATTTCATTGAAATTTCTAGTGGATAAAGAACATAATGAAGAAGAACAAATATTAGAGGCAAGATTCAAAATGGCTCTAACGGTGAAAGGGACTTTAACATACCATTGCATGATACCGATTACAGAAAAAAAGAGAAGCAAAACATTTTTCTTCGCAGGAACATTCAACGGAAGTTAAAATTATGAAATAATTACTTTCTTTGTAACATATCGTTGAAGATTAAATAGTATTTTGTATATCGAAAATAAATATGTTAATAATTATATCGTCTCTTGACCTATCTTAATATCCACATTTTTTCTTCATAGAAATAGAATCATTATGTTATAGAATATTCAGTAAAATAATGAGGGTCACTTTTTATTTGTTATCTTTCTGAATAATGTATATTCTATTCACATGACGTGACGTATTATATAGCAAGAAATGAGCCCCAATGTGATCAAGAATGCGTTGGAACTATAGTGGCGCGCTTGAAATTATTTAATATCTTCTGATTGAATAGAGCCTTTTTGCTTTTTTAGATTAGGATCTTGCAAATATATGGTATTTTTTTCAATTTCATGCGACTTGGGGATGTGCATGAAAACATCATTTGAACAATTCAATTGTTTTTATTTTATATTAATTAACAATAATAAAATACTTCCCGCATGCGATTAAGAAGCTGACCTAATAAGGTGTTAAATAGTGGAAGATCGAGAACGATCCATTTAGTACAATTGGAGATAATGAATGTTAAATGTTACTGAATCCAGCAAACTACCAAAATTAAAAATGTATATCTTTCTGAAAATACACATACACGAACGAAATCCCGATATAGGTGTCGACTTATTTCATGTAAACAAGTGACAAATAAAATTTCTGACGAATCCAAATCTTGGAGTCAAAATAGGTGTACGTTTTGTGAAAGAATGACCCATTTACATATTAATCCGGGCCCTAGTTATAATACACTTTTAATTTTTCAAATTGTATAGCAACCAAATTTTCGGTAAACATTGAAACACTTTTCATATTCGGTTTAGCGAGAAGTGTTTCCGCGCCAGGTTTACGACCAATATTTTCCCAATGATTAACAAGCTTTATATCAACTCATTTATTTACATTTTACATCGATTTACCAAACACATGTTGTTCATCAATTAAAAAAAAAACTTTTTTAAAAATCTTTTTTAGCCGCCTGTAGTAAAGTTGTTTTAGCCAATCGGATTGCTGCAATTCTATTATTCTGTGAATTTTTATAATTTTGAGTCCATGATTTAATGCTTGTTTTAAATTTCGGTAGTGTACAATATACTTTTCTTTATTATTTACATTTAGAATGAGTTTTTTATTATTAAATTTTGATTTTGGCGGTATCATATTTTCAACGAAAAATGGTAAATCATTATGTGGGGCCTGTAGTAATTCCAGATACTCGATATCTGCTTCAATAAAACAGCCAGTAGGTGAATCATCATTAATATTTGTCATGTCAAAGTCTAAAACTTTGTCTCCGTCTCCGTCAACCATTTGAAACCACCGTAAGGCATTAGTTGGGAAAGTTCCCAGCCATATAAATTATTAGCATCCCAATATGCTAAATACGTGCTAGGTTGATTGGTATTATATTCAGATATGTATTTATTATTAGTTTTAGCATATCTCAGTGAAGCCTGGCAAATACCCCCTCTAATGCGTTTGGCGATGAAATGGTGCATGTCGATTTCTGTGAAAAGTTGTAAATTAATGTCTGTTATTTTCAACATTGCATTCCCGCTTAAACCTGGAGCTGTATAATAATGTGCCTGATCAAGTTTATACCTTCTATGAAACCCTGGAAAGGACATACGAGACCTAGGCATGACATTAAAATAATCCTAGGAGATTTAAATGCGAAAATCGGTAAAGAAATAGGCTACAGACCAACCGTAGGCAGACATAGCAAACACGATATAAGCAACGAAACCGGAAGAAGATTAATAGATTTTGCGATGGGGAAAATATGATAATCCCCAGCACCTGCTTCCCACACAAACAGATACATATAGAGACTTGGACAACACCCGATGGAAACACCCGCAATAAAATTGATCAAATTCTCATAGATAAAAGACACGCATCAAACATCATCGATGTTAGAAGTTGCCGAGAGGCAAACTGCGACTCAGATCATTTTATAGTGAAAGGGAAATATAGACAGCGAATAACAACAATGGAAAAGGGTAATAACTGCAATAAGCGAAGAGTTTATGATAATGAAAAACTAAAAGACGAGGAGACCCAAATCAGATACCAACAAAGAGTCATAGCACTTTTGAACGAAAACACGGGTGGCATGGACAGTCAAGAGAAGTGGGAAAGAATAACTACAACTATACACACAGCAGCCAGTGAAATTATAGGGGAAAGACCAACACGAAAACGTAGTAACTGGTACGACGAAGAATGTAGAGAAGCGCATAAGGAAAGAAACGAAGCTCGAAAGAAAACGATACACAGAAAAACTAGAGCAAATATGGAATATTTGAAATAAGAGAAGGCATTTCCAAAACCTGTGCAGGGCAAAGAAAAGAGCATACGAAAATAAGAGAGTAGAAGAACTAGAACAAGAATACAGAAACCAATGTGTGCGAGCATTTTACCAAAAAGTAAAAGAAGAAAAAGAACAATATCAAGCAAGAACAAACATATGTAAAAACAAAGCAGGTAAATTAGTAGCAGACGTGGAAAGTATAAGTGCAAAATGGAAAGAATATTTTGAGGAATTACTAGAGGCTAATGACAGTGAAGAAGAAGAAGAAGCAGAAGAAGATGACGATAATAAAGATACTCAGTACTATGGCCCACACATAAACGTAGAGTCACCAACGAGGAAAGAAGTTAAACAACAAGTGAATAAATTGAAAAACCAGAAATCGCCCGGAGAAGATGAGGTAACAGCGGAACTAGTAAAGAATGGAGGGGAAGAACTAGGAGACAAAATACACGAGCTAATACAAGAGATATGGGTACAAGAGAAAATGCCAGACGGCTGGTCAAATTCAATAATATGTCCCATCTATAAGAAAAAAGGAGATAAGCTGCAGTGCAATAGTTAGAGAGGAATATCTTTATTAGGAGTTGTGTATAAAATTATGGCTTTTATAATAGCCTGAAGAATAAATCCATATGCAGAAGAAACATTGGGCGAATACCAATCAGGGTTTAGAAGCGGAAGGTCGACGACAGACCACATATTCACAATAAGAACAAGCCTGGAAAAGTGCTACGAATACAACATCGATGTCCACCAACTGTACATAGATTTTAAGCAGGCATACGACAGCGTCAAGAGAGACTATGTAGAACAGACAATGAAACAATTTGGAATCCCAGAAAAGCTAGTTAACTTAACGAAAATGACAATATAACACACAAAAAATAGAGTGAGAAACCGAGGGAATCTGTCACAGCAGTTCGAAGTGAAAAGGGGACTGAGGCGAGGCGACCCTCTGTCTACTACGTTATTTAACCTAGTACTCGAAAGATGTATAAGAAAGATAGATACAAATCCAGGAGCGAATATTTAGAACAGAACCTGCCAATATCTATCATACGCAGACGACGTAGTGATACTAACAAGAACAAAACAATCCCTAAAGACTGCATATTGTGAATTAGAAAAAGAAGCAAGAAAGGCTGGATTAAAAATGCTGGCTGGTAAATGTAGAAAAAAGCAAGTACATGCTGATGACGAGAGACATGAGAAGAGAACAGACGAATATAAGAAAAATTAATAACAATCTCGAAGAAGCACAAAAATTTAAATACCTAGGAAGCACCATCACAAAAGACGAATGAAACAAGCGAAGAAATAAAAACAAGAATTTCAGCAGGAAATAGAAGCTACGATGCACTAAAAAAGATATTACAGTCAAGGAATATATCAAGAAATGCCAAAAAGAGAATATATAAAACAATAAAACCAATAGTAACATATGCAAGCGAAACGTGGGTTCTAAAACAAGAAGACGAAAAAAACCTGTATATCTTTGAAAGGGAAATATTAAGACGAGTATACGGACCAGTGCAAGAAGAAGGGGAATGGAGGATACGAATGAATCACAAGTTAAGAAACCTATATGAAGACCCATATATAGTTGCCAAAGTAAAGTCCCAACGATTGAAATGGTTGGGACACGTAATAAGAATGAAAAATAATCGCGGTCCAAAAATGGCATTTGATAAAAAAAAACAGAGGGGACGCGAAAGCGAGGCCGACCCAAAAAAAGATGGAGCGATGATGTGGAAAATGACCTAAGAGAAATGAGAATAAGAACTTGGAGGAGAAAGGCTCTAGATAGAGAGGAATGGAAGGAAGTAATTGAGCAGGCCAAGGTTCTATATGGACCGTAGTGCCGACAGAAGAAGATCAAGTTTATATGTTGTGGTGCACACGTTTCGAAATTGTTCAAAAATATCTAATAATATCAGTAATAACACGTCTGTCTTTAAAGATAGGTCAGAATAATCTTTTAAATTTCTTTTAAATTTTAACAGTTTGTGCTAAATTATAGTCATTGAAAATATGGTTGTTTAATGAGTCATTAAAACATATCTTATCGGGAATAGATATTTCATTCAACCTTTCAAATGAGTTCATATATTTATATGGAAAAACACCTTTTTGCCTTAATAACATTAAATGCTCTTTGTTGGGAAAATTTTTTCTAACGTGCTAACAATGCATTGCTCATCGGTTAAACTTTTTGCAAGCTTTTACAACGAGCTAGCCATAAATCTTTATGAATTAACAAATCTTTATATAAATTATATAAAAAAAACTTTTAATTATATTAAATATATTCACGCACCGGTAGATTTTTAGTGATGGATATATATATTTTTCTTTATTTTGTGGAATAATCTCAATTCCCAGAGTGTAGTGTTAAGATATGTTGACGACACATTTGTAATCTGGCCCCACGGCAGACCAGAGCTGGACAAATTCCTTAACCATCTTAACTCCCAACACGACCAAATTAAATTTACAATGGAGATAGAAAAGCATCAACGACTTCCTTTCTTGGATGTTTTGGTACAGAAGAAACCTGACGGCACTTTGAGTCACACTGTGTACCGGAAACCAACCCACACAGACAGATATCTGAACGCTTCTTCGCACCATCATCCCAAACAACTAGCATCTGTAGTCAACACTCTTACCACCCGATCCAAAAGACTAGCCGACCAGCCTAACTTACCGAAAGAATTGAGGAACATACGAGAAGCTTTTTCTTTAAATGGATATCCAAACAGCTTAATATCCATAGCTTTCCGTCGTACAGAGAACAGTAGCCAAAGAACTGAAGAACGCCAGAAACCCGTTAGCACAGCATACCTACCATATGTTCATGGATCAACTGACAAAATCGCAAGAATCCTTAAAAAACACAACATCGACACCATTTTCAAACCTAACCAGAAAATATTCTCCATGCTACGCAGCGTTAAAGACACCATCCCGTTAGAATCCCATGGAATTTACGAAATACCTTGCGAAACATGTGAACCTACAAACGAACCTACATTGGACGTACCAATAGAAAAATATCTGCTAGGATTTAAGAACATGCAGTTTCAGTCAGACACAGAGACAAAGTTTCATCCGCACTTGTCCAACACACAAACACCGGTGACTGGATGGACTTTAAATTCAAGGACTAGAAATTCAAGAACTGTTGCACAGATTAGCCACGAAATGTCACGAGTATACAGAGAAGCCATAGAGATAGAAAAACGGGACTACTGCATGAACACGAGAGACGATTCCTTGAGACTGCCCCCAGCATGGCGACCGATCATATCCACCCTCAAAATGCAATCCCAGACACCCCAGACTCATGTACGACCAACAAGACAAACAAAGAACCGAAGCGAAGCACCGCACACAACGCGCATGACCCGAAGGCAGACAGCTATAAGTAGTCGCATCGCACGAACGAGCTCTCCAAAAGCCCACCGAAAAGCCCACCGTAACCGCCGCCGCCGAAAACCCCACTAAAACCGCCGCCGAAAAGACCACCGTAACCGCCGCCGAAGAGACAACCGTAGCCGCCCCCGGAGAGACAACCGAAGCTGGCCTGGAAAAGACAACTGAAGCCGCCGCCAAGAAGTTAACCCAAGCCTCCCCTAAGAAAACCACCCCCAAAAGTACAACCACCGATGCCGCCCCCAAAAGTACGACCGAAGCCGCCAAGAGAAGAACCGAAGCCCCCAAAAGAGCAACGGAAGCCACACCGGACACATGCAGCCCCACCGAAGCCGCCCTGATGTGCAACCAGACCAAGAGGAAGAGAAAACTACCAACACAAGTAAAATCAAGAAAGAAAGCCAAAGGACCAAGAATCAACCAAGAAAACAGGACCCACCCGCAGCGAAGCAGAACCTAACATAGCCCACCGAAGGAAACCAAGGAGGAAATGAAATGAAAAAAAGAAAAAACCGAAAGACAAACAAAACCAGACGACAACAACAGAAATAACGAAACAACAACCGAAAAACAAAACCAACGGCGGCGGAAGGACGGGCTCACGCCCAAAACCGCCATAGAACAAATGATCCCATATAACGAGCTCTCAGTATGCGTCTAACGGTTGACCCGCACGAACGCATATATCTCTTGAGAATGGCGAATGTTAGTTCGCCGAAACGTCGAGAATCCGGTTCTTTTCAGAGCCAACCCTGAAAAGAACCGGATTCTCGACGTTTCGGCGAACTAACATTCGCCATTCTTAAGAGATATATGCGTCCGTGCGGGTCAACCGTTATATATATATATATATATATATATATATATATATATATATTTATATATATATATATATATATATATTTATATATATATATATATATATATATATATATATATTTATATATCTATATATATATATATATATATATATATATATATATATATATATATATATATATATATATTAGCATCTGTAGTCAACACTCTTACCACCCGATCCAAAAGACTAGCCGACCAGCTTAACTTACCGAAAGAATTGAGGAACTTACGAGAAGCTCTTTCTTCAAATGGATATCCAAACAGCTTAATATCCAGAGCTTTCCGTCGTACAGAGAACAGTAGCCAAAGAACTGAAGAACGCCAGAAACCCGTTAGCACAGCATACCTACCATATGTTCATGGATCAACTGACAAAATCGCCAGAATACTTAAAAGACACAACATCGACACCATTTTCAAACCTAACCAGAAAATATCCTCCATGCTACGCAGCGTTAAAGACACCATCCCGTTAGAATCCCATGGAATTTACGAAATACCTTGCGGAACATGTGAACAAACCTACATTGGACGTACCAATAGAAAAATATCTGCTAGGATTCAAGAACATGTAGTTTCAACCAGACACAGAGACAAAATTTCATCGGCACTTGTCCAACACACAAACACTGGTCACTGGATGGACTTTAGAAATTCAAGGACTGTTGCACAGATTAGCCACGAAATGTCACGAGTATACAGAGAAGCCATAGAGATAGAAAAACGAGACTACTGCATGAACACGAGAGACGATTCCTTGAGACTGCCCCCAGCATGGCGAACGATCATATCCACCCTCAAAATGCAATCCCAGACACCCCAGACTCATGTACGACCAATAAAACAAACAAACAACCGAACCGAAGCATCGCACACAACGCGCATGACCCGAAGCCAGACAGCTATAAGTAGTCGCATCGCACGAACGAGCTCTCAGTATGCGTCGAACGGTTGACCCGTACGGACGCATATATCTCTTGAGAATGGCGAATGTTAGTTCGCCGAAACGTCGAGAATCCGGTTCTTTTCAGAGCCAACCCTCAGCATCAACGCGGAATCCCCGAGAAAACAATACAACACAGGTATCTATCCGCGAAAACCTCAAATACAACATATATATATATATATATATATATATATATATATATATATATATATATATATATATATATATATATATATATATATATATAGTGACGTTGAAGTGTGAAGTTTAATGATTCCTATATATTTCTTTAACATCCGTATAGAGATTTGCACAAAATACTTTGGGACAATCTTCACCGGTATAAGTTACAAATTTACTTAATGAATCGTTAAATGAACATTTTATATTATAAGCAAAATATCCTTTCGTTTAAACACTTTTCCACATTTAGGACAGGAACATATTTTTTGAATATACGACGGCAGTTCGTTATCAAATGATGATTTTGAACTATCAGCGTGGGGCTTATATAGGTACGACGTTTCTTTTCAAAGTATTATCATTACACAGTATTTCACTTATCTTGTACGTGCTTGCAATAGAGCTTAGAGGTCGAGGTCATTACATAAATACATGTTTACTACGAATTTACATTTTTTGCATTTAATTGCGATTCTATGCATATTCAAAAATAAGAATTGTGTTTTGCTCTTATCTGATCTAGTTCGGTCTGGTCTTATTCGTCTGAACTTGTCTGGTCTTTTCTGATCTATTCATCTAATCATTTTTTTAATCATATATTTGGATATATAAAGGAGAATCTATACACAGTAGCTTCAGTAAAATACGAAACAACAACGAAAAAATGAATAAAATAAACGATTTAAACCAAATAGGGAAGAATCTTTATCTAAAATTAACCGATTTGGAGAGAAATTATAACCACCAAATTCTAGAGGTGAGGGTGGTTAACGCAAAATATGGTCCAGCTATACTTTGCGAGCTGGAAATTTAGGTGCTCTTCCTCCCCAAAAGATTGAATGATAAATATCTTAATAACATTGAACCACTGAAAAAACTGGTGGAGGAAGGGGTGCCCTTCGGGATGCTGCAGGATGGATACACCAATTTGAAAGAACTAACCAAAAAAACACGGACCCGCCCAAACGAAAGAGGAGATGAGGACAATAGAGCAGCCGGCAGCTCGAAGGATGAGGATGGAGTAGCGGGCAGCTCCTGGAAAAAAATGAAAAAATATTTTTTTTCTGTGAATTAATTGTTATTATTGAACACCACTCCAAAATATGTACCTTTTCTATTATTCTCGAGTAAGACTTGGTCAGCAAAATTCCTTGTGTGTAATTCTGAGATCTTTCTGTGTTTCTTTTAAGTTCATTATCGAGAGAAAGATTAAATAACAAACGCCACTTAAAGAAATGAACTGTCCTCGAGCTCTAACCTCGATTGTGAACACGTGTGACTAGTTAATATCAGAGTAGATTAGGTGATTATTTTTTGGAATTAGATATTGAGTATCCTAACTCACTACATACAAAATTAATTTCTTTTTTAAAAGGTTATTAGTATTATCTAGTCCGGGCTGCTATTATCTGATCTAGTCCGGCCTAGTCTGGTATTGTCTGATCTAGTCCGGTCTAGTCTGATCTTGCTAGTCCGACCTAGCCTGGTTTTATCCTGTATTATATATGTAATCTAGATCTGATCTAGCCCGGCCTAGTTCAGCCCGGTCTTAGTTAATCTGGTCTTATGCACAACCAACTGCATCTGGTATTATCTAGTCCGTATTATCTGATCCTTATCTAATCTAGTCTGGCATAGTCCGGTATTATCTGATCTAGTCCTACCTAGTCTGGCATTACATCTAATCTTATTAAGTCTGATATGGTTTTAGCTGAGCTAGTCTGGTAATATCTGATCTAGTCTGGCATTAACTAATCTAGCCCCCTCTATTCTGTTCTACTAGTCCGGCCTCTCTCTCTTCAGTCCACCACCCTTCTGCAGCATGTGGTGACATAAATTTGCTACGCTCGAATGACTCCTCGCCAGCGCTCTACATCTTGGGCAGATCTTATTACTTCCTGCATCCCTTGTCCCAGCAGGGGTTTTGTGCGGTCTATTCATCGTGTCGGCGATCTTCCTCTTGGGTGGCGGGCTTGAACTTTGCTAAACTGACTCAAACTTTGCATGAACTGAACTAAAGCGCCATCTGCGCCATCTACCAGTCAAGGATAGGACTCAAGTGAAGGTCAAGGTCAAGTCAAGGTCAGGTCAAGGTCATCGCGCATGCGCTGATTGTCGGAGGTGGAGGTGGGTTTAGAACGAATCACCTTTCCCTACTGACTGACTTGAACCTGTGGTAGATGATTTTTCCAGTGGAGAAGTTTTAGCCACTGCCGAGGATGGCAGCGTTCGGTTTAAACGAATCATTGAAAGTAGTGCAAAGACGACCGATCTCGTTGGCGACAAGGATGATGTTCTTGTCGTAGATGCGCTACAGGCTACCACGACTTCTCTCCATCGCAAATAACTTTGGTGTTTTCACCTTCGACGGCCAACTCATTACGGATTCAACGGACCACCCTGCTGTGGTAAGCACTACACAAGCCTTTATCAGAAGTGACAGCAATAATTACCTTCTGAGACTTTTTCTTGGGAGCCTCGATCTCTGCCTTCTGGTAGAACAGCTTTGATTCCACCCCCGTTCGGTCCGGCCTAATTCAAGTCCCTCTCGGCTCTGGCATACTTGGCAGCCGACACCATCTTCATGGACTGCATGATCTTCGGGATGTTCTTAACGGACTTGGCCTTGCCCCCTACTGCTGCTGTTGCTGCGCATGTTGCACCGTTAAGGGGGGCAAACCGCCGAATCTTCCTAACATTATATAATCACTTTAGTTATTTGTTAAAGTTGATAGTCTAGTCTTGTCTGTCCAATCTTGTCTGTCTAGTCTTGCCAGTCTAGTAATATCTGTCTAATCTTGTATATCTATTCTTGTATGTCTTATCTTGTTTGACTATTATGTCTAGTCTTATCTGTCTAGTCTTGTATGTCTATTCTTATCTGTTTACTCTTGTCTGTCGAGTCTTGACAGTCCAGTCTTGCTTGCCTGATATTATCTTGTTTTCTTTTACGTTTTACATATTGTTTCGATTAGCATGTTGTTATAGATAAGTAAACACTGTCCAATATATCGCAGTTAGTGTAAACATTTGGAGCGATGTGGACGTTTGTTGCGATCGCGGTCGCGATTATATATGGCCTGTTGAAATGGATCAACGGACATTGGAAGAGGGCCGGTGTTCCAGGACCTGATCCTACGATCTTGGTTGGAAATATCGGCGCCTCGATAACTGCGTCTAAACATATTGCAGAAATCTTCACTGATATTTACAAGTAAGATAGGGATTAGTAATGGTTTCCTTACAGGGTTAGACAAAGAATATTTAAGGTTCGGACTGTTGTATTTGTGCGATGTCGATACTAAACCCTTCTGCGATGTCGATACTAAAACCATTAAACAGCCGTGATTAAACGAAACAAAGAAGAAATGAATTAAAGCCAAGAAGCAATTTCCATCCTTAAAGCACAGCAAATCACTAATATGAAGTATCAAGCAGAGCAACTGAAGGGTGGAATTTAACTGGAAAATGCTTAGAATATCGCGTGTAAACTTATGAAACAGCCGTTTAAACAAAAATTTAATAATAATAAGTATTAATAAGTAAGTTTATTCCAATAGACCCATTAGTCGAACATCTTTTATGTTAAAGACAATGGAGAAGATAATTGATAATTACTAGAGGACGGACTTTAAGGTCGCAAAAACTATCAGAAAAGGTAGGCAAAAAGGCAAATAAATTAATGAAAAAAGGCTTCAAATTTACAGTTTTAGGTCGCTAAAAAGACCATTACTTACTCAAAATTTTATTTATAAATTTTAATTTTTGTTGGAATCTAGGTCAGTTCTTGGGTATTTGGAACAATGATTAATACTCTTAGTCTTTTTTTCAAGGTTTCGTCCATTATTTTCGGACTTCTCCAAAGAAGCTACAACATTAAGAAGCTACAACATTACATTATCTTCCACTTACCGAATTATTTTTATAAAATTAAATTCACCGTCATAAAATTCAAATTTTGAATTTTATGACGGTGACATTTAAATAAGTTATTTATTGTGAATATGTAATATTGTAGCTTCTTTGAAGAAGTCCGAATATAAAGGACGAAACGTCGGAAAAAAAACTAAGAGTATTAATCATTGTTTCAAATACGCAAGAACTGACCTAGATTAAAAAAAATGGAACGAGAACCTAAAAACATTATAAATTTTAATTTCCATTAATTGTTATCTGTGTAGCACACCATCAGTTTTTCAAAATTATCTTCCGTCAGCCGTTGACGACGATCAGATAATATGGTCTTGTAGATGGAAAATGACCTCTCCACATCGCACGATGTAAGTGGTGCAAATTTATAATTTGGGATGTGTGTTATGGTCAATTTTTCTGGCATTTCAGCATTTTCGCCAGCAAATAATTTTGAAATATTATTCAGAAAAGCAAATCCAGTGTTTTTATTTATTACTTTTGTCAATTTTTCGTATGCTTTTCGACCCACTTGTCCTGGGGTTTACATCAGGGTCTCCGTTACATTATTGATAATGCCAATTGTTTCCACCAAACGTGAGGTATTTGTTTCAAGTAGCTTTTTACCATCAACAAGAATTTTGAAATTACTCTTGATATAAATTAAATCGTTTTTGATTTTCGGTTTCGCAAAGTACATTTTTTATAGCCCTAGTCGCATCAGAATCAAAATCTTGTATTAGCTTAAACATTTGAATTTTACTAGTAGGAATATTTTCAACAAATAGAGAATCAAGTCTTTACCTGTTTAATTGATTCAAAATTGTCGCAATAAAAGAAGGCAGCTTTCAGCCAAGTGCCCCATCGTGTTATTATTGGCTCAGGAGGCAGCGATAGGCCATGTAAATGGTCTCTATATACTTGTATATATGCTCTATATACTTGCATCTTTTATAGCCCTAGCCGCATCAGAATCAAAATCTTGTATTACCTTAAACATTTGAATTTTACTAGTAGGAATATTTTCAACAAATAGAGAATCAAGTCTTTACCTGTTTAGTTGATTCAAAATTGTCGCAATAAAAGAAGGTAGCTTTCAGCCAAGTGCCCCATCGTGTTATTATTGGCTCAGGAGGCAGCGGTAGGCCATGTAAATGGTCTCTATATACTTGAATTCTTAACGGAGATTTGAGAAATACTTTTTTTGTGCTGGCAATTAGTCCGTTTACGTTTTCATATTGGTTGCGTATTACTTCACATACCAAATGCAATGCGTGAGCTTGTATAAGACTTGTGAGCTTTACATGTATAAGATTTGGGTAAAAAATCTTCAAACTTACACAGATTTCACCATATATGCAGCTGCATCTGAATAATATAATTTAACTTTATCATGCTGGATACCATTAGCCTTAATAATGCTAAAAAAAATGTAGGTAACTACCTGTAGACAAAATTTAGACTCTTACCTACTTAAATTATCGTTAATAAAACGTGATATTGTAGCATGATTTGCTTTTTCTAAAATTTTGCAGGCCAATAAATGAGCTTTTGAAGGGCCTTCATCGGTTAGTTTTCCTACTATCAAATTTGCAACATATCGTCCCATGGCATCAGTTGTTTCGTCTACGCATATGTATATATCATGGACACCAATAGCAGTTCGTATGTTTTCAATAGATACAAAATTTTAAATATTTATAATTTTTTTATATTAGGAGCAATTTTGTCTTTTTTAAACTTTAAAGGTACCTACAGTTAAAAAACACAGAATTATCCCTAACAGCAGATAATTTAATTTCATTAAAGTAGAAATCAAGATTTATGTAAGTATTCTATGATTTTGTTAAATTATTTTGTATACCTTGTCGTAACATTTAGACAAATAGTTTTTTCGTAGTGTAGATTCACTGGGTACATTCTTTTTGCAATATTTCTTCAACAATCCCTTAAATTCAGTGATTTCCAATTTATAAAAAGGTATATTTGCGGACACTAAAGCTGTACATAAATCTAAATAAAACTCATTTTTCACCTGAGTTTGCTCATTTAAAGTACTTTGAGTTAATAGTGATTGCCTAAAATTTTGGCAGGTTTTATTTTCTTTATGGAGGGATGTTTTTAAATGCTGCTCAACATGGCTACTCTTTTTAAATACCACCTACAATTATACATTTAACATCAGTAATGTTTCAGTTTGTGTTTAATGGTGAAAAATTGTAGAACTTACTATTATACTGCAGGCGCTGCAAAATACACCGTCCCCATCTAAGTTCAGTTCGGATATACCTGATATCCATTCTTTTACTTTTCTATTAAGGGGTGTCTTTTGTTTTGGCATTTTGATATAAAAAAAACGTTCAAATTCACTTTTGGTCAACTGCAACACAAGACTACAAAGGCCAAACAAACAGCAGAAACAACTGATATAAATGCAATGACTACAGTGAGAAGGGAACTTTCAAATATTACGTTAGTTATTCACGATCTGTAGAAGGGCTAGGTTTTCAAGGATTGGCTGAGAAAATTAAAGAGTGGAGGGAATAGTAGAATAAGAAAGGGGATGATCAAACAAATCGGTCTGGGACACCGCTAAAAGCAAAAAAAAAACAATTTCGTCTGGTGAAGGTAGGATGGCTTCTCAAAGACTGGTCACAAATCAGATTTGTCAATCATTTGACAATCAGTCATGATTGTCAACAGTCGACATGCTTGATGTGAAGTTGCTTCGTAAGCGGCTCCGTTAAATATAGTATTTATTATATCGAGTTAGTACACTAAAATATATTTAAAATTGTCAAAACACAGTGGTACTAAAATATTACACACACGCAGTTTCAAAATGGGTTTTACAAGGTCTCAGAAAGAAGAAATTAATGAAATCATTATTAGTGCATTAAAACAATCCGATGTGATGGAGACTTTGTCTGATCTTATCGCTGCCAAACTAAAAACGTCCTTCGAGCGGTTCGAGCAGAAGATATCAAGTCTTGAAAAAGTAATAGATAAACTCAGTGAGGAGAACGAGGAATTAAAACGACAATCCGAACTAAATTTCGATAAGCTGGAACAACGTATTAAAAGAAATAATCTATTAATACATGGAATCCCAGAAAACAAGAATGAGATATTAGAGACTTCTGTAACTGCGGTAATCAAGGAGATGCTACCAATGCAACACCAATGTGGATGGTGAATTAATTGAAAATTGTCATCGTTTAGGCGCGCCTAAAATTGGTAAAACTAGGGCAATTATAATAAAATTTACGTCCTGTAAGTATCGGGATCTTGTTTTCCGTAATAAAAGAAAACTAAAGGGGTCTAAAATGTCCATTAAAGAGGACTTAACTGAAATGCGCTCGAATGTTTTAAAGGAAGCCGTTGAAAAATTTGATCGCAAAAACGTGTGGACAGATAAGGGTAATATAATTATTTTAGTTAAAAATAAAAAACGTAAAATAACCTGCATTCAAGACCTAAACGCACTAATAGTTAGTAACTAAATAACTGTTTATGCCTCATTTGGTCCTACCGCTTTCTTTATTTGGCGTTCTTTATTGACTTTTGATATTATACTCTCGATTTAATTTGTTTATGTGTATGTATGTATTTCGTGTAGGTGTGTATGTATGTATATGTATTTGAGTATGTATATGTCCATATGTATATAAGATATCAATTCGGAGTCACATAACGGCACGTTGATTTAAAATAAGTTTAAAACAAAAACAAACAAAAAGTTTATATAATTCATTCATTCCATTTAATTAATTCATTTTGATAAATATTTGTTATTATGAAAATTGGACATTTAAATGTGCGACCGTTAATACCCAAAATTAATTGTGTTAGGCAGCTTCTCATAGGTTTCGAATATGACGTCCTTGTAGTGAGTGAAACATGGCTCTCAGAAAACATTAGTAATGAGATTATCAGTATTGCTGGGTATAGAGTTTCTCGATGTGATCGCCCAAACAGAGGTGGTGGTGTGTGTTTCTATTTGCGTAATAATCTCAAATTTAACATTTTAAATAGTGATCCAGCAGTTGAACAACTATGGATATCGATAAATAATATTGCTATAGGCGTCCTATATCGACCCGAGACTATAAATTATAAACTCTTCATAGATCATCTGGAAGAGTCCATTGATAACGCACTTACTTCTTGTGAAAAAGTCATCTGTTTAGGTGACTTCAATATAGATATGATGAAACCAGACGATCCCAAAACAGTTTACCTTAACTCCATCATACGCTCAGCAGGTATGCAGCAAATTGTATCCCAGCCTACACGAGTCACGCTTTCCTCAATTACCACGATAGATCTAATCATAATTACCGGCAATATTTTAGTACAAGATACTGGTGTAAAAGATATAGATTTCTCGGATCATGATCTAGCCTATGTCGAAGTTCAAAACGACGTAAACAAATTATCATCCAGATTACTTACATACCGTAATTTTAATCACTTTTCTTTCGATGATCTATCTAATGAACTTAATTCTTCGCCATTAGCCGAAATTTATTACTTAAATAACATTGACGACAAAGTAGCTCTGCACAATAACTGTGTTCTAGATATATTTAACAAACTAGCTCCGCTTAGAACAATAAAAGTAAATAAACAAACACCCCCATGGCTAACGGATAATATTAAACTTCTAATTAAACTTAGAACTAAAGCAAAAGCTAAATTCAAAAAAACCAAATGCCCAAGTGATTGGAACTATTACAAAAGTCTTCGTAATTATGCAAACGTGGCCATAAAAAATGAAAAGAAAGCTTTCTTTCAATGGAAATTAGATACCACAGATCCTAAAAAAATGTGGAAAGAATTAAGATCCCTGAATCTTATTCCAAATAAGAGTAACAAAGTTAGTCAGATTCCCTCTGACTTGGGGAACGCTAATGACATAAATGACTATTTCACTAAATGACTATTAAACTATAGTGACCTTATAGGCTACTACAAACATAACTTTAAATGTAATTTCTCTTCTGGCTTCACCTTCAAACTTGTAGATATAGAGGATGACAATAAAATTTTGTAAAACATCAAATCCACCTCCAGTGGCTATGATGGTTTGAATATTAGACTCATTAAATTATGCTGCCCCTATATACTGCCCTTCATTACCAATATAATAAATAGTTGTTTACTAGATGGGGTCTTTCCCAGCGCGTGGAAGATGGCACTGATTACGCCATTACCGAAAAAACAAAACCCCACTCAACTTAGTCATCTGAGGCCAATAAGTATTCTGCCAACACTTTCCAAAATCTTAGAAATAATCATGAACAACCAAATAAAACAGCACTTGCCATACTTTAACATCTTACCTAAATTCCAATCAGGTTTTAGAGAAGGTTACAGTTGCACCACTGCGCTGTTGAAAGTCACTGATGACATCCTACTAGAATCCGATGCGGGATTAATAACAGCACTAGTACTTCTTGACTACAGCAAAGCCTTCGACACTCTCAATCACCAACTTTTACTATCAATACTTCATTACATTGGTTTCGGTCAGTCAGCCATAGATCTTTTAAGTAATTACTTAGTAGGGCGGTGCCACCCGGTAAAATTAGAGTCTGGTATATCAAACTTCCAGGAGTCAGTGTCTGGTGTCCCCCAGGGGTCGATCTTGGGGCCTATATTGTTCACAATATATACGGCCTTCATCATAGATAAGTTATCGTATTGCAAATATCATATGTACGCGGATGATACTCAACTGTACATTTCTTTTCCAGCCGAAGATTACCGCGATGCATTACTTAAACTAAATTATGACCTCAATACACTATACGAAGTGTCCCTTTCTCATGGGCTAATTTTAAATCCGTCTAAGTCAGCATACCTTCTCTTTGGGCCTAAAGGAAAGTGTATTGAATTAGTTACCAGTTTTAAACCTTCAATAAATAATCAGGACATCGCATTTGTTTCTGAAGCGAAAAACCTAGGCATCACCCTTGATAATACTTTTAGATATAATAAATATGTGAGTCAATGTATCAGTATTGCTTACGGCAATCTAAGGGTCATATATCATAATCGGGAGTTTTTATCTCAAAGAATAAAAATTTCGCTGTGTGAAATGACAGTATTATCACAATTTTCTTATTGTTCTCCGTTACTACACCCATGCCTAGACCAAAGGACAAAAACTCGTATTCAACGGATTCAAAACTCATGCTTACGGGTTATTTTAGGTCTACGCAAATTCGATAAAATAAGCCACAAACTGTCTGATTTAAACTGGTTAAATATGGATAACCGTCGCATAATGCAAAGTTATTCCTTATTTTATAATATTATCAAATATAAAACACCTGCTTATCTGTTCGAAAAACTTTCATATAGATGTGACATTCATACCCTTAATACAAGAAATCGTGGCCGCTTATCACCACCTGCTCATAAAACAAGTTTATTTGCAAGATCATTTCATTGTACAATTGTCAATCTATTTAACAACCTTCCACTCTTCTGCAACGACTTCGATTCGAAATCTAAGTTTAAAAAATATATTTTCGCAGTTTTATATAATAAACACTGTTCCCTATTACCCGTATCTCCGTGAGATGTTAGCTGCTATACCAAATCGTCCTGCCTTCATGTACTTATGTTACTCCAACTGTACTTTTACTATTTTATTTAGCTATGTCGATAATTGATATTATATTAATTTAATTATATTTATATATCTTTATTAATTATATTATATATCTTTATTAATTTGATGTACCGAGGTGTAATGGAAGAACAGGGTGTGCCTTGGCACACATCTGAATTACATCTCATTTTTTCCTCTGCATCAGAATGTATTTTTCTCTCTCAGTTATATATATATATTTTTTTAAGTTACTTATTACTACGTTATACTGATCGTTCTGTCAAAGAGGCAAAAATAAATAAATTATTATTATTAATATTATTATTATTTATGATAAATAGACCTAAATTGCATAAGAAAATGCCAAGAATACAAAATAGACACAGAAATAGGCAAATATAGGTAAAAATAAACGAAAATAGGCAAAATACCTGGTAAAATAGGTGATAAAAAAATAGTACAAAAAAGGCAAAATCAAATAGGGCTCTAATGATTCAGAATTTACTAAAACAAATTTGTGTATTATTAGAAAGTCGATGCCTGAAAAACTGACGATAGGTGTTTTGCCTAAAATCCGATCTCTAATAATTACCTTAGGACAAGAGTGCTGGTAAGTTCACCACTACATAGCTGTCAGCATGTATTATCTGACAAATGAAATAGAGGCGGCACTAGAGACAAAAGAGAGGAAGTAGCGATATGTGCCTTATTGGATATAGAGGGAGCCTTTGACAACACCACACACGAGGCTTTCAAAGCGGCCCTCGAAATAAGGAATATCGACATCACTATCTCAAAGTGGATGGTAGATATGCTGAGAACCAGAACGGCGGAGACATAAGTGGAAGGAGACACCATTCAGATCTCCACAACTCGAGGGTGCCCACAGGGAGGTGTGCTATCACCACTACTACGGAGCCTTCTCCTCTAGGTTGCTCTCTGCTCTTTTTGTTTTAGAATATTCTCCATGGTTCTTGCTATTTGATCCCAGTTTTCGGCATTTTCCAGCATGCAATTAACTATGTTCTCTGGTGTAAGCTCGTACTTTATTTTTGTTATCATCTCCATTCTTTCCTTTACCCACCTTGGGCATACAAAAAAGGTGTGCTCAGCATCCTCTTTTAGATTGCACAACTCGCAGTTTTCCTCACTTATGATTTTAAATCGCTTCAGGTAAGCTTTGAAGTCCCCGTGGTTGGTAAGTATCTGTGTAATGTAATAATTTAGGTTTCCATGTTTCCTATTTACCCATTTTTTCAGATCTGGTATTAGTCTTTTGGTCCATACTGCCGATCCGGTTTCCTTGGCCCATCTGTCCTGCCATTTCCCTAAAGTGTTGGCTTTCATCTCGAGCTTCGTTTTATTCTTGTCTGTAAATGCAGTGGTTCTCTCTTCTGCCATTAGTTCAATTGGGGGTATTCCCGCAATCGCTTGCAGCGCCTCTGTGGACGCTGTCCTGTAGGCACAGCAGATCCTGATTAGAAGTTTTCTTTGTGCTTTTGTAAGGATGTCTTTATACTTTGTCATTGCCATTGTTTCGTTCCAGATTGGCGCTCCGTACAGCAGTATTGAGTGTACTACTGAGGCTAGGATTTTTCTTCTACCCGTTTTGGCCCCCCCAATATTAGGCATTAATCTCTCTAGGGCAGTAGCAGTTTTTCCGGATTTCCTCGCCGTCTGCTTAATGTGATCCCTCATTTTCATATCTTTATCTATTATTATTCCCAGATATTTTATATATTTTTCCGTGTGGATGTTTATCCCTTCTACTTTAATAACCATATTGGGGATTTTTCTTCTTCCTGCCAGCATTACGGCTTCTGTTTTCTCAGGAGCCATTTTGAGTTTTTTGTCTCTCATCCATATGCTTATCTTATTTATGGTCTTATTTGTGATGTGTGTAATCTCTTCCATATTTCTACCTTTGACAATGACTGCCAGGTCGTCTGCGTATGCGACTAGAGTCACATTTCTTTCTACAGGGAGCCTTAGGATACCGTCATATAGGATATTCCATAATAGAGGTCCTAATACCGAGCCCTGGGGCACCCCACGTGTGACCTCTATTTCACTATTCTCCCCTATTTCAAGTGTCCTGTTTTGAAGGTAACTTTTAGTTACGTTGATAAGGTATGTTGATAGTTTTCGTTCCTCCATTTCTTTTATGATTTCTTCCCATGCTGCAGTGTTAAACGCATTTGCCACGTCTATTGTTACCATAATGCAGTATGGCCTATCTCTATAGTTTATTGTATTAATGTCTTTTACGATCTTCTGTATTTTGTTCACGGCGTGTATTGTACTTCTACCTTTTCGAAAGCCAAATTGTAAGTTTGCGAGATCTCCCTTCCTTTCCAGCTCTTTTACTATTCTATCCCCAATTATGCCTTCCATTAGTTTGGCCATACTGTTTAATAGACATATTGGCCTGTATTTTGTCTCCGCCATTGGATCTTTCTTTGGTTTTTCTATTAGTAATAATCTGCCCTTTTTCCACTCTTCTGGAAATTTGTTTGACCGTAGGGTTTCGTTTGCAACCTCTAGGAGGTAACTTTGTTGGCTTATAATTGCTTGTTTTACTATTTCTGACGGAATGCCATCTACTCCTGTGGCTTTTTTACTTTTCAGTTTCCTTGATGCTGCAGTTAGCTCTTTTGTTGTGATTGATGGTATTTCTTCTTTGTTTATTTCTTTGTAGGTCCAGTTCTGTACCTCCCCTCTTGGGAAGAGTTTCTTTGTTTGTGTTATCAGTTCGTCATCTGTGAGTTGTAGCTTTGGCATTATTTTCATTTTTTTACATACTATCTTATATCCATCCCCCCATATATTATTGTCTATTTCGTTGCAAATGTTCCTCCACGCCTGTTCCTTGGCTTTTCTGATTTCTTCTTTTAATTTTCTTCTGCCCTCGATGTATCTACTATAGATCTCTTCTTTAAGTTCGCGTCTTTCCCAAGTTTTTTTATTTATGCGTGTCATTTTTCGCTTTCTAGTCAGCACTTCTTTTCTTATTGTGGTTATTTCATTATTCCACCAGTATATGGGTTTCTTATTACTTGGTTTATTTCCTTTCTTCGCGAAAGATTCATTGCATGCCTGGGTTAGGACAGCTTGGCAGCTTGTTGCATCTATTTTGTGATCGTTGCTCATTTTCCTGAGTTCTATGATTTTTCCTAGGTTTTCTGTGAACCTTTCTATTCCTTCCTTTTTTATTTTCCATCCTGGTTGTATTTTCCTTTTTTTATTTATTTGTTCACGGTCTTCTATAGCGATTTCAAAAGTAATATTTTGGTGGTCGCTAAGGTTTTCTGCGTCATGTACCATCCAGTTTTTTATCCTATTGTTCACAGTTTCGCTATGTATGGTGATATCTATGTATGATTCGCTGTTTCCCCTTCTAAACGTTGGTTCCGTTCCCGTATTTGCCACGATCATATTCATTTCGCAGATCCATTCGTATAATATGTCCCCTCTTTCATCATCTTTTGGAGATCCCCATGCACATGATTTAGCATTTAGGTCACCAGCTATGATTACATATTTTGGTTTAATGAATCTAACCCTACTTTTTATGGTATGAAGTAATCTTTCAAGATGTATTTTGTCCCCATTTGGTGAGCTATAGCTTCCGAAAATCAGTAGCTCCTCTGTATTTATCCATACACACCCTGTTTCCTTTCCTGATTTATTTACTTTTATCATTTTGTCCATAACTCTTATTGCCACATCCTTATCAACATCGGTGAACCACCTGTCATCATCAGTCATTTTTTTATTTGGCTCACTTACAATTAATACGCTGGTTTGTGTCTGAGCAGCTGTGGCTATTAGTAGATCTTGTGCTGCCCTGCACCTGTTTAGGTTTGTTTGTATTACCTTGAAAGTGCCAGCGCCTGGCTGTATTTAGGGCACTTGGCGCTGTCCGCTCTATGACCTTTCTTTTCGCACAGCGGGCAGTAGCTTTCATTTACGCAGTTCTTCGCTAGATGTCCTCCCTCTGCGCAGTTTAAGCAGCTTTTGGTCCTGTCTTCCCCTTTACAATCTTTGGCAACATGGTCAAGCCTCCAGCATCGGAAGCATCTCTTGACATTTATCCTCTGCTCTATGCTACAAAAGTTGACCCCTATTAGAACTTCTTTCATCTTACATAGTTCCTCAGCGACTTCTCCGGTCGTCATAACTGTGGCTACCTGGCATTCCCCGTAGGAGGGTCTCATGTTACTAACCTCAACGTTTATCTGTCCTTGTATTCTTGTTTCTGAAGCCGTTTCTAGGGCCTGCTTTACCTCCTCAGGAGTGGTAATCGCATCTAGTCTTCTGATGTGTAGAACCGTTTTTTTGTCCGAGTTGTTCATCCGTATATTTTTATACCCCAGCCTTACTTTGAGGATGTCTCCTAATTTTTCAGCGTCTCCTTTTTGTTTATCGACAGCCAGCAGCAGGTTTCCGTTTTTTGTCTTTCTTACTTGTGTGATGCCGGTTGCTTCGCTACGGGTTTGTATTTCACCTTTGACTTTCTTTAATAGGTCAGCATAGCCGAGTTCATCACTCTTTACTATTATAGCTTCCGTGCTTTTATTTTTCCCTTCACCCTTGGGGGCCCTTTTTTCGTCTTTTTTAGTTTGTGTCCATTTGCTGGGGATGTACACATGTACCATCACAGGAGTGCCATACATAGCTATTTCTAGAAGTTTTCGCATTTTATTAATTTCCAGGCCTGTAATATGTGGGATAGCTATCTGAGTTATGTGGTTTCCTTCTAGGCTGCCCCGTAGGTCCTTAAATATCTCAAGTATGTCTATTTCTCTTAAGCTCTTTGGTTCCAGTTTGTAGACAAAACTCTCCGTAGTCTTGATTTCCCCATCTTTTTTTCTCTTTATAGAGTGTACCAAGTAGTCGACCATTGTTTCTCCCTCCATTTCCCGCAGTTCGGAATATCTATCTGCCGCTTGTCTGAGTATTCCCTTTTCCATTTTTCTTTCTTCGTGCAGTACACATAGACCTAGATGTAGCCCTACTCCGGCATTAACTGGGTTGCTTTCTACTACCACCGAGTTATGATATATATTTTGCGGCCAGTTCCTCTCGACGAGTTCCAGTATTTCGTTTGTACTTTTTTCCTCTTTTGCACTTGACCTTATTTCCTCTCGCAAAGTTTCCGCTTCCTCCTGTTCAGTGTCTGCTTCCCCTTTGCATCTTTTGCAGTAGGAGTTCTCTTGATCTTCTCTACGAGATATTTTTTCGACTTCTTCGAGTTCGCCAATTCTAGCCCGGAGGCACCCGTTTGCCGTTCTAATCTCTTCTAGATCGTTTCTCAGAGTTCTATTTTCGCTTGCCAGATCATCTATTTGTATACGGAATTCAGCCATTTCCCTTTCATATTTTGCTTCTCTGGGCTCTTCTACTTCGTGCTCTTTTAGCCCTCTCTCCAATTGTTCTATTTTGCGCTCGCGTTCCGAGACTTTGTGAGTGTATTCTTTGCTAACCATTTTTGCAAGGGAATTTATATCGGCGGCCAGTTTTTTCACAGCTTTATGGCAATTTTGGTTTTCTTTGCCAAATTGGATTAGTTCCTCAGTCTTTTTGGTAAGCTTATTTAAAGTCTCCCTCTGCGCGATCTGTGTAGGCTGCGCTAACAGGGAAAACAGATCTTCGCACTTCCGTTTTTTTGGGTTATTTTGGTCCAACTCTATCTGGGCAACCGTGCTTCTTACACTCTGGCCCCACGTTGCGGCTCTTTCTCGCGTTGGAGATCTCGCTATTCGAGGCCTTACCTTAAAGGGATTTTGTTCCGCGGGTTTTCCCGAGTCTCCATCTATGGTCTGTCTGTCCCTTCTTTCGGATCGCTCCGATTCCTTCGCGTATTCCTTTTCCTTTGCCGTGTCGTCACTAGTTCCGATCTTTTCATCTGAACCATCCTTATCCTTATTCCTGCCCGTTTTCATTGCCAAGTTGTCATTTTTTATCCCCGTCGTAGGTGTATCGAAAAGCGCCTCCTCCGTAGCCCGTGAGGCAGCGTCTGACAAGTCAGACGGAGGGATTTCCTTCACCACAGGACCCTCCAGGAGATTCTTTTTCTTCTCGAAATCCATAGTTTTGTTTTTTTTTGTTTGCCAGGTGGTGGGGCTGCCACCTACGGCCCCCTGGCTTGCCTCCGTTTCCATAGCCAAAGTCGTCAACTTCCAGAGTGTCTACCCGCCAGCCATAACCATTTGGATCGCAATTTCCGTCGCCAGGTAATTATATAATCAGACCGTGCTGCGAGAGTCGCCCTCGTTTGGGCTGCCACCTTGTCGAGGGAGCTTTTAAAAAGAGCAGCCCACACTTACCCTCTATGATCATCTCGTATTCAGCGTCGGGCAGGGTTTGGCATAATGTTATTTTATTCATGGAGGTTGTCTCCTCCGTTGCACTATTTGGTCCGCGGTGGCTTATTTTATTTGACCACTACCCGCCGGCAAGCCGGTGAGGGCTTCCCCTATCCGCCACCCGGGGGACGCGCCCAGTAGGAGTTTGGCTTCTCCCCTGAGACTACTACGGAGCCTGCTAGTTGACAATCTGCTGGCTAGGCTGAACGACCTAGACGTCAAATGTCAAGTTTACGCCAATGACATAGTCATAATGGCCAGAGGGAAGTTTGAGGGAACGCTCTGTGAATTCGTTCAGAGAGGCCTCAAAGTAACTAGTAGATGGTGTCAAACAGTGGGACTGAGACTCAACCCGAGCAAAAGCACGGTGATACCATTTACTAGAAGGAGAAAACTAAACTGCCTACAGTCCATACTGTTAGGGGGGGGGGGGGGTGGGGGGGTCAGTAGAATACAAACAGGAGATAAGTTATCTGGGTATCACACTAGATAGCAAACTCCTATGGAATAGACACGCTGAGGCAGCGGTAGGGAAAGCCAAACGCGCTCTAATGATGTGCAGAAATCTGGCAGGAATAAACGTGGGGTTGTAAACCCACAATCCTGAGATGGATGTACACCATGATAGTGAGACTTGCGATCACTTATGGGGCAGTTGCGTGGGGAAGTAGAACCAAGCTGGCCTCTATGAGGAAAGAGCTTGAGAGGATTCAAAGACTTGCGTGTGTCTGCATCACGGTGGCGATGGGGTCGTGTCGATTGACAGCAGCAATGGAGCTGCTGCTGCATCTGACTCCGCTGCACCTTGTGGTGGAAAGGGCCGCCAGATCGGCGATTGTAAGGTTCAGTAAGGAAGGAATAGGCAGAGGTAAAATAATCGGAAGCAGAGACCGAAACAGCCTCGCTGCCAAGATCCCCAGGCTGGAAGCACCAAAAGACGAAATGGTATGCAAATACCACTTCGAGAAAAACTACACAGCAATGTGCAGTAGTGAAGCCGATTGGAGCGACGAATCATCAGCATACCACATAGAGCAAAATGTTATCAAGTGGTATGCAGATGGTTCGAAGACAAAGGAAGGTACTGGTGCAAGAGTGTTTGGTTCTCGTACCAAATACTTCGAATACATGGGAACATTCCCAAGTATCTTCCAAGGAGAGGTACCCGCAATCGAAAGATGTGCACAGTTTAACCTTGACATGAATTATCGCAAGAAGCGAATTGCTATCCTGTCAGACAGCCAAGCAGCCATTAAGGCCATTAGCTCATACACCATCAGATCCAAACTGATATGGGACTGTGTGGTGAAGCTAAACAAGCTTGTCAAAGATAATATCGTAACGCTATACTGGGTACCAGGAAAGACACTGATAGACACTGATAGACGCTGGTATAGCAAACAAGGGATCCAGTAGCCCCTTTATAAGTCCGGAACCCTTTTGCGGCATGAGTGTGAACACCATTCACAAAAGTGTAGATGAAGAAACAAGAGAACAATGTCTGAAAATCTGTAAAGAGCTTACAGAGCTAAGGCAGTCCAAAGGGTTGCTGGGATCTTTTAACCAGAAGAGAACCAAAGCTTGCCTTAAATTAAGCAGGAACAAGCTTAGAATTCTGACAGGAGTCCTGACGGGACA
Source organism: Phosphuga atrata (assembly GCA_944588485.1). Classification (NCBI taxonomy): domain Eukaryota; kingdom Metazoa; phylum Arthropoda; class Insecta; order Coleoptera; family Silphidae; genus Phosphuga; species Phosphuga atrata. The sequence goes on from OX155904.1 coordinate 44,204,261, forward strand.
CTGCAGACTTAGGAAATATCTCAAGGCCCTTGGCCTAGAGGAGGGTGACGGATGCAGATTCTGTGGATCAGCAGAAGAAACCCCCATACATCTGCTCAAAGACTGCGGAGCACTACTGCGCAAGAGACAGATGTACCTCGGGGCTCACTGCTTGAACACAGAGGAGCTGCAGGCCTTGAATCCCACCCAGATCCTGAAATTCCTGAGGGAGTCAGGATTAGAGGAGACGCTCTAAATGGGTTAGTGCACCAACGCTTGGAGGAAGAGGGTGGGGTACAATAGATCTATAAAGGTCGCAGTACAAGTCGTCACCACCATATCTACAATCTACATCTACAAGAGACAGATAATATTTGTCTATAGTGGACAAATCATAAAGGAGAGACAAAAAATGGATACAGAGATACGTATAGTTGACAAGTACAAATTATGGCTTAAAGCTAAATGAGTTAGTGTAGAGGGAAATATAGAGAATACGGATTTTTCTTTAAATTTAGGGTTGCGGACTTTTTACCTGCTGTAACTGTTGTTAATCTGTCAGTTATTAGCACAACAAAAACACGAATATTTATTGAACCAGACAACGTAGAAGCTTGATTTTTGCTTTCCGATTCTAGTTAAACAGTGCCAAAGACGATTAACAACAGTTGCACTAGGTAAAAAGTCCGCAACCCTAAGTTTCAGTAAAACCCGTATTCTACATATTACCGGTTATTACATGTTATTTCAAAATAGAAAGGTATGTGACTACTACTTTCTGTTCTCGGTACGGCAATGCATTGCTCCAGTTTATATTTTATGTAAAAAGATCAAAGAGGTAACATCTCTCCTGCATAATAAGGATACAAACCCAACAGAGTCTAGGTGCCAAGCCTCATCAACATGCGTCACAGGCCACAGAACGTGTGGCCATTACACGTTTTAAAGAATACATATTTGGCAAACTTCCCTTACACTGTCTCCAGAGAATGGATGATTTAAAATGTGGATTTGATTTTTAATTTTACAGAAATATTTAAAATTCAGATAGGTTCTTTAACTTTTCAAATCACATCACAATATTTGATTCTTGCAGAATATCAAGAACTATCCCTCCCTAGTCCATGCTTGTTAGTCCATCTTAACAATATTTGTTTGTTCCAGAAATTATAAGGATTGCAGATATGTTGGAATCTTCCAGTTCTTAACCCCGGCAATCGTAGTGCGAGATCCCGAATTGATCAAAACCATCATGGTCAAAGACTTCCAATACTTCGAAAGAAACGACATCCATATCGACGAAAACGTTGATCCGCTGTTCGGCAAAAACCCCTTTGTCCTAAGCGGCAACAGATGGAAAGCTGCCCGAAATCAATGGACACCAAACTTCACTGTCGGCAAAGTAAAGCTACTTACTCTTTATAAAATCAAATTGAACTTTAAAATGTTTTTTATTGACATAAGAAAGGCTTGATAAGTAAACCTCTAACTAACTTGTTTTAATAAGTTATTGGGATACTTATCAGTGAGCCGTTTTGAGTTTTAGAAAAACTTCGCTGTTTCAACAATTGTGTGTTTATAGTTGAAGTCGATTTATCCGTTGTTGCAAGAAGTTGGTGAAAAACTGGTGAAGTATCTTGAGATACATAACGAGTGCCAATTGGCGAAAGACTTAATCCTCAAACAGACCACAGAGAACGTTGCAAGTTGCGCGTTTGGTGTTGAAGCTAACGCTTTTACCGAAGAAGAATCGGAGTTCGTCAGAATCGCCAGAACATTGCAATATATTTCGGCGTTTACTATGATCAAAATGACATTGGTCAACTTCATTCCTAAACTGGCACCTTACATACCGATCAGGTAAATCATTCCTTCGCCTCTTTAAACTAAAAGAAAACAACAAATAAAGTTTTATCAATCCTGTTCTTTTTTTATAGATTCTTCAGTAAAGAATCCTCCGACTACTTAATGAGTGTAGTTAAGCAGACTTTGGAATACCGCAAGTGCCACAACATCGTTCGAAACGATTTCCTGGATTTCATGAGCCAACAGAAGGAAATATGCAAAGAATTCGTGTTCGACGACTCGGATATCTTGGCCCAATCTGCCGCCTTCTTCTTGGACGGAGTGGAAACCAGTTCAACCTTCTCCGCCTACGCTCTCTACGACATCGCCTCAAACGCCGACGTTCATGCCAAGCTCCAGAAAGAAATTGATAATAAAGTCCAGAAGTATGGAAAGCTTTGCTACGAAGCCGTGCAAGAAATGACTTATTTGGACTGTGTCCTCTACGGTGAACGAAAAACAATTCGCTCAAAAAAAATATTCAATATAAATATTTTTTCGTTTAGAGTCGATGAGGTCTAATCCGTCGTTTCCTGCAATGACGAAGCTTTGCACCAAGGATTACACGCTGCCTCCGGCTACAGAAAACGGAAAAGATGTTAGGATCAGAGCAGGAACGCCCGTGGTTATTCCCATCGGCGCCTTGCAGCTGGACGACCAGTATTTTCCTGATTCCGAGGCTTTCATACCGGAAAGACACTTGCAGGCCAATAAGAATCAAATCACCAAGTACGCATTTTTGCCGTTTGGAGAAGGGCCAAGAATTTGTTTAGGTAAGAATTCAAATTTATTTAGAAATTTATATAAGAATATAATTTTTATTTAGTAAATTATATAATAAGTTAAGTTGTTAAGCTTATTTCGACAGTATCATCTACTAGTTGCTTTACCTTCTCTAATAATTTCTGTTAGGTTCAACAAGTTAGATCAGTGTTTTTCAAAGCAGCTGTATTTATGTATGTATTTATGTATGTATTTATGTATGTATGTACTTTCTTGATATGTTTTGTTTTAGTTTTTAAGTGACTTATTTATTTATTTATTTATTTTGCCTGTGCTTTGTCCACAGAAATCATGTATTTCTACTGACAATAAAGCAATATATTATTATTAAGCGGCGGCGGCGGAGATATCACGTGTATTTATTTTATCATTGAACGCGCGATTTTTAAACCGAAAAGCGGCGCGCGACTCGCTTCCAGTCCTAGTAGAAGTCTGTGATTTTGACGCCGAATAAATGCGTAAATCGATGACACGTATGTTTTGTCACAAAATAATGTCTAAACTATAAGACAGTGAGTGCTAGATTTACCAGCAGGCTGAGTAGGCTGGAGCCTCTCTCTCTCCCTCTTAGTTCCTGTTTCCCCCAGTGGGGCATAGGGCTTCTACCAATTGTCGCCATCTGACTCTATTTCGAGCCACTACCTTCAACTTCAACTCATTCCAGGATTTTCCGGTGGAGGTGATTTCGGCTTCAATTTTGCGTCGCCATGTTGTTTTTGGCCTTCCTCTCTTTGGTGGCTGGTGCCTAGGGCGTCAGATTTTAGGGGCGGCAAATTTGATGCCAACATTTTTTTTGTCGTACAGAAATTAAAAATATACCTTTTTATATACCTTAATGTAAGCGTTATTAGGTCCACACAAACAATTCAACACGTAATATGTTTCACCACATATTGTTGAATTCATTTTTTCAACAATTTGCGCAGTAGTGGTTGATCTGATGCAGGATCGACGGGGCCGAGCTATTAGGGGCATACGCCGCGTAGTGGCATTGCGTCTGAGACATATATATATATCTATATACATATATATATATATATATATATATATATATATATATATATATAGGGTGACCAAACGTCCCGGTTTTCCGGGATTGTCTCGATTTTAGGTACTATGTCCCGGCGTCCCGAAATATGTCTTCGGGGCGGTCTATTGTCCCGGTTTTACATATTTTGCAAATTTCATACCTATTCGTCGTTTTACGTTTTACGAAACAGGTGTATGTGGTTGTAAGCTTAAGCACACTAACGTACTTGTGTACATTTTCCTAGCGGAATCGATGTTGTCTAAATATAAGAGTGAAATTTGGGACTTTTATAAAACAGCGTACGAATATCTTTTTACATGGAAGGAAACAGATGCTAGTGTATCCGTATTTTCTTGGATCTTACTTTTAGAAACACCCGTTTGGAATAAAGTTGAGACCATCTGTTTGTATCGCAAAGAATGATAATCAAATGAATACCATAAAAAAATAATGAATGATCTGTAACGAAAAATGAGTGGACATTTTTTTTTAATGTAGTAAATACGATATTCCGAAATTTTGCAAAAATCTCAGTATATGTTTTCAGTTCCAGCTCATAACGCTACTATTGAACACATTTTTTTTCTAATGAATGTACAGTGGGCAGACGAGCGAAATCGGTTGGACATTTGAACCGTAGAGTCTATTCTTCAAGTGCTGACGAATTATGATTTGAACTGCCAAGAATTTCATGAATATATTATCTCCAATCCAGAAATATTAAAACAAGTCTTTTTTAACAGGCGTTTTTAACCAAAAAGTTATAAATAATTGACACCTTATTTATAATTTATAATTGACGATTTATAATTTATTTTATTTTGCATAATATATTAGAACAAGATAATTATAACTATTGGTTTATGTTCTTATTACATATAAACACATGTGCATATATTTCTTTGATTTAGATTTAATTGTATTGATTCAAATTCTTGTTTTGTAAAACAAATGAGAATGAGACTGTTTTTTTTTAGTGTCCCGGTTTCGTGTTTTCCAAATATGATCACCCTATATATATATATATATATATATATATATATATATATATATACATATATATATATATATACATATATATATATATATATATATATATATATATATATATATATATATATATATATGTCACAGATTAGCCACGAAATGTCAAGAGTATACAGAGAAGCCATAGAGATAGAAAAACGAGACTACTGTGTCTAATGTGACTAATGTGTCAGTGCACAAGATGTAGGTCATACATAAAATAACTGGAGTATTAATATCTAAAAGACAAAGAGCACGATCTAATGATGTCTAACAATAGTACGGACAATCTTCAGTCACTTTTAGCACATGAGTCCAACGTTTTGCAAAATTCTGACACGAAACCATTTATTTGGTTTGTCTCGCGCTCATCTACAAACATCTCCGAATCATCAAGCGTAGAAGCTTTGGCACACAATTTAATTGAATCGGACGTACCGGCATAATCTAGCAATAGTTAACATCTAGTTTTTAGTCGCTTTTTAGTTTTTTTGTAAGACTGCAGGCCTTCAGGCCCTGACACTATAGGTCTTGACCGTTTCATAGTCGCTTGCTTTGACGCAGCGAAACGGCTCACTTGGAGTATCTTGAACGCATTTGCTAAAAGTGACTGAAGATTGTCCGTACTATTGTTAGACATCATTAGATCGTGCTCTTTGTCTTTTAGATATTAATCCTTGTATATTAATATATATATATATATATATATATATATATATATATATATATATATATATATTCCATTTACCCTAGTTACGGTAACAAGTCTGTTTGAAATAGTGCTCCATAAAAATAACTAAAAGTATCAGAAATTATGAATTTAAAAATTTTAAAACAGTGAGGAAAGCAATAAGGAACACTGGGACACAGAGGTTACAGAAATTTACATGGGGAAAACGTATTTAGCGAGAACATTTAGATTAATTTTGGGATAAATTTTTGACAAATTTATTTGACATTTGTCAAACGATAAATTTGCATAGACACTATGATAAGAGTGACCTTTCTGTTGGTTCGACGGATAAGTACCAGGCAACTAGGAAACAAGAGGGACGAACACCGAAACCCAGGTCGCGTCTGCAGTGGCATCCACCGGCAACCTGGTCAGCGTCTGTTCACCAGAGGTGCGGCTGCAAATACATGTCTACAAAGGCCTCAACAGCCAGTAGTACTAGAAGCCCTGTACCCAACCAGGCAAACTCAAACAAGCAACCATGGCAGTTCAACCAAAACTTTACTATACCCCAGGTGGTAACCAGCAACACAAGACCAAGAAGCAGCAAACATCACAGATACTCAGGACAGAACGACTCTCAGACATCAAATACACCAGTGGGAAGTGAAGAAGGAGACCAAGAAAAAGACTGGAACCTCCTGGACCGGAAAGCCATGAAAATTTAGCGCCATCCACTTTGGGTGCAATTCGAGGATTTATTTTTTTTATTTTATATATATATATAAATATATATATATATATATATATATATATATATATATATATGTAAATATAAGCTTGTTTTTTAATGTAAAAGTGACATGAACGTATTTTTTGCTCTCCCTCATCATCATCATCAGAAAATATCAAGATGCAACATCTAAGGCTCAATACCTTAGTTGTAATGATCGTGATCTTTCTTAAAGATCACTACAACCACTTTCAAATTGAAGTAATCATGATGGAACAAAAGGAAAATCTGCTACCGCAGGCCCCAGTCACCGTGCTGGACTTTCCTGGTCATCGGATTCTGGGGGATCAGGAACCTCATGAGGAGAAGAGTCGGAGCTTCTCAAAATCTCTACGCAAGCACTACATTGGCACTCTTAATGTTAATACTCTCTTCAAACTAGGAAAACTAAAACAACTTACAGATATGTTAGAAAAATTTCAAATAAAAATTCTTGCGATTCAGGAGACACGTTTTCAAGACGAAAATAATTGCAACACGGAAAATTATAGGATGTATAAAGGTAAACCTGCTGTCAGAAGAGGTACACCATCATTGTTTGGGACGGGATTTGCAGTACATAAATCAGTCATGGATAGCATTATTGACTTTAATTCAATATCAGAAAAGATCTGCACACTCTCCTTCAAATCAGGCAATAAAGGTTACACGATTATCAATGCACACGCACCTACAAATGAGCATAACAGAAAGAAACCACAAGAACTTCAAGACTTCTGGGAAGACATGGAAGAAGTAACCAACAGCATACCAGAAAGACATGTTAAAATTTTAATGGGAGACTTTAATGCAAAATTAGGTAAGGAGAGAAAATACAGACAAATCACAGGCCCTTATTCAGCTCACTATCGCACAAACAAAAATGGAGAACACCTCATAAAATATTGTAAAAATTTTAATCTCAAAATTATGTCGACACAATTTCTAAAGCCAAGACGAAAACTTACAACATGGAAAGCACCCAACACCGTATGGGGAGAATTCCAGATTGATCATGTGGCCATTTCTAATAAAAATACGCGGAAATTTTAAATGTCAGAACGCGTAAAGGGTTTTTCGAGTCAGATCATTATATATTACAAGTTAAGTTTAGACCAATTCCAAGACGGAAAAAGACAGTAAAAAACAAAATAGTCAAGCCTGATCCAGAATATTTGCGGATAAACAGAGACACAATCATTGAAGAAATTAATAGGCATCCAACAGACACTTGGACAGATCTTGCGACCACAGTTCTAAAGGCAATGCGTTGGGCGCAACCTCCTAGAAAAAGGAAACATAGGTGGTAGAACGCTGTGATCAAGCCATTGAAAAAAGAACTCAGGCGTGGATGAAGTTCAGTAGTAACAGAACATCCGAAACATGGAAGGAATTTCACGAAGTTCAGAAACAACCATCAAAGGAAAATAGAAGAGAAAAACGAACATACGACAACAACAGGCTAAAAGAAATTGAAGAAGGTTTTAAGAGAAATAATACAAAAATTTTTTACAGAAAATTCAAAGAAAATATTAAGGTTCATCAACCTCCTAGCCTCTGTTTTAGAAGAACAGATGGGTCCCTGGAAACGAACACTAAAGAAAACTGTACAATTCTCAAACAATACTTTAATACTCTTCTTAATTGTAAAGAACCCACGGAAAAATAGACCTTCAAAAAAACCACATCCAATCCTGTTTCTACTCCACCTACAATAGCGGAAATAGAGGAGATCATACAACAAATGAAAAATAATAAAGAAGATGGCATTATTGCTGGAGTGTGGAAGCTTCAAGATAAAGACATCATAAAAACAATTCATAAGATCATTACAGACATTTGGATCACAGAAAAAAATGCCAGAAGAATGGAAATGTGCCTTAATCCACCCATTACATAAAAAGGGTGATAAGTCAGATCTAAATAATTACAGAGGTATCACTATTCCCAGTCACTTACAAAATATTCTCTAAAGTGTTATTGAACAGACTAGAACCACAAGCAGATCATCAAATAGGTGAATACCAGGCTGGCTTTAGGGAAGGGAGATCATGCATCGAAAAAATTTGGAACCTAAGAACAATATTGAAAGTCAGACAGACAAATAACACTGTAGTTGCCTTTGTAGACTTTAAAAAAGCGTACGATTGCATTGATAGACAAACACTCTTTGCAATACTGGAAGAATATGGCATTGACAAAAAAACCAGAACACTTATACAACTAACGCTCACGGACACCACCTCTAATATCAAGTTCATGGGTGAAATTTCAGAACCCTTTCAGATACGCACAGGTGTCAGACAAGGAGACGGCCTCTCACCAATTTTGTTCAACATGGTCTTAGACAAAATTGTTAAGCAGTGGGAGGAACAAGTGAAAGGCATACAGCTAGGAAGAACACGCGAAACAAAAACAATTATTAAATGTTTGGCATTTGCAGATGACGTTGCCATAACCAGCAATAACACACAAGAGGCAAAGGAACCACTGGAGCTATTACATGAAATAGCCGATAAAACAGGTTTAGAAATATCTTATGAGAAGACCCAATACATGGAAGGACATACCAACAATGTACACACCATACATACGACTTATGGATCTATACAAAGAGTGGAAAAATGTAAATACTTAGGGGAATATATACAAATAGGAGGATCAAACAAGATGTCTAACTTAAAATGAACGGAAAAACTCCAGAAAGCAAACAAACCTACATGGTCACATTATAATAAGAAAAGCATATCAAGGCAGGCCAAACTCAGACATTACTAAACAGTTGTATTGCCTGAAGCATTGTATGCGCCAGAAACGACCACAATTGGAGCATCTGGCATCATAGAAACAGAAAAAATTGAACGCAAAATTCTTAGGAAAATATTTGGAGCAGTACACAGAGATGGGATATGGATGAAAATACCTAACAAGGAGCTATATGAACACACAGACAGACTCACAGATATCATTAGAAAACGCAGACTTTCTATGGACACATACAGAGAATGAACAATAAACGACTTACAAAAAAAATATTTGATGTAGTAAACAGCTCAAGTAGGAAAAAAAATGGTTTCATGAAGTAGAAGATGACTTAAAGCAATTGGGGATCAATCGGCAAATGATAGGAGACAGGAAAAAATTCAGAAGCAAAATTAAGGATACCAAATTTTTAGTAAGCGAAAGGAAGAAGATGGGAACATTGTGGACAGAACAAAGGAAACAGGAGCACAAAGGATGAAGAGATTTTGGGAAGAACAGAAAAAAGAAGGGAAAGAAGTGAAAGTTGTGTCATCATGAGATATTTAAGTTCAAACACTGTCCATATGGGCAAAAATGATATAATAATAATAATAATATATGTATATATATATATATATATATATATATATATATATATATATATATATATATATATATATATATATATATATATATTACTATCGTAAATTCCCTTTAAAGAGAGCGTGTAAACTTGAACAAAAATCATGACAACTTAGTCATGCGGCGACGTTCTTCCCAAATCCTCTTCTTTCGTGCACTACGTTCTTTCTTCCGTTCGTCCGTCCACTTTTTTCCTGGTATCTCTGGGAGCAGTTCTTTATAAAATTTATGGTGCATTATGGTGTTTCTAAATTTAACTAAATTTAATTTATTTTATATATATTTATATATATATATATATATATATATATATATATATATATATATAAATATATATATATATATATATATATATATATATATATATATATATATATATATATAATAAGATAAAATAAATCGGAAGACTCGGTTGCAGTACTTAATGAATATTTATTAACTTATAATTACATACTAATAACTAAATCATAACTTCTATATATTCAATAATGTACTTCTCGCTTGAACTTCATTTTTCAGCAGGCGACATGCCACGACACAATGTTCCTGCTTTCGCAGACACACTATTTAGTGTCCCCACTCTCTAAGTCTTCGATGCATGACCGTACTCATAAATTAACACATATTCCAACACGCCGTCTTAAATTTATAGTACAAACATATACAAATTATAAACTTATAATGCAAACTTATAATAATTTTATCATAATTCTAAATTTATCAAATTTATTTGTCCCTAGAGACTTTGTTAGAATATCTGCAATATTATTTTCTGAATCCACTTTAACAATATCACTGATTTCATTTACATAACACTCATGAACGAAATGATAATGTACTTCTATGTATTTAGATTTTCCACAAATTAGGTTAGGTTAGGTTTAGGTCTTCTTTTTCACGTAATATATAAATACAAGCAATAATCGTTTTCACTATTTGTAAATTTTAATTCTGTTAAATAATTATTTAAACATTCATACCAAGCTCTTGGACTTTTTCGCAAACCATACAAAGCCTTTTCCAATTTGTAAACTCTTTCCGTATTATCTTCATATCCCGTAGGTTGTGTCACGTTTGCTACAGATTTTATCTTCCCATTCAAAAACGCTGCTTCATCATCCATTTACATTATAATTAATCCATTTTGACAACAATATGCTAATAATAATTTTAGCGTTTGCATCCTAGCTACCGGTGAATATAAATCCTCTAAAATTTCATTTTCTGGTAACCTCTACAATTCAACAATTCTTGCCTTTTTCGTTTTATCAAGATTATTCGTAAATACCCACTTTATTTCTAAAATTTTGTTGTCCCTTGGCAATTCAACTAACTTCCATCCATTATTTTTATTCAAACAATTTATCTCTTTATCCATTGCTTGTCTCCATAATTCAGATTCATTGCTTAGCATAGCCTCTTCATAACTGATTGGACTATTTGCACTTACAAAGTTCTGCACAAAAATACAATTTGAATTTACACCATACCTATTAGGTTCATTTCTTACTCTTTTAGATTTCCTCAATTCAATTTCTTGTTCATTATTTTCATTACTATCAGCATCTACGCTTAATCTTATATTTTCAGTTTTATCTATTTCATCACTAACATCACTCATTGAATTGTTTTCATCATTTTCTTCACTGAGACCTATTATGTCTGCATTTTCATCAATAATATCTACATGTCTGGCTACTATGATTTTGTTCTTTATTAAAATTCTATATCCGTGGCTTCCATAATCCAATAGTTTTCCTAAATCTGCTTTTCTATCCCATTTTGACTTTCTTTTTACTTCAGGTACTCGTACATATGTACTTTACTACCATACAAACGTAAATTAACTATGTTTGGTTTATTACCAATAAGGATTTCATATGGGGTTTTATTTTCTATTGTATTTGCCAAAGTTCTATTTTTTAAGTATGCTGTTGTCCTCTAACTTCTACGCGGAGCATAGGGCCTCTACAAAGACCTTCCATCTGACTCTATTCTGAGCGAGGCGTTTCACCTCGTTCCACGTTTTTCCTGCGATCTTTAATTTTGCGTCTATGGTCCTCCTCCACGTGTTAGCTGGACGTCCCTTTCTGCGAGAACCCTACGGGTTCCATTGTAAGGCTTGCCTAGTGATGTTTCCTTCGTCTCTCCTCAATACATGGCCCAACCATTTCCACTTGCGGTGTTTTATTTCTTTTTGTACCTCTTGTTGGTTTGTCAGGTGCCATAAGTCTACATTGCGTATTGTACCTGGCCAAAAAATGCCCAATATATCTCGTAGGCAATTGTTTATGAATACCTTAAGTTTATTTACTAATATTATGGAGATTTTCCATGTTTGGCACCCGTACAGCAAGACGGATTTCACATTTGAGTTGAATATTCTTAGTTTTGTTCGTATCGAATACCGTCTGGAGGTCCAGACCGGCCTGAGCATACCAAATACCTGTTTGGTCCTTTTTATTCGGTATGAGACAACGGTGGTGGTGCCGCCCTCATTAGTAATTATGTTTCCCAGGTACGTGAATTCATCTACATCCTCTATTTGATCGTCATAAATGTGGAAGGCGCGGGTATTCTTCGTGGCTGCTCTAAGCGATTTGGTTTTGCCAATGTTGATTTTGAAACCTGCTTTGGATGCTTCTGCGGAGAGACGGTCGAGTTTGCTCTGCATGTCGGCATGGGTGTGTGCCAAGAAACAGATATCGTCTGCGTAGTCCAGATCTTCCAGGAACGAGTTTAACGTCCATCTAATACCCTCACTTCTTGGCACTATTTTGTCCATTATTGAGTCTAACAGAATGTTAAATAGTAATGGCGATAGTATGCAGCCTTGTCTGACTCCCGAGATGATGGTAATGTCGCTGCTCTTAGCAGTTTGGTGTTTTACATAGCAGGATTCGTCCCGGTATTGTTCCTTTACTAGGTTTATTATCTTTTCCGGTACCCCCTTTTCTTCCAGCGCTTTCTAGACTGCATTATGATAAATGCTATCAAAGGCCCTACGGAAGTCGACGAGGCCCGCGTATATTGTAGACCTCCATTCCATGGACTGCTCTATGATGATTCGCATTGTGTTAATTTGATCGACACAGGATCTATTTGGGCGAAAACCCGCTTGTTCCTGACGCAGACTGGGCTCTATGGAGATGGATAGTCGAACCAGTAAAATGTGAAAAATTATTTTGTTGATAGTGTTTAAAATTGTAATCCCTCTCCAATTGAAACAGTCTGTAAGTTCACCTTTTTTGGGGAGAACGACTATGGCTCCTTCCTTCCAATCATGTGGCACATTTTCCGACTCCCATGCATCTACTATTAGCGGGTGGAGCAGTTTTGTTACCAACTTTAGGTCTGCTTTAAGTATTTCTGCCGGAAGAATATCTGGGCCAGCGGCCTTGTTGTTCTTAAGATTCTTTAATGTGGTTCTGACTTCTTCTTCACTAGGTGGGTTAGGGTTCTCGTTCCGGACCGGGAGATTTATTTGATGGTCTTGTGGAGGATGTGGGGGATGTATGCCGTCCTCGGCATTACTTTCTTCCGGGTTCGGCTGTCCGAGTATTTCTTGGAAGTATTCTTGCCATCTTATAAGTTGATCTTCTTTGTTTGTCAGCAATTGTCCCTCTTTATTTTTTATTGGGTGTTCTCTTTTGAAGTTTTTATTAGCCAGTTTTTTTTTTATGAGATAAAGTCCTCTTGTGTTGTTATTTCTTGCTGCAACTTCGGCTTTCGCTGCGAGATCTTCCGCCCATCTACGTTTGTCTTTTCTGGCAGTCCGTTTTACCTTGCCGTTTATGTTCCAGTAGCTACGAGTCAGTTCGGCCTTCTCTTCGTGGTTAGGGTTTTGATTGATCAGGGCTTTTGCTGCCTTCCTCTCTTCGATTAGTTTCCATGTTTCCTGCGAGATCCACTCCTCTCTGTTCCATTGCTTTCTACCCAAGATCTTGTCGGCAGTTTCTAGCAATACATTGTTGACTGCTTTCCATTCTCGACGATCTTCCTCTGTCATGTTAGTGGTATTTTCTTGCAATTGCGTCTTGAAACTGGCTAGTCCTTCGTCTGGCTTGTCTTTTTAGTGTTGCTAACTTTAGTTTAAGCGTGCCAATGACAAGGTAATGGTCGCTGGCCATATCTGCACCTCTTTTGTTTCTTACGTCGCATAGTGATGTTCTCCACTTTTTTTGAAAATTAATGTGGTCAATTTGTTTTTTTGTACGCTGGTCAGTAGATATCCAAGTCTCCTTGTGTACTCTCTTATGCGGGAAGAGCGTGCCGCCAATTATCAGGTTGTGTTCCAAGCACGTATCAACCAGCATTTCCGATTACATGTTTACCCATTGTCTGTTCTAAGTTGGTGCTGTCGGAACCAACTTTAGGGGCATTGAGGTCCCCCATTAGTATGATTATGTCGCCCTTTGTTATGGAGTGTAAGGTGGTAGACAGTTATTCGTAGAACGTGGCCTTTGCTTCAATTGGGTTTGTCTCTGTTGGTGCGTAACATTAGATGATACTTATGCTTCTAACTCTTGTGTGGAAACGGGCAACAATAATTTTATCGTTCACTGGTCGCCAGGATAGTAGCCTAGTCTTGGCCTTTTTGCTTAGTAGTAGGCCAACTCCGCTCTCATGGTGTTCGCCTTGTGGTTTGCCTGAGTACAGGAACGCTCCGCCGTTCGCTGTATTTTGTTCTCCAAACCCATGCCATCTTACTTCGCTAAGGCCGAGGAATTCCAGGTTGTATCCTGTCATTTCGCGGACCATTTGTGCAAGTCTCGATGGTTCCAGTAGGGTTCTAATGTTCCATATTCCTATTCGTGTCCGAGTTTTTGTGTTCGCCAAAGTCGTCATCTTAGAATCCGTCCGGTTAGTATCTGTAGTGGTATCGTTAATAAAGAGTTTAAGATGGGCAGGTTATTAGTCCACCACACCCGAGTTTGATGATGGGACTGCCATCCAGCGGCTATCAATCATGCCTGGTTTGGGTAGGTTTCCTTCTGAGAGCTCAGGTGGACAAGCTTTATTCTTCCACAGGGTATTTCTGCCCTGTGATTCTATGGTTATCCAGTCATTATTCGGACGTCAGAGCCTCTTTAGTTATCTAGCAGGGTGCACTGCGGGCAGGCGAGGTTGACTTTTGGGTTATCATGATGTTCTCATAACCTCTTACAACCCATTTTTTAAGTATGCTGCCGTTCTAATTACTTCAGGCCAAAATCTTTTATTAACTTATATAATAAACTTTATAATAAACATCTTGCTGTGTCCATTATCGATCTATTCTATCGTTCAGCTGTACCATTTAATTTGTGAACATAAGCTGGACAGGGTTCCAAAATTATACGTTTTTACCTAGCTAGACTAGCAATATCTTTGTTTATATACTCACTATAACCTCATAACCCCCAGGTTTTCAACAGAAATTATATAATCAATAAAATATTCATACATTTCAGCCTTTGATTTAATTGTATATAGTCTTGCTGCTTTGCTATAATAATCTATAAATGTTTAAAAATATTTTTCGCCATTGTAACCAATTATTCGTTGTGGACCATTTAAGTCTGTATGAACTATTTCCAGAATCTCCTTAGTTCTAGTTCTCTTATTCTTAAAGGGTAAATTATGCATTTTGTTCCTTATACAAATATCACATTTAAAATACTTCGATTCTAATTCATTTGGTAATCCCTCGACCAATTCATTTTTACACAACGTCTCTAAATAATTAAAGTTAACATGTCCTAATATTCTATGATATTTTTCTTTCAAAGTCATATTATCCCTACTTTTCATAGCTATATTGGATTCTTTTGTATCAATCATACTATACATTTTATATAAACCTCTTTCTGTAACTGCAATTCCTATCAAACATTCTTTTCATTATAAATTTTAGATTACTACCTACACCTATACCCTAGTATACTACCTATTGAAACAATTTTATTTTTATCTGTAACTTTAGCAAAACTAATCAAATTTAGGTCCGTATCCTTAACATAAAATACATTTAATATATTAACTTGCATCTTCCTATTATGAGTTTTTTTTAATTGAAACCATGTGCTCGCTACCATGTTAAAATAAATCGGAAGACTCGGTTGCAAAGTGGTGGGTTAAAAAGTTGCTAAAAAACATCACGTGATTAATGGACGACCCCTTGGGTGCTAGGGCGCCACAACGACGCCGCAAACTTTATGCATTCTTTGGAAAATATACTTTATCAACCTAATGCCGGAAAGGCAGTATTCCTTTTCAGAAATTTTTGGAAAAAAAGTATAATCGTAGCTATTACAATATTTCCAGTTGGTCCAAGAAATATCGCACCATTATAATGCTTATACCATTTCTGAAATGGCTTTAAAATAGCATCATATTTAAGGCTTGTTTAACGGGTAGAGTTGTGGGTATAAGCGCACTTGCCTCACTATTCCACACATTTCACGCGTTTACACACAGGATAGTTATCAGTAGAGTATAGTGCGCTGTGCGGTAAGTTGTGTGAGACTGATTATTGAAACAAAAGGAGTTTTTACAAAATTGCTCTGCTAGAGTATACAATGCTCTCACCAGGGAATTCGCGGAGGCTATTGAAGAGGGGGTCAACAGAGATAGAAATGAGTGGATGGGAGCTTACAAGAAGGGATTCTCTTCGTGAAACATCGTTTCTGTTAAAAGAATTAGCTATAGAAGATGAGTTGGAATATAAGTCTTAGAATGTCACCAGAAAAAAATGTGGAACTGTTGACCCCACTGTTGAATGAGAAAATTCAACGAACAGACACGATGATGCTATAGAGAACGAGTAGGAATGTAAAATATGTCTTAGAATGACACCACACAAATTTGAAGAGCTATTGACCATGGTGAGTGACACCATTCAACGAGCAGACAGATTTATTTAATCGTGTCTGAGTCACACTTATTCGTAACAATAATTGGATAAATTGATTACAATATATATTACAATAATAGGGATTAAATATAGGATTGGCTTGTTTTAGTGGCTCATATCTCTTTTGTTCCATCGTTTGGATCTCCCCGCAGGCGTATAAGTCGGTCTCGGCGTATCCCCATCTTAACAAATTTTCCCGGGACCTTCCCATTTGACATCTGGTCCTATTTAGGCTTTTCCAGGTTTTCCAGTCTAGTTGTGATCCTTCAGGGAGGATTTCTGTAGGATTCCAGGTTGGGGTATTCTTATCTGTTAGCCTCTGCTTCCACATTGTTTCTTTAGTTGTCGATTTAGAGGCTCTCAATGGGTTTGTTGACTTTATGAAGTTGTTCCTGGATGTAAGTCTGGAGGCAGAGGGCTCGTGTCCGTATAAGGGGTGTCTTTCATCCAGTGACTGCCTACTTCGTTCTGACGTACATAAGGCTTGCCGCCTGATTTGTGGGGGTGCAATTTCCGCTGACATGTACAGGAGATCCAAATTGGTTGGTTTTAGGCAACCCGTAATCAGCCTGCAGGTGTCGTTTAGGGTGGGCTCTAGTTTGTTGGCATGTGCTGATCTGGACCATGCAGGGCAGACGTATTCAGCCGGGGCATAACACATGGCAAGGGATGCTGACCGTAGTATACCTGGGTGAGCTCCCCAATGGGAATTGTCAAGCTTGCGGATGACACCATTCCTTGTATTTACTTTTGCTCTAGTCTTTTCCACATGTTTCTAGTAGAATAGAGTTCTATCTAAAGTGACCCCTAGTTATACTGTGTTTGGGCCGTGCTGTTCGTTTGCCGGTTATTGAGATGGAATAGGCATGTTTGAGTTTTCCCCGGGTTGGGGCGACGGTGGTTTGCCTTACAGTACTCACACAGTCTGGATAGGGACTCTGTAAGCTTTTCTTTCAATCTCCTCGATGTGTTGAGTTTGGCACGTTATGTCTACGCCATCGGCGTAGATGAAACTATTTGTATAGGAGCCGACAGGTTGATCGTTCGAATACAAATTGCAGAGGAGAGGCGTCAACACGCTGCCCTGGGGGAGCCCGTTCTTCTGGGTCCTCCAACGACTCCTCCGTCCCTGAAATTCCACGTAGAACCTCCTGTTGCTCAGCATTGATCTCAGGACTTCTGTCAGATGGTTGTTTCGTGTCATTTTGAAGACTTTTTCGAGGAGTAGTTTGTGATTTATGGTGTCGTATGCCGCCGACAGGTCTACGAACACCACCCCCGTTTTTCCTCTCCTTTCAAACCCGTCCTCTATATATTGGGTGAGGCTGAGAATCTGGGCAGTGCAGGATTTTCCGGGTCTGAAGCCAGCTATTTGTGGTATTAGTTGGTTTTCTATATGTGGGCCTATCTTATTTAGGATGAGTCGTTCATAAATCTTCACCCCTTCAAGCAGAAGAGGGATATTGGTCTATAGCTCTTGGCCTCGTCGCGTGGTTTTCCTGGTTTGGGGAAACTACCCTGCCTTTTAGCCATAATTTCGGAATTACCTTTCCGGCCCAGCAAAGATTAAATAGTTGGAGGAGCCAGGATATCGCCAGTGGTCCTAGGTTTTGGAGGAATTCATTGGTTACATTGTCAGGGCCAGGACCCTTTCTGAGTTTCAGTAAGTTAATTGCCAGTTCTAGTTCTGCTAGGGAGAAATACGATTCTTGTCCATTCTCCGGCAATCTTTGGTAGGTGATAATCATTCTAATGCTTTGGTCCGGCTTCCCATTTAGGAGGAGCTGGTGTGCAATTTGGTTAGCGGTTACATCAACCCTATCTCTAGGGCCCGCTGGGTCGTTAGATAGTTTTTTGATAATGCTCCAAGCTTTTCTGCTACTATGTTTCATATCTAGGCTTTCCATCGTGTTCTACCAATTCTCCCTTCTCTTCCTGCTCAGGGATTCTAGTTTCATGGGCAAAAGTGTCCGGCGGTACTGTTCTAGGTATTTATCATAGGTTGCTTTAGCCTCATCGGGTAGCCCAGGAACGTAGAAAGTTCTACAGCTCTAAGGTATAGACTGTCTTGCTGCGTACTTGATTGTTGAGATGAATTTCTCATAGTTTGCAGGGGTAGGTGGTAGGGCTGCGATTTCCGCGTCCAGGGTTAAGGCGAATTTATTCGTTCCCATTTGGCTTTTGTGAAGTTAAAGCGCCTCTTGAAAGGTACTTTTTGGGGAATTATCACCGGCCTGAACTTCAGCATGATTGGTCTATGTTGGGTGTGTGGTATGGGATCGAGGACCGTTTTGATGCATGTTCCAACTAGGGACGTGGAAACGAGGATGAGGTCCGGGTTATACCCCCTCCGCCATCTTCCACTATTGAAAGAGGCGGGTTACTTCTGGTCATGTATGAGGCTTAGTTCGTTCCCCTCGGCCCAGCTTTCCCGTACTTCTGCGTCCGCGTTTGTCTCCTGATAGCGCCACGTTTTGCCGTGGCAGTTGAAGTCTCCTATTATCACATGCGGGTGAGTGACCTGCTGCTTGAAGGTAAAGCTCTCATTTGGTGGTTTGTATATAGAGGAGGCTGTGATCCCTCCGATGGTGGCAGTGATAATTTCCGTATTGTTGACGGTGGAGGCCTGAATGTTTGTTACTTCAATGCCCGGCCTTACAAATATTGCGCTCCCATATTGTTCGTGTGGGCATTCTTTCACGAGGATCATTCCCGGGACATGTGGGCGGCGGCTGGTTAGGCACAGAATATCACAGGAGTGGATTTTGCACGCTTGTGAGATGCATTCCTGCTTCTCTACTGAGATGCCCTCTGTGTTAAGAGATATTATAGTGCATGGCTCTAACAAGCACCGTTTATTCATCTTAGGGTATAGTGGTATGATCACTGTGTAGCACTGAGTAGCTCAGTGTGTGGAAAGATTTGCCGGAACTGGGTTAGTTACCCAGGGGACGCCCAAATGTTCTGGTCCAAATTCTATAAGGAGGCTCTTTCCGTGTCCCCGTGGTTGGAATTTACGGAGAGAGTAAAAATTCCGTGTTTGTCACTTTGATAACAGACACCATCATGAGATGCTATAGAGTATAGAGGATGAGTAGGAATATAAAAGATGTCTTAGAATGCGACCAAACAAATTTGAGGAGCTCTTGATCAGGGTGAGTGACAAAATTTAACGAACAAACACTATGATGAGAGATCCGATAAAAGCAAGAATGAAACTTCAAGTTATAGTCATTCTCAGTGAACTTCATTTGTAAGTTGATTGATTGCAAACAAAACAAAACCCACTTTACTCTACTCAAACATGTGTGTTTACATGGGTAGAGTGCGGAGGTAAGTAGAGTATATAGCTATGTGTGGCAATTTCTTTCCCACCGTACTGAACTACTATATCGGCTACTAGCCACTCTACCCGCTACTCTGCTTAACTTTGATTTGATTTAATACGCTTTTAACTTTATTTTTAGCTGTGTTATTTAATTTAATATCAACTATTTTCTTTGTTCTCAGGAATGAAATTTGCAATTCTCCAAATAAAAATTGGAATCATTTCAATTTTGATGAACTTTGACATTTCCGTTAACAAGAAGACAATTACGCCGTTGGTCATGGACAAATCTAAGATCTTGTGGTTACCTAAAGGTGGATTCTGGTTAGATTTCCACAAAAGAAAATAGATGTATCGCATTTTATGAACGTTATTATCTATGTTCGTCAATTTGCAGCAGATCGATTTTGTTTAAATTTGAATTATGTCATAAAATTCAAAAAGGGTTTATATTTACTGATGTTATAAAACATATTGTTTATTGTGAAATATTTCATTAGGAATTAATTAAATTTGTGTTTCATTCAATTATTTGAAAGAATAAATCAACAGTTTTCTTCCAGTTTATGTTACATGTGATATGCAATTAAATGCACTACGAACGATTTGATATATCGCATAAATTCCGAAATCTTAACATTTAATTTAATCGGCATTTTCCATAAGTGAAAAGTTTTTCATGACTTGTGAAATGATCTCAAATATATTTTTTTATCGGTTTTAGATTTGTTGTGGACATTAGGATTAAATAATCTTTATCTATTCAAGAAGGTCCTCGAAATTATAAAGCCGTTCACTAATGACGCACTTATTTTCTACAACAATTTCTAAACAATTAATGGAAAATACAAGAGTAGCAATTTCTTTTACAATATGAAAAAAATATATTTTTTGAATACTGCATCTGCCAAATATCCTCCGTTGACATTTAAACATTCTTGGAGTCGAGATTTCAAGTTTTGCATAACCCTTCTTAGCATATTTACATGTATTGCTACAACCTCGCCGTGAATCCGTTGTTTGAGTTGTTTTGAACCGTGGTTTGCTGGGATTGTCCTGCCTGGATCAATTTAGAATAATTGTGTTTTCAGGTATCCCCATGAAAAGAAGTCGCGGTGTTAGGTCAAGAGACCGAGGGGGCAATGAATATCCCCGTTTCGAGAAATCACACGTCCTGCGAGCAAAGCATTCACAACATTCATTGTGATTAGGGCAGCGTGGCTTGTTGACCCGTCTTGCTGAAACTTCGTGTATTCATTCTCTGGAAAGCGGACGAGTTGTGGTATGAGGAAATTCAGAATCATTGCTACGTATCGTCGCGAATTAATTACTGTTAAGAACAGTTCATTAAGTCACTGCATTTTAATCCTAATCCTCGAAACAATAATGATCGATAATTCCACTGGCTGATATCGTACACTATACTGTGACTCTTTGAACATGAAGAGGCGTTTCATGAAATAACGAGAGATTTCCCTTGCCCAGTATCTGAAATTTTGTTTATTAACACAACAGTAAAGGTGAAAGTGCGCCTCATCGCTCATCCACAAGTTGTTGAGTTGGTTGTCACTTCCTTCGAGTCTGCCAAGCATAACCTCATAAAATCGGACACGTTGTTGACAACCACCAGGATTAAGAGATTGCACATCCTGCATTTTTTGAGGGTGAAATCCAAGATCTCGATAGAGCATTCTTCTCGTCGATGTTTCACTTATTCCAAGGCCTATGGCATGACGGATTCGGCTCGCAAAAAGTCTAAGACAAGTCTAGACAGGGAAGACTAAACAGACAAGACTAGTTGTTAATTCTAAACAGAAAGAACTAGACAGAGAAGACCAGAAAGACAAGACTAGATAAGCATTAACAAGATCCTAGACAAACAAGTCTTGACAGACAAGATTAGAGAGGCAAGTCTAGACAGGCAAGACTAAACAGACAAGACTAGTTGTTAATTCTAAACACACAGAACTAGACAGAGTAGACCAGAAAGACAAGACTAGATAAGCAATAACAAGATCCTAGACAAACAAGTCTAGACAGACAAGATTAGAGAGACAAGTCTAGACAGGCAAGACTAAACAGACAAGACTAGTTGTTAATTCTAAACAGACAGAACTAGACAGAGAAGACCAGAAAGACAAAACTAGATAAGCATTAACAAGATCCTAGACAAACAAGTCTAGACAGACAAGATTAGAGAGACAAGTCTAGACAGGCAAGACTAAAGAGACAGGACTAGTTGTTAATTCTAAACAGACAGAACTACACAGAGAAGACCAGAAAGACAAGACTAGATAAGCATTAACAAGATCCTAGACAAACAAGTCTAGACAGACAAAATTAGAGAGACAAGTCTAAACAAGAGAGGCAAGACTAAACAGACAAGACTAGTTGTTAATTCTAAACAGACTGAGAAGACTAGAAAGACAAGACTAGATTACCGTATATTTACAATAACTCTGAAAGTTGGTAAAAATTTATTAATATCAAGATTTGATCTAATTTTAGAATTTGATATACTTACTATCAGGATAGGGATAAAAACATTCTGAATCTCATAATAATTTAAATTTCTTTTTGTATGGATATGTTTAAAAATAAAAAAACACTAATGCAAACATAAATTTTAAAATATATGTTTAAAAAAATCATTAGTCGGAGGTGTGATGGTTTGGGGATGACCTGAAGTAAAAAAACAACTTTCAGCTATAATAAGAGAATAAGAAACTATTATAACTTCTTATAGACTATAGTATCCTCCTGGTGAGCTACATGTTGAACTAGCTGCATTTTCGATAATTCTCCATTATTATACGTATTAATAACTTCGTGTGTGAATATACTCACATATCTATTAAGGGCTAGAAGGAATTCAGAAGGAATCCAGTTTCCACATATAATAATCCACATTTTGAATGAAATCTTAAAATATCCTGCCTCAAATCACAGAATGAACAGATATTGTTTAATAGATTTAATTCAACCGTATTCTGCTGCTCCATTTTTAATTTACGTGGACACATTACTTGAAGATTAATGTAAGATTAACATCATCCATACCGCTTATTATTTTAAGTTTAGCCCATCTCGGCTAAATATTTTTTTCTAGGAGTGGGAAAATAAAATTGCTGCAATCGTTGGAATAATCGATATTAGAGAAGTTTATAATGAACGTTATATAAGAAATATATATTAGAATAATTATTTAGGAATCCAAAACATTTGATATTTATATAGTCCGCCATTAACTTCTCTGATATTCTTGACTATTCTTACGATTACAGCAATTTTTAACTCTTGGGATATATAGACATTTTCGGAAACGATTCGACAATCTGATAATAAATATTAGTCCCCAAGAGAATGAAATATAAATGAAATTGTAAAATAATGAAAACTACATAAAATTTTTTGGTTTTATTAAAATTTACTTCAATACATTTCTTACACCACACATAGGGTATTCAATAATATGATTTAAACATGAATGTCACATTTTAATTAAATTAGGACAATCGTAAAATTCATCCTCGTCATCTTCTAAATTTATAACAATATATTCATTACAATGCAAGTAAGAATTGAAAATAGAATCTAATATCAGTTTTTTCAAATGTCCTTTAACAAAGATAATATTAAAACTATCTGAATACTGAATATGAAACCTTAAAATATTTTGAAACACATTTGGCGATAAATTTCCAGGGCTATATTTAAGTCCGTGAGAGTAATTCTCTAACCACTGAGCTTGTTTCTTATCTGCTACGTTAAGAGATTGGAAACGTGTTGAATAAACATTATCCACATCGAATGATTTGATTGAAAGTTCTTTTGGTGTAAATTTTTCATTCACACTAAATCCTTGAATATCTATAATAAATCGTCTAGCCATATGGACCATACTGAACTTTTCCAAATGATTGATTTTTTTACGAAAGGGAGCACGATCTGCAGCTTCCCGCAACCACTCGATACCGTTTCTAGATTCACATTAAGACTCGATAATAAAAATTTCAACAATATCCTCTCCGTCAGAGTTTTATAAAAATGATACACTATTCGTCATCATGAGTTTTAAATTAATTTTCGAATTATTCCTGACAATGGAGTGTTTTCAACGACGGCATCACACAAAATAAGGCAATAGGCTTGTGTGTTTGGTTTGAATGCTTGCGTAGCTACAAATTCAATTTTTAAATCAATAGTTGATGATTTAATACTCTCATTTTGTTTAGATACCTCAAATACAAAAAGAACATGATCTCTGAATTGAGCCATATCCAATATTGGCTCGTTTACACCATCACCATAGTAATTGTTTTGGAAAGTGGCATACATGTAATAAAGTTGAGCATAATCACCATTATTCATATCAAGATATAAATTGTCATACGATGAATTCGAGTTTAGATGAATTTTCATATTTCGCAGTGATGCATTATCAAATTTGGATGCGTTTTTAACATGGGTATCCCTTTGCCCCTCTTGCAGTGCAGTGCTCAGACCGCAGACCAGATATCTCTATCGTTATTTTTTAAAGCAGGTAGTATATATATATATATATATATATATATATATATATATATATATATATATATATATATATATATATATTTTCGGAAAATTAACGGTTCCGCTCACATAAATATAACTTTCACTCGGGCAAGTGTTAATATCTTGGTGTTATATCATTATACGAATCATCATTGTTTCGATAGTTTTGAGCCAGAGGGTGGTATGTGTGTAATTCACTCTTTGCAATAGTCTTCTCATAGTCAAATTTGGAGAATATATTTATTTTATCCATACTATCGCTTTAACTTATATCCCAGAGATAATAGTTTATTTTTTAAAATAGGTGTTAACTCTTTGAGATCTAAATGTCGAGTGGTAGAATTGTCATGTGTCCTTTTTGACGGTCGTGAGCCTTCCGCTCAGCTGTTCCGTCGTCTTGTTTTTTTTTTTTTTTTTGTGTCGGTTTGCTTGTTTGTTTGTCGGTTTGTTTGTTCTTCTGTTTCACTCATAAACGGTTTTCTTTTCTTTTTTTTTTTTTGTTCTGTTTTTTTTTTGTTCTGTTTTTTTTTTGGTTCTGTTTTTTTTTTTTTTCTTCTTCTTCTCGTTGTTGGTCCTGGTGTTGGTTCCTGGTTCGCCCTCCTGGCGGTTCCTGGTTCGTCCTTCGTTCTCGTGGTGGTTCCTTGCTCGTCTTCGTGGTGGGTGCTGTGTCTCTCTGGTTTGTTCGTGTTGTTCCTGCCTGTTTTTGTTCCTGGGTGCTCCGCTGGGTTCGGGGATGTGGGCTTTCCTGGGAAAAAGAAAGATCAGTGATTACCTATGTTGTTGAGGTTTTGGATGCTTCCATTTGACGTTGATGTTGTAGTTTGCTGCGTTGTTGATTGTTGGGTTGTCATGCGTTTTCATGCGTTCGAAGCTTTTCGTTGCTAGTTTTTCTATGTGTTGCTTGATTGTCTCCATGTTTAGATCGCTGTGCAGCTGCTCATTGGTCGTGTACCATGGCGAATCTGTTATTTCTCTCAGAGTTTTGTTCTGGATGATTTGGAGTTTGTAGATTTTCCATTCTTTGGATTGTATCCAGCACGTCGATGAGTACGTCATTGTCGGCCGTATTATGGAATAGTAGATTTGTAGTTTGTTCCTTATGTTCAGCTTGATTTTCCTGTTTAAGAGCGGGTAGAGATAGCCTTTAATTTGTTTTGCTTTTTTCGCTGTCTGATCGATGTGTTCTAAACATGTAAGAGCTTTGTCTAGGATTACGCCTAGATATTTGATTCGGTTTTCCCATTTTATGTCTGTGTTGTTGATTCTCAAGCAGCTACTGGGTTCGTGCTTAAATTTTTTCTTCGTGAAGATAATTGCCTGTGTTTTTTCTGCGTTTAGTTTGATCCTCCAGGTGTTACACCAGTCGTTAATCCTGTCCAGGTGATTTTGGAGCCGTTTTGTTATGGCCTCGGTCGAGTATCCTCGAATTGCTGTGTCGTCTGCGTATAGTGCAATTTCTGTGTCGTTTAGTTTTGGGATGTCTGCGGTGTAGATGCTGTAAAGAAGGGGGCCCAGGACAGATCCTTGTGGGACACCGGCTGGCATTGTCTGAGTTGTGGAGATGCTGTCGTTTATTTTGACTTGGAATGTTCTGTTACAGATAAAGGACGTCACTAGTATGATCATTGCTGTTGGGATTTTAAATTGGTGCAGTTTGTATATTAAACCTAGGTGCCATACCTTGTCAAAAGCCTTAGAGACGTCCAGAAAGACGGCTCCCGTGGCTAACCCTTTGTTGAAAGCGTCGATTATTGCTTCGGTTATTCTTGTCGTCTGATAGGTGGTAGAGTGCTCTGTTCTGAAGCCGTATTGTTCGTCGGGTAGAATACATTTGTCTTCAGTTATTTCTGTCAGTCTTTTGTGTATTACTTTTTCTGTGATTTTACTGAGACCTGTCGGCAGACTTATTGGTCTGTAACTGGAGGTGAGGTTTCGGGGTGGTAGAATTGATCGAAACAGCTGCTTTTATACGATTTACTTGAAAATTAATTCCCATCTCTCTCTCTCTCACTTAATACTCTTCAATTCTAAACGTACTAGTATTTTCTCACCTCTAAAATTCACAGGGCTGCCGTCTTGATCGAGAATTGTTAATGTGGTTAACTATCGCTCGAGCGTTTATTGGTAAGTAAATAATTTTTCATGGTTCAATATTTATTGCAAAGCTAGGATCAACATTAGGTGAAAATTCAAATATAGTATGTGATAGCGTGTTATTGAAGTAAACACCATGGACAATGTTACACTCAACTCGAATACTATTAACTTTAATAATTTCAACCGGTAAATCTGACTCGTATAATTGATTAGCTGCTAACTTTCTTGCAGAAAACTCCAACAATCTCCCTATTGTGCGACTAGCAGTGAAATCAATATCGTATTTACTCTTTATTTCACACTTTAGCTTATTATGTTGGGTTTAATTGACATAACACCTTATCTCGTCCGATCTTCTCGACGTAGGTTCCGCTAATCAGCTGATTTTGCAGAAAGAGTTCAATATATGTTATTTCCGTCGAGCCAGCTGGTATTTTAATATTTTCCCGTCTGCGTACTCAAATAGATTATTACTAGTACATGTGGATCGTATTTTTCGGAATGGAATAGTTTTTGTGGATGGAAGAGTTGAAAATAATGGAATAGTTGCTAAAAGTGGAATAATTGATGAGGGTGAAATTTTATAATGAATTTTGACACATGATATATATGGAACATGAAGTTGTATATAAAAGAGTAAGCAGAATTGCGAGCTGCGCGATTCTTGTAGAAAGCGCATCAGCTTAGGTTGTATGAGTTGCAAGATGTACAACTCCTACTGCACAAAATATTTACTATTAATTCATTCGTCTCAAATGATTTTACTGCTGTCAGGTTTGTAAAATAATATAATCAAACAATTTTGAAATATACTTAATCATATAGCTTTGCCAATTGTCTGACATCAAAGTGACTTTAATTTAAAGAGTGATATTAGAAATGAAAAGCTCCCAACGTTCATAAAAAGAGTTACTATATCTAACGATAAAAAATCAGCTGTGGAGTAAAAGTTACTGAAAATCTCACTAAAACTTTCATAACCTTTAAATTAATTAAGTGACATTGATGTTGTCAACTTTGACGCTCAACATAACCAACATATTATTTTAATCAAGATGGTATCTTGTGTTGTTGAGTTACCAACATACTCAACCATAATCTCACCAACTATTTGTGGAAGTTACGTTATTGTTGTCAAGTTTAACAAATAACATAACCACTCCTCTAATTATAGTAAGTTTGCTGTTAGACAATTAGCAACACTTAACAAAATTATGTTACTAAACGTTGTCTTGCTTTATCTGTCCGCTTCGCGGCGGGCAAACTAATCTAACCGGGGTTAAACCAACGGTCCTTGCAACACTGTCCTATATTGGATCGAAAGTTCGTGCTGCCGAGCGTATGTTTTCTTGATTTTTCCGCCCGGCTCCTAATCTAACCAGGGTTAAACCAAGGGTCCTTGCAACAACGTGCTATATTGGATCGATAGTTCGCGCTGCCGCGCATGTTATATTGATTTATCTGTCTGCTTCGCGGCGGGAAACCTAATCTAACCGGGGTTAAACCAACGGTCTTTACAACACTGTCCTATATTGGATCGTGAGTTCGCGCTGCCGAGCGTATGCTGTCTTGATTTATCTGCGCGCTTCGCGGAGGGCAACCTAATCTAACCGGGGTTAAACCAACGGTCCTTGCAACACTGTCCTATATTGGATGGAGATTTTGCGCTGCCGAGCGTAAGTTGTCTCGATTTATCTGCCCGCCTCGCGGCGAACAACCTAACCTAACCGGAGTTAAACCAACGGTCCTTGCAACACTTTCCTATATTGGATCGAGAGTTCGCGCTGCCGCGCGTATGTTGTCTTGATTTATCTGTCCGCTTCGAAGCGGGCAACCTAATCTAACAGGGGTTAAACCACCAGTCGTTGCAGCACTGTCCTATATTGGATCGATACTTCGCGCTGCCTCGCGTATGTTTTCTCGATTTATCTGTCCGCTTCGTGACGGCCAACCTAATCTAACCAGGGTTAAACCAACGGTCTTTACAACACTGTCCTATATTGGATCTTGAGTTCGCACTGCCGCGCGTATGTTCTCTTGATTTATCTGACAGCTTCGCGGCGGGCAACCTAATGTAATCGGGGTTAAACCAACGGTTCTTTTTCATATTAACCTCTATTAAATCAAGAGTTTTCGCTGCCGCACGTCTTGATCTTCATCAGATAAATCAAGACCAGATATATCAAGTCTTGATCAGGTGAATCAAGACCAGATATATCAAGAACACATATGCGCTACCGCGGGTATGTGTCCTAGTCAGAAAAAAAAATTCTGTGTCAAGGCTGTCGGCCACGAAAATACCAAAATATAAATTTCAATAGAAAAATCTATAAGCTACCCCGAACTAAAGGAAGTTTGAATACAACTGTCGAAGTTTTCAAACTATAGTTATTTAAATGTCTGACCTCGTTTGCGACTTTGAGTTTGAGGAGCGGCGACCGCTGCCAGATAAAATATTTTGCAAAACTAACTAAAGGATATCATAGAACGACTAATTCTCTACAAATGTGTGAAATTCTATTGTTCCACGTTGCGTAAAATTTACTATTTTTTTTTTAAACAAATCCAGACATGATTCAAAACCTAACACGAAAAATTGAAAATATTAAAAAATTGCAAAAAAATATATTAATCCTTGAAGGATTTCATTGAAACTTTTACTGAATATGTGTATCCTACAGATATATCATTTGACAAATTTGAACGCTCCCACTCCAATGGAGACGTCGTGAGGAATGATTTTTTCCTCAAAGCCTGTTTCCAAATATCTCGTGAACGCTTCAAGATGCAATATTATATCCGGAATATTCATATGTAAGACGTCGTTGTCTACAAAAAACTATTCTTTGCAAATTTTGCAAGAACCTTCGGTTTCGTCACAAAAGTCAAAAATTTAAAATCCCAAAATTTATCAAAGGGGTACGCAAATTGAGATTTTCCGCCAAAACGCTTCGTTTTGGAAAAATTAAAATGACGCAACTTTTAGATGAAAATGTGCTCTATAAAATAGCGCTAAATGCATGTTTCTTAGACTCCGGCAAATTGGACAAAAAAATATATTTGCAAGTATTTCTTTATTAAAAAAAATCCTGTGTCAAGGCAATCGACCACAAATATGTCAATTTCAATAAAAACATGTGCAATCTATATAAAACTTATGTAAACTATATAAAACTTAATGCGTTTGTTAAAAGAAAGGGCGCTCTATATATCTGTGTTAAAATTATTTTATGCAAACCCAAG
The DNA here is from genome assembly GCA_944588485.1 of Phosphuga atrata. Taxonomy (NCBI): domain Eukaryota; kingdom Metazoa; phylum Arthropoda; class Insecta; order Coleoptera; family Silphidae; genus Phosphuga; species Phosphuga atrata. The sequence goes on from OX155904.1 coordinate 44,233,870, forward strand.
GAAATGAGGCATAAGATTTTTCGAAGACGAAGCAGAAAAGTAGACGACATTTTTAAACGCTCGTCATGTCGTGGCTATCAGCCGCAATAAGTTTGCATGAAGCACGTTTCAATAGGCCTCAATGAGCGCTATTCGATTTTAAAAAGAAAATCCGGATAAATTTCGAGATGGCTTTTCCTTCAGCCATCAAGTGGTAGAACTGACCGTTTTTCAACAATAACTCTTTTGCTATACATGCTAAGTAGGGAAAGATGTCACGTTCTGGAACCGCCTCCCCCTCAAGACAATGCGCATGCGCGACGACCTTGACTTGACCTTGACTTGACCTTGACTTGACCTTGACTTGACCTTGACATGACCTTGACATGACCTTGACTTGACCTTGACTTGACCTTGGCATGACCTTGACATGACCTTGACTTGACCTTGACTTGACCTTGACTTGACCTTGACTTGACCTTGACTTGACCTTGACTTGACCTTGACTTGACCTTGACATGACCTTAACTTGACCTTGACAAGACCTTGACTTGACCTTTACATGCCCCTATTACATCACAGATGGCGCTTTACAGATTCCTGTAAAAATTCAGAAAAAATTACAGATTCCTGTAATTCAATTTACCCTACTATATCACAGATGGCGTTTTACAGAATCCTGTAAAATTCAAAAAATACAGATTCCTGTAATTAAAAAAAAAATACAGATTCCTGTAATTCAATTTTCCCACAGATGGCGCCACGTGGAAACATGACAGTTATTTATATATCTTGTGTATTTGGTTGCCTATGGATTAGAGTTATAAATGTATTGAGAGCAGCATGTAATTAAATATATTCAAAAAATTGAGTAACTTAAAATATCTTGTGTATATGGTTGCCTAACACTATTTAGTGGATTAGTGAATTAAATACTGGACTACTAGAGTGAACTAGATTAGTTAATGCCAGACTAGAATAGATATTATCAGACTAGAACCAGACTGGGAAAAGTAAATTCACATTCCTACATAATATTTATTATAGCAATCATTTATAATGAGGAAAAATACCACCACCAGCCTAGACAAGTTTAGACTAGATTAGCAAATCCGCATTATTAAAACTGAATAGTGTTTACTATCGTAATTGAAATGATGTAATAAAATATAAATTGCAAAATTACAGGAGCTATTTATTGGATTAGTGTTATAAAATGTATTGGGGGATCATCCCATAATTCAATATATTAAAAAATGTATTATTATAAAACTGAATAATGTTTACTATCGCAATTAAAATGATGTAATTAAAATATAAATTGCATATCAAATTAATTATTAACATTTTATTAAATGGCTTCACGTAATATAACAAAAAAAAATTAATAAAATTATAGGAGTTATTTAGTGGATTAGAGTTATAAATGTATTGGGATCATCCTATAATTCAATATATTATTTATATTATATATATATATATATATATATATATATATATATATATATATATATATATATATATATATATATTATGCATTTGATTGCCTACGACTATTTAGTGGATTAGAGTTATAAATGTATTGAGTAATTAAATATATTCAAAAAATGTTTTATCCCGCTCTCAGGTATCAATAAATTAAATTATTTTAAAAATTAATTTATTTATAAATATTCAATTCATTCAGTTAATTTAATTTGATTCAGAGACTAAAATATATTATAAAAATACAAACCCATCCTAAGATTAGAATTAATAAGATAATTCTAGACTGTAGATAGCTAAGATTAAATTTAACTAGAACTAGATCAGATAAGATCAGGCTATTAATCTAGTCTTAGTCAAGGTGGATGGGAAGTGGATTCAAGAGAATATATTATCCAGAAATCCAAGAGGTTCACGAACAGACTGATACCGACAGAGGCGAAGGCGGCCTCGGATCATCCTGGATTAGATTAGTTAAGACCAGACTAGGAGCGGATTAAAATTACCAGTTTTCTTATACATTTGGTTGCCTTAGACTATTGGATTATAGACCAGATAAGATCAGGCTATTGATTTAGTCTTAGTCAAGAATAATATAAAAGGAAAATATTTTGGAGGGGTGTTCAATATTAAGAAATAATTAATTTTTATAATTTTTATTGATGCATAAAATATATTATAAATGTGATGTTTACAAATACCCAAGTAGACATTATTCATGTCTGGTATATACAATAAATACAAGTAATTATAAATAAATATATACAATTCCCAAGTTAATTTAATTTAATTCATATACTAAAATATATTATAAATTTGGTGTTTTTTTAACATCCCAACCCCTTAAGCGTAGTGTTTATCCTGGTAGATTTAGAAATAGTTTATCTATATAAACACGGATTTAAATTTTCCCCTATAAACGCCACAAGAAACAACACAACACCGATAAACCTACTACCTCGTAGAGGCCCCTATATATTGACGATTTACCTTACACCTCGAAGAAGGTTAAATCATGCGACCCCTTCGAAAAGTGTGCATAATAAATTGTTTTTTTTAACATCTCAATACCTTAAGCGCAGTGTTTATCCTGGTAGATTTAGAAATAGTTTATCTATATAAACACGGATTTAAATTTTTCCCTATAAACATCACAAGAAACAAGGGTTTGTGTGCGAGAATATTATTATAAACGAGGTGGCGATGGAAAATTTATTTATGCGGTATTAACCTTGAGCTCATTGCGAGCGCGTGCAAGATAAGTGAAATACTTGGAAACGCCGCGTATTCAGTTTCCACATATTTTTAAATGCATGAAACGTTGTATATAAGAACCGAACTGAGAGCTGTAAAATATCATTCGACAACGAATCATCATCATAGATTCAAGTTTTTAAAAAATGTTTTCCTGTGCTAAATGTGGGAAAGTGTACAGAAGGAAGAATACCCTGTCAAGACATCAGAAAACTTGTGGTGAGCCTAAAATATATTATAAATATCCAATTCATAAGTTAATTTAATTTATAGGGGTTAAAATAAATTATAAATGTGACGTTTGTAATGCTCAATTCACAAGAGAGGATAATTGCAATCGTCACAAGAAACAACAACATAACACCGATAAACCTACTACCTCGAAGAGGCCCCTAGATGTTGACGATTCACCCTCCACCTCGAAGAAGGTTAAATTAGATCATGCGACCCCTTCGACCCATCACTGCGAGATATGTGATCAACAATTCACAACCAGAGTCAAGTACGCTGGACATCTGCGGTCGCAAAAACATCTTCAGGTGGCGGTGAAGCCGTTCAAACACGAAGTTATAGAAGTTTGCTCTAGCTTCAAAAACAGAGTTGCAAGTTATAGGATTAATGGATCGGGTATAGATATAGATAGTTTTATTAGTAAATTAAGGGACACTGTACGTTGCATGATTGAAAACGTTATCAAGTCGTATAATTCCGGGTTGAAATTTAATATAGAGCTATTTAGTATTTACATAAATGAAAAAAACCCCGCGGGTGAATTGAAATCATTCAATACAAAGTATCGCGAGATAACACCTAGCATGAGTAACTTTATCGAAATTTATGATTCTATGTGTGCTACAATTAAAACAAAATGTGAAGAGTTTCAGGAGAAAGATTCGGGTTGGTCACTTAGGGAGATTTCCCATTTAGAAATTAATCTAAATAAATATAAACCAATACGTGGGTCATCATTTATTGAACTGCCAAAAGAGATTAGGGACCGGAAAGCGTGTATCAATATTCAAAACGAAGACGAGTTTTGTTTCTTATGGAGCATTGTATCTGCATTACACCCCGCGAATGAACATTCCTATCGTCCGGCATCATATCCCCACTTTTCTCAAATTTTAAATTACGACGGACTAGAATTTCCAATTAAAATTAAAGACATTTCCAAATTTGAACAGATGAACAACATTAGCATTAACGTTTATGGTTTAGAATTTAATTTAAAATCTAAACAACATGACGTTGTAGGACCAATTTTTCACACTAATAACATTAGGGTAAGACATGTAAATTTATTATATTTAGAAGAGGGGGTTAAAGGACACTATGTATGGATAAAAGATATTTCGCGACTTGTAAGAAGTCAAATATCATCGCATTGTGAGAAGAAATATCTATGTGATGGATGTCTGACTTTTTTTTCAAGCGAGTTGACTTTCAATCAACATAAATTGAATGACTGCAACAAAATTTACACTATTATGCCGACAAAAGAAATTGTAAAAGACAAGCGAGGTGATATGATCCCAGGGGATATATTAAAATTCCAAAATTACGATAGAAAAATGCGTATACCCTTTGTTGTATACGCAGATTTTGAATCAATTTTAAAACCGATGGATACATGTCTACCAAACCCCGACAATAGCTATACCAACCAAACACATATACACGTACCGTACAGTTTTGCCTATAATATAAAATGTTCATTTGATGATTCATTGAGTAAATTTGTCACTTATACCGGAGAAGATTGCCCGAAATTATTTTACGAGAACCTCTGTGCAGATGTTAAGGAAATATATAGGAATCATTTAAGCGTCACACTTCCGATGATTAAATTAACTGCAGATGAACAAAATTCCTACGATACGGCCACTTCTTGTCATATATGTAATAAATTATTACAAGTACCAGACAAAGTCGCCGATCATGATCATTTAACGGGTAAATTTCAGGGGGCCGCCCACTCAAATTGTAATTTAAATTATAAAATTCCGAAAATGATTCCTGTTTTCTTCCATAACATGTCAAATTATGACGCACATTTATTTGTTAAAGAGTTTGGCTGCGATGAGGAAAAAATCGATATCATTGCCCAAAATAAGGAGAAATATATTTCAATCACCAAAAATCTACCGGTCGGTGAATATATAGATAAAAACGGGGTGGAAAATATAATTTACATAAAACTGAGATTTGTCGATTCATTCAGATTTATGGCTAGCTCTTTGGAGAAACTAGCGAAAAATTTGAGCGATGATCAATGCAGAGAGGTTAGAAAATTTTATCCCGACAATGAGCATTTTATGTTATTAAGACAAAAAGGTGTTTCCCCATACAAACACATGGACTCATTCGAACGGCTGACTGAGACATCTATACCGCAAAAGGACTGTTTTAACGACTACTTAAATAATCATATCATCACCGATAAAGAATACGATTTTGCACAGACTGTTTGGGCTACTTTTAATTGTAGAAATTTAAAAGATTACTCTGACCTGTATTTAAAGACTGACGTATTGTTATTGACAGATATTTTCGAACAGTTTCGAAACGTATGCGCCGCTACTTATCAGCTTGATCCGGCTCATTATTATACGACACCCGGACTGAGCTGGGATGCAATGTTGAAAATGACGGAGATAAATTTAGAAATTTTCACCGACATAGACATGCACCATTTCATCGCCAAAGGTATTAGAGGAGGTATTTGTCAGGCCTCACTGAGATATGCTAAAGCTAATAATAAATACTTATCCGAGCATAATCCCAATCAACCCAGCACGTATTTAGCGTACTGGGATGCCAATAATTTGTATGGCTGGGCACTTTCCCAACTAATGCCCTGCGGCGGTTTTAAATGGTTGACAAAAACTGAAATTTTAGACTTTGACGTGACTAAAATTAATGATGATTCACCTATTGGCTATTTCATCGAAGCAGACATTGAGTATCCTGAATCGCTACAGGGCCTACATAATGATTTACCATTCCTCGTTGAGAACATGATTCCACCGGAATCAAAATTTAATAACAGAAAACTTATTCCAAATTTAGAAAACAAAGAAAAGTATATTGTTCACTATCGAAATTTAAAGCAGGCAATAAATCACGGACTCAAAATTACAAAAATCCATAGAATAATTGAATTTCGGCAATCTGCTTGGCTAAAACAATATATTGATTTAAACACTACTTTACGACAGGCGGCTAAAAATGATTTTGAAAAAGACTTTTTTAAATTAATGAACAATAGCGTATTTGGCAAAACGATGGAAAATGTAGACAAACGAGTGGATATTAAACTTATCAATCATTGGGAAAATATTGGCCGTAAACCGGTCGCGGAAACACTTCTCGCTAAACCGAATATGAAAAGTGTTTCAACATTCACCGAAAATTTGATCGCGATTCAATTTGAAAAATTAAAAATTCTATATAACAAGCCGATTTATGTGGGGTTTTCCGTTTTAGAACTATCAAAATTGTTAATGTATGAATTTTATTATGATTTTTTGAAACCAAAGTATGGCGATAAAGTTACTCTATGCTACTGTGACACCGACAGCTTCATTTTATTGATTGAAACCGACGATCTTTATACAGATATCAAGGAGAATATTGATAAATTTGATACTAGCAATTACGGGTCTGATAACGTTTTCGATATGCCTCTAAAATAAAGGTGTGTTAGGCTTAATGAAGGACGAGTTGCCGGGTGATATTATGTTTTGAACATGTTGGGATAAGAGTAAAAATGTATGCTCATTGCACAGAGAGCGATAAAGCGAATTGAAGAAGAAGGCTAAAGGTGTGAAAAATGTGTTGTGAATAAAGACATTAGTGGTGAGGATTATAAACAGTGTTTGCTCACCGGGGAGCAAATATATCAAAAGGATCAAAGGGAGCAAAACAAAGGACATTTAGGAGCTACAAACATGACATATTTACCATCGAGCAAAATAAAAAATTGCGCTAAGCAGTAATGACGATAAACGTTACATCTATCCCGATAGCGTACATACTCTTGCCTGGGGGCATTCCAAAATACCAAAAAATACAACCCCAATGTGATGCTTTAAACAGTTGTTAATTAGCTTTAAACAGCTTTCAATCAGCTTTAATCAGCTTTAAACAGCTTGCAATCAGCTTTAATCAGCTTTAATTAGCTTTAAACAGCTTTTCAATCAGCTTTATTGAGCTTTAAACAGCTTGCAATCAGCTTTAAACAGCTTTAATCAGCTTTAAACAGCTTTAATCACCTTTAAACAGCTTTCAATCAGCTATAATCAGCTTTCAATCAGCTTTAAACAGCTTTCAATCAGCTTTAAACAGCTTTCAAACAGCTTTAAACAGCTTTCAATCAGCTTTAAACAGATTTAAACAACTTTAATAAGATTTAAACAGCTTTAAATTAGCTTTCAATTAGCTTTCAATTCACTTTTGCTAAACAGGCTGTGAAGTCTATGGTGTGAGTACATTTTTAAAAAAGTTTTATTAGCTTTAATCTCATTAACATTTAAATTGAGTGATATGCATGGGGGTCTAAAATTTTAAATTATTCAATTATACCCCTTGAACTTGATATAAATTCATAAGTTTAACTTACATTTCTAAAATACCCCAGGATCTTCCTCTAGCGACAAAAATGCTCTATCATTTATACTATTAAGCATAAATAATAATAGCAATTGATCCGCTACATCCCCCGGAGTTGTGATCTGCATACATGAGAGCAGCCGATCACCCCTTTCGGGGAAAACCTATAGGTATGATTACACGTACATACTATTTCTACATTCTAAAACAATAAAACAAATATAACACACACACACACATACATACACATTTATTTTAAAGAATACTTACGGGCGGTAATGGATATGGCCGCAAGAGCGCCCTAATAATTTGAATATTAAATTGATCATTATTATTATTCATGTCTGGTATATACAATAAATACAAGTAATACAATAAAATTTTATTTTCTTACCCGCGCTTATATAGTATTCTTTTTTTTATTTTTTTGTATCGTTTTTCATGTTTTAAAAATGTTAATGGGAATTTTTCAATTCTTATCATATAGCAAATATCCATGTGTAAAATTTATAGTTATCAGTTTCTAGAAAAACAATATTCTACAATATATTTAACATTTTTTGTATATGATAAGAATTGTTTTTTAGAAACTAATAGCTATAAATTTTACACATGGATATTTTCTATATGATAAGAATTGAAAAATTCCCATTAACATTTTTAAAACATGAAAAACGATACAAAAAAATAAAAAAAAGAATACTATATAAGCGCGGGTAAGAAAATAAAATTTTATTGTATTACTTGTATTTATTGTATATACCAGACATGAATAATAATAATGATCAATTTAATATTCAAATTATTAGGGCGCTCTTGCGGCCATATCCATTACCGCCCGTAAGTATTCTTTAAAATAAATGTGTATGTATGTGTGTGTGTGTGTTATATTTGTTTTATTGTTTTAGAATGTAGAAATAGTATGTACGTGTAATCATACCTATAGGTTTTCCCCGAAAGGGGTGATCGGCTGCTCTCATGTATGCAGATCACAACTCCGGGGGATGTAGCGGATCAATTGCTATTATTATTTATGCTTAATAGTATAAATGATAGAGCATTTTTGTCGCTAGAGGAAGATCCTGGGGTATTTTAGAAATGTAAGTTAAACTTATGAATTAATATCAAGTTCAAGGGGTATAATTGAATAATTTAAAATTTTAGACCCCCATGCATATCACTCAATTTAAATGTTAATGAGATTAAAGCTAATAAAACTTTTTTAAAAATGTACTCACACCATAGACTTCACAGCCTGTTTAGCAAAAGTGAATTAAAACTAATTGAAAGCTGTTTAAATATTATTAAAGTTGTTTAAATCTGTTTAAAGCTGATTGAAAGCTGTTTGAAAGCTGTTTAAAGCTGATTGAAAGCTGTTTAAAGCTGATTGAAAGCTGATTATAGCTGATTGAAAGCTGTTTAAAGCTGAATTTCTAAATGGGAAATCTCCCTAAGTGACCAACCCGAATCTTTCTCCTGAAACTCTTCACATTTTGTTTTAATTGTAGCACACATAGAATCATAAATTTCGATAAAGTTACTCATGCTAGGTGTTATCTCGCGATACTTTGTATTGAATGATTTCAATTCACCCGCGGGGTTTTTTTCATTTATGTAAATACTAAATAGCTCTATATTAAATTTCAACCCGGAATTATACGACTTGATAACGTTTTCAATCATGCAACGTACAGTGTCCCTTAATTTACTAATAAAACTATCTATATCTATACCCGATCCATTAATCCTATAACTTGCAACTCTGTTTTTGAAGCTAGAGCAAACTTCTATAACTTCGTGTTTGAACGGCTTCACCGCCACCTGAAGATGTTTTTGCGACCGCAGATGTCCAGCGTACTTGACTCTGGTTGTGAATTGTTGATCACATATCTCGCAGTGATGGGTCGAAGGGGTCGCATGATCTAATTTAACCTTCTTCGAGGTGGAGGGTGAATCGTCAACATCTAGGGGCCTCTTCGAGGTAGTAGGTTTATCGGTGTTATGTTGTTGTTTCTTGTGACGATTGCAATTATCCTCTCTTGTGAATTGAGCATTACAAACGTCACATTTATAATTTATTTTAACCCCTATAAATTAAATTAACTTATGAATTGGATATTTATAATATATTTTAGGCTCACCACAAGTTTTCTGATGTCTTGACAGGGTATTCTTCCTTCTGTACACTTTCCCACATTTAGCACAGGAAAACATTTTTTAAAAACTTGAATCTATGATGATGATTCGTTGTCGAATGATATTTTACAGCTCTCAGTTCGGTTCTTATATACAACGTTTCATGCATTTAAAAATATGTGGAAACTGAATACGCGGCGTTTCCAAGTATTTCACTTATCTTGCACGCGCTCGCAATGAGCTCAAGGTTAATACCGCATAAATAAATTTTCCATCGCCACCTCGTTTATAATAATATTCTCGCACACAAACCCTTGTTTCTTGTGATGTTTATAGGGAAAAATTTAAATCCGTGTTTATATAGATAAACTATTTCTAAATCTACCAGGATAAACACTGCGCTTAAGGTATTGAGATGTTAAAAAAAACAATTTATTATGCACACTTTTCGAAGGGGTCGCATGATTTAACCTTCTTCGAGGTGTAAGGTAAATCGTCAATATATAGGGGCCTCTACGAGGTAGTAGGTTTATCGGTGTTGTGTTGTTTCTTGTGGCGTTTATAGGGGAAAATTTAAATCCGTGTTTATATAGATAAACTATTTCTAAATCTACCAGGATAAACACTACGCTTAAGGGGTTGGGATGTTACAAAAACACCAAATTTATAATATATTTTAGTATATGAATTAAATTAAATTAACTTGTGAATTGTATATATTTATTTATAATTACTTGTATTTATTGTATATACCAGACATGAATAATGTCTACTTGGGTATTTGTAAACATCACATTTATAATATATTTTATGCATCAATAAAAATTATAAAAATTAATTATTTCTTAATATTGAACACCCCTCCAAAATATTTTCCTTTTATATTATTCTTGACTAAGACTAAATCAATAGCCTGATCTTATCTGGTCTATAATCCAATAGTCTAAGGCAACCAAATGTATAAGAAAACTGGTAATTTTAATCCGCTCCTAGTCTGGTCTTAACTAATCTAATCCAGGATGATCCGAGGCCGCCTTCGCCTCTGTCGGTATCAGTCTGTTCGTGAACCTCTTGGATTTCTGGATAATATATTCTCTTGAATCCACTTCCCATCCACCTTGACTAAGACTAGATTAATAGCCTGATCTTATCTGATCTAGTTCTAGTTAAATTTAATCTTAGCTATCTACAGTCTAGAATTATCTTATTAATTCTAATCTTAGGATGGGTTTGTAGTTTTATAATATATTTTAGTCTCTGAATCAAATTAAATTAACTGAATGAATTGAATATTTATAAATAAATTAATTTTTAAAATAATTTAATTTATTGATACGTGAGAGCGGGAAAAAACATTTTTTGAATATATTTAATTACTCAATACATTTATAACTCTAATCCACTAAATAGTCTTAGGCAATCAAATGCATAATATATATATATATATATATATATATATATATATATATATATATATATATATATATATAAATAATATATTGAATTATAGGATGATCCCAATGCATTTATAACTCTAATCCACTAAATAACTCCTATAATTTTATTAATTTTTTTTTGTTATATTACGTGAAGCCATGTAATAAAATGTTAATAATTAATTTGATATGCAATTTATATTTTAATTACATCATTTTAATTGCGATAGTAAACACTATTCAGTTTTATAATAATACATTTTTTAATATATTGAATTATAGGATGATCCCCCAATACATTTTATAACACTAATCCAATAAATAGCTCCTGTAATTTTGCAATTTATATTTTAATTACATCATTTCAATTACGATAGTAAACACTATTCAGGTTTAATAATGCGGATTTGCTAATCTAGTCTAAACTTGTCTAGGCTGGTGGTGGTATTTTTCCTCATTATAAATGATTGCTATAATAAATATTATGTAGGAATGTGAATTTACTTTTCCCAGTCTGGTTCTAGTCTGATAATATCTATTCTAGTCTGGCATTAACTAATCTAGTTCACTCTAGTAGTCCAGTATTTAATTCATTAATCCACTAAATAGTGTTAGGCAACCATATACACAAGACATTTTAAGTTACTCAATTTTTTGAATATATTTAATTACATGCTGCTCTCAATACATTTATAACTCTAATCCATAGGCAACCAAATACACAAGATATATAAATAACTGTCATGTTTCCACGTGGCGCCATCTGTGAGAAAATTGAATTACAGGAATCTGTATTTTTTTTTAATTACAGGAATCTGTATTTTTTTGAATTTTACAGGAATCTGTAAAACGCCATCTGTGATATAGTAGGGTAAATTGAATTACAGGAATCTGTAATTTTTTCTGAATTTTTACAGGAATCTGTAAAGCGCCATCTGTGATGTAATAGTGGCATGTAAAGGTCAAGTCAAGGTCTTGTCAAGGTCAAGTCAAGGTCATGTCAAGGTCATGTCAAGGTCATGTCAAAGTCATGTCAAGGTCATGTCAAGGTCAAGTCAAGGTCAAGTCAAGGTCAAGTCAAGGTCAAGCCAAGGTCAAGTCAAGGTCATGTCAAGGTCATGTCAAGGTCAAGTCAAGGTCAAGTCAAGTCAAGGTCAAGTCAAGGTCAAGTCAAGGTCAAGTCAAGGTCAAGTCAAGGTCAAGTCAAGGTCGTCGCGCATGCGCATTGTCTTGAGGGGGAGGCGGTTCCAGAACGTGACATCTTTCCCTACTATGCTAGGAAGTCGAGGAATACACTTTTAGATTCCAAATTAAATGTGGAATTTTTAACTATTTTTGTAGAAAACTCGTAATTCTCACCATTTGGAAAATGAATTTTAAATTAGCAGATGACCGAAAAACTTACATCGTCCCCCATGTAAAATTAGCCGAATCAAGAATCTCCAATCAGAAATTTGTAAAACAATAATTTTCTTTTATAAAATCAGTAAAAACTTTAATCAAATATGACCGAGCTTACTTTTACTCACGTAAAAGTGTGAATTTGCTGGAATATTCAATTGTTTCTAATGTAGAATTTTCCAACTTTAACAAATCTGAGAAATAAAATTTTCCCGAACACCATTCACCATGAAAAATGGAAGTAAACTTCTGTAGGGCGGAGATGATTATGCAACCGTTGCTAGCCACCCCGAATCCTGTCAAATGAATTGCATTTAAAAAAAATCCTGGTAAAGCGGTTTGCAAAGGAATGATAAAATTTGCTCCGCTGGTAGTGGAAAGTTTACTCTATCAATTCATGTTAGAAGAATTTATTAGAAATGTAGGGAAATGAAAAACGCAACTGTTTGAAAATCAAATATACAGTTGGAGGGCTGATATCACACGTCGGCCACGTCTGGACTGTCATCCGCAGAAAATTCATGCAACATATTTTAATAGAACTTGATGAGTTGTATTCGAATTTGAATCGAAAATGTCAATAAATATTGAAATGGGTGTTCCTTCTGCAGTGAAATGGTAAAACTGACAGTTTCTCGCCAATAACTGTTGATATACATTCGAGGAAGACGCCTGTTGTACCGTTGGAATCTAAATTCAGTTTCTTCATGCCAGCGAGCAACTGAACCTAATGTTAATCATACATTATTGCAGCCAATTTATAAACTGAATAAAATTTATCCATGGAACACCTAGATTCAGACACACCTTATGGCGCTTATATACAAACAACAAAAAATGCCTATAGCCGGAAAATGTTTCTGAAATGCTGGCCCAGCAATGTTGCTGGACAATGTGTTGCCGATATATTGCTAGAAAATGTGTAGCCCAGTATGTCTCAGTAATACTGTGTCAACAGTATTGCTCTATTTGCACGTACGCATTTAACAATTATGGTCTACAATGAAGAAGTACTTGTTTATGCAGCATACATAGCACTTGCTAATTAGAAAGAAAAAAGAGAAAACTTTGGATTCGACCTTACTTAAGTAAACGAGAGACACTTGATAATTTAAGTAATGAATTAATACTTGATGATTACGTATTTAAAAATTTTAGTAGAATGTCAAAGGGTGACTTTGAGTACATAATTAACAAAATCGGAACGAATATTGCCTGAAAAGACCCAGTTATGAGCAGAGCAGTATCACTACAAGATTGGCTATCACCCTAAGATTTTTGGCAACTGGAGACTTACAAGTCTTTAATGTACTTATTCAGTGTCAGATTGTTTGATTCCTCATATTGTTCCCGAACTATGTACAGCTTTAAACAAAGGATTGGACGAAGTAATTAAAGTAACTAAGAGCATAAAAAAATATTTTATTTGTACAAAAGTTTACTGCAGTACTTCAAAAATAAAATTTTGACAAAACTCGGTATTGCTATCAGCAGCAGTCCTGTACCTGCTGCTTCCCCTTTTCCTCCCAAAGCTCTCTTTTCTTCTTCTCTACTTTTTGCAGTTCTGTTTTCGCATCCAGCACGTGCACTTTGAGCTATTCTGCCTTTCTGCATTCTCTCATGGCTTCTCGAAACAGTTTCTTTACGTTCCTCACTTTACAGTCGTACCATGCTCTGCCTGGATACGCTCCCTTAATTTTCTTCTTGACAAGTACTGACTCCATTTTCTTTGCCAACAAATCCCCTAATCCACTTTGGCTTTTAGTATGCGCCACCCCGGTATCGCATATTTTGCATTTATTCATGGTAGGCAGCCTGGACGGTTAGTGAAAACTGCTTCGCCATCATGTCTATATCATCTATGGCTATAGAAAGCTGCCCACCCGTTGTAGCTTCAAATTCTATTAATAACGTTACTAAGCCAATTACTTATTTAAAATTCCGCGGGAATAATAGGCGCAGGGAACTGGTTGCACACTGCGACATATGACTCAACGGGCGGCGAGAGAAGACGTTTCTTTCAAAGACGTTTCAAAGATAGTCACTCATGAGTAGGGCAACCAAAAATATGCAAATGCATATATTTTCTCATTTTTCTTATAAAAGAATGGAGTAGCCAGAAATGCGTTTCTGATTAAACTATGAATTTAGAGCCCTATTCGTAAGGGCATATTTTTGCATATTTCACCAATAAGAGCATAAATTGCATATTGGCTATGATAAGGCATATTTCGAAATAACGCATATTTTTAGTGCATATTATGCTTAATTTGGTTAAAATATTTGTATTTATTGATCTGCTTTTTGACAGAAATCTTAAGACGAGTGCCGTTGGCCAAGAATGTATATATGTTTATGTATAATATTTAAGCTGTGGTAGGCATTATCTTAATTTTCTTAAATAAAATAAAAGGAGATTTATGTAATGCTCTTATTTCTGCCAACATACCATTGTAAATTTTGCATAAAAAAATTTGTTATCGTTACTAGAAAAGTATACAGAGTACAAAGTGCCGTCAGAAACCACTCTTCGGAACAATTACGTGAAAGACATTAAAAATTGACCCAAAAATACTTTTTATGGATCACAATTGATGAAACTACTGATATAACTTGGAGATACGTAGCAAACAGCGTCATTGGAACTTTGGGCTACAATGAACTGATCGTTAAGCCAAAATTTAAAGCACTATTAAAAGCACTATTGCAAGACTTTCTGGTGATTCAATCAAAATTCCGGGTGAAAGTTTCAATCGAGATTCGATTTTACTCTTTATATCAGATGCCGCTCCATACATGGTAAAAGCAGCTGAGGCCAAACAAATATTTTATCCAAAAGTGACACATTTGACTTGCCTTGCACACGGACTCCATCGAGTTTGTGAACAAAATCGAGGAATTTATACTAACGCCGATCGTTAATAGCCAAAAAAAGTAAAATATTTTTGAAATCACCGTCAAGGGTAACGATTTTTAATGATTTGGCACCTGGCATCGCACTTCCTCCGCACCAATAACTGCTAGATGGGCAACATGGATTGATGCCGCAGTGTAGCATGCCACCAACTTCGAAATAATTGTGAAAGTGTTCAATGTACTGGACGAAGAAGAGGCCACAACAAATAAAATTGCAAAAGAGCTACTAAGTGATGGTGAAATAAAATTTGATTTAATTTTCATTGCCTCAAATTATGGATTCCTTAGCGCATCAATAAATTCTTTTGAAACGTTTGGGCTAGGGCTTGCTAAATAGATTGGGGTAATAGAACATGCTCAGGATGTAATTAATGGTGTCAACGGTGAAGCAGCTTTGTAAAAAAACTTGCAACAGTTATTTCAAAAAATCATGGTTTTTCCATTATGAATGAAATTTCAATTTTGTCTATGTTAAGTCTATGTCTAGAGGTTCTACAGCAATAGACAATAAATATAGTATTATTGCAGCAATGGCATTTAAATTTGCGCCTAATTCAACTTCGGTTGAAATGGAACGAGGTTTTCCAATGTTCAAAAATGTCCTACTATCAAACAGGAATATATTTTTCAAAACTTAAATGAGATTTTTGTCATTTATTGTAATAAAATTAACTTTAGCAGTATTTGTCTTTTGTATTTATGTTTTCGTACCTAGAATTTAACATTTTTTCGTATATTTTAAGTGAGATTTAAGAGCATATATTTTTTTAAATGCATATTTTTATTTTTATAGAGCATATTTTCATTTTTATAGAGTATATTTTAAGCGCTTATAGTAGTTTTTTAAGAGCATATTTTTGGTTGCCCTACTCATGAGAAATTGGCTTTTTTGAAAAGATATTTGCAACAACAACAAAATGTCGGTGGCATTATCGCAAGATGCAGTGGTAACTAAAGCATAGTATGAAATTTGTTATATTCTTGCTAAAAATATGAAACCGTTTACCGACGCAGATCTTGTAAAAGAATGTTTCGTGCATGGTGAAAAGAAAACAGATATTATTGGAAATTAAAAAATACAGCTCTCTGATTCTACCTGTGTGAGACGTATTGAAGATATCGCCAAGCATATTCGTAATAACGTAATCGGCCACTTGAAGAAGTTCTTTAGCTTAGCTTTTGACTCCAGTACCGATATTTCAGCAACATCACAATGTTCGGTTTTTGTTAGATAATTGCACTGAACAGAATGCAATATTCCAAAATTTTTTAAATTCCTTACAATGAATGGCCAAACCAGAGGTAGGTACAGATTATCTCAATATTATTGGCAGTTTTACACAGAAATAGAAGCTGTGATGAAAACAGTTTTAAGTATTGTGAATTATATCCGAGCACGAGAACTAAACCACAGAAGATTTAAAAATCTCTTGGAAGAAGTAGGTAGCCAATATATCGAAGTTGAGGAAGAGAAGAGAGAAAAAAAAAGGAAGAGGAAAAGTTTTGGAACGGTTTTCTTTAAGTCAAATTCTGTTTTACAGCAAAATGATAAAAATTAACCCGAACTTCAAAATAACAACGGTGGTGTCTTTTATATGTGACATTACTAAGATACTTGACAGCTTTAATCGAAGTTTGCAAAGTGAAATCAAAATAATTGGCAAATACAAACTTATAAGTTATTTAGAAAATAGAAAAGAAGGAGTACGCTGAATTTTGGATAATAGTGCCCGATCAATGTAAGACTGTTAAAAAATGTGCCCAAATTCTGCTTATGTGCTTATGCAAATGTTTGCATCCATATATCTATGTGAATCATCCTATTCCAAGATGAATATGAAAAGAACATATACAGAAACCGGCTTACCGATTTTCATCTCGATAACGTATTGGGAGTAGCGTGCAACAATTACAAGCCTGATCTAAATGAAATTGTTAAAAAATGTTCCCAATATCATCGTTCTCATCAACATTTAAATAAACAATTATATGTAATAGTTTTACTTTTGAACACCTAATTAACAGATGTTGTGATTTTTATAGCGGCCAGCGGGACAGAGCTAAAATCTGAAAGTGGCCCAAGAAAAAAAAAGTTTGAGTATGCCTGATCTATGGTGTTCACTCTACCTCTTCGAATTTCCTCCTGTATTCTTCTGTCGCCTCCTTATCCCACCAGGCCACCCATATCTCTGCGTTAACTTCCTTCTTCCTTTGTTGCTTCAACGACATCATTACCAGCATGTGATTTGACTCACTTCTTATTTCAATTTCCATCTGTTTTATATGTGGTCTTGCCGCTTCATTAGTAATTAGCAGGTCAATAACTGAGGTGCCCATTGCACCAACACACGTTGGTTCTCCCTCACAGTCGCCCTCGATGCACCCATTCAAAATGTCCCATTGGTTCTCTATCGCCCACGCCAGCCAAACATTTCCCTCTGCATTTTTAATTTCGTCTTGATTTGCTTCTTATCACTTCACCGTCTTATCCACCGTAATGACCTGCTCTTCTCCTAAATTCAGCTATTCCTTCACTATCAGAAGCAGCCGTGGGGTAGAAGAAAGTGGCGCTGACTACCTTAACATCTTCATATCTGCCTCAAATAAAATTTTACTAATTTCGAACTGTATATGTGCACGAGTTTGCATATCATAAGATATCATTTTAGAAATTTGTTTTCCAAAACCAGAAATTTCATTATTTTTTTTGACCTGCTGCTTCGTTAATGATATTGATTGCTTTCTCAAGAGTGGTGTCTCCTGCTTTTGCCCTTTTTTCTGCATGGAGCCTTGGTAGGGGTTGCAAAACTTATTTTACTTGAATCATAGTAGTCAGGTTCTACATAAAGGGCTTCCAAACTCTCACTTTCCTGAAATATTAATAGATCTATCTATAATTTATTTCCCCTACAGGATTTCCTAATCTTTACAATCATATTTACTTCTTCTTCTTCTTTCGAATAGGCCTACTTTGGACCACGCTTGATTAACTGTTGGGCTTTGACCTTTGCCCAGTATTGCCGCATCTTCTGCCAGTGTAACTCCTTTCTCTCTTCTGTCCAGGGGGTACCTTTCCTTTGAGGTTTTTCCTGAAATCCACGGAATTCCTTCAGGGTGCGTCTCACAGACTGTCTGTTTTTGAGATCTGTTATTCCCAGTTGTTTAATATCCTTTTCGGTCTCTGTCAACCAAGTGGTACGAAGCTTCTTGTTTTGCCAGAAGGAGAACAGAAAGTTGGTTAGTCGGTTTGGAGGCAATCTTGCAACGTGGCCATAGAAAGGTACCCTTCTTTTCCTTGCACAGTCAGAGAGCATCTCAATATGTTCGAAGAGCTCAGAGTTATGCCGTCTTCGGAATTCCCCATCCTCCTTTACCGGGCCTAGGATCTTCCTGAGGATTCTTCTCTCTCTGATTTCCAATTTCTCTATTAGACCCCTTACAATCATATTTACATTATACTTACAATTCCTTATCCAGTCCTTCCCTCCTCTTCAATTCTTCTTTTATCGACTGCATCTCTATTCTGTCTCTCTCTCCAGGTAGCACATACTACACAATCTAATTTCTTCTTCCATCCAATATCCAATTATCTTCTTCGCCATTATCTTCCTTTCACACTTTCTCTAACTCTAAGTTAGGTTAGGTTAGGTTAGGGATCTCTTCTAGCATAAATCTCTCATACTTCATATTGTACCTGCATTCCCTTATTCCTTCTCTTCTTTCCTGCCTGTCTACATCCTTGTATATTTCACTCGTTTCTCCATTCATCCACCGGCCTTCAACTCTTAACCTCTCTATTTCCTTACTTGCATATCCATTTCTTCAATAATATTCTTGTCTTCCATTCATTTCTATATCCTCGTTTTTACTTTTCCAGCAATAGGTCAGTAACTTGCAATCTTTCCTTCCTTACACCCTATCCTTGAATTTTGTGGCTTTCTTCCCCGTTTTCACTTTCCGTTTACTTCTCTTTCATTCTTCTCTCACTATGTATCCCGGCGTCTCTCTGTCTACCCCTAGCACCCATCTCAGATATTTCTCTTGCACTCTCTCCACCTCATCCTGTTCTTTCCATCCCCATATTTCTGCTCCATACATTAATACTTTTTCTATCAGACTTTCAAACATCATCATTCTCCTCCTGAAGTTGCTTCCCCATTTTCACTCCCCTATACCCTAGATACACCCTATTATCTCATTCGCTTTCCTGGCTAGTTCTCTCATATGCGATTTATCTGTTGCCCTCTCATTCAGAGTATAGCCTAGATACCTACTTAAATACACTTACTCATTCTATTGCTCCACCTTCCCACTTCCATTCTCTCTCCTTATTCTTTCTCTTGCTAAACACCATCATTTCCGTTTTCTCCACATTCACCACTCAGCCCACTATTGTTTACGAAATTCGTGGCAGATATGGAAGAAACGTTTAATAGAGTGCCAGCGGGAGGGTGTCTGATAGGTAGAAAGTATAGAGCTTGACGTTTGATGATGATAGCAAAAAGCAAAGGGGAAATGAAAGAAATGATGAAAAATCATGCCTAGGGATGAATGTAAGAAAGAAAGACATATACATACATACATACATTTCTTTCTTACATACCTCCCTAAACATGATTTTTCATCATTTCTTTCATTTTCCCTCGTAAACAGCTTTGTCTAACTCCTTTTGTCATTTCGAACCAACTGCTCTCTATCTCTCCCACTCTCACTTTGTTTCTTGTTCTTGCATAAATCTCTTCCATCCTTTCCACCAACCAACCATCTATCTATTCCGCCTTCTCTGAAATAATAATATATACATAAATAATTACGGTTATTTTTTAGATGCCGTCTTCTGAAAATGAGTGGAAAGCAGTTGCTAAGGAGTTTGAATATAGATGGAACTTCCCTCATTGTGTAGGCGCCATGGACGGAAAGCATAAAGCAAACACGTGTCCACCTAATAGTGGAGGTAAATACATTTCAACTATAAAACTTTTTTCAGTATCGTATTATTTGCTGTGGTTGATGCAAGTTATAAATGTTTGTAAGTTCATGTGGGGTGTCAGGGACGAATTTCGGATGAAGGTCCTCCGCAAAAAGGTGTACGGCGGTGAGCAAGATATCTCTCGTTCAAATTATCTGAAATCTAAAAACCAAACGGGTTTGTTTTCAAGATAGATAAATACAGGTAATGGACGAAGAAGTAGTCAAAATTTCGATTTATGACAAAATCGTTTTTTTGACAAAATTCTCACTTAAAAGTGGCTGAAAAGTTTTTCAGTCACTGAAAAAATAGAAATTTTTGTAAAAAATCTTATTTCTTCGTTCATTACCTGAGAAATATATTTAAGAAAATTATGTGTAAATTTCAAAACGATCGGTCCAGCCGTTTCGGAAAAACTTTGCTCACCGCCTCTGAAAACAGCGTTTCGAGACAAACGCGTTTAAAGTTGATGAGACATTTACACTTCCACTTACAGTTAAAAAAAATTCTACTTACAAGAAGTCATTTATTCCAGGACCATAAGATGAACCCTCTGCGTCGTCGTTAGGTTCTAAAATTGCCAATTGTTGTTGTCTACGACACATTCTTCCCTCGCGGGTGCTCCCCTGCGCTCTCGAGTCGGAGATCGCGATGCTCTCTGCTTCCTCTTTTCCGACGTAGGCATTATGTCCAAGTGATAGCCCCAGTGCTCTCATAAAATAAAGGAGAGATGTTTTTCCTTCATTAAACATGTTAATGACCGCTTCAACTTCCATTTTGCCTGATGAACTGTTATGATTAGCAGAAAAAACTTCTTTAAGCTCTTCCCACCACGCTTGATATTCAGCCATTTCTTGTACAGCTTACCAAGGCTCACATGCTTACAATACGAACTTTTTACAAAAAGATCAACAATTTTCCCTGTATGATAACCAATCAATGATGTCACACCATACAAAGAATTAAAGTTTCTTCTAGGTTCCAGTCCCCAGATACTGTCAAGTCATTTTCGTCACCCTGGTTTTTCGCATTTTTTCCTCAGTGCAAGCTTTTTTAAGATGTTTCTCAGCAATTATTTTCACACATTCGTAGACATTCTTTAGAGCCATGTCATATGTACTTTGCATCATAAAATCTGGCATATCCATCCAAATCTTCTGTTTATTTCATAAGAATGCTTGTTGAAGCCACAAGAGTTTACAGTATGAGGGTCACATTTAACACACAGTATTACAATTTTAAAAGTCCCCGTTGTGATGCTGTTTCAAACTTTACTGGTCCACTACACGTTTTACACTGTAAAAATTCACTTATGGCTTCAAACACTGTAATAAAATTTATAATTTGATATTCAACTGAAGTATCACGTGGCACAAAAATTTCATCTTGGGACCTAAACTTTTTTGCTGACGCACTAAAATTACTTTCATCATATTTTGCTGTTCTTTATTTGAAACAGGTATAAAATAGACCTTTTATCTTGCCCTTATAATACTCAGAACCATTAAAGGTAGAGACAAAATATAAGAGAAGCAGCTGCTACTCCGGTTTGTACGCCCAACTTTCGAGCGCACGGTGACGTGGCAACAAATGCGCTCTTCAGAGAATATACTTGAATATATGTACATTCGAAAAATGAAAAAAAAAACGATTTTTTTAAACGAATTGTTGAAAACATGTCCGATATATTAGTTTCAGTTTTTAGTGTTTTAGACACAACAACGGATATCAAACTTGAGCATGTTCGAAATGTAGTTATGACTTGTGTATAGGTACATAATTTTTGAAGTGAAAACTTCTATAGCCACGCTAAATGACATTTGGGTAGAGGGTAAAATCATAGATTTGCGTCATTGTCATCAATAGCTGCGTTCTATAGAAAAACATTCTATTACTCAAAGATGTGGTCAAAAGAACGCATCTATACGCATATGTTCAAAGTTGGCTCTGAACGTCAAACATAATAGTCAAAGTTTTTGGCAGTGTTGACAGAACGCAGCGCCTCTAAGGAAATATCAACCCCTATAATCAGTGTGCAGTACCAGAGTAAGTACTTTTGACGGATGTACTAGTAGATATACTAGTGCCGGACTATTGGAATGTTCAAGATTACTGGATTGTATGGAGGAATTCATGGTAAATCACGAATCAGACCCATCAAAGTTTTAGGCAACCAAATATACTTGTGTGCTCTCCAAAGGAAGGAAACTCCAAAATAAAATTAATAGTTAGCGATATAGAGATAAGAATAAGAAAAAAACTCTTGCAATAGTTAATTCAGAAATTTCTAAACATCGAACAATCACAGCTGAGGAGGAAAAAATTAAATGTAGTAAATAATATTCCCAAAAAAAATTAATTTACATACAGATAAATCTTCAAAAGCAGTTATAAGGCATGTTTCTAAAAGTCAAAATTTCCATAACTCACAAATTGCAGACCCATCAACAAGAAATGTGCCATATATCCTACCAATTCATTTTGCTGACCTATCAACACATAATCAACCAAACATTCCGGATATAAATTCATATTATGATGATGACATTACAGTCATTCTCCTTCAGAAGTGAGTTAAGTTCCAGAATTACATAATACCATACTAACAAACTATGTACCAAATTTGATTAATTAACATACTGATAAATCCTCAAAACCAGTTTTAAAGCTGTTTTTTTTCAAAAGTTTTCACTTCAGTCGGCAGTGCCTGACTGCCTATATTTTTTTATGATGAGAAACACATCTTTATATAAATAGCTTGGCAGTTTTCATTTGAAATATGTCAATACGGGAATAGTATCACTAGGATCTTGTAGAATTGATGAATACAACCTATTTATTGCTCTACAACATAGGTTCCCAAAGTTGATTGGGCACCAACCCATCTAACAAAAATTTCCATTCTTGGGACCCATCTCTTAGCTGTCTTAGAGAAAAGAGGACCTAAATATTGGTAATGCTCAGATTCCCTAGTGGCAAGTCGTGGTAGTACTTAACGCTGTCTTATTTATTCTAATTCAAATAAAACAATATATTTTTAATATATAAGTGTTACCAATATGAATGAAAGACTGTTGAAATGAGAAACACAACTTAAAGTTATTTCAATGGGAAGGATGTATTTGTTTCTTATTTTTCTTCATTACAGTTTTAGCATCAACTTCAACTTTTAATCGAACTGAGTTTGATATATCCAATTTATTTCAGTATTTATTTTTATTGTTAACCATAGCCCAAAATCCGACCTCACATAGATATGAGGTAGTAAAGAGAAGGACTTTCATAGCTTCATCGAACAGGCAAGGACAATTATCAGCAGCTGAGAGCCAGAATTTCGTAAACTGTTTACGATTGAAACTATTTTTCAGTGACGTATCTTCTGATAAATCAATGAGTTCTTCACTTGCTTTAGTTGGCATACTAGTTGGTAAGTCGTCATGAAATGGGTTACAAATCCAACTCAATGAATCAAACTTATTCTTCTCTTCCAATAGTCGTCAAAGTTATTTATTTACAGTAATAAATGACTTGCATGAAATTGTTGCAATTAATTGCAGAAATATGAAAACTTGATATGAAAATGATGAATTTTTAATAGCGTCGACAAATCTATTTCAGAAAATTTGCATTGAGAAAGCAACTCCAGAAGACTGGTTAATCGCCTTAATTCATCCACTTCATAAAAAAGGCTAAAAAATGTACGTCGATAGTTATAGGGGGATCTCATTGTTGTCTGTCATATATAAAATATTTGCCAAATTATTTCTAAACAGACTTGAACCACAGATCGAACCACAGCTTAGCCAGTTCCAAGGTTGTTTCAGAAGGAATAGATGGTGTGCAAAACAAATTCTTAGTCTAAAATTGATATTAAAATATTACCACAACAGGCCAAAGACTATCTTTATCTCATTCGTTGATTTTCAGAAAACGTATGATTCAGTGGATAGGGATACTGTTTTTGACACATTGAAGGAATACCAAGTTGATCAAAAAACCATAAATTTATTAAAACTAAAACGTTAACTAATACGATTTCCTGAGTCAAATTTTTAAGTGAAGTTAGCGAGTCCATCGAGGTAAAAACAGGGCTAAGACAAGGGGATAGTCTATCACCACTGCTTTTCAATTTGGTCTTGGATAAAGTCATGAGGACGTTTTGGTAGAAGAACGATTCAAGTGCTAAAATTGGTACAAAGAATCAGAACCTCAAAGTCAAAGGTTTAGCATTTGCTGACAATGTAGCCCTGTTTGCTGAATAAGAACAAGAAGCTATTAACCAAATTCATCAGTTAAAAGAAACGGCCGAAAAAGCGGGCTTATGTAGATTGTAGATATGGTGGTGACGACTTGTACTGCGACCTTTATAGATCTATTGTACCCCACCCTCCTCCTCCAAGCGTTGGTGTACTTACCCATTTAGAGCGCCTCTTCTAATCCTGATTCCTGCTTGTTCCTGCTTAGTTTCAGGCAAACTTTTGTTCTCCTCTGGTTAAAAGATCCCAGCATCACTTTGGATTGCCTTAGCCCTAGAAGTTCTTTCTAGGTTTTCATCCATTTTCCTCTTGTTTCTTCATCTAAGCTTTTGTGGATGGTGTTCACACTAATGCCGCAAAAGGGTTCCGGACCTATAAAGGGGCTACTGGGTCCCTTGATTGTTAGGTGATCGGCTTTTCGTTTACGTCTATTCCAGTGTGTCCTGGTACCAAGTATAGCGTTACTTTATTATCCCTGCCCAGCTTGTTCAGCTTCCCCACACAGTCCCATACCAGTTTGGATCTGATGGTGTATGAGCTAATGGCCTTAATGGCTGCTTGGCTGTCTGACTGGATAGCAATTCGTTTTTTGCGATAATTCCTGTCGAGGTTAAACTGTGCATATCTTTCGATTGCGTGTACCTCTGCTTGGAAGATACTTGAGGATGTTCCCATGGATTCGAAGTACCTGGTACGAGGTCCAAACACTCCTGCGCCAGTACCTTCCTTTGTCTTCGAACCATCTGTATACCACTTGATGGCATTTTGCTCTATGTGGTATGCTGAGGATTCGTCGCTCCAATCGGCTTTACTACTACACATTGCTGTGTAGTTTTTCTCGAAGTGGTATTTGCATACCATTTCGTCTTTTGGTACTTCCAGCCAGGGGATCTTGGCAGCGAGGCTGTTTCGGTCTCTGCTCCCGATTATTTTACCTCTGCTCATTCCTTCCTTGTTGAACCTTACGATCATAAGCGGGCTTATAGATTTCGTTGGTAAAAACAGAGATTATGAAATCAGAAATACACTAATAAAATAATAAAAACAAATTATGGGAGCATCCGGGTCTCTGACCGATTTAAATATCTTGGTGAAATAATTAGTGGCAATGTGACGGATAAATTGGTAATTGAGGACAAAAAAAGGAAATTGGAAAGATTAAATTTTTGTAGAAAAAATATATACAATAGAAGAACCTGTCTATCAATGCAAAATTACGACATTTTAATACAGCTGTTAGACCAGTCATCTTGTACGGCATGGAAACTACAAATATAACCGGAATGGAAAATTTGCTCAAGATAGAAAGAAGAATTTTAAGAAGGGTTTATGGTCCTAGGAAAACGCAGGAAGGTTATACACTGAGGTCCAATGCAGAAATTTATAGTAAAATTGACAACCTTGAAGTGATGATCAGAAAACGGCGACTACAGTTCTACGGACATATGGTACGCGTGGATTGCTCAAGGTTAAACAAACAATTTTTTGATAAAATCTGGAACTATAAAGGGTAAGGAGGCCATCTAAAACAAATGAAAGAAGAACTTCAAAAATTCAAAATTACTCAATAAGATTGTCTAAACCGAATAGAGTACAGAAAAAAAATTATTGGCCCCAAAATTCTTGTCGGGGAGAAGAAGAATCTCAACAGAGGAAAATGGACTGCTGAAAGAAGAGCTGCACAGTCGGCCAGGATGAAAGACTTCTGGAAGAGAAAGAAGGAAACTAGACCTATAAAGAAGTGATATATGATAGCTTGGTACTTGTTGGCCTGTCCGCGATTACAAAAAAATGACTGGAAATTTCAGACAGCACGTTCATCTTTGGCTGCTTGGTTTTCAAAAATAAAAGTTGAACTTGTTGAAAACGTTGAAACGGAACTTGCCGTTCTTAATACAACTATTTCACAATATAATCTTTTTCATGAACGATCGAATTTTATCGTGAACTGCAAAAATGTCTGAGCAGTTTGATCCTTGCAAATATTAATTTGTATTTGCAAGGTTCGTTTAATTTCGAAAAAATATTTGCCAAATAAGTGAGTTTGAGAATGAATTCTTCGTCCAGTAGATGTTTAATATATTCAATTTTTCCTTGTCAACTTTATTATGCAATTTCACTAATCGTGTCAGTACTTATCCCTTGGATAACCAGCGAACTTCTGTATGCAGAAGAAGAGATGTATGGCGGCTACCCATTTCTTCACACAGTTTTTGAAATAGGCGGGCTTGTAAGGGTTTAGTTTTAATATAATTTACAATTTTCACAGCTGTATTAAGTACTGTTTTGAAATCATCGGGCAATGCTTTGGAAACCAGTGCTTCTCTATGAATGCTACAGTGTGTCTACAAAGCACAGTGACTTTGTTCAAGAACTAACCACACTGCTATTTCTCCCGCACATAGCCTGCGTCAGTGCATAACGGACACAGTTCCTCTGTAAATCTTTTTCTATTATATGGGAATCAATTGTATTGAAAATTACCTCGAGTTTTACCACGACTTATTGGCTTGCAGGATATCTTCATGCACGTCATTCTGCCGTATATAACGCACAAAAACAAGCAGTTGAGATAGGCCTTGTACGTTGGTAGACTCATCTAGTTGTAGAGTATAATAATTACTACCAATTACTCTCTGTATTAATTCATCTTCCGCTCATTCAGTCAATTAATCGCACAACAGTATTATTGGATAGTGGTATGCACTCGATTTCCTTATCTTCTTTTTTCAAATCATTATTCCAACAGCATCTTTATTCCAGATTAATACTAAATCTTCGCCAATGGTATGAGGCTTTCCTGATCTGGCGATCCTTAAGCTAATGATATACTAGGCATATACAGCATTTTCATTAATATTAACGAAATAGGAAACAAGTTGATGATTTTATATTAAACAATTTATGTTGAAAAAAGTCTACTGGCTTGTTTTTACAGTGGGAATTTTTTGTTTCTATATGCCGCGTCAACTTAGTTTGGCACATACTTTCGTTCGCTAATATATCGTAGCAAATCACGCATTGAGGACGTGGATCTATCGTATCATGATTCCAAGTGAATGCTAGTTTTAGATATGCAGGGTCATATTTTCTCATATTTTCACGACTATCCATCGTTTGGTTTCATGCGAACTCGTTGAGGGAGTTTGTAAGTCAGACTCCTTGCCACTTTTGTCACATAAAAGATCTTCTATGTTCACAATCAGGTTATGGCGGCGACGTGGATTTTGCCACCCGTTTCAACCACTTCCATTATTATCTTCAAGGGTTAATTTTCGTTCGCCGGGCTGTCGCCGACTGAGCTGTCATTATAGCTGTTACGGTAAAAGTACGTAGTTTGGAAAATGTACAGATTTACCGGCATATGTACACCACCTTCTTGGTTAATGTAAGTTCAACTTACATTTGCCAGCTATATCCGGCAAATGTTGATCCGGAAAATTATGTTGGCAAATGTATAGAGGTTTACGTTAACACACAAAGCGTATGGTCTGTCAGAGAAGATTTTTAAAAACACCTAATATTTACTTTTTTGGGCGTGATTAGGTCTTATAAATAATGAATTTCGAATTACAAAAAAATAACCGCAGCGGTTTTTAATCGCGTGATTTTGTGACTCAAGTAAGCTAATACAAGCGGCCTCACTTGCGGTTTTTTTCCGCGACTGATTTTTTTCTATAGCATACTGTGTGTTTCTCGAGCGATTTCGCGGTTATCGCTCGCGGGAAAAGACCGTAGTGCGGCCTCGGCCTTGTATAAGCGGATAAAATTAAGGTATAACTAATGTGACCATTTATTCGTCAGAGCGGGACACCTGCGGAATTATGTAAAAGAAAACCTTTTGTAATACCAACATTGTCGGTTACTTGTACACTGCTTTATTAAGTTTACTAAAACATTGCGGTCAGTGTGAGGAAGAAAAAGCAAATTCTCTTTAAGTGCCAGGTTATCTCGGAGACGATTAATTTCTTTCGCCGACTCAATTGCAGACACGTATTGTCCCTCGATTTTCAACGTGGCTTGGTGGAAAGTCGCTGCCCGTGCATGCAAAAAATGTAACCACAATTCAGAGCTGGGATTTTTTCGGAAAACATTTTTAAAATATTTGGGCATTTTTCGATGCTCAGAAAATCGCTTTTCAAAAGCTGAAACATTTTTAGAACTCTCTCAAGCGCGGGCATTAACGCAAGCCACCTTATTTTACTGTAGCCCAGCAGTTTGTAATACTCTGTGTCAGTTGGATCTTAAAACTCTTTCAAAGCTTCTATTCGAAAGCTGTAGAAATAACGTGAGTCCCAAAAATCTTGGAATCCACTCTTGCCATGAATTTGAAGAAGCAGGTAGGTCATTTCTTAATTTACACAAATAAAATTAAACAAATTATCAACTGTCATTTTTAAGTAGCTGTCAGTAGTTAATATAAATTACTACCTGTGTTACTTAATTTATTTAATTTAAAAATGTTTACAAAAGAGCAGAAAATTTTATTGTCGAAAGTTATTTTCGTAATGATAGACGCCTGGAAAATGGTGAATGTGAATACAGTATCGACACTTGCATTGGAGAATTTAGGCAAGGTTTGGCTGTATTTAATAGGACTCAGTCTAGAAAGCAGGTATTCCTATCAGTTGATTGCTTTCGAAGTACTGGTAACAATAACAACAAATTAAGAAGTGGAAAGCCTCATATTAATAATGAGAATATTATAAACAACATTAGAAATGCAGTCCAAGAAGAACCTACCACTTCAATTAGGAGACTAGCTCAACAGATGAATTTAAGTCATACTACCACTCACAGGATTATTCGTCAAGATCTTTACATGAAACTATATAAGTGAAGACGACCTGTCTAGGGGTAACAATCCCGAATAATAAACCTCCCAAGCTAACGACTTGGGTAGTATCTTGGAAGGTGGCTCGCCACTGTCTCACTAAGAATATTCTTCAACTGAGCATTTAGGAAAATTTCGCTAACTGCACTACCCCATCTGGTAACCAATCCACCGTCACCTATGGTGACGTTAGCGGACCTTCGGATTCTGGGGAGTCCGCACCAACATGCTTTAAGGATGAGTCGGAGAATCCTGAAATCACCGAACGTAAACTCAGACCAAGACGGCAAACCTTCTTCGCAACATTTAATGCCAACTCACTACTAAAAGTGAGTAAACTGAAACGTTTGACTGATTCACTAACACGACACAACATAATACTGACAGCAGTACAGGAATAGTTATTTACACTAGTACATGTGGATCGTATTTTTCGGAATGGAATAGGTTTTGTGGATGGAAGAGTTGAAAAAAATGGAATAGTTGTTAAAGGTGGAATAATTGATAAGGGTGGAATTGTATAATACATTTTCAAGTGTGTGATACTTGTGGCGGTTTCAGCGCCACATCATATATGTGGAACGTGAAGTTGTATATGAAAGAGTAAGCAGCATCGCAAGATGCGCGATTCTTGTGGCGCTTTCAGCATCAGCTTAAGGTGTATGTGTGTGTGCACCTTAAGAGGAGTTGCAAGAGGTACTGCTGTCACGTTTGTAAAATAATATAATCAAACACTTTTGAAATGAACTTAATCATATAGTGTTGCCATTTGTCTGAAATCAAAGTTACGTTAAGTTAAAGGAGTGATATTAGAAATGAAAAGCTGCCAATGTTTATAAAAAAAGTTACTATATCTAACGATGTGATATTAGTTACAAAGGCTTACATGGACTAAACAAAAATCAGCTGTGGCGTGAAAGTTACTAAAAATCTCACTAAAAATGTCATAACCTTTAAATTAATTAAGTGACATTGATGTTGTCAACTTTGACGTTAAACATAACCAACATATTCTTTTAATCAAGTTGGTATCTTGTGTTGTTGAGTTACCAACATACTCAAACATAATCTCACCAACTATTTGTGGAAGTTATGTTGTTGTTATCAAGTTTGACAGATAACATAACCAAGTCAGAAAAAGTCAACTGTTAAAAGTTTTTTTCGTCAAAGATGTAAGCCTTAGGCCGAGGCCGCACTACGGTTTTTTCCCGCGAGCGGTAACCGCTATAACCGCGAAACCGCTCGAGAATCAATCAGTACGTTATGGGAAAAATCAGTCGCGGGAAAAAACCGCGAGTGAGGCCGCTTGTATTAGCTTACTTGAATCACAAAATCACGGAATTAAAAACTGAGGCGGTTTGGCCGTAGGTCGGCCTGGACCTTAGTTACTAACGTCACTTCATCATATATCGTAACCTCCTTTTATGAAGGTTGGCAACTCTTGATTTCCAATATAACTCCTCCAATGATAGTGTTTGCTATTAGACAATTAGCAACACTTAGCAAAATTATGTTGCTAAAATTTTCATTAACAAAAAAATTACGAAACTGAGGTTAATGTCAATTTTGACTTAATTTTCATGTATTTCTTTATTTCAAAAATCCAGTGTCAAGATTATCGACCATGAAAATTCTAAAATGGTCAAATTGCTTCAATAGAAATATCTATGCACTTGTCGCACTGGAAATGTAAATTTTCTTTTTCGCGTTTTCGTTTGAAGAGGTGAAAAAAAAGTGACTTTGCGAATTGGGGCCTGCGGAACGTCCCCGGAAGTGTAATGCGCCCAAACAGGTGTCGTTCGAAAGTAGATACATGGGGTTATAATCCCTGATAAGGGCTATACAATTTTAAAACATATCACCGAATATTAAAGGTTTCAATTTGCTCAATTTTGAAAAATTCGTTTCGAGTTTGGACGGCCGTCGAGACCCCAAATGCGATCAAGCAATGCGTAGTTCCTATCGCCTTATAGACCCTTTCGTTCTTATTTAGAAACCGCTACCGCGACGCTCTGCTCTTTAATTTAGCGAATCCCGGATTATTCTCGCGTACGTCCGCAAAACATGGTTTTTGGGGCGTTCCGGCGCCATCCGGCGAGCAATCGCAATTAAATTCAAAAACAAACTAAAACGCACTATGCTAAATCGATTGGTGCCGATCCGGTCCCTATCCGACTATTGGGTATACCAGGAGAGGGATCCCCGAAAATTAGGTGAAAAAAACAACGCGTTTTTTCCGATTTTTGTGTTAAAATTGGCCCAGAGCGGGAACAGGATGCCAAAGGTACCAGATTCTTCCACCGCCGGTTGCGGGTAAACATCTCGCATCGAACGAACCGTTTTAGAGACACGGCGCTCTTCAATCAAGAGAACGGGGTCCACGACAGTTATGAAAAAAACGTTTTTTTTCATTTACATTTCCGCCGCACCGGGTGAACCGACGGTCGCGTACTTTTCCGCATGACGTCAAAAAGCGTGAAATCGACGCGGCAAGAGGACGCAGTTAAAAAATCGTGCCGCGGACCAAAATTGCTCCTCAAAGGTGCTAGAAACGATCTCCTGTTTTTGGCACCTGGAGGACGCCGTGTGGAACTTGCGAGCAGCAGACGGACACGGGTCGAAGGCCCGTTCAGTTTTACAACAGAAAATGAAAATTTCCCGTTTCGACGCGCAAGAGCAACGGAGTTTTTGAAGAAAAAGTGAAAAATTTAAAATGCACCTACAGCCGCCCCCCTGGGGGGCGGAGCTTTATAAAGCTCGTCTAAAAAAACTAATTTTTTGTTCAATACACCTAAAAAATATCAAGACGTAAACCGCATTTTTACACAATTTTTCTTAATTTTCAAAAAATCTTAATTTTTGGACCCCTTTTTAGTTCAGGGAAGGTACCTTAATCGATTAGTATATTTCAACTAGTACACGTGGATCGTATTTTTCTGAATGGAATAGTTTTTGTGGATGGAAGAGTTGAAAAAATGGAATAGTTGCTAAATGTGGAATAATTGATGAGGGTGGAATAGTGTAATGAATTTTCAGTTGCGCGACACAGATACATGATACCACATGATATATTTGGAACGTGAAGTTGTATATGAAAGAGTAAGCAGTATCGTAAGATGCGCAATACTTTCCCTTTCAGCATCAGCTTAAGTTGTATGTGTGTGCACAATAAGGGGAGTTGCAAGAGGTACAACTCCTGCTAAACAAAATATTTGCTAATAATTCATTTGTCTCAAATGATTTTAATGCTGTCACGTTTTTTAAATAATATAATCAAACACTTTTGAAATGAACTTAATCATATAGTGTTGCCATTTGTCTGAAATTAAAGTTACTATAATTAAAGCAGTGATATTAGAAATGAAAAGCTCCCAACGTTCATAAAAAAGTTACTATATCTAACGATGTTATGTTAGTTACTAAGGCTTACATGGACGAAAAAAAAAATCGCTGTGGCGTAAAAGTTTCTAAAAATCTCATTTAAAATGTCATAACCCTTAAATTAAATAAGTCACATTGATGTTGTCAACTTTGACGTTCAACATCACCAACATATATTGTTTTTATCAAGTTGGTAACTTGTGTTGTTGAGTTACCAATATACTCAGACATATTCTCCACAATTGTGGAATTGACGTTGTTGTTGTCTTGTTTGACAAATAACATAACCAAGTCAAAAAAGTCAGCTGTTTCAACAAAGTCTTTTTTCGTCAAAGTTGTTAGCCTTAGTTACTAACGTCACTTCATCATATATAGTAACCTCCTTTTATGAAGGTTGGCAACTCTTGATTTCCAATATCACTCCTCCAATTAAAGTAAGTTTGCTTTTAGACAATTAGCAACACTTAGCAAAATTATGTTACTAAAAGATTCACCAAAAAAAATAATAACCAATAAATTACTCAACTGACGTTAATGTCAACTTAATTTTCATGTATTTCTTTATTTAAAAAATCCAGTGTCAAGGTTATCGACTATGAAAATTCCAAAATGGTCAAATTGCTTCAATAGAAATATCTATTATCTTAATAGATCTGAAAGAGTTTTTATTATATCTATTACAGTTTTCGAGTTGTTGCTATTTTAATCTATTAGTGTCAGTTCCGGTTTGACTTCGAGGGATGCGTATGTGGTCTGGATTTCTATGGCACTTTGCGACATGTAACCTAATAGCCTAACCTAGATTAAACCAACATTCAGATTTACAGCTTTATCTTATTTTTGATGTCTTGGGTCGCGCTACCGCTTGTAGTTTTTTTTCGCTTTGTGGTATGCATCCCAACCTAAGTGAGGCTAACAGACTTTGCCACTTTAGTTTATTATAGATCAAGCTGTAAATGCATGTCTGGTAGACTTTGAAGAGTTGGACAAAAAAATATATTTGCAAGTTTTCAATAAATATTTCCTTGTTAAAAACAATCCTGTGTCAAGGCTGTCGACCACAAAGATACCAAAACTTCAATTTCAATAGGAAAATCTATATAGATCTGATAGAAATTTCAATAAATCTGTTGCAGTTTTCAATTTATAGTTATTTGAGTTTATTAATTTTTGTTATGTCCGAGTATGAGGGTCTTGATTTATTTGCCGCAACGCGGTGTCCAACCTGATCTAACCGGGGTTAAACCAACGGTCCTTGCAACACTGTCCTATACTGGATCGAGAGCCCGCGCTGTTTTCTTGTTTTATCTGTCCGCTTCGCGGCGGGCTACCTAATCTAAGCGGGGTTAAACAAACGGTCCTTGCAACACTGTCCTATATTAGATCGAGAGTTCGAGCTGCCGCGCATAGGTTTTCTTGATTTATCTGTCCGCTTCGCGGCGGGAAACCTAATCTAACCGGGGTTAAATCAACGGTCCTTGCAACACTGTCCTATATTGGATCGAGAGTTCGCGCTGCCCCGCGTATGTTGTCTTTATTTATCAGTCCGCTTCACGGCGGGCAACCTAATCTAACCGGGGTTAACCGGAATCGTGAGCTCGCGCAGCCGCGCTTATGTTTTCTTGATTTATCTGTCCGCTTCGCGGCGGGCAGCCTAATCTAACCGGGGTTAAACCAGCGGTTCTTTTACTCATTGACCTATATGGAATCGAGAGCTCGCGCTGCCTCGCGTCTTGGTCTTCATCACATAAATCAAGACCACATACGCGCTGCCGCGCTTATATGGTCTTGATCAGATGAATCAAGACCAGATAAATCAACACCAGATATATCAAAACCACATATAAGTTCTGGTCTTGATCAGATAAATCTAGCCCAGACAAATTAAGACCACACATGCGCTGCCGCGCGTATTTGGTCTTGATCAGGTGAATCAAGACCAGATATATCAAGACAACATACGCGCTGCCGCGGGTATGTGGTCTTGGTCAGAAAAAAAAATTCTGCGTCAAGGCTATCGGCCACGAAAATACCAAAATATAAATTTCAATAGAAAAATCTATAAGCTACGCCGAACTGAAGTAATTTTGAATACAACTGACCAAGTTTTCAAACTATAGTTATTTGAATGTCTGACCTCGTGTGCGACTTTGAGTTTGAGAGCGGCGACCACCGCCAGATATTTTGCAAAAGTAACTAAGGGATATCATAGACTGATTGACTGAATTCTCTACATATGAGTGAAATTTTATTGTTCCACGTTGTGTGAAACTTACTAAAATAATTTTTTAAACAAATCCAGACATGTCTATCACAAATTTCAACAAAAACGTACACGAAAATTTCAAAATATTCAAAAATTGCGAAAAAATGTATTAACGTTTGAGGGATTTCAATGAAACTTTTACTGAATGTGCGTATGCACCAGAAGTATCAGTTGACAAATTTTTTTAAAAATTTGAACGCTCCCACTGCAATGGGGACGTCGTGAGGAATGATTTTTGCTTCAAAGCTTACTTGCAAATATCTCGTGAACGCCTTTAGCTAGAAAATTATAACCGGAATATCCGTATGTAAGATTTCGATGTCTACAAAAAAGTATTTTTTGCAAATTTTGTAAAAACCTTCGGTTTAGTCGTAAAAGTAAAAAATATTATCCTAGGGGTATGTAAGGGATACATACCTTTGGGCTCTTCCGCCAAAATGCTTCGCTTTGGAAAATTGAAAATCTGCTCTATAAAATAGCGCTAAATGCATGTTTCTTAAACTCCGGAAAATTGGACAAAAAAATATATTTGCAAGAATTTCTTTATTAAAAAAAATCCTGTGTCAAGTCTTCTTTTCTTCTATTTA
This sequence comes from Phosphuga atrata, assembly GCA_944588485.1. Classification (NCBI taxonomy): domain Eukaryota; kingdom Metazoa; phylum Arthropoda; class Insecta; order Coleoptera; family Silphidae; genus Phosphuga; species Phosphuga atrata. The sequence continues at coordinate 44,269,381 of OX155904.1, forward strand.
GCCCTTAATTCGTCCATCTTTGGACATAGGCCTCCCCTAGATTCTTCCAACCTTCTCTGTTTTGCGCTGCTCTTTTCCAGTGTAGCCCTCCCGTTTTTTTGAGGTCGTCAGCCCACCTCATCTGGGGCCGACCTCTTCCTCTTTTCCCTAGTAATGGTCTCCAATTCTGGATGGCGACATTCCACCTTTGGTCTTGCAGTCTGGCGTTATGTCCTGCGAAGCTCCATTTTAGTCTGGCTGCATGTTCGGTGACATCTGCCACTTTAGTTGTTTTCCTAATCCACACGTTTGGTCTTTTGTCCCTAAGCTTGATTCCGAGCATTTTCCTCTCCATGGCTCTTTGTGTCTTTGCTATCCTGTCTACGTTTTCTCTAGTTAGTGTCCAAGTTTGGGATCCATACGTCATGATAGGGAGTATGCACTGGTCAAATACTCTTGTTTTTAGATATTGGGGTATTTTTTTTGCGAAGCCTGCCCATGGTAGTCTAATTCTGCGGCTAATTTCGGCTGTTTGGTTTTCTTTGCTTGCTCTTACTGTTTGACCAAGGTATATGTATTCCTCACCCATTTTAAATTCGACGTTGTTTAGATTTACTCTTCTTGTGTCAATGGTGTTTGTCATTGTCTGTGTTTTGCCAAGATTCATTTTCAAGCCTACTTTCTCTGAGGCTTCTGCCAATTGGTTTACCATAGTTTTGAGTTCCTCGAATTCGGTGGTAATAATTATTACGTCGTCTGCATACCTCAGATTGTTCAAGTTTTTCCCGTTTATGTTTATCCCCATATTTGTCCAGTTCAGCTGTTTAAACACATCTTCCATAGCTAAAGTAAATAGTTTTGGCGAGATAATGTCTACCTGTTGGACGCCTCTCCTGATCGGTATTGGTTTTGTGGTGCCTTCTAGTGTGATTGTCATGGTAGCTTGTCCGTAGATGTTGTGTATGAGGTTTTTATACCTGGTATCTATTCTGCAGTTGTTTAGTGCATTTTCGATAGCCCACAATTCTACGCTATCGAAAGCCTTTTCGTAGTCTATAAAGGCTAAATAGAGATCTAGATTGTATTCGTTGGCTTTTTCAATTAGTGTTTTTACGGTAAGCAGATGATCTGCTGTGCTGAATCCTTTACGGAATCCCGCTTGTGCTACTGGTTGGTAGGCGTCCATTTTTTGAGTTAGTCTGTTAGTTATGATACGCATAAATAGTTTGTAGATTTGTGACAGTAGTGATATGGGACGGTAGTTTCTAAGGTCTTTTCTATCTCCTTTTTTAAAGAGTATTAATACGTCGCTAATTTTCCATGCATCTGGTACATCTTCCTTATGCAGGCATTCGTTGAAGAGCGCCTTTAGTATCTCTATTGTTTCGTCAGTTCCCTCTTTCAGTAGTTCAGTCAGGACTCCATCAGGACCAGGGGCTTTATTGATTTTCATTTGGGACAGGGCGTTCTATATTTCATAACTTTCTATGTTTGGTAAGTCTTCCGAGTTGATGTTCATAATTACTTTTCTTTTGTTTGCTTTTTTTTCGGTATCGGGATCAATCTGTGTGTTGTATAAGTCAGTATAAAATGTTTCAACTGTTTTTAGTATGGCTTCATATATAGTTCTGTTAGTTGACTATTGGTTGAATTAAGGTCTATTTTTGATTTATGTGGCTGAGTTTTTGCTATCATCTCTTCTAGTCTGTCTCTGTACTCGTGCTTGTGTTTTCGTACTTTGTTGTGGTCTATAGCTTGGTATTTTGTGTGTCTGATTTTCCTTTCGATTCTACTATTTAAGCATATTTTGGCTCTTAGCAGCCGATGATCACTGCCCGTTGTAAATTGGTTGAGTGCCGTGATGTCCTTAACGATGTTTTTATTACTACACAAGAAGTAATCAATTTCATTTCTTATTTTCCCGTTAGGCGACATCCAAGTCTATTTCTGTTTTTTTTTTATAGAAGGTATTCATTGCATTTACCTGTTGTTGTTCTAAAAATTGCATCATTCTTTGGCCTCGGTAGTTTCTGTTATCATACCCATAGTTTCCAATTTTGTTTTCTGTATTATCGAGTTTCCTGCTCAATTTTGCATTAAAGTCGCCCATGGTGATTTGTGTATTTTACCGGGGTGTCTTCTATAGCAGCTGTGATGTCATCATAGAACTCATCTACTTCCTCGTCGTTGTGTGAGGTAGTTGGGGCGTAGACTTGAATGATCTTGATTTTCGTGTTCATATTTATTTCTACAATTAAGTAAGCTACGCGGTCTGATATAGCTTTGAAGATTTTGATGTGTGACTTCAACTCCTTCTTAATGAGGAAGCCTATTCCTCCATATGTTTCATTTTCGCTTGCTCTGTAGTATAGTCTATTTGCTGATGTTAGGTCTATGCAGTTTTCTCCTCTTCGTTTCACTTCCGATAGTCCTAATATATTCCATTTGATCTTAGCTAGTTCTTCTTCGAGTTCATATAGCTTTTCGTCTTTTGCCATGGATCTGATGTTATACGTGGCGATGTAGAGTGTGGTGTTAGTTCCATTGAGTTTCTTTTTATTTGCTGTTCTTTTGCCTCCCCCAGAATCCGTGAGGCATTCCGAGTCTCACGACTCGGTGTGGGATTGTGGACGTTCCGTCCTACCCACCTGGGGTATATTCTTATGTTTTAAGGTCAGCATTATTTGGGGGGTAGTTGGCGTTAAAACACCTCGCCTGTCGAGCGTATTGGTAAGTTTTGTTTAGGGTATTAGGAAGGAAATGTTAGGATCAGACAAGGACTAGGAATGGGACAAAGGTTTCTCCCGTATGGCATTGGGAGATAAACCAAGGCTCGCGTAGACAGGGGCGCATCCCTGGAGTAGTCCTGTCATCTATCGGGATCATAGATGAGTATCTACCCGCTACCTTATAGGTACCTAGGTACACAGGTACCTAGGTACATAGGTACTAGGCACATAGGTACCTAGTTGAGAATTACATTTCCTTTATTCTCGATGGAATGGTTATACCGCCATGACTCGGTCGCCAGAGCCTCGTTAGTTATCTAGCAGCGGGTACCGCATGCAGGTGAGGTTGACATTTGGGCCGTCTTATTTGAGTGTTTTGCCGACACCCCTTACCCACCGTGTCAAGTCTATCGACCACAAGTATGTCAATTTCAATAGAAACATGTACAATCTATATAAAACTTATGTAAACTATATAAAACTTAATGCGTTTGTTAAAAAAAAGTGCGCTCTATAGATCTGGGTTAAAAACCAACCCAACCCAAGGAAATGAGGCATAAGATTTTTAGAAGACGAAGCAGAAAAGTAGACGACATTTTTAAGTTCATGCAGCACATTTCAATAGGCCTCAATGAGCACTATTCGATTTTAAAAAGAAAAACCGGATAAATTTAGAGATGGCTTTTCCTTCAGCTGTCAGGTGGTAGAACTGCTCGTTTTTCAACAATATCTCTTTTGTTATACACGTTAGGAAGTCGAGATAAAAAAGGGCCTGAGGCAGGGATGTCCACTGAGCCCCACACTTTTCAATCTCTATGTGGCTGATTTGGAAAGAGTTCTGTCAGACAGGCAAGCTGGAGGAGTGGTGGTAGGGAGAACAAAGGTGTGGAGTTTAGCATACGCTGATGATGTAGTGGTATTTGCCAAGACAGCTGGGGAATTGAGAGATATGATTGAAAGGGTGAGAGGGTTCTTTGAAAGGAGAGATTTGTGTGTGAATGTGGAAAAAACTAAATGGATGCGCTTCAAAAGAGGTGGGAAGTTCAAGAAAGAGAGGTTTGAGAAGGTTTTCTCGATGGAAGAGAGTAAACACATCACGAAAATGCTTAATATGTTCTCGTGAAGCGTAGTTTTGAATATCGAAGTCGGTGAGCGGACGTCGAGGTAGCTTACTTAGTTTTTTGGGGACTGCTTAAATACAACCCTAAACCTTTTCGATATGGTTTGAGATATAGTCCACGTCCACTTAATGCAATTGCTTTCATTGTCTTGTTAGGTCGCTCTGATTCAGCTAATTTATTTCTAGCATCTTTGGAAGCGGTCACTGGTTTTGCAATTCCTGCAGCGCCTCCCGCTAGCGAACCAAGCGCACTTAGCCCTGCAAATAGCGGTATCAGCGGTAGCATCCCACCATGTTTCGGTATGGGGATTATACGAGGAGTACGAATTTTTCTTCGACCTCCTGCCTCCTTAACCGCAAGTCTAGCAACTGCTAGAGCAATTTTACCACCTTCTCTCCCATCTAGATTCTTGAACTTTTTCATTGCTTTGCGTACTTTTGATACAACTCCACTATTTAGTGCAATTTTCTTTTTTGTTTTTTTATTAATACCCATTCCGAGTTTCTGTTTAATTTTCATAATGGAAGCAACAAATAATGCAGCTGATTTTTCACCGAACTTTCCGTCTTCTGCTTTTACTCTTTTCCAAGCAACTTTTTGAAGAACTTTATCAGCTCTATGTCGATCCGACTGAATGTTACTTTGTGAATATGCAATATCGTGTTCTTTACATGCGCTGTCTTGAGGATTAATACCGGGGTCACCTCTTGCTAAACGCTTTTCCAACTTAGTACCCGGACCACAATACTGATAACCTCCAGGTATGTGTACCTCGAAAGGGAGCTTGTTGATGAGTGAATGGATGATGCCTCTTCCAGCGTAAATATTGCAATGAATGTTTACACGATACATCATGTTTATATATAGTTGTTGAGCGATTTATATTTTAGTATCATGCGGGTCGTTAAGCAGAAACTATCCCTACCAATCATGAATCTTGAAGGTATGTATTGTTGGTGAAGGTATGTCACTAACAAAAGAGAGACGTCATGGGATTTTGCTCCCGAATACGTTGAGATGTTTAATTTGTAATGTTAAGTTTACTGTTTGATGAGAACGGTATAAAGTTTAAAAACGTGTATGTTTATTCGAAATCGCTACCAGTCAAAATATCAGTTTCTTAAAAAAGTTTTAAATCCGCTCAAAGGTGTTGGATGTCCGTGGATGTAGATATTTCCCAATCAAAGAGAATGTAGATATTTTGAAACCTAGTGATGCAAAACCCGATTCAATTTTCATATTCGATGATGTAGCTTGCGATAAGCAGGATGTGATACGAGAATATTTCAGCATGGGACGACACAATAAAATTGATTCTTTCTATCTGTGTCCAACATATACTCGTATCCCCTAACATCTAATACGTGATAATGCGAATTTTATAATACTCTTCAAACAAGATGATTTAAACCTCAAACATGTTTACAACGATCACATAAGTAGTGATATGACTTTCGATAAATTCGAGGAAATGTGTTCAGAATGCTGGATAGGGTCCTATGTGTTTATAACTGTGGATAAAGATTGTAGCATTGATAAGGGGAGATATCGTAAATATTTAGATCAGTATATAATAATAGGTAAATAGATCCAGATAATCAGTATACATCAAGACTTTTGGGGTGAGAGAACTGATTGGTAGCTGTTTAAAGCTGATTGAAAGCTATTTAAAGCTGATTGAAAATTTCTATAGATAATTGAAAGCTGATTGAAAGCTGTTTTAAGCTGATTGAAAGCTGATTTAAAGCTGTTATAGAAAATACGGTATGATGAGTAGAAATGTTCAGCGTAGGCTTGTTGATGTTCAAAGATTTATTCGTAAAAAGTTACTAGCTATGAAACTGAATAGAGCCGAAGAAGATGAATTATTAAATAAAACTTATAAACCACTAATCGAACCTTTGAAGAATTTAATAGACACATCTCAACAACGGCAGCAGAATAATTTTAGAAGTTATAAACAAGGGGGTTCCCCATCAATGATTTCTAATTTATCCCTATCCAAAAAAAAACAAGAAATTGATGGTGAAGTTGGGACTAAACGAAAATCAACTAATTTCTTACAAAAGCTTAAGCGAGTACGCACTCAAGAAATTTCATATGACAATATACCTCGGGACGATGAAGATATATTTGAAACGTTTATCGAAGATCTTCAAACTATGGATCCTTTACCGAAGCAATATGTGGAAATGTTAATAAAAGGTGTAGATGATGAATATGCGAATGGGTATTCATTTCAATCCGGATACTGAAAAATTGGTCATTGTAAAATCGGATGTAGAGATTATCGGAAAAGATTTAAAACTAGAAGGAATCAGATACATTGGTACTCCTGGTCTCTATGAATTACTTTTCAAGAAGAAACCTCTTAGTTATAATGATAATGACAAGCGCAATTATAATGATATTTTGGAGAGAACCTACGCGCTGCGGAGAAATTATCACCCAAATTCACAGACTCAAGGATCTAGAACGTATAAATATAGAAACATAATTAAAGCACTTTTTGAGGAAACCGGATCAGATTCTTCATTATCTGGAAGAGGGCTATTTGATTCATCTTTACAGATTCCTAATAATATAGCAAGAGTGCAATATCGATATTGGGATAGTCTTGAAGAGTTAATAGACCGCCTATGTCTTTTACATGCTTCTAAGAAGGCTGGAAATACATCTCATCAGAATAAAATTGTGGCTATCGAAGAGGAATTACGTGAGGCAAATATAATAGAATGAATTGTGTTTTCATAGCTCACAGCAATGATGAGCCTCGATAAGTTCGGACGTCATTCAAATCGTAAATGCGGTCAAACACGGAGCCCTCCTGGACCAGGATTTCTTTTTACTCGTACCGGTGATTTTAGTGTTGAGAATAAAAGAATTTGCAACAAGAGTGAACCTCAGGATGTCAGACGCTGCTACTTAAGATTTTGTTGATACTTCTATTAGTATCATTAAACAGCAATTTGATAATTCTCATGATAACTTTAAAACGAATATTGAGAATCAGTTATAAATATTCAAAAATAAGATTAGTTTATTAAAGAAGCATCTAGATAAACCAGCAATAGTTGCACCTTATCCCGCAGTCATTACTGATAGGCTGATCCCAAAGATACGCGTTAATTTACAAGACATTCCTTATGGGACGACGTTTTACCAGACGTAGGGTTATATTAAAAGGTATAGATGATTTATGGTTAGCTGATTTAACTGAATTTGGTCCTTATGCTAATGAAAATAAAGGCTATAAATTTATTTTGGTGGTGCTTGATTGTTTCTCAAAATTTCTGTGGACTGCTCCGTTAAAGAATAAATCTGCAGCAAGTTTAACAGATGCATTCAAGAAAATTTTCCAAGAGAGTAATCGCACACCACCCAATCTATAAACAGATCAGGGTAAAGAGTTTTATAACCAACAATTTAATTCATTAATGAAGAAGAAACAGGTTTTTTCATCATTACTCAACGCATACTATCATGAAAGCATGTATGGCTGAACGGATTATTCCCACTCCAAAATAGAAATTATATCATTCAGTTTAAATGGGAAAGATGCTTGATACTCTATATTGGATGAGATTAGATGAGATTGAACTAGAGATTACAATGCAACAAATCACTGGTATGAAGCCCAAAGTTGTAAATCTAAATAATGAGAAGCAATTACTGGAAACCGTTTATTCACATATAAATATTACCGACAGAGGTCGATTTCGAGTGGGTGATTTTGTACGTATTAGCAAACAGAAGACTGTATTTGCTAAAGGATATACTCCAATTGGCCAACGGAACTATTTAAAATTCTAAAAGTTAAAATTTCTAGCCCTGTTAAATATTGGAGGATATTCAGGGTAGACCAATCCAAGTGGCATTTTACGAGTACGAGTTGTAAAAGGCTAAACGATCACGATGTCAACTTGGTTGAAAAAGTACTGCGTCGTACTGGATCGAAGGTGTATGTGAAATGGCTAGGTTTCGATAATTCACAGAATAGTTGGATAGATGAAACTAATGTACTTTAAAAAATATGTACTTATTGTAAAATAGTGTTCTGCTTATAAATGTTAATAAATTTGTATTTTTATTCTACTTGGTTTTATTTTACCTCTATCCTGAAACGGAATAAAATGGATAAGAAAAACGATATACATTGTTAATTTTTTTTTTTTTATTATAATTAGTAAAAAATCATTGCAGATTACAAAATCTTTTTTCATCAATACATTTATGACATTTATATCGAGGTATGGTGGGGATCCATCAATATGATCCACATCAGTTGTCACATTGTAATGTTTGTAACATGGGAGACAGGCGGCTATATCTTCATCTTCTTGAAAATGAGATGGAAGCGTATCCCACATAGACTGTAGTTCCCTGGGTTTTATATGGGGGCGTGGTCTTGTTCGGAGTCTAGGAGTGGGGGTAGTGGTGGGGTTGTTAAGGTCATGGTCAAGGACGGGAGATGGGAGAGGGAATAGAACATACTATCTTTCCCTACTTCTATAACAATTATTGAGTCTTTTTAGGACTATCAAAAGAAATCTCACATACAATTTGTAAGTTATATTATAACTTTGAGCCCACCTTCGTGGCACTCAACAAAAACCATCAAAATACCCCAAAACGCCACATGGGTTTTCAAGTGAGTGGTTTACAAGTTATTGTTCTTGGAAGCAAAGCTGTGCTGATGAGAGATAAATCTCGAAACGCGTCCACAGATGACTATCCACTTAATGTATCGGAAAGACATCAGCGTAAAAACAATGTTATTTAATGGTTTTTGTTGAGTGCCACGAAGTTGGACTGAAAGCTATAAAATAACTTAAAAATTTCATGTGAGATTTGTTTAGGTAGTCCTAAAAAGACTCAATAATTGTTATAGAGCTCCGGAAAGGCTGAATATATTTATATATTCAGGCTGTGTACCGTTTGTTTTAAGTTTGTATGATTTTCTATAACGTAGGATGGTGTCACCAAATCTATCTTAAGAGAAATACGATCATACTACATGGTACTTCGAAGATACAGATTACTACTGTATGAAAACACCGCTAGTTGTTTCGACTTGGTCTGGATTAGTGAGGATTTTAGTCACGTACATTTGCAACTGTTTGTTGCCATTGATTTCGCTTATTATTATTACATTTATCTTCACTAAAATCATCGATACTAACGAACCATTCCGCTCCATTTCCTACATTTTTATTTATTATACTTCATTCAGCGTAGATAATTCAGTTCTTCCAGTAAACGGAATCCTTCGAATACTTTACGGAACATGGTTGTTGTGCGGCTTAGTATATTCAGTCCAATATACCAGCATTTTATTCAAAGGCATCCAAATACCTATGCAGGGATCAGTCTTAGTGTTTTTGGATAAACTGTCGGAATGGATTTTACTCTTACACCAAACTATCTTCTTCATATTTCGCCGTACAATCCTAGAGAGCGTTGGCGACCTCTCGTGTATACTAGTATAACGCATCTATCCACTAATATGTGGGACCTTCAGTTTATGGCCGGTTCCGAACAGCACTATTTGAGAGGTTTTTAGGCAGAATTAGTTGTGGTAGTTTGCCATTGCTTTCCACGACCATAGTTAGCATAGCAGCATAGTTCCGTGAAAAATCTCACGGTTTGTCCGTGGATTGAACCCGAGATCTTAGGTATTGCGAGCGGATAGCGAGTTCACCACTGTGACCACAACCAGAGAGTAGGTATATCTAAAGGTCCAACCCTGGGCAAATGTTTGAAACCGGATGACAAACCCCAACACCAGGGGTCGCTATCAAAGCCATCTAACCGCGAGGCATATAACTAAAAGCAGTAGCATTCGGTCGTCAGCTCTGCCGTCAGTGATTTGCGGACAGTAGCTGAAGCGCTGAAGCTCAAGCTACATTTTGTTGAGCAGAAAACTGCATGTTTGCCGCATGTTTCTTAATTCAAACTAACCAACCAAATTCGACGCGTCCCTCGCCCCCAATATCACAGCGCAGTACAGCTACATTCCCTCGACGGTCCGAGTGTAGGTATACAAGGCATCCTGAGTTTGCAGTGAAACATAATACAAAATGTCGTACGTAAAGTGTAATTATACTGGTTGCAATAACATTAAGAGAAGATCTGAAAAAAGATTCTATAAGTTTCATCATACTAATAAGATAATACTAATAATAATATTACTAATGAGATAACGAGCCGTCACTGTACAAAAAAGGGGTCAAAAATGCGCGAAAATTTTAACAATTAATTAAAAATATAAAACGATAGTAAATATCAAAACTTTACGTTTCATCTTGATCGGGTATAAATTAACTTTTAGAAAAAAAAATAATTTCCATTTGACCATCAGATATGGTCGTAATTAAATGGTTTAAAGTTGCTCACATGTTGACCAAAACTCGGCTAATTTTAGTTTTTCCCGGAAACTTCCAGCTCGCCCGGAAGCCGGCCAAAACTGAAACGTTTTTTTGAAAAAAACCAACCGACTTTGGCGGGTCGCCTCAGGCGACCCGGATATCGCAGCCCGATACGGCGCACGTAGGCGTCTGCGGGCATCCTTCGGCCGCCAGACCGTGGCGGCGCTAGCGTCGAAGCCGCCGCCGCGAGAGGCGGTAGAGTCGCGCGGGAGAAAAACTCCATTAACTTTGCCGTTTTTCGGCCGATTTCCGGTTGCGTGGTGTCGGAACGTGTGGGGTCGCGTACCCGGGCCGAGCGTGCAAAAAATCGACTTTTTTTAAACGGGCGTCGCGACCAGGAGGTGGCGCAGCGCCGTCGCACCGCGACGGCACGAAAGCGGAGGGAATTCCCCGTCGACCCACGCACACGGATTTTCAAAAATCACCTGAGGGGCGGCACCATCGGCAAATTTCCGGTTTTCCTACTTCAAAGGCGTCCTGCGACCGATTTCGGCGCGGGACGCGCCAGCGAGTGCGTCGCGGCCGCCCGCATCTTCAGAACCCCCACTTGTCGACGCGGACCGTCTGGTTCGGGCACCAGGTCCGAAAAATATCGAAAACCTGAACTCCACGTGAAAGTCCCTGGGAGTCCCTGGGAGCCATTTTTGCGCAATTTCCGACGGGGACGGCACTTTTCGAGACAAATTCGAATCGAATACGGCATAGGACAGAATGCGCGGCACATTCCTCGGAGATGGTCTGGCATCAGGTCGGCAAAGTCAATATTTTTTGGAAAAATATCCGGCCCCGGAGGGTCCGGTTTTTGTCTGACGGCGAAACTGTCGCGCCGGTCGGTGGGCTCCTTCGATACGATTATTTTGGCACTGGCGCCGCTTCGCTGCGACGACGGAGTCACCCTCCAGTGCCTGAAATTTGTCCGGTGGCGTTCCCGGTAGGTGGGGTCACTGTTTCGGCTGCCGTTTGGCCGTTTCCTGGCACACGGACTCAAAATTACGCGCGTTTGATTCGGAAGAGATGCCCGCGTGTCCTTTGCATTTAAGAGTTCGCGATCCGAGCCGTCCCCTTAGGGCCGCCGGCTCTCGCATGCCTCCAACTTTTCCATCCAGTTTTTCAATAATTCCGGGACCGAAACCTCGCCGCTGCGCACGTTTTGATACCTCCGGCGGCCTCCTGCGGCGCCCCGTTCACAAGGTGCGTCCAGATCGCCGATGCGAGGTCCGCAACCGCCTCTTTGGCCGCCGTTTCGCGAGTTCGAGGGCGAGCGGCGAAAAGTCGACGGGACGTCGCGCAGAATCGATGCCGTCATCCGTAGAATTGATCCCCACTTCCATGCGGCCCGCCGATTCTGAATTATCGACGTCGAGACGCAAATTTTCGCTTTCGTTTGAAAAGGGGCTAAAAAAAATTTTACAGTACCGATTCCGGCTAAACGAGCGGAGGAATTTTTTCGCGTCTCACGGTCGAAACGTTAATCGCGGCCAACTTCAACGGGGGCGGCGGCGTCCCTCCGCGGATATGGCATAGCGGATTTTAAGGCATAGCAGATTATGGCATAGCGGAAACGTGTCGCTTGCGGTCGGGATTGTACGGAACGATTATGATAAAACTTTGTTTTACTATTACACTTATTCAGTAACTAGTAACTTATTAAGATCTAACTATTTCTATACATGCAACGATACTCTTTACACCCCGTTTGAAAAAGCAATAATTCACTGTTCTAAAGGATTTTAACAATAAGCTCTTATAATATCAGGTGATCCAAGATATTTATATAATAAAATTGGAAGAAAGCTGCAACGAATACAAAATTCTTTCTTATTTCTTGATATTTTTTATAACGTTTTTTTTTTTAGAATTTCATCCACATCAACTTAGCGAAATGTGCGTTTGTGAAAATCATTTTGATGAAAGTTGTTTTCTAAACGAGACACATCAAGGAATGCGCAATAATGCAGTTCCAATCCATTTTCAGCGTGATCTCAGAGTACAAGACGAAGATCTTACTCAGGTAAATAACACTTCTATTGGTTTTTGTGCAAATCGATTAAACATTGCAATTTACGTATGTGCCTATAATTATGAAAGTGGTCTAAGTCAAAATTAAAAAAAATGAGTTTCTCAGTTATTCACACCACATTATTGTTGTTCATTCAAATATACTAATCGAGTAAGGTGCCTTCCCTGAACTAAAAAGAGGTCCAAAAATCAAGATTTTTTGAAAATTAAGAAAAATCGTGTAAAAATGCGGTTTACGTCTTGATTTTTTTTCCGGTGAAATGAACAAAAAATTAGGTTTTTTTAGACGAGCCTTACAAAGTTTCGCCTCCGCAGGGAGCGGCTGAAGGTGCATTTTAAATTTTTTACTTTTTCTTCAAAAACGGAGTTGAGTCCTGTTGCGCGTCGAAACGGGAAATTGTCATTTTCTGTTGTAAAACTGAACGGGCCTTCGACCCGTGTCCGGCTGCCCCACGCAAGTACCACACGGCGTCCTCCAGGTGCCAAAAACAGGAGATCGTTTCTAGCACCTTTGAGGAGCAATTTTGGCCCGCGGCTCAATTTTTTTACTGCGTCCTCTTGCCGCGTTGATTTCACGTGTTTTGACGTCATGCGGAAAAGTACGCGACCGTCGGTTCACCCGGTGCGGCGGAAAATGTAAGCGAAAAAAAAAACGTTTTTTCCATCATTGTTGTGGACGCCGTTCTCTTGATAGAAGAGCGCCGTGTCTCCAAACTGGTTCGTTCGATGCGACATATTTACCCGCAACCAGCGGTGGAAGAATCTGGTACCTTCGGCATCCTATTCCCGCTCTGGATCCATTTTAACACAAAAATCGGAAAAACGCGGTGTTTTTTTCACCTAATTTGCGGGGATCCCTCTCCTGGGATACCCAACAGTCGGATCGGGACCGGGCCGGCACCAATCGATTCGGCATAGTGCCTTTAAGTTTGTTTTGGGGTTTACTTGCGCTTGCGCTCTGGACCGCGCTGGGACGCCCGAAAAATCCCTACATTTCTAATAAATGCTTCTAGCATGAATCGATAGAGTAAACGCTCTACCAGCGGAGCAAATTTTATCATTCCTTTGCAAACCGCTTTACCAGGCTTTTTTTAAATGCAATTCATTTGCCAAGATTCGGGGTGGCTAGCAACGGTTGCATAATCATCTCCGCCCCACAGAAGTTTTCTTCCGTTTTCCGTGGTAAATGGTGTCGGGGAAAATTTTATTTGTTAAAGTTGTTTGTTAAAGTTGGAAAATTCTACATTAGAAACAATTTTATATTCCAGCAAATTCACACTTTTACGTGAGTAAAAGTAAGCTCGGCCATATTTGATTATAGTTTTGCTGATTTTATAAAAGAAAACTATTCTTTTACAAATTTCTGATTGGAGATTCGTGATTCGGCTAATTTTACATGGGGGACGATGTAAATTTTTCGGTCATCTGGTGATTTAAAATCCAGTTTCCAAACGGTGAGAATTACGAGTTTTCTACAAGAATAGTTAAAAATTCCACATTTCATTTGGAATCTAAAGGTGTATTCCTCGACTTCCTAGCGTGTATAGCAAAAGAGTTATTGTTGAAAAACGGTCAGTTCTACCACTTGACGGCTGAAGGGAAATCCATAGCGAAATTTATCCGGATCTTCCTTTTTAAAATCGAATGGTGCTCATTGAGGCCTATTGAAATGTGCTTCATGCAAACTTTTTGCGGCTGATAGCCACGACATGACGAGCGTTTAAAAATGCCTCATTTCCTTGGGTTTTCATGAAATAATTTTAACACAGATATATAGAGCGCACTTTATTTTAACAAACGCATTACGTTTTATATAGTTTACATAAGTTTTAAATAGATTGTACATGTTTCTATTGAAATTGACATATTTGTGGTCGAATGCCTTAACACAGGATTTTTTTTAATAAAGAAATACTTGCAAATATATTTTTTTGTTCAATTTTCCGAAGTCTAAGAAACATGCATTTAGCGCTATTTTATAGAGCACATTTTCAACTAAAAGTTGAATAATTTTCATTTTTCCAAAGCGAATCGATTTGGCGGAAGTGCTCAATTAAACCCTTGTAAATTGAAAAACGAAATTCAGAGAAGGGGTCCCTTTGATAAATTTTGGGATTTTATATTTTTTATTTTTGTGACGAAACCGAAGGTTCTTGCAAAATTTGCAAAGAATACTTTTTTGTAGACACCGACGTCTTACATACGGTTATTCTGGTTATAATATTCCATCTTAAGGCGTTGACGAGATATTTGCAAATAGGCTTTGTGGAAAAAATCATTCCTCACGACGTCCCCATTGGAGTGGGAGCGTTCAAATTTTGTCATACCCACATTCAGTAAAAGTTTCAATGAAATCCATCAAGGATTAATATATTTTTTTGCAATTTTTGAATATTTTCAAATTTTCGTGTTCGGTTTTCATCGGAATTCGTGATTGTTTTCAGCTTTGATTTCAGACAAATGGCAACACTATATGATTAAGTTCATTTCAAAAGTGTTTGATTATATTATTTTACAAACGTGACAGCATTAAAATCATTTAAAATGATTGAATTATTATCAAATATTTTGTTTAGCAGGAGTTATACCTCTTGCAACTCCTCTTAATGTGCACACACACATACACCTTAAGCTGATGCTAAAAGCGCCACAAGAATCGCCCATCTTGCGATGCTGCTTACTCTTTCATATACAACTTCACGTTGCACATATATCATGTGACGCTGAAAGCGCCACAAGTATCAAACACTTGAAAATGTATTATACAATTCCTCCCTTATCAATTATTCCACCTTTAACAACTATTCCATTTTTTTCAACTCTTCCATCCACAAAAACTATTCCATTCCGAAAAATACGATCCACAAGTACTAGTTAACACTAAAAGAATTCCATATATTTTTTAAATTTCAACCACAACATAATGGTTCATTATTGACGATATCGTAAAAATTACATTTAGTAAATTTAGTTTAAAATAATGCTGTGCGAAATAACTGATAAACTATTTTCTTTTTTAATTTTGAGTTAGACCACTTTTATAATTATGGCCACATATCCTCAATTATAGAAAATAATTAAAATATTTCTAAAATTTCAGAAAGCAATGGTTATTACGCCATTGCCATCCGGCGACATCAAATTTGTAAATTTTCCACCACGGACATATCATTGTAAAAAAGATGTTGCCATAAAACTTCACTTCTCTCCGCCCAAGAAGAACCAACAAGAACAGGAAAAATCAGGCGTTCCATCATACGATACATCGGTCAGTCTATTCTTGCTGGAATCCCTTTCGCGGAATATCACGTCATCAAGCTTTACAGACACACCAAGAAAGATGAAGTTGAGGGCAGACTTGAAAGAGGCAAAAAAAGAATTACGGGAAATGCGCCAAAAAGTAGTAAGACTTAACATGAAATATCGAGGCGTGGATACGAAACAAGTTCTGAATAAGTTTTTACAACCGCTTAATGTCAACACAAAAACTTTTCTGAAAATGCAAATCCACCATAAGAATAGGACTGGATGGAACCAAACAGAAAAAAAGTTGGCGATAAAAATTTATTACAAATCGCCTGCATGCTACAAATTTATCCGAAACAATTTGAAATTTAATTTACCAGGAATTTCTACAATTCAAAATTGGCTAGGAACTACTTCCCTACAACCAGAATTTAATCAAGAGCTGAAAGAAAAGATTGTGATAAAAATCAGCGTTATGAATGAGCGAGAAAAGAAATCGTACATCTTTTTGATGAAATAGCGCTAAAAAAACATCTGAGCTATAATCCAAAAATGGATATCGTTGAAGGGTATGAGGATTTAGGTCAGGATTTGGGGCGAACTGCAAAACCTGCAAAAAATGCCCTAGTGTTTATGGCAAGGGGCTTATATGATAATTGGAGCCAAAGATGCCCATTTCATACTATTTGTCTTCAACCGCCGTGAGTGCCACAAATTTAGTACTATTAATTAAAAGCAATTTGTCATTTTTAATTGAGTCGGGGCTCGATGTAAAAGCATTCGTCTGCGATCAAGGGTCAAATAACCGAAAAGCGCATACAATCCTCGGCGCAACACAAGACGCGCGTCTTTTGTTTATGAGTCTGAAAAGATTTTTGCAGCATTTGACGCCCCACATTTAATTAAAAGCGTAAGAAATGTGCTACTTAAACGGAAGGACTTTTTGGTTGCTGGAAAACAAGTACTTTGGGATGACGTTATTTGCACGTATGAAGTAAATAAAACAAATAGATTGTCTGATGCTCTAAAAAAAATTACAGATAAACACATAAGACCCAACCATTTTGAAAAAATGAACGTCAGCCTAGCTACACAAGTATTCAGCAAAACATTTTATGCTGTTATGAAAACGTGTGTAGCAAGCAAACAATTAATATCACCTACCGCGAACAATACCGCCGATTTTTTATTAAAGATGAACGATATTTTTGACCATCTAAACTCTAGAAGTAAATTTTCTTCAAATCCGGCAAAATGCGCTTTGTCGCATGCTACATCATAGCTTAACCGAACTTCGAACGAAGCACAAGTTAAACTGAACAATTTATTTAGACAAAATAAATTACAAAAACCCCATCGAAAAACATGAATCCAGTCATGAAACAAACCAGCGCCAACGGAACCGCCGCCGCCCAGGAAATCCAGGACTTCGCCTTCCTGGATTCCATCAGCGAGAACGGGTTGGACAGGCTGCTCAACCACCTCCTGAACAGGAAGAAGAACACCGAAGCCGAACAGCCCCAGGACACCGCCGCGACCAGAAGATACGCCGCCGAGAGGACCAACGACGCCGCCCCAAGGAGAGCTACCGAAGCCGCCCCGAGGAGAGCCACCGAAGCCGCCCCGAGGAGAGCCACCGAAGCCGCCCCGAGGAGAGCCGCCGAGGCCGCCCCGAGGAGAGCCACCGAAGCCGCCCCGAGGAGGAAACCTACACCAATGGACACAGAAAGCTCCACCGAAGCCGCCCCCCAAGCGCAAAACCGACCCGGAGGACGAGGAAACATTCAATTTTCCCAAGAAATCTGCCAAACTAGAGAGAGCGAGTACGTCAGGATCACAGGTAAGTATGAACATGTATGCATGCTTAGACACAGAGGACAGTGACAACGAAGACGATATAGAAACTGAGACCGAAAACCCCACCGAAGAAAAGAACAACACCCCAATCATCCTACGGAACAAAGAAAAATGGACCAGACTCAGCAAGAAACTGGACAGCCAACACATAAAATTCACAAGGGCCACGTCGACAAGAGACGGAATAAGGATCCAACCACATACGATAACGGATTATCGTGAAATGTACAGCCTAATGAAAGAAGAAAACTACGAGTTCCACACTCACCAACTGAGCTCCGAGAAGAACCTCAAGGTGGTGATCAAAGGAATCCCCACCGAAGTCGAGGAAGAAGTAATACTCAACGACCTAGCCGAAAAAGGTTACCCGGCAATCAAGGTGACAAGAATGAAGGGAAGGAACGCGACCCCTATCCAAATGGTATTTGTGGAAATACCTAAACAGTAGAAATCCATCTATCAAATGGAAAGAATACACTACCTCAGCGTAAGAATAGAGCCGCTCAAGCCTAGAGGAGACACAGTACAATGCCATAGATGTCAGCTCTATGGACACGTGCAGAGAAACTGCAACGCGGAATATAGGTGCATGAAATGTGCTGGAAAACACAGCACGCACCTATGTGAGAAACCACCAACACTCCCACCCAAATGCGCAAACTGCGGAGGCGAACACGTCTCAATATGGAGGAACTGCCGCGCCAAACCAACAAACAGAACTGCAGAGACAACAAGACAACGACCAACTCCCAGGACAAACCCGAACAGTTACAGACAAGCTGCAGCTAGGGAAAACACGACATACCGGGACACAGCACAAGCAACCACCAGCGAAAACAGACAAAACACCGAAAGGAAAACACCGATGACAAAGAAAACAATAGACAAAGTAACGGACGAACTAGCGAAACTGCTAAAGTACAAGTACAAACAGACAACGACGAACTGGAAAATTACTCAAAAACCATCACAAACATCGTCAAAATCATCAAAAATGACTGGAAAACGGCAAGTAGACGAACTAAAGATTGTTTTCTGGAACTCAAACGGAATCGAAAGTAAGAAACTAGAACTGGTAGCACACATGACGGAACACAACATAGACGTGGCGCTAATTAACGAGACGCACCTGCGACGCTGCAATCGCCTGAACATACCGAACTACCAAACCTACAGGAAAGACAGGGGCCAACAAGCCGCAGGCGGAGTTGCCATAATAATCAAGAGGAATTTGAAACACCACGAATTGCCTGAAGTTGACACGACGGATAACACAGAAACGATAGGAATCGAAATAATGACCGCAGACGGTCCACTGGCCTTGTATTCACTATACTCGCCACCAAAGAAAGAAATGAGCACTCCAGACTTGGATAAAATATTCAGAAACAACACGGCAACGATAGCCGCAGGAGACTTTAACGCAAAACACACACAGTGGAACTGCAGAAAAACAAATCAAAAAGGAAGAGAACTAAAACGTTACACAGAAAGCCGCCTACTAACGGTTCTAGCCCCAAACGAGCCAACACATTTCACAGGTAATAACAGACACCCGCCGGACATATTGGACATAGCGGTAATGAAAAACGCCACAGCAAATATCGACATAGTCTGTATTGAAGACTTGAGCTCCGATCACAACCCCGTGCACATGAACGTCCAAACGAAAAGTGCGAGAAGAACGTGCGAGAAAACATTAACAAACTGGGAAAAATTCAAAGAGAACCTAGATATTACCTGCACAGATATCACAGACCCATTAAGCCTAGAACAGGCGGCGCAAACATTCGAGAACGAAATAAAGGAGGCGCTCCATACCGCCACAAGAAAAGTAACCTTCAACAAAACAACTACACACCCACAGGAAATAATGAACCTAATACGCGCAAAACGGAAAGCAAACAAGACGTACCAACGTACATTAGCACCGACAGACAAAACGGTCCTGAACAGACTGACAAAACAACTAAAACTGGCGCTACAAAAACTGCTGAACAAACTACTGAAAACAAACTAGAACGAATAAACGACACCAAAGACGAACCGTGGTACTTAGCCAAGACACTAAAACAACAGAACCGCAACACAATGCCGCCAATCAAAAAGAACGACGGCAGCACAGCAACCTCTGACATTGACAAGACAGAGACTTTCGCAAACGCCCTCGAAAAACAATTCACACCAAATATCCCAAACGCAATCCACAACTCCCAAGGAATCTACGAAACGGTAAGGAGGAATCTAAACAGCGAAGAAAACTGCGACATAAGAGAATCAACGCCAGAAGAAATAGCCGAGATAATAAAAAACCTTAAAAACAGGAAAGCACCCGGTTGTGATAATATTAACAATGCGACTATCAAGAACCTAACGCCGCCAGCTATAGACAGAATGAATCAAATCGTAAACGCATCGCTCAAACTCAGAACGTTTCCGACCCAATGGAAACACGCCACAGCAATACTGATTTCCAAACCCAACAAACCCAGGAACAAAACATCAAGCTACAGGCCAATAAGCCTACTTACAGGACTTGGAAAAATAACGGAGAAAATAATACACAATCGACTGACAGACATAGTTGACGAGAAACAAATAATCCCGGACGAACAGTACGGATTCAGACAAGAACATTGCACAACGTACGAGACAACTAGGATAACCGAAGCGATAATTGACGCTTTCAACAGAGGATACGCCATGGGAGCGGTACTCCTGGACGTCTCAAAGGCCTTCGACAAGATGTGGCACGAAGGCTTAATATATAAAATGAATAAATTCAAAAACCCGATGGGGATGATAAAGCTACTAGCTTCGTACCTCGGCAACAGAACGTTCCAGGTGAAATTAAATGACACGATGTCGACGACACGTCCAGTGGGAGCGGGTGCCCCCAAGGATCCATACTGGGGCCCCTGCTCTACAACATCTACACCGCAGACATACCAAGAATGGAAAACACAAAAATTGCACTATACGCAGACGACACTGCTATTTTTACCAGAGGAATCCTGGCGAGCACCATCACCGAGAGACTACAAAACCACCTAGACGAGATAAATCGCTGGTGTAACACGTGGAAAATACAACTTAACGCTGAGAAAACTCAAGCCATCATGTTCACAAGAAGAAAATTCAAACACATCCCAACAAAATGCCTCCAGATTAATAATACAAGTATAAAATGGGAAAATCAGGTAAATTATCTAGGTATTATACTGGATAAAAGACTAACCTTTGCAAGACATATGGATTACATTGTGAAGAAAACCAAACAAATTAATGGCTATCTTTATCCCCTCATCAACAGGAAAAGCAAACTCAACATGGAAAATAAGCTGAAACTGTACAAGACAGTAATACGACCAATAATGACATACTCGGCGACATGCTGGAAGCAAGCTGACAAACACACAAAATACCGACTACAAATTATACAAAACAAAATACTGAGACAAATCGCAGACTCGCGATGGTACATAACCAACGAACAAATACAAAAAGACCTCGAAATGGAGATAATCACAGAGCACATAGCAAGACTTACACAAAAAACATTTGACAACATGCGACAACATGACAATATAACAATACAACAAACCGCAAACTACAAAACGAACGTCAAGTGGAAATTCCCAAAACTGCAACAAAGCACATTCAGACAATAAATAACACTGTTTTCTACCTACAGGTTACCCAAAGCAACCCCAGAGAAACAAAAGGACCACACCGACAACACAGCAAATGAGACAACACAGAAGAAACAAAGAAGGAAGCCAAAGGACCACAGCAGGACCAGCCGCGGACAAGAGGCCACAGCAGGATCAACCCAACCGAGGACCAGAAGCCACAACAGAAGAAACCAGAAAAAAAAAACTGCAAAAAGCCGTTGTTTTAACGTTTCTCGCTAACACCGAACCAAAAGACAAACAGACAAAAAAAAAAAGAACGAAACAAAACAAAAGACGGCGGAAGGGCGGGCTCACGGCCCACAACCGCTACAAAACAAATGATCCCATGTTTTTGTTGTCGCATGCTGTGCCGATGAATGAAAATTAAATGTGCAATAGATTACATTAAAACCTGGTCGGTACAAAAAATAGACCATTTTGTGTTGATGGGTTAATACAAACGATTAATGCCATTTTGGGACTGTGGGACGCCGAGAAAGATTCTGTTGATTATTTCTGACAAGTCGCCTCAACCAAGATCCAATTGAAAATCTATTCTCTAAAATAAGGCAAAGGCGTGGGTTTGATCCTTACCCATCGGCAGAACACTTTCGATAATCCTTACAATCTGTAATAACTACGTCTCTTGAAAAATGCAGTGCAAAAGCGAACTGTGAGAACGATGAGGATGAGTTCTTATTTCAAAATAATGAAGATATTTCTAATCCTGAACTCCAAGGGACTATTTTATCAACAATATGTCAACCCACTTCCTCAAAGTCATCTTCTTCCTCGGTAACATATTCTGATTCTTCCGAAGAATTCAATGTTTTAGAATCATGTTCAGTTAATTATTTTGCCGGCTATGCAACATGAAAAATGATTTTCAGATTTAAATGCGACCAATGCAAGCAAAATTTAATTCACACAGACAAACTATTAAACGATCAGAAAGAAATTCTAATTTTAAATCGCGATTTTTCTAAAGAAAATGATAAAATTGAATTCCTCTTTAGACCTTGGGAAGAAGCATATCGCGT
Organism: Phosphuga atrata; assembly: GCA_944588485.1. Taxonomy (NCBI): domain Eukaryota; kingdom Metazoa; phylum Arthropoda; class Insecta; order Coleoptera; family Silphidae; genus Phosphuga; species Phosphuga atrata. Next base: position 44,291,474 of record OX155904.1, read on the forward strand.
TGCTAAAGCTACTTTAACCTTGTATGACAAAATTATAACAAAAACGCCACATAGACGCTATATAAAAACGCATATTTTAAATAGGGTTAATCAAAATATAGTTGTGTCCGATTGGTTAAGTAGATCAGATAGTTCGGTACATCGACAATTTTTTTTGAATATATTAATCCTAACTAAATTGCACAGCATAAAAAAAACTATTAAAACAAAATGTAATCTCGGAGGATCCCCCTCGAAAGCGACCCAGATTACAATAAAATATTAACAATTTTACAAGTTGGCCATTGTAAACGAAACAGAGGGATTTTCGGATAGTTGAAGACGAATTCTCAAATAACGCTCGGACACGTCAACTTTGTTTGTGAGGAGGACACCTTTTACAAGAAAAATTGTAGACAAATCACTGAAAAAAGGTGTCCCCCTCACAAACAAAGTCGACGTGTCCGAGCGTTTTTTGAAAATTCATCTTTAACCATCCGGAAATCCCTCTGTTTTGTTTTCAATGGCCCACCTTGTATATGTACATAGTTGATATTTTTAAGCAAATTATTATTACATATTCTGTTTTACCTCTTATTGTAGATTGGTTATTCGCTGTTTTTCAGCTATGCTGTTAATAATAATTATACTTCTGTTCATACGAATTTTACTAACTTTTTATAGCTTATTTCTTAAATAAACTTCCATGTATCATAATAAATAAAAAAGAATCTCGTAGTTTTATTTTTCAAGTATACCCATGCACCGCTATTCCGATTAAATAAAAACGTAACTAGTGCCGGAATAATTCGGCGCTTAAATATATCCATAAAAATTGGTTCCGTGGGGGTTTTGTTGTTATAAGCTGAATTATATATAAAATTGAAGCTTATGTACTGAGGTTTCAAAATCCCAATGCCGTCAAAAATCGTCCGGTGCAAAAGGGCATTAAACTTAAAAATCGAGTTAGATACATGTTGATCAAGAAGAAAAAAATACCAATATTTTGATATATTTTTGATAAAAAGTTTTGTATAGCAAATATTTGTTTATAATTTTCAAATATTACGGTTCATTGTGTCGCTTACGGGAGAACGAAACTTAAAACAGCAATATCTCACAATCAGTTTCAAATGGTTGAAAATCCAATTATATTAGTCAATTTTTTCGTTTCTATCGCGATATCTCCAAAATAAAAGCCCTAATCAAAATTTTGTATTTTTCAGAATAGTTTATCTCATCCTTTGTGATCATATTAGTGTTAAATTTATAATTTTATGACACAATAAAAAAGCTATACAATTAAATGCAATGCGATGTAAATATTCAGCGCTCGGCTATGGACCGCCAATACGCGTCCCCACTCCAATAACACGTATATTTCACGTTTCTTCGTAGCTCCATTGCACTTCCACACATAATGACACCCAGCATGCAGATGTGATCGTCGATATTATTGTTTAATATAATTTAGATATGATAGATAATAGTACATAATATAATATACATTATACATAACAGACTATATAACAGCTCAACCTAGATGTGATAAAGAAATATAATTACTTTTGTTGTCAAATTTGACCAAGGCTATAGATTAATTAGATTGGTAGATATGACGATGTAAACGCTAAAAAATACAAATGATTAGTTTCTGGTTTTTTTTCAAAATAAAAAGGTCTGCACTGAAAAATGTCGTAAATAGCCATTTCGTAGGTAGAATTTTTTTACTTAGTAAAATGTATATAGTCTCATCTGGTTCTACGCTTAATTTTTTTTTAGAACCGAGCTGCTTTTCTTCTCTATATCGCTCCACTATATGATTTTGGCGAAGTTTCAAACCTAATATTTTATTGAGTAGCAGATGACAAAGTTTCCTTTAATCAATTCACTGAGTTTTGCAATAGACTCATGGTGTCGCCACCTTCTTAGTCCAAAGTGGGGCAAGAGGGGCGATCACAAGATTATGCCGTGGTTGGGTCTCTATATTATACCTACTCTCTGCCACAACTATACCGAACTATGCCGAGATAATATTCTTACAAGAGTTAGTTGATTATATCGAGGAGAGAAGTGGGAAACCGCACTTTATGATTTGTAATGATGCATTGGAATGTACAGAACTCTTCTGAAGTGGTGGGAATTATATAGTGGTAATGAAGCAAGTTGTTTACGATTACATCCGTCTCCAATTTTCGGTATTGAAGTGTCAATGTGATAACATATGTTTCTTACTACTGCAAGGACTATACTGAAGTACTGCAAGAACCATTACATAATAACAAGCGTTCAATCGGGTTTTGTTGAAAATCATTCCTGTTAGTCAACGGTGTTAAATGTATGTGACCAGTGGATAAATGCAGGTAACAAAAGGCAAATTGTGATCGCCGTCTTCTTAGACTTTAAAAGAGCTTTCGAGACTATCAACCGAGAGTTGCTTTTGAAGAAATTGTATCTATATGGACTCTCTGGCAAAGTTTTGAAGTGGTTCGAGTCTTAACTAGAAAATAGACCACAAAGGGTTAAGTTTAAAAATGTATTTTCAGATTATGTGCAAGTAAAATATGATGACCCGCAGGGAACTGTACTGGGTCCGCTCCTTTTTATTTTATATATTAATGATATAGTCAAATGTGTTCAATATAGTGACATTCATCTGTTTGCGGATGACACCATGATATGCATAACAGGCACCAATTACCACGAAATGATAGACAAAATGAATTGTGATCTGGAGGCTATATATTCATACTTATGCCTCAATAATATGGCTATCAATGTAAACAAATGTAAATATATGCTTTTAGGAAATAAGATTGCTTCAAATATTGGTTGTAAAGACAAAGTCTGTGTACATGTAATACAATGTAATCTTAGAACAAGTAGATAAAATCAAGTATTTGGCTGTTATCTTAGAGTGTCTTAGACAATAAGTTAAATTTTATATCACATGCAAACTATGTAATACATAAGATGTCTAAGAAAATTTACTTTTTAAATAGAATAGGAAAAAATCTGACTATGTATACAAAATTACTGTTATATAAATCTTTGTTATATATTATATAAATAATAAAAATAACACTGTTATATAAATTCTTCCACAAGTTATGTTTTGCAGCACTATATTATATAATTTACCTGCGCATAAAATGAAAGAATTTCAAGTGGTACAAAACAGATGTTTCAGATCTATTCTTAAATGCAATATTTATACACCTATCACCACTATGTTACGCATACTAGAGATAATGTCTATTGGTCAGCTGATTGTTTTCAACACCCTAGTTCTAATTCACAAAATAAAATGTAATTTGATGCCAGAATATATTAATGAAAAGATTAGCTTTATATGTGAAAGACACTAAGGAACACTAAGGAACACAACAGACTTTGACATAAAATATTGTAGAACTAATAGAGAATTTAAATTCTTATTTTATGAAGGCTTGTCTGAATATAATAAGTTACCACATTATATAAAACAATGCAATAATGTAAAATTTTAATAGTAGTTTAGTTTTATCCACTTCCCTCACGTGGAAGTCACCTTGTCGCGGTGTGAGGGCTTAGTTTCGCGTACCGTTGGACGTCACGACTGGAACAACCCCGGTTGGGGCGTTCGGCGGAGGGCGAACAACCAAGAACTTCCAAACCCTTAATCCCAAGGTGTCATGCGACCCGTGCCAAAGGGACTGGTTGATGGCCAAGGGCAACCGGCCATCGCTTACGGAGCCCCTCTGATACCTGGCGACCTCAGAGGGTATCCAGCCTTACCACTATCAAGCGGGGCTCTGATGTGGTGGACCTTTAGTTCCCTTGCGACTCGTGGGATTTATATGAATTCCAAAAGTAAAAATAATACATGTGTACGGGACCTAACCGACACAGAGAACAAGGAAGTCAGCCCGGATTCCCGGGAAGACGACCTTGACCTCACACTCGTAGACATGAGCAGTCCAGCCATGTCTACAGAGGCAGAGGTAGATGTTCTTGTAGGGACAGAGGAGGACTTGCCGCCTCCTGTCACAAAACAAGAATGACCAGCAGGCGCACCAAAATAGCCCAAGTGAACATCCATCATGCCAAAGCAGCTTCAGCTGTGATGGCTAGGATGTTCACCAAGCAGCACCTAGGGCTAGCGCTGCTTCAAGAACCCTGGACCTACGGAGGTAAGATCAAAGGCCTTAGCAACAGGGAATGTAAGTTGGTATGGGACAGCCGTGAGGTCTCCCCTAGAACTTGCATTATGGTAAGAAATGGCATAAATTACTTATGTCTTTCAGAATTTTTAACGCGGGATTTAGTACCGATTCAGGCCCTCATCAAGATCGAGGGTCTCCACCGCGAAGTAGTGATCGCATCAGCATACTTCCCTGGCGATGGTAACAGCATACCACCCATTGAAGTACAAAAGCTGGTGGAACACTGTATTAGGAGAAGGCTGCCACTCATCCTGGGATGTGACGCGAACGCACACAATGAGATGTGGGGCAGCACGGACACTAATAAGAGGGGTGAGTACCTTTTAGAATACCTCATTAAAGAGAACTTAATTGTGTACAACGTTGGGAACACACCAACATTTGTCACTAAAGTCAGAAATGAGGTACTGGATATTACGGTAGGTAGCGCTAACGTAAGTAAACTAATTAAAAAGTGGAGGGTTTCAAGTGAGCCCTCAATGTCAGATCATAGGATCATAGAGTTTGAGCTGGAAGGAGCGAGTGAGGAAAACACCCCCATTCGAAACCCCAGACAAACTGTGTGGCCTATGTTTAGTTCCCAACTAAAAGAAAACCTAGAGCAGGTGACAGTGCGGGGTAGTATCAAACACTACACCGTGCTGGAGCAGGCTGTAGGAGAAATAAATGTAGCAATCACCACGGCATTTGAATCCAGCTGCCCGGTAAAAACCGTGAAGGAGCATAAGGACGAAAAATGGTGGAACAAAAATTAGTCTACATTAAGAGCAAAAGTACGTAGGCTTTTCAACAAAGCCAAGCAATACGGAAATTGGCTAGAATACTCTGAGGTGCTTACCACCTACAACAAAGAGATCAGAAGGGCAAAAAGGGAAAACTTTAGGACCTTCTGTGAAAACATAGAATCCACGCCGGTGGCAGCTAGACTGCACAAAGCACTAGCGAAGGATAGAGTGGAAATGACAACCACTCTCAAGAAACCGGATGGGACCTTCACGGAGGATGAAGAGCAAAGAGCTCTCCTCCTACTAGAAACCCATTTTCCGGGATGTAGAGGATACAGGGAGACCGAGGGCTTGATGCAACCACGGAAACCAAGTCGGGCCGACTGGAAGAGGGCAGCGTCCATCTGTACGGAAAACCGAATCAGATGGGCTATCGGCACTTTCCAGCCTTTTAAGGCCCCAGGAGTGGACGGACTAGTTCCTGCCTTCCTACAAAAGGGAGAGAGAGAACTAATGCCGTATCTTCTAAATATCTTTAGAAGTAGCTTAGCGCTCGGATATATACCGGAGCTATGGAGAAGGGCTAAGGTGGTATTTATACCGAAGGTGGGGAAGAAAGACACCACTCAACCGAAGTCATTTAGACCCATTAGTCTAACATCTTTTATGTTAAAGACAATGGAGAAGGTGATTGATAATTACCTTAGGACTATAGTGCTGGTAGGTACACCACTACACAGGAGTCAGCATGCTTACAGAGCAGGGAAATCCACAGAAACCGCCCTGTATCAGCTGACAAACGAAATAGAAGCAGCACTAGAGATAAAGGAAGTAGCGATATGTGCCTTCTTGGATATAGAGGGAGCTTTTGACAACACCTCACACGAGGCTGTCAGGGCGGCCCTCGAAAGAAGGAATATCGACAGCACTATCTCAAAGTGGATGGGAGAAATGCTGAGAACTAGAACGGCGGAGACACAAGTGGAAAAAGACACCATTAAGATCTCCACTACTCGAGGGTGCCCACAGGGAGGTGTACTATCACCGCTAATGTGGAGCCTGGTAGTTGATGAACTACTGGTTAGGCTAAACGACCTAGACATCAAATGTCAAGGTTACGCCGATGACATAGTCATAATGGCCAGAGGAAAATTTGAGGGAACGCTCTGTGAAATTGTTCAGAGAGGCCTCAAAGTAACTAGTAGATGGTGTCAAACAGTGGGATTAAGACTCAACCCGAGCAAAACCACGGTGATACCATTTACTAGAAGGAGAAAACTAAACTGCCTACATCCCATACTCATAGATGGGAAGGCAGTAGAATACCAACAGGAGATAAGGTATCTGGGTATCACACTAGATAGCAAACTCCTATGGAATAGACACGCTGAGGCAGTGGTAGGTAAAGCCAAACGCGCCCTAATGGTGTGCAGAAATCTGGCAGGAAAAACGTGGGGTTGTAACCCCACTATCCTGCGATGGATGTACACCATGATAGTGAGACCTGCAATCACTTATGGGGCGGTTGCGTGGGGAAGTAGAATCAAGCTGGCCTCTATGAGGAAACAGCTTGAGAAGATTCAAAGACTGGCGTGTGTCTGCCTCACGGGGGCGATGGGGTCGTGTCCGACAGCAGCATTGGAGCTGCTGTTGGATGTGACTCCGCTGCACCTTGTGGTGGAGAGCGCTGCCAGATCGGCGATCGTAAGGTTCAGCAAGGAAGGAATGGGCAGAGGCAAAATAATCGGGAGCAGAGACCGAAACAGCCTCGCTGCCAAGATCCCCTGGCTGGAAGTACCAAAAGACGAAATGGTATGCAAATACCACTTCGAGAAAAACTACACGGCAATGTGTAGTAGTAAAGCCGATTGGAGCGACGAATCCTCAGCATACCACATAGAGCAAAATGCCATCAAGTGGTATACAGATGGTTCGAAGACAAAGGAAGGCACTGGTGCAGGAGTGTTTGGACCTCGTACCAGATACTCCGAATCCATGGGAACATCCCCAAGTATCTTCCAAGCAGAGGTACACGCAATCGAAAGATGTGCACAGTTTAACCTCGACAGGAAGTACCGCAAAAAACGAATTGCTATCCTGTCAGATAGCCAAGCAGCCATCAAGGCCATTAGCTCATACACCATCAGATCCAAACTGGTATGGGACTGTGTGGGGAAGCTGAACAAGCTTGGCAGGGATAATAAAGTAACGCTATACTGGGTACCAGGACACACTGGTATAGACGGAAACGAAGAAGCCGATCACCTAGCAAACAAGGGATCCAGTAGCCCCTTTATAGGTCCGGAACCCTTTTGCGGTATGAGCGTGAACACCATCCGCAAAAGTTTAGATGAAGAAATAAGAAGAAAATGGATGAAAACCTGGGAAGAACTTCCAGGGCTAAGGCAATCCAAAGTGATGCTGGGATCTTTTAACCAGAAGAGAACTAAAGCTTGCCTGAAACTAAGCAGGAACAAGCTCAGAATTCTGACAGGAGCCCTGACGGGACACTGCAGACTTAGGAAACATCTCAAGGCCCTAGGCCTAGAGGAGGATGATGGATGCAGATTCTGTGGCTCAGCAGAGGAAACCCCCATACATCTGTTCAAAGACTGCGGAGCATTACTCCGCAAGAGACAGATGTACCTTGGGGCTCACTGCTTGAACACAGAGGAGCTGCAGGCCTTGAATCCCACCCAGATCCTGAGATTCCTAAAGGAATCAGGATTAGAGGAGGCGCTCTAAATGGGTAAGTACACCAACACTTGGAGGAGGAGGGTGGGGTACAATAGATCTATAAAGGTCGCAGTACAAGTCGTCACCACCATATCTACAATCTACAATCTTTATCCACTTCTATATTTATATTTATTACTATTTGAAATGAAAAATATATTATTATTATATTATTATTATCTTTTATAAGACAATGGAAATGAATTATATAAATATTTTAATGAACAAAAGTTTAAAGGACGGGATAGACAAAGCTCTGGGACATATAAATGTTACTGATATTTTTTGGAAAATTACGAATGATCTAATTGAACGAAATCACCATAAGGATGTAGCTAATTGGCTAAAACACAATAATGGCTCTTTGAGGGTACCATCGGAAACTGTAAAATTTGACTACTTTGCTGTTATATTTACGTATATGATGATTAGTTTCTCAATTTCCTGTATTGTATTTCTGCTTGAGCATTTTTATTTCATGTTTGGCGGGACGATTAAACAAAAAATAATGTCTCTCTGAAACAGGCTGAAGGACAAATTTAGAAATTTTGGACGCTGAACAAATTTCCACGAAGATTAACTTTGCACGTCTGCTGTAGCATAGAATGAATTATTTAATATAATGTAAATTTTATTGTTGTATTTAACATCATTAGCAATTTTAAACAGACAAAGCTTTTTCAATTTTACGTGATCTGCCTTTTTTGGGGTATCCAAAATCCGACCGACAATGAGCACCGAACGTTTTAAATTTACATGCATATTGTTGTGATTGATTCCTATTAAAACACGTGGTTGTTCATAACAAAACTAAACTATATTCTTTAATAATCTTCAAAGTAAACCTTTACATTACATAGTATAACTTTACATTGCATAGTGTAGATGGTCTTTTGATACACATAATAACACCCCCACTTATCAAAATAAACTACATACACAAATTAATACGTAGAAATAATACCAAGCAAATTTATAAATTTGTAATGTTTTAAGTGACATAGACCTTTAGTCAGTATGTCAGCAGGCATTTCCTCACTAGGGATATATTTAATTTTAACAAATTTATACTTTACAACATCTCTAATATAATGACAACCTACATCTATATGTTTTGATCTGTTATGACACTGATTACTTAAAGCTAACTTCAATGCACTTTCGTTATCACAATACAAATCAATTACATAAAGTGTATTTGTAATTTAATGTGTTAAGTTTCTTAAGTAGACAGCTTCTCTAGAGGCTTCGGACAAATCAGTGTTTTCTGCCTCTGTACTAGACAATCGTTTTCTGTTTTCTACTTTGCCAAGAAATAGGTGACCCTGACAGCATAAAGCGAAAACCAGTATAGGATTTCCTACCTAAGTCGTGACTTGCGCAATCACTGTCCACAAAACCTTGTAGATCGCTATGATTATTACTATATTTTAAGCAATAATTCTTAGTACATTGCAAATATCCCAGAACACGTTTTGCGTAGTTCCAATGCATGTGACTATAACAGCTATTAAATTGGCTAAGATAGCTCACAGCATAAGCATTGTCTGGTCTCGTTACCACAGCTAAGTACATTAGACAACCTTCAGGTAATGACATATATGTGGTTACATCTAAATGAGCAATACTCAATCTTATCTTTACACTAAGGGCAAACAATAATCTTAGGGTAGAATGTCGCACTATTGGTGAAAAAGTGTCTGTATAGTCAACACCAGGTTTCTGCGAAAAACGTTTTGCCGCAAGTCGAGCTCGAAAACGCACATTATTTTCAAGATCAAAGTTTTTATTAAGCACCTACCTGCACTTGACTATCGTCACATCACCTGGATTGTCAACAAGCTCCCATGCTTCACTGTCCTCAAATGACTGCAACTCCATAGCCATTGCATGCTTCCACTACTCCCTCTCTGGCCCCTCAAGAGCCTCTGAGAATACAATCTTTTCAGATGCTGGAACAGTACTGGAAACACATATGTTGTTAAAACCATACCGCTGAGGTTCAATTCTTTGACGTTTGTTCTACACTTCTGTAACTTGCTCGGGTGTTGATGCTGACTGGACTGCATGTTCTGGAACATCTTCTGTTGGAATTTCAGTAATTTCTTCATTACCATCTACATACAGTGATGAATCTGAAAAGCAATCAAAAGGATCTTCAGTTTCTGGAATAATCTGAGAAAATTCCCCCACTGAATCACTACTCTCTTCCACCAGACTGTCTGTCGATGTCTCTTCATTAGGAATCCAGATGGCTGACTCTTCATTAGTTTCCTTGACCTCTGTCTCATCCTTCATCACTATGACATCTCTGCTGATGATAACAGTGTGCTTGGCTGGATTATAGACGCGATAACCTTTTACATCCTCACCATATCCAATTAAAATATGTTGTGTGGCTTTCTTGTCCCATTTTAAACGTTTTGTTTAGGAACATGCACCATGACCTTGTTCCCAAACAAACGTAGATGACTCAAGTCTGGTTTTGATTCATACCACAATTCATATGGAGTTTTATCCAGTCCCGATGCAATAGACCTATTTTTCAAGTATACAGCCGTATTGGCTGCCTCTGCCCAATTTTTTTTGTCTAACTTTGCATCGTATAACAAACATTTAGCTTTCTCAACCACTGTTCGATTAGCTTTTTCACAAAGTCAATTTTGCTCTGGGGTATAATAATTTGAATTTTGATGTATCACACCAGCATGTTTTAGGTAACTCTCAAAATCCTTATTTCAAAATTCTAGTCCATTGTCTGTTGTCAGTATCTTAATTTTCTTACTTTGTTGATTTTCAACAACTGATTTGAACTCTTTAAATCTGTTAAAAGTTTCACTCTTCTTCTTCAGAAAATATATGAAAGCCATTCGACTATAATTGTCAATAAATAACAGGAAATATTTAGCACCATTTAAAGTTCTTGTTTCCATCGGACCACAAATATCACTGTGAATTCTGTGTAGCGTTTCTGTACTTCGCTCACCCACATGAGAAAAGGGTAATCTCATTTGTTTTCCCTCACAAGATGTGATACATTGAGACTTGGTTATATCAAAAGTGCTTTTATAAACCAAACCGTCCACAATACCGTTTCACATTTTATTCATATCTTAGCTGTTAATGTGTGCAAACCTTCTGTGCCATATCTTTCCACTAACTACTGGAGCTTGTTGGCTGCTCAACAAGTTTCTAATTCTAATCTCAACTTGTAAATATCTTCTGACAAATGCTCAGTCGCAACCAAACACACCAAACAACATTGTTCTTGTTTCGAATGTAACAGGACTTCTCTTCAAATATGACATTATTTCCATTCTTAATAAGTTCACTTACGGATAATAAGTTGGTTGTTAAACTAGGCATACATAGCACATTTTTAACAGTTATATTACAACCTAATTTCGAAACAATGTCTACGTCTCCGGAACAAACAACTGGCACTTTTGATTCATTGGCGACCACAATTTCTGGTAAATATGGTATTATATTCAAGTTCTTTACCCAATCTGTATTCGCTGTCATGTGTGCACTTGCACCAAAGTCCACGTACCATTCATTCTTGTTAAACTTTCCATTCAGGAAAACAACATTAAATACACAATTACTAGCATTTCTTTTTAACAATGGACACTGATTTCAATAATGTTCATCCTCTTTGCACTTGTAACACGTCATTGTTCTTGTTGGTGTATTTTCTGTGATTGTCTTTTTACTTGACGTTGACGGTCTACCATATTTCTTTGGCTTAGTATTGCTACAGGAATATGTATTTCTTGCTGCGAATGCTGTGCCACCACCTTCATAATCACTGGTTACTTCCATGTCGAGTAATTTTGATTTTATATCTGCAGTTATCGAAATCCCCGAATGTTCTATTGCCATTATCATAGGAGAATAATGATCGGTTAAAGTTGCTAATAATAATGATCTTACCCATTCATCTGTTTTTGTAAATCCTGTGCCATTTATCCGTTGACTCGTTTCGATCATTTGTGTGACATACGTAGACATTGGGTCAGAATTTTCAAGTCTTATGGATATCAAATGTCGAAGCAAGGTTATTTTTCTAGAGAAACCAAACATGGTCATCAAACATGATCAGAGGTCAGAGTCATCAAACATGGTTTTTAATTTATTCCATAATTCTGCTGAGCTCTTGGTATTCTTAATATGCACGTACAATACTGAATCGAATGTTAATATTAACTTTGCCTATATTCGTCACTGGCTTTTCTTCGAAATCTGCCGTTGGTTTGATACACTTATCCATTCCTTTTAGCACCAACAAGTTTTCAGTCGCAAAACACCATTCACCGTAATTCTCCCTGCCTGTTAAGTTCGGCACACTGGCAATATAGTTCGTAGTCATGTTTCTGCGAAACAACGCACACAATTTATCTATTTTACACAATAAAATAACTGATAAATCTAGAAGAGGCCCATAACCTATTAAAATACGTAGTTGTTCACAACAAAACTAAAATATATTCTTTAATAATCTTCAAAGGAAATCTTTACATTACGTAGTATAACTTTACATTGCATAGTGTAGATGACGTTTTGATACACATATTAACAATTCCAGTGAATATTATGTACACTACTTCACATTCGTGTGGAACTGTGTTGCATTTTTAATTTATTTCTCTTGTAAATGTAAAACCAATTCAGAAATAAATATGGAAATTGTTTAAAAATGACCAGCTTACTATCGTTATATATACTATAGTTTTAGTATGCCTAGTCTTGACTGTCTACCTAGTCATATCTTTATAGTTTATCTAGTCTTGTCTATCTAGATCTTATCTCGCTAGACTTGTCTGTCTAATATTGTCTATCTGGTATTCTCTATTTTTTTGTGTGGCCATGCGTTTGTATTTTTCCACATTTTTGATAATTTATCCATTGGTTGATTGTTCTTATACATCGAGAGCTGAGGCTGAGCTGTAGGCTATCAGCGGAGTTACAGGTGGCAGATACTGAACGGCATTCAGAGAAGGTTAGCTGCGAATACCAACTAAGCAGTCCCCGACCACACAGCGGTAGAGTTAACAGAACGCAGGGAGAATCTAAATACAGCAGGACGTCTAAGGACGACACTATGACATGGCGAGATTTGCCGCCATCAAATGGGCATTACCATGGCGGAGGGCAGCAGCCCCGTCAGTATCGCGTCAAGGTGGAGATCATGAAGATTGGTTCAGCTGCACAGCGAAAAACTCTTGGCGTGAGACACATAATGTTGAATTAGTATCTTTATTCCTAGTGCAATTGACATGGCTGACTAAACAAATAAAACGGCCCTCAGCCCCCGACGCCCTTTGATGGGCAGAATGCGCTAAAACTCTCCGGGTCAGATACGAAAATAGGTAAATGGAATGTACAAAGCATGACCGAAGACAGTAAATCGCAAAACGTTATCCAGTAGATGTAAAGACCGGAAGCAAAAATCATGTGAATTAGCGAAATTCGATTGATAGGAAAGATCAAAGCACAAAAGAAGAACACACTGAATACTACTCTGGTAATAACGACCACCACAAAATGGAGTTGGCATAATTGTAATAAACGAAATTACTTGCTATGTGAAAAACTTGCTACCGCACTGCGAAAGGGTCATGTTGCTGCAGATTACAGCAAACCGCGTGAACATAAACATCATACAAGTATATGCGCCTACATCAGATAAAGACGATGCTGTAATTGAAAAATTCTGCGAGCAACTTAATGATAAAAATTGACAGACAAAACTATTTTGAAGTTTCAAATTTATTATTACATATACTAAAATAGTTTGGTCATGGTTACGGGAGGGGGCGGGAGAAATGCGTCAAATCGGGTTCGGAGAATAAAAACGGACGTTTTGAGTGATTTTCGAAACAAATTTTGCCGGGAGACAGTGGTAAAATGTTTAAAAACTCCAGACAATTGACTAATCTTTGAGATATTGTGGTGCCGGCGGGGGTGCGGCGCGAAAACGAAATTTCCGTTTCTCGGCCGCCGAGCGGCCGAATTTGGACCGATCACGACGCGAATGGTGCTATCTGGAGCGCCGATTTTTTCCACACAAAACTATCATCTCGAATTTTCGAGTCTTCGCTGAAAATTGGAGAAAAGTGCAAAAAATCCGAAAAAAAATATCGCAAAAAACGACCTTCTTTGATGTTCTATTGCGAGCCGACCGCTGAATGGAACTCCTTCCCGTTTGCAGGTCCGGTTTCGTAGGTTTTTCCGCTCTGGGTCTTGGTCTTCTCTGGGTCGAAGCGGCCGTGCGATTTTTTGCAAAAATGGCCGTGCGGTAGATGTTTTTGCAAAACAGGACGTTATCGGCTGCCGAACCGGAAGTGGGTGGAATTTTGCAATTTCTTCTACACCGTTCGATGGAGGTCGACGGTATCTTGCGTACGATGTGCCGATTTGCCGATTCTCAGAAACCACGAGATCGCCACGGCCGATAGTAGGAAACCGGTAGGATGTCAATCCGCAATCGAGATCTACAAAAGTACAAATGGCACAACTTCCTGGCCTACTATGGCATACCAAGAAAAGACTGGACCGTGCCATAGGCTATTAGAAGTTTCAAAAAGTTTGCAACTGGCAAAGTTATTGCAAAAAAACGAAATTCGTATTTTGTGTCCTAGCTGAGAGGCGCATGCGAATTTTTCAGAAGTTTTTGAACGGTGTCCTTCCGCCGGAAATTGCCGACATTCTGAAACCAAGCTTTCAAGTTTCGCTTGCACGGTGCGCCCCCCAGAGCCCTGGAAATCGTCGCCCATTTTTCTCGGGTCATAATTCATCCGTCTTTCAACTTTAGCAACTTTTACCGCGGCAATTCGCAAATTTCAACTCTTTTCTGCAAGGGTTGTAAATTTAGCTTCTTCGCCGGCTATGGTTCGGTGCGGGCGAATTTTCCAAAATTCCTCAAATTTCGGGTACGTCAAAATCGGAATTTTCTTACCACCACATTTACGCTGCAACGAAGAACAGCAATCGGTGGTAACACATTTCCGCACTTTCACCTGCAAGTCTCGTCGCAAGATGATTCGAATTTTCAATTTTTTTCTCACATTTTCTGAACCAAGAATTCACCAAGAAAACACATCGGCGCTACTGGTGGGAAGCAAACACAAACGTCAACCCAAACGTCAGTCAGTTGAAATCTACTGCGACCGCTAAAAAATTTGTTTTCGAACAAAACTCAGACTTTTCGAACAATTCTGACCGAGAAGGGACCTCCAAGCAAGTTTCGACCAGAAAAGTTTGTTCTTGAAATCAGTGGAAATCATTTTGGAACATGTGATATTAGTGGAATTATGTGCCATTTGAAGTATTTGTGGTTATTTAAACTATTATTCTATTCCGAGTTTTAAATGTATTTATCTACGACTACTATTATAATTGCCCAATATTGTACAGTTCGTGGATTATGTAAATACATCTTACAACACACGTATGTAAAAGTCGGCGATTAATGTTATTTAATGATTCAATAACACACTAGTGCGTTTGGTTTACGATTCGTTGATTGGTTGAGAGCTGCTACTATCGTCTATAAACCCTATACATTCCCTTATTTGTCAAAATAAAAAATATTAAACGTCAAACTAATACATAAACACTATATTTTTTTCAATTAAATCAATTAAAATACTGTCCAGTGATAGTGAAATAGAAAATGCTACTCCGCCCGAAATTGTTGAAAAATCGAAACAAGCTGCCCATAATTTGCTACCGATAAAATCTCGGGATCAATACGAGGATTCATATAGAAAATTTATGGACTGGAGAATGAAGCATAAAGTTAAATCGTTTTCAGAAAAAAAAATGTTAAATTGTTTTCAAACAATGATCAATCTTCACTTTGGGCAATTTATTCAATGGTTCGGACAACAATTAATATAAAGCACAACTTCGACATTTCAAAACATACAAAGTTAATAGATTTACTAAAGATAAAATCTGATGGATTTAAAAGCAAGAAATCAAAAATTTGAACCATTCAAGAAATTAACAGTTTCCTCAATAATTCACCGGATAACAAATATTTATTAATAAAGGTATTTGTTACTTTTTTTTTCTTATAATGATCTCTGATGGGCATAACGCCATATTTTTTATATAATTTTAGGTTATTTAGTGGTACTTGCAGAAAACGAAAACTACAAAATATCAAACCCTGCCATATAGAAGACACCGGTACATCTCTGATCGTTAAAATTCCTGATTCTAAAACAAAAACTCAAAGATATTTTGTGGTACCGAAAGAATTTTACCAAACCTGTAAAAAATATATTAACCTACGCCCACAAAAAATGGACAATGATCAGCCTTTTTTTCTAAATCATCAAAATGAGAAATGCACTAAGCAATGTGTTGGAATAAATAAAATTGGCTCTATTCCTAAACAAATTGCTAATTATCTTCATTTGCCGGAAGCAAATCTTTATACAGGACATTGTTTCAGACGTTCATCAGCCACCATTCTTGTGGATTGCGGTGGTGATTTATTGTCACTAAAAAGGCATGGTGGCTGGCGTTCGTCTGCAGTAGCAGAAGGCAATATAGACTGCTCCATGAAAAATCAAAATGATACTACTACAAAAATTTCTACTGCGATAAACTGTAATTTTACTTCCACAAATGCAAGTACATCATGCGACTTACATTATGCGAATATGACTTCAAATACTCATGCAACCAATCTAATCACTAATGATGTAGATAACAATCCAACACTAATATTCAACAATTGTTAAGTTATTATAAACTATAATCAAAAAATTAAATAAATAATTATAAATATATCTTAAGATCTTATCATTTTTATTATATTTTAGTTTATTCTTGGGAAAAGGAATTTATTTTAATAAAACAACTGATGTCGATATTTTGCCAACGTTTAGGTCTGTTTTATTCTGACCTTCTTTAGAGCTTATATCTATTTAGTGGGTATTAATGAAATTAAACATAGAAAATATAAATTATTAGGTAAATATAAATTATTTCATTTGACACTGACACTGCGTACATTGTGTTGCCTATATCGATTAATTACTATATCAGATACATCTAACATATTTTTCTTATTAAATAGAAAAAAAATAGTGTGGTCGTAGATAAAGTATAGTACATAATTCGAGTTGTAAGGCAATTACGTACTCGCGGAATTACGCGCTCCCCGCTACGCGGGTCGCGCGTATCTGTTCCGCTCGTACGTAATATGCTTCTTACAACTCTCATTACGTAATATACTATTAATTTGGTAATAAACTTTTTTTTTGTAACAAACACATTAACAAGTATTTTATTTATCCTGGGTTTCTCATTTAAATTGATGGCTGGGTTCATTAAAAAAATATTTTAATAGATTATACAGCATGTGGAACAATAAAATTGTACACGCTTCTAAAGAAAAAGTCGATCTGTCTAACACCTCAATATCTAACACATCATTTTCGAAACATATTTGATCTGGCGGTGGCTGCCGTAACATGTTGGAATTCCTTATTGACGTCTGGATTCATTTAAAAAAATATTTTAGTAAGTTTCACTCCAGGTGGAACAATAATATTGCACACATCTGTAGAGAATTAGTAATTCTATGATATCCCTCAATTATTTTTACAAATTATTTTATCCGGCGGGGACCGCCGCCTCTCAAAGTCAACGCAGCACAGAAGACAACACATTCAAATAACTATATTTTGAAAACTGCAACAGATGTATTCAAAGAACTTTCACTTCTAGATAGCGCACACATTTGTCTATCGAAATTGTCATTTTGGAATCTTCGTGGCCGATAGCCTTGACACACGTTTTTTTCTAATTCAGAAATTTGTGTTGAAAATCTTCAAGTATTTTTTCTGTCCAACTCTGCCTAACATGTATTTTACACTGTTAGATAAAGCAGATTTTCTTTTAAAAACCGTTTTTTGGTGAGGAATTTGAAAATCGAAATTCAGAGAAGTGGTAGTACCCCTTGAATTTTTTTTTCATTTTATATTTTTTACTTTTGTGACTAAACCGAAGGTTGTTGCAAAATTTGCAAAGAATACTTTTTGTAGACACCGACATCCTACATCCGGATATCCTGGTTATGATTGTCTATTTTAAGGCGTTGACGAGATATTTGCAAAAAAACTCTGAAGACTAATTTTCCACGTCGTACCCATTGGACGGGGAGCGTTCAAATTTTTACAGCAGATGCTTCTGGTGGATACTCACATTCAGTAAAAGTTTCATTGAAATCCTTACAGGTCTGATAAATTTTTTCGCAATTTTTGAATATTTTAAAATTTTCGTCTTCGGTTTTTCGGACCGCCGCCAGATAAAATATTTTGCAAAACGAACTGAGGAATATCATAGACTGACTAATTCTCTACAAATGTTTTCTCTACAAAAATTCCGATCAAGAATTCGTGATTAACATGTCTGGATTTAAAAAAAAATATTTTAGTAAGTTTCACTCAACCTGGAACAATAAAATTTGACACATTTGTAGAGAATTAGTCAGTCTATGATATTCCTCAGTTCGTTTTGCAAAATATTTTATCTGGCGGCGGTCGCCGCCCCACATACTCGGACTTTAACAAAAAGTAATTATTTCAAATAACGATACATTGAAAACTGCAACAGATATAATAAAATTTCTTTCAAATCTACATAAATTATACATTTTTCTATTGTCATTGAGGTTTTGATATCTTCGTAGCCGATAGCCTCGACACAGGATTCTTTTTAATAAAGAAATACTTATTAAAAACTTGCCAATATATTTTTTTGTCCAACTCTCCGAAGTCTACCAAACCTGCATTTAGCACTATTTTATCGAGCAGATTTTCATCCAAAAATTGTCACTTTCATATTTCCAAAGCGAACAGTTTTTTTTGCAGAATAATTTAATTTGAAAACCTCTTACAGCGTTCACCATTTAAACCCATGTAATTGAAAAACGAAATTTAGAGAAGCCATGAAAAAAAGAAAAAAAAATTTGCATTTTATATTTTTTACGTTTGTGACTAAACCGAACTATTTTACAAAATTTGCAAATAATACTTTTTGTAGACACCGATGCCCTACATATCCCATATATCATAATTTTCTATTTTGAGGCGTTGACGAAATATTTGCAAAAAATCCTCATAAGCAAAAATAATTCCCCAAACCGCCTCCATTGGAAGCGGAACGTTCAAATTTGGCCAGCGGGTACTTCATGTGGCCACTAACATTCACTAAAAGTTTAATTGAAATCCTTGAAGCGTAAAAAAACTCTAAATACATCCTATACATATACATATATCAATAAATATTTTGTCAATTTTTTAATATATTGAAATTTTCGTATTCGGTATTGGCTTGGACAGATGTATTCAAAATTCTTTCAGTTCTGTGCAGCTTATACTCTCGATGAAAAATAGGATAATGTGGTAGGGATTGTTGGTGTTGGCATACAATTTTGATGAAAAAAAGTGTGTAGAAGAGCTGATTTTTTTTAACTTGGTTATGTTGTTTGTCACATTTGACACAACAACTTGAATAAAACAATATATGTTGGTTATGTTGATCGCCAAAGTAAACAATATCAGTGTCAATGAATTAATTTATTGGTTATGGAGTTTACAGTTAGATTTTAGTAACTTTTACACCACAGCTGTATTTTTTTGTGATGTAAGACTTAGTAACTAATATCACTTCGTTGTTTACAGTAACTTTCTCTTATCAATGCTAGCAGCTTTTCATTTCTAATATCACTTCTTTAAATATAATTACTTTGATTCCAGACAGTTAATAACATTGTATGAATAAATTCATTTAAAAACCGATTATGTTGTTTTTGATGTTTAGAAAAATATTTGTGTACATCAGGAATCGTCCAATTTGCAATTTCTCTTATTTTTACACATACATAACCCAGGTGGCACTAAAAGCGCCACAACAGTCGCACATCCTTCAAATCTGCTTGAACCCTTACTCATGAAATATCATGTGACAGGCACTTCAAGAATATTATTATTTGTTTGTTACTATTTTAAATATTGTTGTTACTCCTTTAATATTGTTGTTAGTATTACAACTATACCATCAACGACAATCGTTTCACCCTCATCAACTTTTCCACCCTATTCATCTATTCCATCCAGAACAACTCTTCCGTCCAAAGCAATAGCATCGTATTAGTTGTATGTACTAGCATGTACTAGTTACATATACTAAAATAGTTTGGTACGCCTTTCCGGGAGGGGGCGGGAGAAATGCGTCAAATAGGGTTTGGAGAATGAAAACGGAGGTTTTGAGTGATTTTCGAAAGAAATCTTGCCGGGACAAAGTGGTAAAATGTTTAGAGAACTCCACACAATTGACTTATTTTTGAGAAATTGTGGTGGCGGGGGTGCGGCGCGAATACGAAATTTCCGTTTCTCGGCCGCCGAGCGGCCGCATTTGGACCGATCGCGACGCGAATGGTGCTATCTAGAGCGCCGATTTTTTCCGCACAAAACTGTCATCTCAAATTTTCGAGTCTTTGCTCAAAATTTGGAGAAAAGTGCGAAAAACCGAAAAAAATAATTCGCAAAAAACGACCTTTTTTGACGTTCTATTGCGAGCCGACCGCTGAACAGAACGCCTTCCCGTTTGAGGGTCCAGTTTCGAAGGTTCTTTCTCTCTAGGTCTTCGAAGAGGCCGTGCGATTTTTTTGCAAAAATGGCCGTGCGGTACATGTTTTTGCAAAACCGGACGGTATCGGCTGCCGAACAGGAAGTGGTTAGAATTTTGCAATTTCTTCTGAACCTTTCGATGGAGGTCGACGGTATCTTGCGTACGATGTGCCGATTTTCCGATTCGCAGAAACCACGAGGTCGCCACGGGCGATAGTAGCAAACCGGTAGGATGTCAATCCGCAATCGAGATCTACAAAAGTACAAATGGCACAACTTCCTGCCCTACAGTGGCAGATCGAGAACAGACAGGGTCGTGCCATAGGCTATTAAAAGTTGCAAAAAGTTCGCAACTGGCTAAGTTATTGCAAAAAAAACGATTCAAAATTCCCATTTTGAATACTAACTAAGTTTGCACGTTTCACTTGCACGGTCCCCAGAGCCCTGGGAATCGTCGCCCATTTTTCGCACGTCATATTTCATCCGTCTTTCAACTTTAGCAACCATTATCACGGCAATTCGCAAATTTCAACTCTTTTCTGCAAGGGTTGTAAATTTCGCTTCTTCGCCGGCTGCGATTCGGCATGGGCGAATTTTCCAAAATTCCTCAATTTTCGGGTGCGTCAAAATCGGCGCCAAAATTTTCTTACCACGCCATTTACGCTGCAAAGAAGAACACCAATCGGTGGTAACCGCATTTCCGCACTTTCACCTGCAAGTCCCGTCGCAAGATGATTCGAATTTTCAACTTTTTTTCCACATTTTCTGAACCAAGAATTCACCAAGAAAACACATCGGCGCTACTGGCTGGACGCAAACACAAACGTCAACCCAAACGTAAGTCAGTTGAAATCTACTGCGACCGCTGCAAAAAATATTTTCGAACAAAACTCAGACTTTTCGAACAATTCTGACCGAAAAGGGACCCCCAAGCAAGTTTCGCCTTTTCATTTTGGAACATGTGATATTAGTGGAATTATGTGCGAAAGTATTTGTGGTTATTTAAACAGTTTTTCTAGTCCTAGTTTTAAATGTATTTAATTTGGTAATAAACGTTTTTTTTTTGTAACAAACAAATTAACAAGTATTTTATTTATCCTGGGTGAAAAATCTAAATCTTTGACCACGTTTCTCATTTAAATTGATGGCTGGTTTCTTAAAAAAAATGTTTTAATAGATTCTACAGCATGTGGAACAATAAATTTGTACACGTTTCTAAAGAAAAAGTCGATCTGTCTAACACCTCAATATCTAACATATCATTTTCGAAAAATATTTGATCGGGCGGCGGCTGCCGTAACATGTTGGAATTCTTTATTGACGTTTGGATTCATTTTAAAAATTATTATAGTAAGTTTCACACAACGTGGAACAATAAAATTTCACACATTTTTAGAGAATTAGGGATGTCCCTCAGTTAGTTTTGCAAAATATTTTATCTGGCGGCCGCCGCCGCCCCTCAAACTCGGACAAAACAAAAAATAATAAATACAAATAACTATAAATTGAAAACTGTAACAGATATATTGAAATTGCTTTCAGATCTATATAGATTATAAATTTTTCTATTCAAATTGACGTTTTGGTATCTTCGTGGCCGATAGCCTTGACACAGAATTTTTTATACTAAGGAAATATTCATTGAAAACTTGCAAATAAATAATTTTTATCCAACTCTTCGATGGCTCCCAAACATCCATTTCGCGCTCTTTCATAGAGCAGATTTTCATCTAAATATTGTGTCATTTTCATCTTTCCAAGGCGAACCGTTTTGGCGTAGATTTTTGACAAAACGTTACAAAATGTAAATTGAAAAATGAAATTCAGAGAAGGGACCCCCCTTCTAAAATTTTAGAATATTAAATTTATTTATTACTCTTGCGTCTAAACCGAAGATTTTTACAAAATCTGCAAAGAATACTTTTTAGTAGACACCGACAGATAGACACCTACATACGGATATCCCAGTCATAATTTTCTATTTTGAGACGTTGACGAGATATTTTCAAAATCCATTTGAAGAGAGCGGCCACCGAGCGGCCGAAATTGGACCGATCGCGACGCGAATGGTGCTATCGGGGGCGCCGATTTTTTCCGAACAAAACTGTCATTTCTAATTTTCGAGTCTTCGCTGAAAATTTGGAGATAGTTGCGAAAAACCGAAAAAAAAATCGCAAAAAACGATATTTTTGACGTTCTATTGCGAGCCGACCGCTGAAAAGAACGCCTTCCCGATTACGGGTCCGGTTTCGTAGGTTCTTTCTCTCTGGGACTTCCAAGAGGCCGTGCGATTTTTTGCAAAAATGGTCGTGCGGTACATGTTTTTGCAAAACCGGACGTTATCGGCTGCCGAACCGGAAGTGGGTGGAATTTTGCAGTTTCTTCTAAACCGTTCGATGGAGGTCGACGGTATCTTGCGCACGATGTGCCGATTTGCCGATGATTTGCCGATGTGCCGATTTGCCATGTGATATTAGTGGAATTATGTGCCAAAGTATTTGTGGTTATTTAAACTGTTTTTATATTCCGAGTTTTAAATGTATTTAATTTGGTAATAGACGTTTTTTTTTTTAACAAACAAATTAACAAGTATTTTATTTATCCTGGGTGAAAAATCTAAATCTTTGACCACGGTTCTCATTTAAATTGATGGCTGGTTTCATTAAAGAAATGTTTTAATAGATCGTACAGCATGTGGAACAATAAAATTGTACACGCTTCTAAAGAAAAAATCGATCTGTCTAACCCCTCAATATCTAACACATCATTTTCGAAAAATATTTGATCTGGCGGTGGCTGCCGTAACATGTTGGAATTCTTTATTGACGTCGGGATTTATTAAAAAAATTATTTTATTAAGTTTCACACCACGTGGAACAATATTATTGCACACATTTGCAGAGAATTAGTAAAAAAAAAGTCAACTCTCAAAGTCAACGCAGCACAGAAGGCAACACATTCAAATTACCATATTTTGAAAACTGCAACAGATGTATTCAAAAAATCTTTCAATTCTAGATAGCGCATACATTTATCTATCGAAATTTTCATTTTGGAATCTTCGTGGCCGATAGACTTGACACAGAAATTTGTGTGTTGAAACATGTATTTTACACTGTTCGATAAAGCAGATTTTCTTTCGTTTTTGCGGAGGAATTTTTTTTGCAAACCTCCAACCACATTCTCCATTTAAACCCATATAAATTGTAAATCGAAATTCAGAGAAGGGTTGAATTTTTTTTTGCATTTTATATTTTTTACTTTTGTGATTAAATCGAAGGTTTTTGCAAAATTTGCAAAAAATAGTTTTTTGTAGACACCGACGTTCTACATCCGGATATCCTGGCTATGATTTTCTATTTTGAGGCGTTGACGAGATATTTGCCATAAAACTCTGAAGACAAAATAATTTTTCACGCCGTACCCATTGGATGGGGAGCGTTCAAATTTTGTCAGCTCATACTTCTGGTGGATACTCACATTCAGTAAAAGTTTCATGGAAATCCTTACAGGCATTATAATTTTTTTCGCAATTTTTGAATATTTTAAAATTTCCGTCTTCGGTATTGATCGAAATTCGTGATTGACATATCTGGATTAAAAAAATATATATATTTTAGTAAGTTTCACACAACGTGGAACAATCAAATTTGACACTTTTGTAGAGAATTAGTCAGTCTATGATATTCCTCAGTTCGTTTTGCAAAATATTTTATCTGGCGGCGGTCGCCACCCCACAAACTCGGACTTTAACAAAAAGTAATAAATTCAAATAACTATAAATTGAAAACTGCAACAGATATATTAAAAATTCTTTCAGATCTACATAAATTATACATTTTTCTATTGACATTAAGGTTTTGTTATCTTCGTGGCCGATAGCCTTGACACAAGATTCTCTCTAAAATACTTACCAAGTAAAAACTTGCCAATATATTTTTTGTCCCCACGAAAAACGAAATTTAGAGGAGGGAGACCCTTGAAAAAAAATGCATTTTATATTTTATACTTTTGTGACTACACCGAACAATTTTACAAAATTTTCAAACAATACTTTTTGTAGACACCGACGTCCTACACATGGAGATCCCGTATATCATAATTTTCTAATTCGAGGCATTGACGAGATATTTGCAAAAAATCCTCAGAAGCAAAAATAATCCCCACACCGCCTACATTGGAGGCGGAGCGTTCAAATTTGGCCAGCGGGTACTTCATGTGGCCACCTCCATTCAGTAAAAGTTTCACTGAAATCCTTGAAGGGTTAATACATATTTTGTCAATTTTTGATTATTTTGAAATTTTCGTATTCGGTATTGGTTGAAATTCATGATTCACATGTCTGTATCTGTTAAAAAAATTATTTTAATAAGTTTCACACTATGTGGAAGAATAAAATTTTACAAATATGTAGAGAAAGGATCATTCTATCAAGTGATCTTATGAATTTTGCAAAATATATTATCTGGCGGCGACCGCCGCCCCTCAAACTCTAAGCAGCACACAATGTAATACATTCAAATTAATATAGCTTGGAAATTTGGACAGATGTATTCAAAATTCTTTCAGTTCTGTGCAGCTTATACTCTCGATGAAAAATACGATAATGTGGCAAGGATTTTTTGTGTTGGCATACAACTTTAATGAAAAAAAAGTGTTTCGCAGAGCTGAATTTTTTAACTTGGTTATATTATTTGTCACATTTGACACAGCACCAACTTGAATAAAACAATATATGTTGGTTATGTTGATCGTCAAAGTAAACAATGTCAGTGTCAGTTAAATAATTTATTGATTATGGAGTTTACAGTTAGATTTTAGTAACTTTTACACCACAGCTGTTTTTTTTTTGTGTTGTAAGACTTAGTAACAAATATCACATCGTTATTTACAGTAACTTTTTCTTATCAATGCTGGCAGCTTTTCATTTCTAATATCACTTCTTTAAATATAGTAACTTTGATTCCAGACCGTTAGTAACATTGTATGAATAAATTCATTTAAAAGTAATTTTGTTGTTTTTGAAGTTTAGAAAAATATTTGTGTACATCAGGAACCGTCCAATTTGCAATTCCCCTTATTTTCAAACATACATAACCCAGGTGGCACCAAAAGCGCCACAAGAGTCGCACATCCTTCAAATCTGCTTGAACAACATACTCATGAAAAATCATGTGACAGGCACTTTAAGATTATTATTATTTGTTTGTTACTATTATATATATATATATATATATATATATATATATATATATATATATATATATATATTGTTGTTACTATTACAACTATTCCATCTACAACAATCGTTTCACCCTCATCAACTTTACCACCTTATTCAACTATTCCATCCAGAACAACTCTTCCGTCCAAAAAAAATGCGATGCGCATATACTAGTTTATATAAATATAATATACTTTCGTGAGACATATTATTAAATGTATCTATAGAATTTACATTATCTTGCATAATTAATTCTACGCTAACGCTGACGTGCGAAGTTTATCTTTGTAGAAACTTGTTCAGTAAGTTTGTTTAAATAATTTAAAATATAATATTTAAAATATTTTAAATTTTTAGTCTATTGAAAACATACGAACTGCTATTGGTCTCCATGATATATACATATGCGTAGACGAAACAACTGATGCCATGGGACGATATGTTGCAAATTTGATAGTAGGAAAACAAACCTATTAAAGCCCTTCAAAAGCTCATTTATTGGCCTGCAAAATTTTAGAAAAAGCAAATCATGCTACAATATCACGTTTTATTAACAATAATTTAAGTAGGTACGAGTCTAAATTTTGTCTACAGGTAGTTACCTACATTTTTTTAGCATTATTATGGCCAAATGGTATCCAGCATGATTAAGTTAAATTATATTATTCAGATGCAGCTGCATATATGGTGAAATCTGCTGTAAGTTTGAAGATTTTTTACCCAAATCTTATACATGTCACTTGCTTAGCTCACGCATTGCATTTGGTATGTGGAGCAATACGTAACGAATATGAAAACGTAAACGGACTAATTTCCAGCACAAAAAAGGTATTTCTCAAATCTCCGTTAAGAATTCAAGTATATAGAGACTATTTACATGGCCTACCTGAGCCAATAATAACACGATGGGGCACTTGGCTGAAAGTTGCCTTCTTTTATTGCGACAATTTTGAATCAATTAAACAGGTAAAGACTTGATTCTCTATTTGTTGAAAATATTCCTACTAGTAAATTTCAAATGTTTAAGGTAATACAAGATTTTGATTCTGATGCGGCTAGGGCTATAAAAGATGCAAAAATGTACTTTGCGAAACCGAACATCAAAAACGATTTAATTTATATCAAGAGTAATTTCAAAATTCTTGTTGATGGTATAAAGCTACTTGAAACAAATACCTCACCTTTGGTGGAAACAATTGGCATTATCAATAATGTAACGGAGTCCCTGATGTCAACCCCAGGACAAGTGGGTCGAAAAGCATACGAAAAATTGACAAAAGAAAAAAATTAAAACACTAGATTTGCTTTTCTGAATAATATTTCAAAATTATTGGCTGGCAAAAATGCTGAAATGCCAGAAAAATTGACCATATCACTGACCATATTGTCTGACCGTCGTCAACGGCTGACGGAAGATAATTTAGAAAAACTAATGGTGTGCTACACGGATAACAATTAATGAAAATTAAAATTTATAATGTTTTCAGGTTCTCGTTCCATTTTTTTTTTAAATCTATGTCGGTTCTTGGGTATTTGAAATAATAATTAATACTCTTAGTCTTTTTTCCGACGTTTCGTCCTTTATTTTCGGACTTCTTCAAGGAAGCTACAATATTACATATTCACAATAGATAACTAATTTAAAAGTCACCGTCATAAAATTCAAAATTTAATAATTTGAATTTTATGACGGTGAATTTAATTTTATGGAAATAATTCGGTAAGTGGAAGATAATGTAATGTTGTAGCTTCTTAATGTTGTAGCTTCTTTGGAGAAGCCCGAAAATAATGGACGAAACCTTGTAAAAAAGATTAAGAGTATTAATCATTGTTCCAAATACCCAAGAACTGACCTAGATTCCAACAAAAATTAAAATTTATAAATGAAATTTTGAGTAAGTAATGGCCTTTTTAGCGACTAAAACTGTAAATTTAAAGCCTTTTTTCATTAATGTATTTGCTTTTTTGCCTACCTTTTCTGATAGTTTTTGCGACCTTAAAGTCCGACCTCTAATTATTATATTACTTTTTTTAAGTCCCATAAAGAAAGAAAAAGAATATTTGACACAAAAATAATTTGACGTTTCGAACGATAATTTTCTTGAAACCAAATTCACTTTGTTTTTAAAACAATTTTTAACACTAACCCCAATCTAATGGTAACTTTTTGTTTTTTCACTATAAATTTCTCTCTATATAAACTTTATACCATTCAAACAATACATAATTTTAAGGAGCAAATGTTTGTTGTGATTTCACAGATCACATAACCTCAAAACTATCTCGCCGAAAATTTGACATCACTGACAGCTCTGAACTTCTGTGCCAACTTTGAATAAATTAAGTAACTAAAAATATTACAGCACTCGGCGAGCCAATACCGCACGTATATGAGTGTTGTAATGAGTCCATAACAGACGCAAAATAGAAAAATTTAATTAATTAATGTTAATTAACGATATAACACATATTTTATTTAAATTTTGTCCATCAATGGTACTGTCATTAAAAACGTTTATAGTGACATTGGATGTTTTATTAGAAAACTGGATGCCCATTAGAAAACTCCTTGCTACGCTTGTCGTTTTCTAAACTTGGACGACGTGGTGGAAGGAACATGAACTACATTCTTTGGGTTTGAATCCTCTGTAAGATTATGTGGTGTTCTTTAGTAAAAACAGTCATGCGATCAATTTTCAATAACAATACAAAAAATAACAACAATGCAATGATACTTCTTTAGTTTTTTTTTCACTATTAACCACCACAAAGTGCCAATTTATTCACCACACTTTGTCAAATTTTGCAGCTTATTGTCGTCAAAAGTTGGTTTGACCTTGCATAGTTGGAGATTTGTGGCCCTCTAAAATAAGAGGTCCTACGCGCGCCTAGTGCGCCTATGCCTAAAAGCGGCGCTGTACATAGTAAATGTAAAATGCAATGTCCGTTGAGCGAGATTGTACGTATGTAGACGCATGCACCATATGCTACTTGGCTTGCGTCACTAAACCCGTGGATTTCAGTTCTAATCTGTTGTTGAGATCCTAATGATACACTTCTCGGAACTATAAGAGAATCTAATTTTGAAAAACATGTGAAAAATTGTTCCCACCTTGCAAGAATATGTGATGGTACTTCTTCAACCCAATCTACCTTTAATGACCATACCCTTTGTAATAATATTTTTGCTGTAACCGTAACAGGAGAAGTAAGCCTAGAACTAAGAGAACTAAGCCTAGTGGGTCAAACAATCTAGAGATTAAGCTCAGAATTGTACGTTTAGTGATTATTTGATTGTTTGATTTTACAAAAACTTTGATTGTGTCTATGGGACAATCCCAATTAATGCGTAATGTTCTAATTGCTTTAGAAATCTTATTAAAATACCAAATAGTTACTGTTGCAAAGCAGAACTCACATGTAGGTTTCATTTAAACTTTTACCGTTGTCAGAACTTTCAGTGCCGTTAAAAACAACGCGATATTTTGAAGTGGTACTGCTATTTTTTATGACACAGTGATGAGGTAAATACAAACACGATGTCTGTTCAATTGTAGTCACCTCTCCAGAGGTAAATAATTCCATGTGTCCCAGACGCAAATATTCATCAAGAAATTGTCGATAATTATTTTGGAAATGTCTGTTAATAACGGATGATTCGATGATATTCTGGTAACACTAAACAGCTAGTAATGAGTAAATTACATTAATTTCATGTTAATTTTTTTATTTAAAATTACAATACTTTTCTTTAATTAAATTTACATAAAGCAAATATAACACATTGACTTACTTTGAATATTATTTTAATGTATATTTGGATGGAATAATGTATATTTGGATGGAAGGATGGAATGGGGTTCCCCGAAGAAAATAATTGTAACGGCTCCGTAAGACGTCAGAGTTTGGAGACCACTGGTTTGGACTAAAGACTAGAGTACATAAATCAACCCAAATTCAAGTAGATAGAGAACAGTAATAATGTTCACAAATAACAGTTTAATGAGACTTCTGACGTGTATTGGTCCTTGAAAAGGAATTATAAAATTAAACAAATTATTGTGTTACCTAAAGCAAATTGTAAAGATAAAAAAATATGTGAGATCAAATCTTAGCTATTTAAAATTAAAATCAAACTGATAAGCCTAAACTGTTTAAATAGATTTTATTTAAAAAACTGATTAGTTTGCAACGAGTTAAATCTTAAGCAACAGGTAAGATCTAGCAAAAACATTTTACGCGTCAAACTAGACAAGGGACAAAGTTATTGGACAAGAGACAAAGTTATAAGGACAAATTGTAGACTATTGAAAGACAATTGTTAATTAAGGAGCAAGTTGTTGACTAAGGAAAAAGTAGATACAAGTAGATTTATGACCTAGATTAGTCTGGACTAAACTAGAGTACATAAATCATTGCACAATCATTAGATAGAAACCATATTTTGAAATTAGTTGGATTAGGTTAGCTAGCTATCTCCATCCAGACAAGGCCCAGGACTAAATAGAGAAAACCGATCCATGTAGCGGGCTCTGCCACTTGAAAGGGCGAACGCTAAGGGAAAAGAAGAAAGTAAAAGCTTTTAAAAGCTAAGGGAAAATAATCAACGTGTGGTAAGATTAAAATAGAGATAAATAATTCAGTAAAAAATTGTGTTCTTAAATTAATTACGTGTAAATTATATGCAATAAGTCTTGTATGCTGGACAGTATTTTTCACAGAATTAGTTGCTTTGTGGATGCTATATACGTAGTCGCTAAATCACATATAATCTCTTTAAAACATTTAATTTTAACAAACAAACAACTAATAATTAGTATTGGCAAGGTGCAGAGTATATTATGGTGACAACCGAATTGGCTGCAGCCCGCGCTGTAGACAAAATAAGCGTTAAATCATGGTTAATAATTGAATGAAAAGTTGTTAAAACAATGTTGCATAATAGCTTTAAATTATTCAAAGTTTTATTTGAATATATAAAAACTGTTTAAAATTTGTTTTTAATCTATTTTTTTTTAACTTCAGCAATAAAATATTATATTAATTTAATTTCAATTTGTTTTACAAATATTATAAAATTGTGCAAAATATTATGATAAAATATGTATTCTAATTTAAAAAAAAAAAAAAAATTTAATAAAAACTGCAATAAAGTCTTGTGAAGTTGCAACAGGATTTATAAAAATATAATATCTCATCAGAGTTTCTGGTAATACGAAAAAATTGAAAATACCAATAATGAGCGTAGTAACCACGTTTGATAAAAACAGTGAATTTTTACATATTTCTGCACCTCGGCCATAGTTCTGTAGTTCTTGACCAATTTGCAAAAAAGTTCTTCAAAAATTGAGATTTTGAAAAAAAAATCGAATTTTGAAACTTGCAAAAACTGTCTGGCGGATCTGAATAGCATCCTAAGAGTTCGATCGAGTCCCTTTGACATTTTTCGATCAATACCTTAATTGAAAAGATATTTGCAATAATAAAGGATCCATTATTTTAAATGTAAATAAAACAAAAACGCGCAAAAGTTCTGTTTGCAGTTCCCGGTAGAACTCTTACAGTTCTATCGATCCTTCTAATTTTTCTGTAATGTTAAAAATCGTAAAGATATACAAAAAAATCAAGTTCACGAATGAAGTTCGAGTTCACCAACGTTAAACCATCGTATCACCATAGGGAAATGGGAAATTATTTTTGTCTGAATTAGAACCGTTTTTGAACCCCAGTACTATTCTAATTGGTGATGTTAACCTAAACATAATCAGTACAAATAAATCTAAAATAATAGAAGATTATCTAGGACTTCTTGATGTCAGCGGATTTCTATCCCGAGTCACCTGTGCCACTAGGATAGACGATGGACCACCTGGGCAAGACCTTGTCACCCAACCTTCATATGTATTGACCACATAGCTTCAAATATTCAATATCAGCACTCATTAACTGCCGTAGTAATAAATGCCAACTTCACTAATCACAGAGCAGTCTGTTTCTCTATTGCTGGTGGGGTAGGAGGGAAAACCTCCTCCTCCACCTGCAATGGCCAAACCATAAAGAAAGTAAGATTTAAAGAATTCATTGATAAAATTAAAAGTCACAACTGGGATGAGGTTTATTCATTCACATCTGTAGAAAAAGCTACTCAATACTTCATTAACACTTTACAATCTAATCTAGAAATTTGCTTTAAAACTAAAATTATCAAAAAGCCCTGAAAATACAAAGGTAAGAAGGCCTGGATTACCCAAGGCTTCATGATATCATTAAAGAAGAGGGACTACGGTGAAGCGTTATTACTATTATTTATAAATTTTGATTAATATTCAAATATTTTAATTATGAAAATACCGACTATAAAGGTGCCTGCTCTCATAAATTTTTTTTTGGTTGTACTGAAGCCTAAGAGATGGCCAATACCACCCGTATTGTTCCGTGGTTTTATTTGAATACGAACTTATTTCTTATTGAATTTTTTGTTCCAAGTTTTATCGAAATTTAGAACTGGTGCCGATATTTTAACACTTTTTGTAAGATTTAATTCATACGAAGCAGTCAATATAAAATATATTCGTGTGTGAATTCGGCATAGCAATCTACGACCGTTCGATTATTCCACAATAAACAGAAATATCTGTGAATTCTGGATGCTATATAAGTGTCATACACCGCGGTGTCTATGGACGAATTTTCTTCTGGGAAATCTCTGGATTCAACGTTCACCATCTTGTTTAAGAAATCCAGCTGGCTCAACCCCATGGTGGAACCTCCGAACTCTGCAGGTCTAGATATACACCGGATTGTTGAAGTGGTGAGTGGGTCCTTTGTACACTGGTTTCATTTGTTTGATTTCCGTATAGAATTTCCAAAGATTTTTTCTCATGATAGTACGCAAGTACATGGAGAGACTGCCAACAAGAAGTTGTAAAAAGAGCCTCTTAATGGAAAATAGTAAGAGAATTCTATATAAGGTACAGGAATAAATATAGACAGATTTATTAAGATAATTAGGATTGCTAAGGAGGAAGATTATAGAAAACAGATTCAGAGACAGGAAAATAAACTAAAAGAGTTTGGGAAACTATTTCTGAAATAATTAATAGCAAAGATAGGGAGTCTAACATATCAAAATTGAACGTTCATGGTGATCTTATTGAAATCCAAAATTATGCAGATAGGTGTGCTGATCATTTTAACCAATTCTTTCGAAATATTTGTGAAAAAATGCCTGCAAAAATACATCCACAGACAAACAACCTGATTTTGAGGAAGATGGTGTTCACTTCTTTGAGTTTATCCAGGTTAATGAAAATAACAATATTAAAACAATTGATGAACTAAGGGGAGGGTCCTGTCCTGGTTGGGATAACATTTTAGTAAACTGTCTTATTTTAAAATTAATTTTAGAATTAATTAAAACTTACATTGCATCACTTTTGACTTACATAACTAATCTCAGTCTCAGTACAGGAAAATTTCCAGAAATAAAAAAAAAACTATAATTATCCCTTTGTATAAAAATAAAAATCGTTGGAATATCTCATGGTATTCATATAGAACAGGGGTTCCCAAAGTTTTTCTGAGGCGGGCCAATTTAAAATTACCGAATTTTTTGGCGGGCCAAAAAAAAACGGAATAAAATTGAAACAATAATCACGATTTTTTTCGATTTAAATACATTTAACTATTTCTTATTTTTTTTATTGGTATAGAAAAAGTTTTTTCGCAAATATATGTGCTCTCAAATAATGGAAACATTTGTTGAGTATGTTTTCGTATTTCGGATAATTCACACATGATATTCTTCATAAAAATCAATTAAGGAATTGTTTCGATAAGAATTCTTAGCATCGATATTTTCCTGTAATTGTATCAATCCAAATTGCATGTCTTAAATGATTAACAGTTCCGTATCTATATGAGACTACTATATTATATTTCTGAACAAATGCGTAATAACTAGACTAGATATACTAAAATAATTCTTTAAATATAAACTAAACAATATTGTATTAATACAAACGGTAATGGTTAAAGCTCTGTAAGAATTTTTTTTTAAATATTAAAATATTTTATTATATCTTATTTGTAATATTTATTATTTAACTATTGACTTATTTATTTTTAATAAAATATAATATATGATATCGATATCGCGGGCCGCATTTGGCCCGCGGGCCGCACTTTGGGAATCTCTGATTTAGAACAATCGATTATTGCTGATTATACTGTTAAATAACTGAAAAACTATTTTATTTACTCCTCAGGGAAACACTATTATTGGAACGGTAACTTCGTAGAGACGAGGTTCTTTGTGTTAAAAACAAAATTACGATTTAATCATCGACGTTTCGCCTTTATTAATTTAGGCCTCTACAGGATGCTATCGTCTAACACTACAAATTAATAACATTAATAATGTTATTAATTTTATTTTTTATTATTTATTAATTATTAATGTTATTAATTTGTGGTGTAAGACGATAGCATCCTGTAGAGGCCTAAATTAATAAAGGCGAAACGTCGATGATTAAATCGTAATTTTGTTTTTAACACAAAGAACCTCCTCCCTACGAAGTTACCGTTCCAATAATACTGTTAAAAATAACATTGGAAACTAACTTCCTATTACGTAAAACGTTCCCATTACATTATAATTGGGTTGTTGAATAAAAAAAAAATATCGTTTTTTTATGTATTTTCAAACCTTATTATAAATAATTCGGATATGCATATAAACAATTTAAAAATAATAATTTATAATAAATTTAGCATCTTGAACGGTGGCTCGCCACCGTCCCACGAAGAATATTCTTCAACTGAGCATGAAGGAAAATTTCGCTAAATGCACTACCCTAGGTGGTAACCAATCCACCGTCACCTATGGTGACGTTAGCGGGCCTTTGGATTCTGGGGAGCCCGCACCAACATGCTTTAAGGATGAGTCGGAGCATCCTGAAATCACCGGACGTAAACTCAAACCAAGACGGCAAACTATCTTCGCAACATTTAATGCCAACTCACTGCTAAAAATGGGTAAACTGAAACATTTGACTGATTCACTAACACGACACAACATAATGCTGACAGCAGTACAGGAAACCTCAAAGGAAAAGTGGGTCAGTGAGTAATGATGAACGTACCTCCCTTAGGTACAGGATTTATTATAAGTCATAGGATTATGGATACAGTCACCGACTTTACCTCCCCGAGAAGTCCTGTATACATTGTCTCTCTCAAATGCGCAAACAGGGGTACAGTATAGTCAATGTACATGCCCCAATCAACCAGGACAACAGAAATAATTCAGACAGAACTGATAAATTCTGGGAAGACTTTAGAAGATATTATCTCTAAACTTCCAGTGAGGCACACCGTCATATTGCTTGGTGACTTCAATGCTCAATTGGGAAGAGAGAAAAAATACAAAAACATAGTGGGCAATTATCCGGCGCATAAGCGAATCAACCGCAACGGAGAACGATTGGTAGATCTGTGTAGAACTTTTTGGTTGCTCATGAAGTCTGCAGCCTTCAAACACTTGCCAAGGAAGCAGAAGACTTGGATTTCACCAACCTGGGTGAATTCCAGATAGATCATGTGGCCATTTCACGAAAATCTCAAAAGGATACAAAGAAAAAAAAAAGAATACAAAGAAGCGACTAGTGATAGTACTAAGAAGCGCCAATCTGCACTTAGACCACTACCTCGCAAAGATCAAAATAAGACTCCAGCCTAGAAATACTAGATTACACAGAACCTCCAAAATGGTAAGATTTGACTTAGAGCGACTCAAGAACAGTTGAGAAATAAGTCAGAGGCTGAACAAGGCAGCTGGGACCAACTGAAGGAGTCTCTTGTTAAGGCGGCCAAGGAACTCGCCCCTCTCGCTAGAAGACGGAAGCATCAGCGGTGGACTGAAGACTGTGACAATGCAATAGCCCAAAGACAGACAGCCTGGGTGAAGTAGAATTCTAAAAAGACCAAGGAAAATTTACCGGTAACATACATAAGATTCTTTCGAAGTCGTTACTAACAAGAGCAGAAAATCAGCTGGATAGTC
This sequence comes from Phosphuga atrata, assembly GCA_944588485.1. Classification (NCBI taxonomy): domain Eukaryota; kingdom Metazoa; phylum Arthropoda; class Insecta; order Coleoptera; family Silphidae; genus Phosphuga; species Phosphuga atrata. The sequence goes on from OX155904.1 coordinate 44,327,062, forward strand.
AACTTGAAGAATACCAGGGTGGCTTCAGGAAGACCCGATCCTGCATTGAACAGATCCTCAATCTTAAAACTGTACTTGCATACTCCTAGATGAGAAACCGCAAGGTGGTCGTCACCTTTGTTGATTTTAGCAAGGCCTATGGTTCCATTGGTAGAGAAACGCTTAACAAAGTTCTCTAGGATCTTGGGCTAGACAACAAAATCCGCAGACTCATCCTAGAAACTTTGACCAACACCCATTCCAAGGTTAAATTTAGAGGCGAGATTTCAGAAAGTTTCGGAATAAAAACTGGAGTGAGACAAGGAGATGGACTTTCCCCACTTCTCTTCAACTGTGTCCTTGAAAAGGTTATGAGAGAATGGCACAAGGAACTGATAAATTTGAGTGCTCTGAATGGTATCTACCTGGGACGTAAGAACGATGGACTGGTTGTTGATTGCCTGGCCTTTGCAGATGAGATGGAACTGTTTGCTGATTCTCTTGAGATGGCAACAATGTAGGTAAATTGCCTCAGAAAACAGGCTGGCAAAGTGGGTCTTCAAGTGTAGCTGGAGAAAACAGAATTCTTAACCAACATCAGAGAAGCAAGCAGCATGTTGCTAGAGCAGGGAAACATTAAAAGGACTGAAATTTAAGAATCTCGGGGTATGGATTGAACCAAACTTATCTGAAAGAGCATCATTATCCAAAAGAATCAACAAGTTAGAACTAGCCTATCGAATGACTAAGAACACTTACAATAAGAAATGGGAATAACAGATCTCCAAAACAGACAGTCTGTGAGACGCACCCTGAAGGATATCCGTGGATTTTAGGAAAAACCTCGAAGGAAAGGTATCCCCTGGACAGAAGAGAGAAAGGAGTTACACCGGCATAATATGCGACAATACTGGGCAAGGATCAAAGCCCAACAGTTGAGCAAGCGTGGTCCAAAATAGACCTATTCGAAAGAAGAAGAAGAAACAATTTGAAAGTGATAAAATTTTGAAAATAATCACGTGACTCCGAAGGCGCCATAATTTGTTTGTGACGTCGAAAGGGTGAAACTTCATTTTAACATTCAAACATAAACATTCTTTTAAAATCGTCGTTTTAGGATTTCTTCGGCGCACTGTTTAAAGCCATTGGTTTCGACATTTAACAATGTGGGACATTTAAAAATATTTTTTTGGGAGTCCTTAACGATGGTACGAAACAAGCCCCATAACTTTTAATATTTGACATACTACAGCTACTGTATAAACAAAGTCAGGCGCGGGTAGAAATTACCCATTTTGCGTCACTACGGGACCGTAGTTTTTTCGCTACCGAGTTTAAAAATATATTTTCAATTTGTTATAACTTTTTAATTACAACGAAAAAAAGAAAACAAAAAAGGGTTTTGTTATAAAATTTATATATGAGCTTTAGATTTATCACATTAAAAAAATTATTCAAATACTCAATTGCTTAAACTTCAACAACATCATATTGAAATAATGCTACCTTGCATCAAACAACACTATTTTTATTTTGTTTCAATAACATTTTCCGTAATGCTGCCACGACCATAACACTTTCACAGAATGCTAAAACCGTTGTGGCGAAGACTATTTGCGCTCAAACAACTAGATAGCGCTACTAAATTCGGTAAAACAGTTTATAATCGAATTACCCCGAGGTATTGTTTTGAACCACTCTCACCTAATATACATTTTTTTGACGGCATTGACAGTTTATGCCCACTCTCGTCCTGATAGTTTGAAAATGTTTTTAACCATTATTTCATTTCACTGTTAAATTACTGCCAAAAAAATTTGACACTGACGCTGTGGTCTAAGTGTGACCAAAAAGCAAAATTAACCAAACTTGTTTCTCATTTTCAATAAAAGTTATCGAAATCGTGAACCTACAAAATCATAACCCATAAAAATAATCTAAGTTAGCAGATAAACTCTTAGTAAGGTATCATAAGACAATAGTGTCCTCTATGTTAGGTTCTCTATGTTAGTCCTCTATGTTCGGTTGGTCGGCAGATAATCCATTGAGTAAAAGATCAGAAGATTTTAGTGTGTGTGTCCTCTATGTTAGAAAAAGCGCTGGGAAAAAAGTTGAAACAAATTAAGAAGGCGAAATTAAGAAATTAAGTTGTTTTAAAAATTTAAAACTAATTTACCTAGTGAATATTTACAGATGACTAGTTCTAAATATACCACTTATTCCTATATATGCCTATATTTTTCTCTCATTTTAACTCAATTAAAGAGTGTTACGTTAATATTAAGGATGAGCGACATAATGATTTTCTGACATCATCGTGATCAGTAATCGCTTCCTTTCAATCACGGTGATTTTTATCGGTGACCGTGATTACGTTATCGTAGTACTAACAACCAATCCCGAGCTTGCGCCTAGTGAATTCATACTAAAATAACCAGTAACTACTTACCTACCATTACGATACGATGTTCAATTCCACTCTATTGAGTTTCTGTCGCTTATCACGACATATCACTACGTAATGATTGTAATGTATCTGGAGGATTTAAAAAACGACTATAACTTTTAACGGAAATTACTTAAAAAAGACTAATATAAAACTAATATATTATAAGCGAAAAGAAGCGCACTAAATTAAAAACCTCAACACTCCCACTATTTAGAAGCTTCAAAAAAAATTGTTTCTACAATTCCAATTTTACTAAGAAAATTAACAATTATTTCTTTAGATAAAGCCTTAGTGAAAAGACATGCCAGCTGATCCTCACTACGGATATATTCAACATCTTGAACACCATCTTCATATACATCTCTAATAAAATAGTTTTGGATATCCACATGCTTAGTTCTGTTATGAAATTCTAGATTCTTTATTAGCCTAACGGCACTCAACATATATAACATATAATATATATATATATATATATATATATATACATATATATATATATATATATATATATATATATATATATATATATATATATATATATATATATATATATATATATATATATATTATATTTATATATACATAACTTTATAGGAGTATAGTAGTATAGAGTACATATCCGAGCACAGTTGTGCTGAGTGACACCATTCTTTGTCGTTTCGATGACCAAGAAATCGGTCCGTTTGACATTATAAATATATATGCGCCTGCTGATCATTATGGCTTTAGCAGAGGGAGTGGACGCCATTGCTGTCTGTTCCACCCCTGCGGTGGTAACTTCCAAAGGAGGGACCGCTGTGGCTGCCGCTAATAGCTCTACCTTGCCCTGACTTTTTGAAGCCGGTATGGGACAGGTCTCCCTTGGCTTACTGGCTAGGTGGTAGTAACGATGTTACTAACCAATCCAATCAAATACTAACCATCTTGCCTTTGCTTTTTGGTGACAGTCTGTGAGTGGGTCTCTCTCGACTGGTGCCCTCCCTCGGATCGTGCTCCATCACGCTACATCTGATCTGCCAGTTCTGTGGCGGTTAGGTCCCGCACACACGGATTATATATTTTGGAATTCATATAAATCCCATGAGTGGCAAGGGAACTAAAGGTCCGCCACATCAGACCCCTGCTTGACATGGTAAGGCTTGATACCCTCTGAGGTCGCTAGGTATCAGAAGGGCTCCGTTAGCGATGGCTGGTTGTCCTTGGCCTCCAACTAGTCCCTTCCGCACGGGTCGCATGACACCTTGGATTAAGGGTTTGGAAGTTCTTGGTTGTTCGCTCTTCGCCGACCGCTCCGACCGGAGTTGGACTCCAGTCTGTAAATTCCAACGGTTTGTTGCGAAACTAAGCCCTCACACGGCGACAAGATGACTTCCAGAGTGAGGGGAGCATCAACCTTAGGGAAACGCTTTAACATTTGTTCAGTATACTCCTTCTGATGAAGAAAAATTCCGCTTCGCTTTCTACAATGTCAAAAGAACTTTTAAGTTCAAGTACAATATAATTGAGTATAGTTTTTGAATCCGCTAAGTCCGTCGTCAATGTACCTACGGAGCTAGAAAAACTAAATTGTTATTAAAATTACCGTAATATATGCAAGGAGTATACTGATTGAATTTAAACTGTTTTAAACTCCCGTGCTGCCAGTAATGTTCGAACTGATTCATATCGTAACTACTGGTGCAAACATTTCCTAAAAATTGATTTCTGTCTGTTGAAGAAAAACTCTTGCACAAAGTCGTGCTTTATAACGAGTGCTGTCATCTGCTGTAAAGTGCTTCGCTTTAAACACACACTTGCTGGTAATCGTCTTCTTATACTTGGGTAGTTGTGTGAAAGTCCATGTTCTTCTAATGTGGATCAAGTTTCTCGGCTATTGCAGTTTTCCAGTCATCTGCATTTTCAATGGAAATTGCACCTTCAAAAGTTGTGGGATCTTGAAGTTCGATGATGTTGACATAAAACCTGATTGGTCTATGTAGTTGATTTCGGTTTTTCAAATTATGAGGGTAATTTGCAGCCTCTTCAGTATCGTGATCTTCCTCCTGGATATGTTCATCTCTCATCTCAGGGTCTAGTTCTTCATCATCATCTACTTAGTTAAGAGATACAATGCCATACAAACTATGGATGTGTCGGAAACCTGATTTGGCACTTTTCCCAACATTCGGTGAGATAGCTGTTGCACCCAAAGTAACGAGGAAGAAACTTGCCGCTAAGCCACAGAAAATGGTATTAGTTGGATATAGAAGAGAATCCAAAAACTTTAGACTATATAACTCTAATACAAAAAGGATAACTTTATGAAGAGACGTTTTTCCAAAATTCCTGGACAAAAATGAATCCATTCCATAGTTCCAAGTTCTTCACGCTGAACATTGACTGTAGGCTGTACTACTTATGGAATGGATTCATTTTTGTCCAGGAATTTTGGAAAAACGTCTCTTCATAAAGTTGTACTTTTTGTATTAGGGTTATATAGTCTAAAGTTTTTGGATTCTCTGCTGTATCCAACTAATACCATTTTCTGTGACTTAGCGTCGAGTTTCTTCCTCGTTACTTTGGGTACAAAAGCTATCTCACCGAATGTTCGGAAATGTGCCAAATCAGGTTTCCGACACATGCATAGTTTATATGGCATTGTATCTCTTACCTAAGAAGATGATGTTCGATTCAATATGTAGATGGCAGTGTTGACTGCCTCCGCTCATAGTTGCAATGGGAGACCACTAGCTTGTAGCATTGTGCGAGCACATTTCATAACTGTTCGGTTGTAACTTTCGACTCTCCCATTCTGCTCAGGTGTGTCTGAAAGCAGTTGTCTCAATTGTAATACCTTGTGAGTGTATGTACTCTGTCATTGGAGTGTTACAGTATTCGGTTCATTTGTCAAAACGTATGACTTTTATAGAGCAATTGAACTTGGTCTTGAAAGAGACGTTAAGTTCTTAAGATTTATCAAAAAAATCACAGAGCGATGGTCTTGAAAAGTTACAAGGAATTGTGATCCCCCAATTATAATCGTTCATTTACATAATTACCTTTAATGGACTTATGTATGTAAAATGTACCCTGACATTGGACTTCACATTCGGATCCATCTCCTAAAACTTGGAAAACCAGTCTCTTCTATAAGTAATATATCTGGATGCACCAGTGTAAGTAACCAAATATCCTCTGTGTTGTGACGTAGAATATTTGCTGCTTCGTTGGACTGCACAAAAAGGGCAGTATCATCAAGTTGGAACTGGATTTGTTGTGCTCCATGTCAAGACGTTTCTTCCTGCATACTTTTGCAATATGCAAAATATAGTCTAAAGTTTTATGCCCTGGTTTATTGCAATAGAAGCAATTATGTTTCTTCTTTTGTTGCTGTTGTGTAGAATCCTGTCCTGTCCTGTCATACTCAGGGTTGAAAAAGCACCATTTACATCATCCATTGCAGAGATTCGGAATTCTTCTATTAGCAGACGGGTAGTTAAGATTCGATTGTCTGTCATCAGCTTTTAGATAATCCCAAGCAGTAACGAATGCATCATACTTAGATGGTAAGCTGGCGAAAAATGTTGCCATAATTGTTACTTTTGGGACAACTGTTTCACCAACATCCTTTAAACGGCTTGGCATATTCTCAACGTTGGCTACATGTTGTGCCACAGAGTCCCTTGAAGACATACGGTACTCTTGGAACTTAGTCATCAACATCAATTTATTTGACTCACTTCTCTGTTCATGTATGGCACATAACTTGTTCGACATTGACTTAGCCGTAACACAGGTGATGACTACTGTAATTGTGAGTGGACAACTGAAGACGATAAATCAAACATTGCCTTTGCATTATTTCTAATCCATGCCTTGTGTCTAATCCATGCCATCCACTTCCGATGAGTCTGTGTTTCCAATCAGTAGACCTCATACACTTTCTTCTACTTCGGAAGAAATTGATTAAGACGCGAATACAGGTTCGTCAGTAACCCTTGAGTCTGTGGATGCACCACATGTTTGGCAAGGGAATTAATGGACAGCCATCAATGAAACAGCCACTGAAGAAAGAATCGAAGTACCACCATCCTTTGAGGAGTTGCTTGCAACAAATGTTGACTGTAACGATCCTTATCAATCACACAAGTTATTTATAAATAATAATGTACTAATACCATTGTGAATGAAACCAATCGATATGCAACTCAATGCCTGATCTCTGATGTTATTAGTGGAATAGAACATGCAAAATCAAGGTGCAGAGCAGTGTCATTGCTAGAGATACGCAAGTTCTTGCTATTGTGCTTATTACAGGAATAGCTACCTGAAATTCGTTTGTTTTGGTTAAAAACTAAAATGTATTCCAATCTAAAAATTCAACAAACAATGGCACGAGACCGTTTCCTACAATTTTTTTTTTTAATTTATTTTTTATCTTCCACATATTATTGAGAATTATTTATACCTTATTCAAATTTGAAATAAAAATAGTAAGAAAAGTAGTACATATGTATCGATTTTTTTGGAATGGAATAGTTATTGTCGATGGAAGAATTATAAAGAATGGAATAGTTGCTAAATGTGGAATAATTGATGAGGGTGAAATTGTATAATGAATTTTGACAATTGTGGCGCTTTCAGCGCCACATGATAAATGTGGAACATGAAGTTGTACATGAAAAAGTAAGCATTGTAGTTGTATAAGAGTAAGAATTTCGAGTTACGCCATTCTTGTGGAAAGCGCATTAGCTTAGGTTGTATGAGTTGCAAGTTTTACAACTCCTACGGCACAAAATATTAAATAATAATTCATTCGTCTCAAATGATTTCAATGCTGTTAGATTTTTAAAATAATATAATCAAACACTTTTAGGATGTACTTAATCATATAATGTTGTCAATTGTCTGAAATCAAAGTGACTTTAATTTAACGATTGATATCAGAAATGAAAAGCACCAAACGTTCGAAAAAAAATTGCTATATCTAACGATGTTATATTAGTTACTAATTGTAAGGTGTACAATATGCACGATAACAAATCAGCTGTAGTGTAAAACTTAATGAAAATCTCACTAAAACTTTCATAACTTTATTAAGTGACATTGATGTTGTCAACTTTGACATTCAACATAACCAACATATTGTTTTAATCAAGTTGGTATCTTGTGTTGCTGACTTACCAACATACTCAAACATAATCTCACCAATTATTTGTGGAAGTTACGTTGTTGTTGTCAAGTTTGGCAGATAACATAACCAAGTCAGAAAAAGTCAGCTGTTAAGACTTTTTTTCGACAAAGTTGTAAGCCTTAGTTGATAACTTCACTTCATCATATATATTAACCTCCTTTTATGAAGGTAGGCCACTCTTGATTTCCGATATAACTCCTCCAATTATAGAAGGTTTGCTTTTAGACAATTAGCAATACATGTTGCTAAAAGTTTCACTAAAAAAACAATAACCAATAAATTACTCAACTGACGTTAATGTCAACTTTGACTTTATTTTCATGTATTTCTTTATTCAAGAAATCCAGTGCCAAGGTTATCGACCATGAATATTCCAAAATAGTAAAATTGCTTCTATAGAAATATCTATGATTTTAATAGATCTGAAAGAGTTCTTATTATATTTATTACAGTTTTCAAGTTGCTATTTGAATCTATTAGTATCAGTTCCGGTTTCACTTCGAGGGATGCGTATGTAGTCTGGATTTATATGGCGCCTTGCGACATGTAACCTAGCCTAACCTAGGTTAAACCAACATACTTATTTTTGATCTCTTGGGTCGCGCTATCGCTTGTAGTTTGTCTTAATTTTTCTGCCGCTTTGCGGTATGCAGCCCAACCTAAGATAGGCTAACAGACTTTGCTACTTTAGCTTATTTTAGATCGAGGTGTTCTAACCTAACCTAGGTTTAAAAACACCTCTTGCTACTTAATTTTATTACGGATCGAGAGGTCACGCGGCCTCAAGGTTTGATCTGGAAGAATAAAAATTGCATACTTTTAGGAAAAAAAATCTGCTTTATCGGGCAGTGTTATACGCAAGTTTGGTAGGAATCATAAAAAGCTTTGAAGAATTTCAAAATATAGTTTTTTAATTAAATTCTGAGGCAAGGCTATCGGCGTCAAAGATACCAAAACGAAAATAGAAAATGTATAATCTATATAGAACTGAAAGATTTTTTAATGTACCACTTAAACTTTTCAAGCTAGAAGGCGAAGAATCGCGGCCAGAATCGCGAAGATATCATAATGTCAATTTTTATAGAAAAATGTATGGTCTATATAGAACTGAAATAATTTGGTAAAAATCTGTTACAGTTATCAACCTATAGATATTTGAATTTATTGTTTTCTCTTCCGGTTTAGCTTTAAGAGGTGACGGCCTCCGCCAGATAAAATATTTTGCAAAATTGACAAAGTGATTTCATAGAACGATGCCCTGTGTACAAATGTGTACAATTTTATTGTTCTACGTAGGGTGTAACTGATAAAGGCTATTTTTTAAGCAAATCAAACTTGTCAATCACGAATTTTATCCAAAACTAAACGTGGAAATTTCAAAATACTAAAAAATGGCGAAAAAATGCATTAAACCTCAAAGGATTCAAACGAAAGTTTTACTGTGGGTACATGGATACCTATAAAAAGTACACCCAGTCGAAAAATTCAACGTGCCGCTGCCATCGGGGACGACGCGGGAAATTATTTAAGTTTTGTAGGATTTTGGCAAATATCTCTGCAGAGTCACGAAACAGAAAATAGGGATTTGGTGCACCGTATGTGGAATTCTGGTATCTACAAATAAGTATTCTTTGCAAATTTTATAAAGTCTTTTGGTTTTGTCACAAATGTGAAAAATCTAAAAAGTGTAATTTTTTTCAATACCCCTTAGGTATATATTTTACATTTTACACGGATTTAAATGGAGAATGAATTCGGAGTTGAATGAAAGCAAATCCCATGAACAAACAATTAACAGCGGAACAATGAAATAAATGCGTTTTATAGATCTGTGTTAAAATCATTTCTTGCAAGCCCAAGGAAATGAGGCATGATTTTTCGAAGATGAAGCAGAAAAGTACACGACATTTTTACACGCTGGTCATGTCGAGGCTATCGGCCGCAAAAGTTCATGTAGCACTCTTCAATAGGCCTCAATGAGCACTATTCGATTTATAAAGAAAATCCGGATAAATTTCGAGATGGCGGTTCCTTCAGCCGTCGTAGAACTGAAGTGGTAGAACTGACCGTTTTACAACAATAACTCTTTTGTTATACACGCTAGGAAGTCGCGGAATACACCTTTAGATTTCAAAAAATTAAATGTGTAATTATTATTATTATTATTATCGTTATTCGTTCGTTCGCACATTATTCTAAAAGAGTAACGAGCCTTCCCTGAACTATAAAGGGGTACAGAAAACACCGATTTTTCGAAAATTTATTAATCAACTTTAAAAAATTCTAATAATCTCGAAATTTTAAACGAATTATTCGGAAGAGATGAAATTACATTCTAAAAATAATTTCGAGAATCTACCTTCTTCGGGGGCGGTTGTACCGATTTTTGCAATTTTTATATATATTCACCAGTAACTAATAAAAAGTTGTCGTCCCACGGATCTGCCACCGGCACCGGAGTGTCCGGCACGTCGCCGCACATCCGACTGTCACCTCACTTTTCGACATTTTTACTTAACTTTTCTGCAAGGGCAAAAAAACTAACATTTTCTTGCAAAAATTTCGACCATTTTTGGACGCCTAAGTGACGCGAAAGTCTCATCGAAAATCGCCGTACGTGGGATCGTTCGCCTGTTCTTTGGCTACAAGAATCTGATGCACCGACTCTCTCGGACTAAGGTAGCCGCCGAAGGCGGCCTTTTTGTCGGGGACCCGGATTCCCAGAAAAATGTGAATAACGTCACCGATAAAAGTCGCGCAGCGACGAGAGTCGTGTCTGATGACGCGTCTGCGTTTTCTACGTAAGTTTTCTACCGGAATCCTTGCTTGAATTTAATTTTCCCCAGGCATCTTCGCCGCGTCCTCCGTAAAAGTGGTAATTTTTTTAATGCAAAATTTTGGGGTCCGTAAATTTCGATCGATTCTGAGACGACTGACGTGTGGCGTTTCCCGAATTTCACCTGGGGGACCGCATCACGTGCATTTTAAAAAGCTCAAATTTGGCTTTTTTATGCCGCCGGAGCCGGCATATCTTGATCATTTTAACCGCGCGTCTTCTACGGTTTAACTTAGAATGTCCGTCCGTACATTGCGCATCCCTGAGTATCGTCTTGCTGCGCCCCTCCGGGGGTCCAATACTCACCCGAAAATCGCCGTTTTTTGACGAATCGGCCCGACGGAAACAGCGGCGGCGGCGCAAAACGGGATTGTACATTTTTCCGGCGTAGAACCGAGATCCCCGTCGAGCGGCGCCATTTTCGCGACTCAACTCCCCCAGGTTCGGACGCACCAGCCCGAAAACTGAAATCACGATTTTTTACTTTTTCGAACGATACGTTTCGATCTGTGGCGGGCGACTCCGTGGTCGCAGCGACGCGGCGCGGTCTTTGCTCGGATCTCAATTTTTTGCCGGATCCTCTAGCCGCCGCCGCGCCACGCGTTTAGAGCCCTCGCTCGCCGTCCTGCGACGTCCCGTTCAGCTGGTACGAGAGCTAATAAAAACTGTTTTTGCCGATTCTGCAATCACTTCCACGGACGCCCAGCACTTATTTGAGGGGCTACAGGTCGCCGGCTGGGTTCGTTCACTTCAGAACACTTGCCCGTAGCCATTCAGGCAAGAATTTAAATTGCGACAACTTTTTGCGAATCTGCGGCATTTTTAAACGAGAAATGATCAAAAAGTGCGAAAAACCAGAGGCGTTTTTCCGGGATTCCTAGGGCGTCCGAACAAATTGACGGATCGGAACCGGACCGGTGCCGTTCGATCGGCCATAGAACATTTTAGTTTGTTTGGGAGTTTAATCCCGATTGCGCCGAAGATAGCGTCGTGACGCCATAAAAACCACGTTTTTTGGACGTCCAGAAAACCTCCCACGGAACCGCCAACTTGGGATCTGCGGGAACGGTTTCGCGGGATTCCCGCAGGGAATTGAACGTTTCATCTTTTACTGCAAGCGGCATCGCGCTGCGTCGTCTGCGAGGGTCCCGATGCCCGCCCAAACTCGCCGTATTGCGGAAAACAAGTGACGACAGTAAAACATCCATATTTTTACAGCGCCCCGGTGAATGTTTTTGATTTTTCCGTGGATTGTAGAACGGTGTTTTGGCTTTCGGCACCCATAATTGGACGTCGCGGAATCGCTTCGCGACCCTCACTTATAACCTTTTTAATCTGCACGTACAAAAACTTGAATGTCGATTTGGGACACCGGGATGTCGCTTTTTTGAAATTCCGACCGAAACGTGAAAAGTACCGACTTTGGTACCGGCGCCGCGTCGCTGCGACCACGGAGTCGCCCGCCACAGATCGAAACGTATCGGCCTAAACGGCGAAATTTTCGCCGGAAGGTGGGGTCAGTCTGACCGCAGCAGTTTCGCCGTTTCCCGGCGTGGCGATTCGAAACTGCGCGCGTTCGATTCAGGAAGGACGCCCGCGCCTCTCTTACATTTAAGGGTTCACGATCCGAGTCTTCCCCGTCGAGCTGCCGACGTCTGAAAATACCACTCTTTTCTTTCGCACGGTTTTTTGACGATTACCTCCTCACCGCACGGCCGAATCCCTCTTTTCCGGCACGGGGCGATGCAGCCCGCCGAAACGCGTATTTCGGTACCACTCGCGGCTTCCTGCGTCGCTTCCTTCACCCGGTGCTCGCCGAAATGCCGAAAAAAAATCCGCAACCGCCTTTTTGGTCGCCAATCTGCGAGTTCGACGGTCAGCGGCGAGAATTTGGGTTCGCATCGCTCAGGAGAGATCTAAAAAAGGAGAGAGGAATCTAAAAAACTGGTCCGCACCTTCGTCGGGCCCCCCGATCTGGAAATGTCTCCGTAAATGTGCAGTGTGCACTGTAAAACTGCACTTTCAAGTTTACCGCCGTCTGCGTTCAACCTGCCGCGGAGACTCCCAGATTTTTCCGACGCAGTTCTTTAGATTGAACATTTGGCTTTGCAGCAGTGTGATCGGCGCCGCCGGCGGGCGCCGCGGCGCCCAGTTCCAGTGGTACAAAAACGTCGAGATTTTTCTCCGTTTTTTTCAACACGCCCGCAAACCACCAAGGCGTGGTCTATCCACAAAACTGACACCTTCGCCGTGTAGCCCGGTCTTTTTTCTATGCGGGGTGCGAGTTGGGCCGTTCCGCGGCCCGCAGTCAGCACGGGGCGATTTTTCAAATAAACCTCTACAATAAAAAAGAGTCGGGACTTAGAAATTTTTCGACAAATTGTGTGAAATTTCTTAGTAGCCGTTTTCTCCGAAAACAAAATATACCGAAATCAAGATTATTTTTTGTCGATTCTTCTGTTGTGCGACACGTCGTGAAACGTTTAACTTTTTGAAGATTTTTTTGCAATTTAAAAAATTCGGAGAAACTCCACCCCCCGCGCAGACGCTCAGCGGCGAAAACTACTATCAGAAAATTTTACAGTGAAGTTTTACCAAAAGTAAACAAACTCTTTGGCGATGAAATCAATATTCCCTCAAGTTTTCGCGGCGGTTTCTCATCGGGAACGGATAAAGTGGTTCATTACTTAGATTTCCTGAAAATTTCGCATAGCTGCCGTCCGCCGTTTAGACACTGTGAGAGGAAGAGCTAACCTCTACCCGTACGTCCATAAACCGCGTGTAAATTTCCAAGTGCCGTTCGAGTCGCATCCCGCACGAGTTGGTTTGAGAAAAGTTCGCCGTGTCCGGCCAATTTTCCCGTCGAAAATTAAAGTGCGTCAATTATTAGGAGCAAATGAGTGAAAATAGTTGTGGAAACGGTGATATTTGTGCGAGAATTTAGGAGGTTATGTATGGTGTGTTTCTGTTCCGATTTTTTTAAACATTTATTTCCATAATAAACCAGTGCTGTTGTTACAAGTTTATTAACAGATAATTCCTTTACCCCATACATACATTTTTCCTACAATAATCCTTTTCTTTCGCATTTAAACTAAACAATTTAGTAACACAACGGACTTGACATGTCTCTAAATTTGGTTTTTGGTAAAGTTCCATACCACTTGGAACAATGGAATTCAACAAATTTGTTGAGAAAGAATCATTCTTTGAATTGTCTGTGTCAATTTTGTAATATATTCCATCTGGGACCGGCTAATTAAAGTCGAAGCTTCAAAAAAGGTAAGCCGCAAGACACTTGAATAGCTATCGTTTGAAAACTGTAACAGATCTATTCAAAATTAGTTCAGTTCTATATAGATTGTTCCTTTTTCTATTAAGTTTCACATTTTAGTATCTTTGTGGTTGATAGGCTCAACACCCAATGTTTTTAAATATAAAAATATCTGCTGAAATTTGTCATATCTTTTTTCTGTCCAACTTTCTCATTATCTATCAAACATGTTTTTAACACTGTTGAATAGAGCACATTTTCATCTAAAAATTGTGCCATTTTCATCTTTCCGAAGGAACCGGTTTTGTGAAGGAATCATTTTTTCAAGGTTCCGGCTGCATTTTTCATTTAAATTGAGGAGCCAAATTCAACAACTGAATGTCTGGTAGAATAAAATTGAATACATTTGTAGAGAATTAATCAGTCTATGAAATTCCTTTGCTAATTTTGCAATGTATTTTACCTGTCGATGGCCACTGCCTTTTAAAGACTCTCTCAAATAAAAAGTAATACACAAGTGTACACATCTGTTGCATGTTGTATACACCTGGAACAATGAAATTCAGCACATTTGTAGAGAAAGGTTCATTCTATGAATTGTCCGGGTCAAGCAAAAGGTAAGACTTGAGACATTTAAATAGCTTTAGCTTGAAAGCTGTTACCGATCTATGCAAATTTCTTTCAGTTCTGTATACATTGTACATTTTTCTATTAAGTTTGACATTTTAGTATCTTCGTGGTTGATATGCTCAACATCAACCTCAAATTGGATATCAAAGTAAAAATCCTGCACTGCCATGTGTTCTACTTATTGTACTATGGCATGGAATCCTGGACATTCACTGAAGCAACACAAAAGAAACTCGAAGCCTTCGAGATGTCTCGAAGCCTTCGAGAAGTCTTCGAAAGCCTTCGAAAAAGAGGTGATGAACACGATTAAGAGAAGAAAACTGGAATATCTTGGGCATATAATAAGAAATGACACCAAATACAAATTCTCAAAATCCATCCTCCAAGGAAAAGTGATTGGAAAGAGGTCCCGGAGGAAAAAGAATGTTATGGTTCAAGAACCTAAGGACATGGTATTCAAAAACAACCACAGAATTGTTTAAAGCAGCAGTCAACAAGGTCGTCATAGCCAGGATGGTCAATATTCGATACGAATAGGCACTAGAAGAAGAGTAGAAGCCACGAATGTGGACAGAAAGCTATAAAATAACTTACAAATTTCACATGAGATTTATTTTGGTAGACCTAAAAATACTCAGTAATTGCTATAGAGCTCTCAGTCTATGAAATTCCTTTTCTAATTTTGCAATATATTTTACCTGTCGATGGCCACTGCCTTTTAAAGACTCTCGAATAAAAAGTAATAGATTTAGCTAACTTTAGAATGAAAACTCCAACAGATTCATCCAAAAATCTTTGAGTTTTATATGGATTGTTTCATATAGATTGTTTTATATAAATTGTTATATAGACATGTTTCTGTTGATATTAACATTTTGGTATGTTTGTGGTCGATAGCCTTGACACAGGATTGTGTCGGATTCATTGATTTTCTTTTTAACAAGTTTCACATCACTTGGCACAATGAAATTCAATACATTTGTATAAAAATAATTATTCTATGAATAATTATTTATCAAACCCTCAAAGTCAAAGCAGAACAAAAGGTAAGCCATAACACATTTAAATAGCTATCGCTTGAAACCTCTAACAGATCTATTCAAAAATCTTTCAGTTTTATATAGATTGTTCATGTTTATATTGAAATTGACATATTTGTGGTCGATAGCCTTGACAGGATTTTTTCAAATAAAGAAATACTTGCAAGTATATTTTTTTGTCCAATTTTCCGGAGTCTAAAAAACATACATTTAGCGCTATTTTATAGAGCAGATTTTTATCTAAAAGTTGTGTCATTTTCATTTTTCCAAAGCGAACCGTTTGGCCGAAATTTTTTTTTGTAAACGAAGAAATTCAAAAACGAAATTCAGTGAAGGGGTCGGGGGGGGGGGGGGAGTGTGACTTTACCCCTTCGATAAATTTTAGAATTTTATATTTTTTACTATTGTGACTAAACCGAAGGATTTTGCAAATTTTGCAAAGTACGTTTTTTTGTAAACACCGACGTCTTACATACGGATATCCCGGTTATAATTTTCCATCTTGAGACGTTGACGAGATATTTCCATAAAATTATTGACGAGAAAATCATTTTTCACGACGTCCCTATTGGAGTGGGAGCGCTCAAATTTTGTCAATTGATACTTCTGGTGGATACTCACATTCAGTAAAAGTTTCATTGAATTCCTTAAAATATTCATACATTTTTTCACAATTTTTGAATATTTTGAAATTTTCGTATTCGTTCTTGGTTGAAATTCGTGATTGTCGTGTCTAGCTTTGTTAAAAAAATATTTTAGTAAGTGTTTCACACAACGTGGAACAATAAAATTTCACACAGCTGTAGAGAATTAGTCAGTCTTTGATATCCCTCAGTTAGTTTTGAAAAATATTTTGTCTGGCGACGACCGCCGTCCCTCAAACTCGAACGTTACAGAAATTAATGAATTCAAATAACTATAAAATGAAAACTGTAAGAGATGTATTGAAATTTCTTTTAGATCTATATAGATTATACATTTTTTTATTGAAATTGACGTTTTGGTATCGTCGTGGCCGATAGCCTTGACACAGAATTTTTGTAAATACAGAGATTTTGAAAAAAAAATGAAGTTTTGTCAAATCTTTTTTCTGTCCATTTTTCCAAACTCTACCGAACATTCGTTTAACACTTAACACGCGATAGAGCAGATTTTCATAAAAAAAGATTAGGTTGCACACCGCGAAGCGGCAGATAAATCAAGACCACATACGCGCGGCAGCGCCGCCCGTATTTGGTTTTTATCAGATAAATCAAGACCACAAACGCGGGGCAGCGCCGCGCGTACCATCGATAAAGATTAGGTTGCACACCGCGAAGCAGCAGATAAATCAAGGCCACATACGCGCGGCAGCGCCGCGCGTATTTGGTCTTTATCAGATAAATCAAGACTACAAATGTGGTCAAATATTTGGTTTTTATCAGATAAATCAAGACCACAAACGCGTGGCAGCGCCGCGCGTACCATCGATAAAGATTAGGTTGCACACCGCGAAGCAGCAGATAAATCAAGACCACATACGCGTGGCAGCGCCGCGCGTATTTGGTCTTTATCAGACAAATCAAGACCACAGACGCGCGGCTACGCCGCGCGTACCATCAATAAAATTTGGTTGCACACCGCGAAGCAGCAGATAAATCAAGACCACATACACGCGGCGCTGTCGTCTTGATCAGATAAATAAGATAAATCAATTTATCAGATAAATTTATCAGATAAATCAATTCAGATCTTCAGATTTACATCAGATAAATTAAGATCCAAAAGTTTAAGGCAATGTGGCAGAATACATTTTTTATCGAATTATTAAAAGATTACCGCCTCCTTTTTTTTGCACAGAATTGCGTGAAATTTAAAAATAAAGCGGGTTTTCAATGGCATATTCTTTCAAAAACTATTGCTAGGCAACGCTTCTAAAGTGCTTTGATTGGCACAGTCTGGCAGTACTTTATAATTATCTATAGTCTACCACATCCCGCACCAGGTGGCGATGAATGCGCCAGTGGCGTACACTTTTAAATTTTCCATATTGGGATGCATACAGGGTTGCATACCGCCAAGCGGCAGAACAATTACCAGATAAAACACCAAATAGTTCCTTCATCGTCACCAGTGGCGTGCACCTCTCCTCATCAACATGTGCATTCTCCTCATCAACTATTTCACCCTCTTCTACTATTCCACCCTAAAACAATAATTACTCCCACAACAACTATTCTCTTCATCATGATCTTCATCACTATTTCACATTAAAAACAACGATCAATATGTACTACTTACAATGTACTAATCGAGTAAGGCGCCTTCCCTGAACTTAAAAGGGGTCAAAAAACCCAGATTTTTTGAAAATTAAGAACAATTGTGTAAAAATGCGGTTTACGTCTTGATTTTTTTCCGGTGAATTGAACAAAAATTAGGTTTTTTTAGACGAGCCTTACAAAAGTTTCGCCCCCGCAGGGGCGGCCGTAGGTACGTTTAAAATTTTTCACTTTTTCCTAAATAAATCCGTTCCTCTTGCGCGTCGAAACGGGAAATTGTCATTTTCTGTTGTAAAACTGAACGGGTCTTCGACCCGTGTCTGTCTGCCGCTCGCAAGTCCCACACGGCGTCCTCCAGGTGCCAAAAACAGGAGATTGTTTCTAGCACCTTTGAGGAGCAATTTTGGTCAGCGGCTCGATTTTTTTACTGCGTCCTCTTGCCGCGTTGATTTCACGTTTTTTGACGTCATGCGGAAAAGTACGCGACCGTCGGTTCACCCGGTGCGGCTGAAAATGTAAGCGAAAAAAAAACAGTTTTTTTTCATCACATCTGTGGACGCCGTTCTCTTGATTGAAGAGCTCCGTGTCTCCAAATAAATAGAGAGTTTCTAAATAGAGAACGAAAGGGTCTATAAGGCGATAGGAATGTTGCACCGCTCGATCGCATTTGGGAGTCTCGACACCCGTTCAAACTGGAAACGAATTTTTGAAAATTGAGCAAATTGAAACCTTCAATATTAGGTGAAATGTTTTAGAATTGTATTGATCTTTTCAGGGATTATAGCCCCACGTGTCTACTTTCGAACGACACCTCTCTCGGCGCATTACACCTCCGGGGACGTGCCGCAGGCCCCAATTCGCAAAGTCACTTTTTTTTCACCTCTTCAAACGGAAACGCGAAAAAGAAAATTTACATTTCCAGTCCGACAAGTGCACGCCCGGTGAAAAGGCCAACAGTATGGTGTTTGAATTTCTCAAATGCATCAACGGATTCGCACTCCATGTTAAAAATCTACGACCACTGCTTGCCGCTGAATCGCCAATTTACACTTGCACCTGATCATTTTGACACTATTTTCGCTCAGGTTATGTGCAAATGTCATTGTTGAAGTTTATCCGTTTTTGATTATTCGTGTGCTTGTGAGAAGATTAAATTAAAAAGAAGAATTTAAATCAAAATTCTGATTTTTCGCTCATTGTTAGGTTGAAATTCAAATCAAATTCAAAGAGATATCTTGAAATCTCTAAATTGCTGATTTCGGCGACTCTGACTCTTGATTAGCGACACATAGTATCGTCAAAATTCGCAATTTTTCACAAATTTCTACAAGAAAACGAAGATTTTACACTTTTCTTTTAGCAGATTCTTAAAATTGAGACCATTTTACATCAGAAACAGTTGCTTCCGTTCACATTTTAATTCTAAAATTTATTTCATAAATCGAAATATTTACGAGATTTTTTTAAGAATAATTGGAGCTTTTAAATTGAATTTAGATTCCAACGGTACAACACGCGTCTTCCTCGGATGTATAGAAACAGAGTTATTGGCGAAAAACTGTCATTTTTATTTATTTATCGGCATTTTCGATTCAAATTCGAATACATCTCATCAAGATCTATTAAAATATGTTATGAATTTTCTGCGACCGACGGTCAAGACGTGGCCGACGTTTGAAATGTCCCTCCAACTGTTTACTTGATTTGCAAACATTTGCGTTTTTCATTTCCCTACATTTCTAAGAAATTCTTCTAGCATGAATCGATAGAGTAAACTTTTCTCTACCAGCGGAGCAAATTTTATCATTTCATTGTAATCCGTTTTACCAAGTTTTTGAAGTGAAAACTTCTATAGCCGCGCTGAATGACATTTGGGTAGAGGGTAAACTCATAAATTTGCGTCATCGTCATCAATAGCTGCGTTCTATAGAAAAAAATTCTATTACTCAAATATGTGTTCAAAATAACACATCTATGCGCATATGTTTAAAGTTGGCTCGGAACGTAAAACTTAGTCAAAGTTTTTGGCTGTGTTGACAGAACGTAGCGTTTTTAATAAAATATTAACCCGTAGAATTAGTGTGCAGTACAAGAGCAAGTACTTTTACCGGATGTAATAGTAGATGTACTAGTGCCGGATTATTGGAAAGTTTTTGGCAGAGTTGACAGAACGCAGCGCCTCTAAGGAAATATCAACCCCTATAATCAGTGTGCAGTACAAGAGTAAGTACTTTTGACGGATGTACTAGTAGATATACTAGTGCCGATACTAGTGTCGAACTATTGGAATATTCAGATTACTGGATTGTATCGAAGAATTCATGGTAAATCACGAATGATGCCAATGAAAGTTTGAGGCAACCAAATGTAGATACTAGTGCCGAACTATTGGAATATTCAGATTACTGGATTGTATCGAAGAATTCATGGTAAATCACGAATGATACCAATGAAAGTTTGAGGCAACCAAATGTACTCTTGTGCTCTCCAAAGGAAGGAAACTCCAAAATAAAATTAATAGTCAGCGATATAGAGATAAGAATAAGAAAAAACAATTGCAATAGTTAATTCAGAAATTTCTAAACATCGAACAATCACAGCTGAGGAGGAAAAAATTAAACGTCGTGAAGAATATTCCAAACAAAAATATATTTAGATACAGATAAATCTTCAAAAGCAGTTATAAGGAAGGCATGTTTCTAAAAGTGAAAATTTACATAACTCACAAATTGCAGACCCATCATCAAGAAATGTGCCATATATCCTACCAATTCATTTTGCTGATCTATCAACACAGAATCAACCAAACATTCCGGATTCAAATTCATATTATGATGATGACATTAACAGTCATTCTCCTTCAGAAGTGAGTTATGTTCCAGAATTACATAAAACAATACTAACAAACTATGTACCAAATTTGATTAATTAACACAATGATAAATCCTCAAAACCAGTTTTAAAGCTTTTTTTTTCAAAAGTTTACGCTTCAGTCGGCAGCGCCTTTTATTACTTGTGTTGTAATTGTTACAATTGTAAATGCTATTGTATAGCATATGTTGCTTTATTTTTTTACTTTCGTGTAAAGACTGTTGTATTTTTATTCGAAGGGTGGGCAGAGGCAGTAATGCCATCGCTGGCGGTCCCTCTGTCCTTCCGTTTTGAGTGGAGTCACTTTGGAAAAATAAAAAAAAAAAAAATAAAAAAAAAAAAAGTCGGCAGCGCCTGACTGCCTATATATTTTCTTTAAATACAATTCATTTGCCCGGATTCGGGATGGCTAGTAACGGTTGCATAATCAACTCCGTCCCACAGAAGTTTCCTTGCATGTTCCGTGGTGAATGGTATGCGGGAAAATTTTATTTCTCAGATTTGTTAAAGTTTGAAAATTCTACATTAGAAACAATTGATTATTTTTGCAATTTCACAGTTTTAGGTGAGTAAAAGTAAGCTCGGCCATATTTGATTAGAGTTTTTACTGATTTTATAAAAGAAAACTATTGTTTTACAAATTTTTGATTGGACATTCTTGAAATTCGGCTAATTTTGCATGGGGAACGATGTAAGTTTTTTGGTCATCTGGTACTTTAAAATCTATTTTCCAAACGGTGAGAATTACGAGTTTTCTACAAGAATATTTAAAAATTACAAATTTAATTTGGAATCTAAAGGTGTATTCCGAGACATCCTAGCGTGTATACCAAAAGAGTTATTATTGAAAAACGATCAGTTCTTCCACTTGGCGGCTGAACTAAAAGCCATCTCGAAAATTATCCGGTTTTTCTTTTTAAAATCGAATAGTGCTCATTGAGGCCTATTAAAATGTGCTGCACGAACTTTTTGCGGCTGATTTAAAAATGTCGTCTACTTTTCTGCTTTGTCTTCGAAAAATCGTATGCCTAATTTCCTTGGGTTTGCATGAAATAATTTTATCACAGATAAGATCTATAGAACGCACTTTCTTTTAACAAACGCATTAAGTTTTATATAGTTTACCAAAATTTTATATAGATTGTACATGTGTCTATTGTAATTGAAATATTTGTGGTCGATAGCCTTGGTACAGGATTTTTTTTAATAAAAAATACTTGCAAATATATGTTTTTGTCCAATTTTCTGGAGTCTAAGAAACATGCATTTAGCGCTATTTTATAGAGTAGATTTTCATCTAAAAGTTGTGTCATTTTCATTTTTCTAAAGCGAACCGTTTTGGCGGAAAAGCCCATTTAAACCCATGTAAATTGAAAAACGAAATTCAGAGAAGGCATCCCTTTGATAAATTTTTGGATTTTAGATTTTTTACTTTTGCGACTAAACCGAAGGTTTTTACAAAATTTGCAAAAAAATACTTTTTTGTAGACATCGACATCTTACATACAGATATCCCGCTTATAATTTTCTAGCTTGAAGTGTTTACGAGATATTTGCAAGTAAGCTTTGAAGAAAAAATCATTCCGCACGACGTGCCCATTGGAGTGGGAGCGTTCCAATTCTGTCAACTGATACTTCTGGTGCATATGCACATTCAGTAAAACTTTCATTGAAATCCCTCAAATGTTAATACATTTTTTCGCAATTTTTGAATATTTTGAAATTTTCGTATTCGTTTTTGTTTGAAATTCGTGATTGACATGTCTGGATTTGTATAAAAAATTATTTTAGTTAGTTTCACACAACGTGGAACAATAGAATTTGATACATTTGTAGGGAATTAGTCAGTCTATGATATCCCTCAGATAGTTTTACAAAATATTTTATCTGGCGGTGGTCGCCGCCCCTCAAACTCATAGTCGCACACGAGGTCAGACATTCAAATAACTATAGTTTGAAAATTTGGACAGTTGTATTCAAAATTCTTTCAGTTTGGCGTAGCTTATAGATTTTTCCATTGAATTTTATATTTTGGTATTTTCGTGGCCGATAGCCTTGAAAAAGATTTTTTTTCGAACCAAGACCACATACCCGCGGCAGCGCGTATGTGGTCTTGATATATCTGGTCTTAATTTATCTGGTCTTGATATATCTGGTCTAGATTTATCTGACCAAGACGTCAAGTGGTTTGGTATATCTGGTCTTGATTCATCTGATCAAGACCCCATAAGCGCGGCAGCGCGTATGTGGTCTTGATTTATCTGACGAAGACCAAGACGCGCGGCAGCGCCAGCTCTCGATTCAATATAGGTCAATGTGAAAAAGGACCGTTGGTTTAACCCCGGTTAGATTAAGTTGCCCGCCGCGAAGCGGACTGATAAATAAAGACAACATACGCGCGGCAGCGCGAACTCTCGATCCAATATAGGACAGTGTTGCAAGAACCGTTGGTTTAGGCCCGGTTAGATTAGGTTGCACGCCGCGAAGCGGGCAGATAAATCAAGACGACATTCGCGCGGCAGCGCGAGCTCTCGATACAATATAAGACAGTGTTGCAAGGACCGTTGGTTTAACCCCGGTTAGATTTCTCTTGACTTTCCTTCGCGTTACTGGATTTTCTTCCCGGTAATCCGGCCATATGAGTGGCAGGCAACGCAAGGCCTCCGCCGGGGACGGTGCACGTGCGGGAGACGGCGAACTTAACCCTTTCGAGGCGCGAATGTCGCTCGGGCACAGCCCGAAACAGACTGTGAGCAACGAAAACGTGTTCAGTGGAGGAAACCTAAGCATGGCGGACCCGGACTTCGAAGTTAGTGATGCGACTAAGCTCAGGCGGTGCGCATCGTCGCCGGACGTCAACGCGACGAAGAGGCAGGCGACGGACCACTTGGCTCAATTGGGAAAGAAGATTGCTGAGTTGTTGGACCTCGTCGCCTGGAACACCAGGAACACCAAAGTTGAAATTAAGGCGGTCGCGCGCGACATGGACAGGATCTACGCCATGGCGAGAGAGGAGATGGAGGAGCTACGCGACGTGGCGGTCACGGCCTCCAAACCCAGGAAAACGGACGTGTGCGTCCAAACGGACAGGGCCCCGCCCATACAGAAGACCAGGCAGCAGGACCAGGAGGAGGCTGAGGCCTCGTTTCTTGCGAGGGTGGCCAGTGCGACCACATCGCAAGCGGCCTGCGAGCTGGCCAGGGAGTTGTGGCCTCCGGAAGCGTGGGAATTAGTAGAGGGACGCGTTGGGAACCCACTGGCGCAAAAGGATCGTCAGCACGTGGCGATTTTCACCGCAGAGGGAGAGGGCACGGGGCTGCTTGACGGCTACCCCATGTACGAGGCGGAGGAAATCACCGTCGAGGGAGGCGGAACCATCCAGCACTTGGCAGTGGTGTTTAAAAAAAAAGAGGATGCCAAGGAATGGACGCTGGCTAAGGTGTCCTACACTTTAGGGGTGGACGTTGAAGGGCTGTACTTGCTGCTGACTTCGGTGAGAGACCTACTGGCGCGCCAGGGAAGGAGGGGCGTGGATATTAAGGTGCCGTCAAAGGCAAATATTGCAACTTTCCGTAAGTTAGTGGCCTGTGTGTTCCACGGGAGCAACATGCTCGTGCGTGTATATATCTCGGCAACGGTGCCAAAGCAGAGCTCAGGAATGGCGCCTAACGCGCAACCGAGCATGGCCACCCTGGTCATTAAGGCCGGGGATGGCAGTTACGCGGACCGAGTGCGCGAAGTTAGAGAGGGCGCGTCGGGAACCGGAGCGCTGGATGATGTGCAGTCGGTAACGAAGTCGGCGGACGGGGACGTCATCCTCCGCGTTCGGGGTGATGCCGGTGCACTCCGTAGGGCCTTGCAGGCTAAAGTAGGGGACGACAGCGTCAGGTTAGTGCAGGCAAACCGGTCTGCTCTAACCCTTAGGAACTTGGACGCTGCTTCAACAACTGCCGAGGTAGATGTGGCGCTTAGGCACGCTCTAAGTGCTGGTGGCGCGGACGCGGGCGGCATCGGACATATCGAAATCGGTGCGCTCCGGGAGTGCCGCGACGGTACCTTGATGACAACAGTGACGGCTAGTAAGCGCACGGCGGCCGCTCTGCTGAAGGTCGAAAGGGTCCGGGTGGGGCTCTCAGAGGCGCGCATCGGCGAGCGCACTCGCCAAGACCGTTGCCACCGCTGCTGGGAACTCGGCCACAAGCCGGCGCGCTGCGAAGGCGTGGACCGTAGTAAATGTTGCCACCGGTGTGCAAAGCCAGGGCATCTAGCGCGGGAATGCAGGGCCAAACCCTACTGTCCCTTCTGCGATAAAGAGGGGCACAGGGCGGACGCGGCTAACTGCCCGCACTTTGGGGCTGCAAAAAAACAATAAATTCAGACACAACAATGTTCAGGTTAATTTGAACAGGTCGGGCGGAGCGCACGACTCCCTCGAGGAGTACGCGGCGGAAAACCGGGTTCACGTGATTCTGGCTAGCGAGCCGAATTACGCGAGGCGGCGACCCGGTTGGTTCGCGGATGCGCACCTGGATGCGGCCATCTGGTTGTAGCCAGGGGCGCCGCGCGTCCTGGCTTGGGGGTCGCGTGTCGGGGGGCAGTCTGGGTGGCGTTTGTGGGGGGGGGGGGCGGTGGTAGCTTACAGCTGTTACTTCTCCGAGGTTTTTGCGGACTGCCTGGACGGCGTGGCGCGTTCCATCCAGGCGCATAGCGGGAAGGCGTTCCTTATTGGGGGCGATTTTAATGTTTGGGGAATCCAGTGGGGCGGCGACGTCACGGACGCGAGAGGGAGGATGGTCCTGGACTGGGCGTCGGCACTGGACCTCGGTATTTGCAACCGGGGAAAGGTTCCGACTTTCAGGAGAGGTCCGCGAACATCAATCGTGGACTTGATGTTCGCATCGCAGGGACTGATGGGATGAGTCAGGGATTGGCAGGTGAGGGACGATTGCGACACCAATGCGTTTCCTTTCACCCGGACAGTAAAGCCATCGAGGGGCAGCCGCGCGAGCAGCGCGCTCGTTGGATACTTGGGAGAGCTGACCGGGAAGCTATTACTCGGGAGATGGCTCGAGTAAATGCACCGCACGGGCTGGCCGCGGAGGATCTTACCGGGGCATTCGTGAACAGGGTGGTTGACGCGTGCAGGGCTGGCGTCCCTCAAAGACGTCTGTCCTCGAGTCCTGGTAGTTTTCGACGAGCGAATGCGCGGAGCAAATCCCAGCGGTGGCAGGAACTCTGCCTTCTGGTCGACCGTTGCTCCTTTGGAGGTTACAAGCCGTTATAGAGCAAGGGGGCGGACTCGCTCCGGAACAGTTCGGCTTCCGTAAAAGGGGTTGGGTCGGAGGATGCCATTCGGGCTGTCCTTCGTGTTGTCGGGCTGTCCATTGTATGGTCGTCAGCTTTGACGTCGCCAATGCCTTCAACACGGTACAATGGTGGTTCGTTATCGAGGCCCTAGCCCGTTGAAAACTACCGGAGCCGTTGCTGAGGCTTACTGCCGATTACCTGCGCGACAGAACCATCAGTTACCTCGAGGGGGAGGACTGGCGTGAGCGGGGGTTGTCTGCCGGGGTTCCGCAGGGATCGGTTCTAGGACCATTCTTGTGGAATGTCGCCTATGACGGCCTTCTGCGGACGCTGAGACGGTTACTGCCCACAGTGGTGGGTATTGTGGCATACGCAGACGACCTGGCACTCGTCTTCACAGACAGGTGCTGGGATATGCTGCGTCTCAGGGTCACGCGCGCGGGGGGAACTCGTTCGGGAGTGGACGGAGAGGGCGGGCCTTCAGCTCGCCGCCTCTAAAACACAGGCGGCCCTGCTCTCCACTAGAAGGTCAGGTAGAGGCATTCTGGAGATCGAAATTTTGGGAGAGAAGATACCGGTCGAACGGTCGATTCGGTACCTCGGTGTGATCCTCCAGGCGGGTCAGTGGGGATTACACGCGTGCCATGCCGCCGGCAACGCGGCACGCGCGTCACAACAGGTGGCGCGTCTCATGCCGAGGGCCACCGGGCCTGGTGAGCGTAGGAGGAGGCTTATGGCCAGTGTGGCCACTAGTAGACTCCTATACGCGGCACCGGTGTGGGCAACGGCGGTGAGGGGTAACGCTCATAACAGGGAGCGTTTGCGACGGGCACTGCGCCCGGTGGCCATAAGGGTCGCCCGGGCTTACCGCACTGTTAGCAGTGACGCCGTGGAGGTCATATCGCGGATTCCTCCCGCGGAGCTCCTTGTTATGGAGCGCGCGTCGGTGAGGGACGCAAGAACTTCTGGTGGGAACCGCGGGGGGGCATGTAGAGCTGCTCGGAAGCAACTACTTGCCTACTGGTAGGATAGGTGGTCACGTGGCGGAAACGGCGCGTGGACTCGTCGTCTCATCCCTGATTTAATTCGGTGGATGGGGCGAGGGCTGGACGAGGCGGGTTCGTACTTTCTCACCCAGCTTCTTATCGGACACGGGTCCTTCCGAGCGTATCTCCATAGGATTGGGAAAGCCCCAGACGACAGGTGCATATCCTGTGGAGAGGGCGTGCGCGACGACGCCGAGCACACTCTCGTGGCGTGTCCGCGTTGGGAGAAGGAGCGACAGGCCCTGGCGTCGGCCCTGGAACGGGAAGTCACGGTCGAAGCCGTGCCGGGTGGCCTCGCCGGCGAGGTGGGGCGGGGAGTGTGGGCGGCCTTAAGCCGATTCGCTTTAACGATTTAACAAGGGCGGTAGGGTTTTTTCTTGTTTTTTTTTTCTTTGCCTCTGTTTTTGTTTTTTTTATTACTTGTGTTGTAATTGTTGCAATTGTAAATGCTATTGTATAGCATATTTTACTTTACTTTTTTTACTTTCGTGTAAATACTGTTGTATTTTTATTCGAAGGGTGGGCAGAGGCAGTAATACCATCGCTGGCAGTCCCTCTGTCCTTCCGTTTTAAGTGGAGTCACTTTGGAAAAAAAAACCGGTTAGATTAGGTTGGACACCGCGAAACGGCAGATAAATCAAGACCCTCAAACTCGGACATAACAAAAACTAATAAATTCAAATAACTATAAATTGAAAACTGCAACATATATATTGCAATTTCTTTCATATCTATATAGATTATAGATTTTTCTATTGAAATTGACGTTTTGGTATCTTTGTGGTCGATAACCTTGACACAGGATTGTTTTTAACAAAGAAATATTTATTGAAAACCTGCAAATATATTTTTTTGTCCAACTGTTCGAAGTCTACCAGACAGGCATTGACAGCTTGATCTAAAATAAGCTAAAGTGGCAAAGTCTGTTAGCCTCACTTAGGATGGGATGCATATCGCAAAGCGACGAAAAATTAAGACAAACTACAAGCGGTAGCGCGACCCAAGGGATCAAAAATAAGATAAAGCTATAAAGCTGAATGTTGGTATAACCTAGGTTAGGCTATTAGGTTACATGTCGCAAAGCGCCATAGAAATCCAGACCACATACGTATCCCTCGAATTCAAACCGGAACTGATACTAATAGATTCAAGTAGAAACAACTCGAAAACTGTAATAGACATAACAAAAACTCTTTCAGATCTATTAAAATCATATATATTTCTATTGAAGCAATTTGACCATTTTGGAAATTTTATGACCGATAACATTAACACTGGATTTTTTAAATAAAGAAATACATGAAAATTAAGTCAAAGCTGGCATTAACGTCAGTTGAGTAATTTTTTTTTTTTTTTGTGAAACTTTTAGTAACATAATTTTGCTAAGTGTTGCTAATTGCCTAAAAGCATACTTACTATAATAGCAGGAGTGATTTCGGAAATCAAGAGTTGCCAACCATAATAAAAGGAGGTTACTGTATATGATGAAGTGACGTTAGTAACTAAGGCTTACAATCTTGACGAAAAAAAGTCTCAACAGCTGACTTTTTCTGACTTGGTTATGTTATCAGTCAAACTTGACAACAACAACATAACTTACACAAATAGTTGATGAGATTATGTTTGAGTATGTTGGTAACTCAAGAATACAAGCTACCAACTTGATTAAAATAATATGTTGGTTATGTTGAACGTCAAAGTTGACAACATCAATGTCACTTAATCAATTTAAAGGTTATGAAATTTTCAGTAACTTTTACAGTTTATTCAGTAATTTCCTGTTTTTGGCACCTGGAGGACGCAGTGTGGAATTTGTGAGCGGCAAACAGACACGGGTCGAGTGCCCGTTCAGTTTGACAATTTGACAAAATAGAAAATGACAATTTCCCGTTTCGACGCGCAAGAGGAACGGAGTTTTTAAAGAAAAATTAAAAATTTAAAACACACCTGCAGCCGCCCCCTGCGGGGGCAGAGCATTATAAAGCTCGTCTGAAAAAACATAATTTTTTTATCAATTCACCGGCAAAAAATCAAGACGTAAACCGCATTTTTACACAATTTTTCTTAATTTTCAAAAAAATCGTCATTTTTGACCCTTTTTCAGTCCAGGGAAGGCGCTTTATTCGATTAATATTTTGTAAAGAAACGAAATAAACATTTTAGAAAAATGTCAATTAAAAAAGTAATTAAAATTAGAAAATTCAAATCCCCATAAATTTTTATTATTTATATCTTGTTGAGTTTGAAGTTTTTGATAATATTAAATAGTAACATTTGTATCTTTTCTTCAAAAATTATAATTTCTTCATTATAATTATAGTTTTTATAGAAAGATTAGTTATACTAATGATGTCAACTTTGTTGACGATATATATACAATGATTTACTACAAATTATAATCTTTGAAGAAAATATACAAATGTTACTATTTAACAATCCATAAATTTAGTTTTCAAAAAACTTCATTTAAAATACTGGAATAAATTAAAAATATATCATTGCTTGAACGAATATAGAACATGACTTGATACGGTCGTCAGATATCGTTCTTGTCGTAGTAGGTAAAGGGTTAATAGGACGTAGATTAACAAGTAAAAAAACTATATATAATCTATTATTTGAATTTATGTTTTACTTTATTTATCCTCTTCAAGTTGAAAGAAAACTGCGTATCAGAAATTCGCAAAGGAAGTAAAGTCTGAACAAAATCGATCAAATTTTGGTTTTAAATTTAGACTCTTTTCTATTTCTTGCAGATCAAGCAATTCAAAATGTTTACTGATAACTCTACGTCCAGCCTTGTAGGTGTTCAATCCGACTGTCCTCCACTAACTGGACTTTCAGCGAACGCTTTTCTAACTTTAATCAACACTTTGATGGCTACTCAATGTTTCTTCGACTCGAAATCGTTCCTTCCTCAAGATTCTTCTGATGAACTGTTAATAAACCCTGGGGATTCGTATGATTTTATTGTGATTGGAGGAGGATCGGCAGGAGCTGTCGTAGCGAACAGGTTGACTGAAAATGAAGAAAATAGAGTTTTGTTGATTGAAGCTGGAGGATATCCGTCATCTTCAACTAGGGTAAGATAAAAGAAATTTTGCTAAATTGAGGAAATTGGTCACAATTTGTAAGAAATAAAAACGGTTTCCAGGTTTTGATGTTTGATCGATTATTTTGTGTTGCGCAGATTGAGGCTAGTTTATATAAAACATATATTTTATTAGAATTTATGAACTTGCCACAATATTGTATATATATAAACGGGTCCGAGCGCCTATCCCAAAAACAATAAATAAAGAAGTTATTCAGTTATCTAAACTTTAATACCACACTATATATATATATATATATATATATATATATATATATATATATATATATATGTATATAGTTTAGATAACTGAATAACTTCTTTATTTATTGTTTTTGGGATAAGCGCTCGGACCCGTTTTTGTTTTCCAAAATACAAAGTTATGGCGTAAAAAAAAATTCGTGAAGTCATTGGTGTTTGCGCTGTGACGTCACTGACAATTTTTTTTAATTGCAACCCTAATTTTTTATTCCCGATTTGGATAGATATTTCTTGTCTAAATAATGTGGTAAAATTTTTTATATTTATTTATTTATTTAATTGTACACAAAATTAACAATTGCAAGAATATAACAAGTTTAAAGACTGAATTAGGTAAATACAACTATATAATATATAAAGAAGTACAAGACGTACATTGTGTACGGGATTAGCACCTAAGTGACTTAACACTTGTTGTGCATGCGTATTGTGCTGCAAAGCAAAATTAATTACTCTAATTTTATATTTCTGTACAGAAAGTAATGGTACACAATTTATTTTATTTTTATTAATTTTAATTATTTTTTTATTTATTTATACAAACGGGCAAACCCCTCTTTACAAAAAATAGTACAATGTAAACAGTATAACATAATGTAATGACAAATATATCTACCCTTTGCACTAGATTTCACATATTAGCTACCCCATTAAGATATTTTTTAAAAGTATGCAAGCTCACCCCAGTTATGCATGTGTCGTAGTCATATAGCAAAATCCGTCAGATTGCGTAAAAGCGAGTGTATGCATAATCTGACGGCAGTTAGTGTATTCTTTTTCAACTACACGATTTGACTAGGTAGTTCATGAAACCACCGTTTATATGCGTCGCTTTATATTTAACTGCAATGTACACAATCTGACTAACTTAACGTTTGTTTACCGTGTTGACGCTTCGTGAAATTTTCAAAATTAGTTTAATCAGTACAAATAAAAAGTACAAATTTGTAATATTTTGCTATGGATGAAATGAATTTTTTTTTTATGAAGAATTTAATAAATATAGTAATTTACCATCGAAACGACCTTATACTTCTATTGAATTAGAGAAAGTAAGTTTTATTGCAGATATATTTTGAGGTTAAAGCTGTTATGAATTTCTGTGAATTGTTTTATTTTCTTTAGATTGCAAATGAAATATTTGTTGCGTTGGACAAAGGAAAAACTACTAAAACTAGAGGGGAATATTATTTATTGCAAAATTATGATATAGTCATAGTAAATGGTACTAAATCTATGATAAAAAAAGTCGAAGTCAAGTACTGACTCATTAATTTATTTAGTTGCTGAAGAAAACATATATGATAGATTATTTGAAGTGTATATTAATTGTGGCCATGGTTCATGTGATAAAATGATCAACATTCTCAAGCAAAATTGCTATATACCAAGACCATGTGTAGAAATGTTTTTGGTCAGTTGTAATATTTGTCAGCTGAAAAAAAAATTAAAACTGTAGCCAAAGTAGTTGCTAAGCCAATTATAACTAAAGATTTTATGACAAGAGGTCTAGTTGACCTCATTGACTACCAATCTATTCCTGATGGTGAATATAAATGGCTTTTAAAGTATCAAGATCATGCCACTAAGTATTTGTGCCTTAGGCCTCTGCGTGCAAAAACAGCTATTGATGTAGCTACAGAACTTTTGAAATTTTTTTTACAGTTCGGTGCACCTTCAACAAAGTTATAGATGAGTTAAAAATCTTGTGGCCAAAACTACAAATCGTTCATGGTAGGCCTCGCCACCCACAAAGCCAAGGAAGTGTTGAAAGGTCAAATCAAGATGTTGAACATATGCTACGTGCATGGATGCTGGATAATAAATCAGTTGCTTGGTCAATGGGTTGTCATTTTGTTCAGTGGGAAAAAATAACTCATTTCATCGAGTTATTCGTCGTAGTCTATTTAAGGCAGTTTCTGGAAATGACCCAAAGCTTGGTTTAGCATCAACGAATCTTCCTCAGCACATGATATCAACCATAACAAGTGAAGAACTAAATAAAATTAATATTTCCATAAATGCTGCTAATACGACAGAAATTAATACCGCAAAAATTGAAGACTGCAACAATAACTGTGACATAGTTGAAGATATCTTGATATTACCCGTTACAACATCTTATAATTTGAGTGAATCTGTTCCTGATGAACTTCATATGATAAATAATTGTGCTAACTGTGAAAAAGACATATTACCTGACAATAATGTGTGTAGTAAATGTTTAATGCCTCTTCATTTATTGTGTTCTATGGGAGAAAATGTTTGCAACATATGTGTACTGAAAACACATTAGTACTGAAACTAATATTCAAAACAATCAAGAGCAGGCTTAAGAGGGTCAAAAAATTCAGGCTGATGAAATGCTTTCCGTTACAAGAAAAATTTTGCCACCCATAAGCATTGGAGATTGTGGTTTGGTTAACATTGAAGGTAGATCGCATTCCAGGTGACCCTCCAAACCTTATAGCTGTAGTTACTGATATAAAAAACAGTGTTTACCAAGTCGGAGTAGCAGAAGGGATAATAAAATCTTGATTTAACAAACCAGATCTCAAAAAAATCACAAGGAAAATTTTGAAATTAGAAAACGTTAATAAAAATAAGTTACTATCCCTGTGAGAAGCAGTTTCACTTACATCTCTTTTCCAAGGACAAGGGTACACAAAATGTTCCTGCCAACCTTCTAAACAGCAATCCAGGACAAATAGATGCCATTGTTATAAATTAGAAGTAAAATGTAATTCTCATTGCCACAAAAGAGGACCCTGTGCAAATAAATAATTATCTAACCCTTTATCTACCAGAGAAAAAATAGATTTGAATAAAATTACCAATTGTTATAAACTATTTATTCATTTAAGAAATCCAATGTAAAATAAATGTTTTAATTCATTGGTTTAAGTAAAAAGTAAGTCAGTAAGGTGAGACTACAGTTATAAATTTATTCTTTCTCACACATTTTTGGCACATGTAATAAGTAGACTTTCCACATCCTTTTAACTGGCATCATCGCACAGGTGGTGACAATTTTGTTTATATTTTGATGTAGTTCTTCACGTATGTCATACAGAGGTTTAGAATTAGGAACAAGTTCATATTCAAATTGCTGACCCTTATTCTTCTTCTTCTTACACCACTTTGGTTGTCCAAATTCATTCGGAGGAGTGTAAGCATAAGATTTTTTTGGCTGGCTAGGACTTAATTGCTTTGGTACTCCTACAGGATTGCTTTTTTTTTATTGCATTTAGTGTTTATCTTAATATTGCATTTGTCGACGTGGACATTATTGTTAATATCGTTAGAATCCACAGAGTTACTATCAACATGACTAGCATAGTTACTTGCAGATTTATCACTATTGCAAGTACTAAATTGCAACAAACTCACTAATTCTTGTAAAACATTTATATCTTCATTCACGAGTACATCATCTTCATCTAAATTCTCTTCAAGTCACATTATTTTTTTCAATACATTTAATGTCATTAAATTTATTATTATTGTCATTATCCCAATTGTCAATTATGTTGACCAATTCTTTCTGTGCCATATTTTACTGAAAATTAGTCAACAATAATATACCAAGATCTTTTTTGAATTACATTAAAATCACAGATAACAAAAATAAATATTATATAACATACATGTAGGGACTTAACAAATTTTTGATTGAAATTAAATTTAATTAACTTATTAGAACAAATTTTCAAAGAAATCCTAGGTAACCCATGTTTATTTTCAAGGTTAGGCATTTCGAGAACGTCAAAACGTTGTCAGATTGTGTACATTGCAGTTGGTGGAACACAAACCGCCGTAAATAATCGGTGGTTTCATGAACTACCTAGTCAAATCGTGTAGTTGAAAAAGAATACACTAACTGCCGTCAGATTATGCAAATACTCGATTTTACACAATCTGACGGATTTCGCTATATGACTACGACACATACACCATTTGCATTAACTAGATTTCCCAGTCTCATAATGCGGGATATGCTACTATTGTAGCCGTAATTAGTATGGTGTATGGGAATG
The DNA here is from genome assembly GCA_944588485.1 of Phosphuga atrata. Lineage (NCBI taxonomy): Eukaryota > Metazoa > Arthropoda > Insecta > Coleoptera > Silphidae > Phosphuga > Phosphuga atrata. The sequence goes on from OX155904.1 coordinate 44,361,320, forward strand.
CTAAAAAGTTCACACTTACGAGTTGGTATTGTAATAATCTTGAATTTAATTAGTGACAACAATTCTGGGCATGATGTTATACCACAAATCAACCTGAATAATAAAATTAAGTCCGCTCTATTCCGACTGGTTCCTTAGATAAACATCCGAAGATAATGCAAGATTTGACAATAATTGTAAGTACCTTGGTGTAAGCCCATTTTATAAGCAATACATCTCAAAATCTTATTTTGTATACACTGAAGATGGTGGATATGAACATGATAATACGGGCTCCATACTGAAGAGGCATAATGGAGACAAGAATTTACTAGTGACATATATACAGTTTTTGTGGAAAGTATTGATAATTTCTGAGTGTTTCTCAGAACAAATCCAAGTGTTCGCGAACCATTGCTTATTGTAGAATTTATATGCTGGACAAATGTGTTTCTCATCAAATAGTACACCAAGGTCTTTTACAACGGATACTCTTTTAACGATCTTATTATCAATATGATAATCATTTTGGATTATATTGTTTGCTCTCCAGAAGGTAATGCATTGGCATTTATCCGGATTTAACAACATTCCGTTTGATTCAGACCATTTAACCAGAGAATTTAGTTCTTCCTGAAGTTTATTACCATCAGTTGAATTTGAGATGTCTATATATAATTTCATATCGTCTGCAAAAAGGAGATATTTACAATTTTTAAAAACGGTACCTATGTCATTGATAAAAATGTTAAACAACAGGGGACCCAAATGTGACCCCTGTGGAACACCGGATGTGACAAGAACTGAATTTGATACAAAATTATTAATTTTGACAAATTGATGTCTATTATAAAGCTAACTATGTAGCCAGTTTGTCAACCACGGCGGAAAGCCAGCTGCGGACAACTTGCTGATCAATAAGTTGTGGTCCACTTTATCAAAAGCTTTGCTGAAGTCGGTATAAACTGAGTCTATTTGACCTTGTTGTTCCACACCATGGATAATATCATTTTGATATAATAATAAGTTTGTTACTGTTGATCTACCACTAACAAAACCGTGTTGTTGTTCAATTATTAAACTTTTACAATAAAAGGAAATATGATTTACTAAGAGTTGTTCAAATAATTTGGGTATAGCGGAAAGTTTACTTATTGGTCTATAGTTCTCGATTTTTTTCTTAGAACCATTTTTGAAAATTGGTGTAATATAGCTATTTCGCCAGATAGTGGGAAATATTTGTTTTTTAAGGGACAAATTAAATAAAATTTCCAATTATTTACTCAAGGAATAAACGCACTTTTGCAATACATATGAGGCAATCCCATCTGGTCCGGGACTCAAATTGTCTTTTAATTTCATAATCCCATTAAAAACTTCCAGCTGGCTAATTTTCAATGGAGGAATCGATACAGTATTAGTTGAATTTACATTTTTATAATCAGCACCAAACACAGTATTGCTATATACACTACCTAAGTGTTCAGCAAATAAATTTACAATATCTGTGCCACAGCTAGCTACTTCATCTTTATATGTCAAAATATTAGAAATTCCGTTTTCATTTCTTAAGGAATTGATGTACTTAAAAAATATCTAGGATTAGTTGAGATGTTATTGTCAACCATAGCTATGTAGCTGTCATAACATAATTTGGATAAATTTTTGCACCTAGTTCTCAAGTTACAAAATAGAATGTAATAATTAATATCAAAAGTCTCTTTATATTTTTTATGGCATGCTTTCTTTTCTCTTATGAGTGACTTCAATTCGAAATTAAACCATGCTGGATAATTTGAAGTTTTGAATCTACGATGAGGTACAAAATTTGCTAACGCATTATTGAAAATATGATAATATATCTTAGTTGCTGATTCAATATTATCATTCAAGAACTTATCCCAGTTTATAGCTGCAAAGTAATTATTTAAACACTCAAATTTCATACTTTCATGTCTATTTGGTAGTACTAAGTCACAGTCTAAAGCTACATGATGTGGATTGTTTGGTAGTAATGGATCAGTTGCAACATTTACTGATAGAAAGTTTTGCGAATTGGAGAACACTAAGTCTAAAAATACATTATTGTTATTAGGTATCACATTGATTTGTTTCAGGCCACAAAAGGAAAAATGCGCATTCAGTATCGCTGCTGGATAACCAATTGGGCAATGTTGTAATAATTCATCCTGTTCGTGTGAAGTCAGAGTGGCCAATGGCAAATTATAATCACCATATAAAAATACTGATGAGTCCATATGATTATTTAATTTACTTTCGACTGACTGACAGTGGCTTTCATATATGTCATGGCCAGAACCCGGACGAATGTATGTTGAACCAAATATGAAACTATGTGTGTTGAGTGTAAGATGCACGAATAAGTGTTCAACATCACTGTTCACTTCATTAATTTGATATACTTGTAAATCAGTTCTAAAGTCCATCAAAACTCCCCCACCTCTTTTTAGGTTGCTTGTTGATTCACTTCTGTCACATCGAAATATTTGATATTTTTTTAAGCCAAGTTCTGAAGTAGTAAATGTGTCAGTCAACCAAGTTTCAACTAAAATTATAACATCATAATCACAGCAAGCAACAGTGTTCTGCAATTATATTAATTTTGTTCTTAATCCACCAACATTCTGAAAGTAAATCCTAAGATTTTGCAGAGGGGTTCTACTTAGTTTTTTCTATGGATTTTAGTTTCGAGAATTAAATGTCCTGCCCTGTAGCGGATAATCAGATTTTGCTCACCATTTTCACTCCGTAATTTTAAGTCATTATGAACTTTCTTAAATGCGTCGTGTTGTAGTTTCGTTCTGTCAGGACCAATGCTATATCTAGAGAAGGATAGAACTCTTCCTGATTTCAAGGCTTGAGCAACAGCATTTGGATTAGATAAAACTGCTTTGACAGGTCTTGGCTTGTTGGATTTCTTTCCAACTCTTATCACTCGAACGATATCCCTATCTTGAACACCCACGGACTTCAGAACTTCTTCTACTATACCTCTATCGAGTTCAATGCGTTGATTTAATTCGTTTGCAGCAGATTCCTCCACATTATATATCATCAGGTTGTTCGCAGTTTGAGAACGTTCATGGACTTCTGATAGAATGAGATCCATATTGTTAGCGGAATTTAATTGTTGTTGTTTTATGGTTTCTAGCTCTTTTTTTAAGGAACTAACCACTGATTCTAGTGAATCTAATTCATTTAGTAGGTAAGGCACTCTCTTTATAGCTGAACGACAGTCCTCGCAAAAAAACATTAAAGAGAAAGTTATATATATATATATATATATATATATATATATATATATACATATATATATATATATATATATATATATATATATATATATGTATATATAAATAAAATTTTTATAAAAAATTTGGCAGTTAATGGATTAATTTTTTGGCTGTCTATCAAAATACACAATTCTTAGAACACAACAGTTGATTTTCAATTTATTTGATTACTTAAACCATAATTTGAAGAAAAAGAGTTCAACTGAGTTTTTTACCAAAACTGATAAAACCTTCAAAGAAACCTCCATAAGCTATTTATTCTATTCTATCTAAATTATTAAATTTTATACCAAAATTCCAAAATCGAATTAATTAATTTCTTCAATTTAGATTCCATCATTGGTACGTAGTAGTTGGGGAACAGAAGAAGACTGGAATTATACAACCGAGCCGTCCAACCAATACTGCCGAGGCTTCAAAGGTGGAAGATGCAATTGGTCACGTGGCAAAGTGTTAGGCGGCAGCAGCCAACTAAACGCAATGATCTACATTCGAGGAGTAGATGAAGACTACAGAGAGTGGGTAAACCTGGGCAACCCAGGTTGGGATCCAGAAACAGTGAAAAAATACTTCTTAAAATCCGAAAACGTCTTATCCGAAGAGCTTCAGAATTCGAATCACGGACGTGGAGGATATTTAGCAACTTCCTTGTCGCTTCCCCCAAAGAATTTAACGAAAGTAGTATATGCCGCGGCCGAAGAAACTGGATACAATGTCACTCTTGACGCAACACCTATTGGTTTTTTTAACACACTGTTAACAATTAATAACGGTGTTAGAGCTGATACAGCTTCTGCTTTTCTAGGACCAATTAGGCAAAGGAAGAATCTTGTTATCGCTTTGAATTCTGAGGTTACAAAGATTAATTTTCTTGGGAATAAACTTTCTTCAGTTTCTGTTAAAGTAAACGGGATTAACACTAATGTTAACGTTAAAAAGGAAGTAATAGTTTCTGGAGGTGCTATAAATACGCCCAAATTATTAATGGCTTCTGGAATTGGACCTCAAAACCATCTAAAGGAGATGGGGATTAAAGTCGTCAAAGATTTACCCGTTGGACAAAATTTACAAGACCATTTTGTTACTTTGGGATTGACGGTTCAACTCGAAGAAACCGATCCATCCACTGTCCAACAAGACTTGAATGACATCTACGAATATTTTACACAACACAGAGGATCATACGCATCTATTGGTCTTATCAGTGTGACGGGATTCTTGAATAGTAACAGAGAGAAAAACCCGAATATACAAATCCACTTATATGATTTCCATCGAAATAATTCTGTTACTGAATATTATTTCAAGAAAGTAAATATGAACTCTGTTACTACGAGATTCCTCACGCACCTCAACAAGAAGTACCTAGTCCTAAGCTTCGCAGTAACACTCCTCAAACCAAAATCTCGCGGAGAAATCAAATTGAAAACCAAAAATCCTTCTGATAAACCTTTAATCTACCCCAATTATCTTTCCGAACAAGACGATATAGAAATTTTATTAGCAGGCATAGACTACGTCAAAGCCTTCGTCAACACCAAAGCAATGCAGAAATATTCTGCAAAACTTGTTCGACTCTTAGGTCCAGGCTGTCAAGACTTAGACTTTGATACAAGAGATTATTGGATTTGTTTCTTAAGGTTCTATGGCAGCACCGTCTTTCATCCTGTTGGTACCTGTGCTATGGGTCCCAAAGGTGTTGTTGATGAAAGGCTAAGGGTTCATGGCATTAAGGGATTGAGGGTTGTGGATGGAAGCGTTATACCAATAATTACTTCTGGTAATACAAATGCACCGATTATTATGGTGGCCGAGAAAGGGTCTGATATGATTAAGGAGGATCATGACCTTAAGGTTTAGTATTTTAAGGTTTATACGCACAATTGCTTTAAATGTAATTTACAACTGCTTTGTCTAATCTATTTATTTTTGTTTTATTGTTACATTTTTAAAATCAATGTGCTGGTGAAAATTTAAAGAATTGTTTTTGATTTTGTAATCCTAGATAGCATATGTTTCACTACTACTCGCTATATTGAGAAAGATAAGGGAAAGATATGAGAATAGACCAAATAAAATTAAAGTACGGATAAGATCAAACTAATCTAATCGTTAGAAAATCTTTTTCTCGTCCTTTGTACTCATGAATGACATTGAACTTTGAACTCATAATGTGTCTCATAAAATCCTTTTCCATCATCATCAAGAAACTTTCATTTCAATTTAATTGCAACTTCATTAATTATTTTTTATTACTAATGCGCGAGAAGAACTTCTTGACGCACATTTTTTATTACGGAAATGCAACATAACCACGAAAATAGTCAATATAGTCAATTTTAGAAAAAAAAAACAAATAAATAAATAAAATAAACACAATTGAGAACTCAATATTAAAAAAATTGACGTGAAAGTGGCAGAAATTTTTTTCATTACAAAATAATAATAAAACTTAAAGAAAACGTTTTAAAATGAGTGAAAACGCTCTGTTGATACCGGAGACTGAGGAGAGTTCTTATGACGAATCCATACCACCGGGCACAATTCAAATCATAAAAATCAAAAAAACACTTTTTTTTGGATGGGCCCTGGATCACAAACTTTTAAGATACATCCCCTCGCATAAGTAATAAAAAATATTGTTTGTAACACGGACGGTATTGTCAATTGCCCTCTCGATATATGAACCCACTTCGTTCGTGCGCCCAATTTCGCTCTCGCGTCAAATTCACAATTTACCGCCCTAGTTACAAAATATATTATTATCTACGAGCCACTATTGTAAATGCCCATTATTGTACAGTTCGTGGACTATGCAAATACATCATAACACACACGTATGTAACAGTCCGCGATTCAAACTAACGGAAATTGACATTGCGTACATTGGGTTGCCCATAACTATCGCCACTCTTATTCCAGTTTAACCGAAATAAGTACTAAATAATAAGGTACGTAACCATTAAGAATGTTTTTCTTTTCATTTCTATCAAGTTAAATAATATCGAGTAACAGTTATATATAAAAATACAACTGGTTGTTTATTATAATGTTAAATAATGTACCTAATAAGAAATAAATTTGTTACATCAAACATATTTTTCTTATTCAACACAAATAAATTAGTGTGGTCGTACATAACTCGAGCTGTAAGGCAATTACGTACTCGCGGAATTACGCTATAATAAAAATAACTGTTTCGCTCGTATGTAATATGCTTCTTACAACTCTCGTTAAGTAATATACTATTGTACTTAATCTCTCGCTTCGTACAACCTCGACATAACCGTGCAGAAAAGCAGACTTTTGTGTGCAGGGCACAATTGTTTGAGGAGACGAGTATTAAGTGCACTCTTTTTAATAATATTAACTAATTTTATAGCTGTTTTAATCGCAATAGCAAAGCATTTTTGCAGCGAATGCTTGACGATGAATAACGCAGTGCGTCGTAATTGCAGATTACATTTTTGTTTTTATCAACGCTGCAAGATCAGTGCGAGAATGTTGTTCATGTTTCTGAAAATATTGACTTATTAAATCCATAACATCTTGCGACCGCGTTTTCAGTGTGTGAAAAAATAGTCAATAATACTCTTTAATCGTTTTATCGTCATTCAAAAATCGAAGAAATACAAGTAATTGACATTGTGAATCGTCGCGCGGCGGTAGATTCATCATATACCGCAAAACAAGGACTGTTATGTTGCCAATAACCAGTTCTTCAATATCATTTGATATTTTTTGAATACGCGACTTCACTGTGTCGTTTGCAAATAGTATTTCATGAGTTTTCTTTTGAGCTACCTGCCCAAAAAGCTTTTCTGCGACTTTAGGCCTACAATAATTTATTAGAGATTCACCGATTGTATGTGCTTTTCTGGATTTGGCAATGAATTACGCGTGGGTACAAGAAACCATTTGGGACCCTAGATTAGAATTAGTTTGATGATTGTCGAAAATCACAGATCTAAAATAATAATGTTTACGATAAAATGTACTTTTCGTTATACTGACAACTATAGGAATATTGTCAAGTTTTTATGTGTAAGAATACATAGTTGTTGATCATGTTGGGGTCCCCTCAATCACGGGGCCCCGGGTGCATAGCATCCGCCGCATTCCCCAGATGGCTGACCTTGCTAGACCCTGCACCCTGCAAACGTCACCCCCTTGTAGCGTAACTTGTACCTCGCGTCGTTGCCACTTATTTAATATATTGAGAATGGCTTCGCGGACCACTTCGGGTGCTTCTAGGGGTCACCAGTGGTCCGCGGACAGTTCTCACTTTGCAATGATGGTTCATAGTATCTTGCCCCGTTTATCATTTATAATGATAAGTTTGGAAGATTACTTTCCCCCTTACTCACAGCTCTATGATACGGCAACCGTACAAGAAATATACCACCCCTCATCTTTTTTATATGGTACCATTACTATCCCTTATCATTGACATGGTATCAGTACAAGTATTATACTACCCCTTGTCAGTGCTTGTGCTAGGTTCATTTATAATGATAGGTTTGGAAAATTGCTTTCTCCCCTAGTTGCTGCTCTATGATATGGTATCCATATAAAAAATGTACCGCCGCTCATCTTTTTGATATGGCACCATTACTGCCCCTTATCATTGATATAGTACCAGTACAAGTCTAATATTACCCATTATCATTGCTTGTGCTAGGTTGCCGAAAGTTGCTTCATCCCTTTACAATGTCTATAGAATGCTCCCAAAGATAACATAAACCCCTATAATGAAGGGGATTATGTAATCTTTCGGACCATAAACCTAACAATGGTTAGGTTTGAAATGTTTGTGTCGTCTGTATATCTAAGATTGTCTCTCTGTTCAATTGGTACGTTAGTCGTCACATTTGTTCTATTCGAACAAATGCGGTATGACATCGCTCGGATTGAACTCGCGACCTCAGAATGAAACATAACCTAATACTTTTACTGCTGGGCTACCATGTCTTCATAATCTGAATCAATTGTAGAAAACCGACTATCAACTGTAAAATCTCCTTCAAATAAAATCATCAAAATTCACAAAAAATTGCTGCTTAACATTCCATAATACATTGAGCCTCTTTCATCCCTCTTACCGTTGACAAAAGACTTAAATATTATTATGTTAATTGACACAGAGAATCGTTTACCAATTACACATATACAAAATTTAATAAATTAAAAAAATATGTGAAGTATATATATATATATATATATATATATATATATATATATATATATATATATATCCGATAAATGTGTTTTGTTTTCTCGGGGATTCCGCGTTGATGCTGAGGGTTGGCTCTGAGAAGAACCGGATTCTCGACGTTTCGGCGACGTTTCATTCTCAAGAGATATATGCGTCCGTGCGGGTCAACCGTTAGACGCATACTGAAAGCTCGTTCGTGCGATGCGACTACTTATAGCTGTTTGGCTTCGGGTCATGCGCGTTGTGTACGTACGTTGTTTGTTTGTCTTGTTGGTCGTACATGAGTCTGGGGTGTCTGGGATTGCATTTTGAGGTTGGATATGATCGGTCGCCATGCTGGGGGCAGTCTCAAGGAATCGTCTCTCGTGTTCATGCAGTAGTCTCGTTTTTCTATCTCTATGGCTTCTCTGTATACTCGTGACATTTCGTGGCTAATCTGTGCAACAGTCCTTGAATTTCTAAAGTCCATCCAGTGACCGGTGTTTGTGTGTTGGACAAGTGCCGATGAAACTTTGTCTCTGTGTCTGACTGAAACTACATGTTCTTGAATCCTAGCAGATATTTTTCTATTGGTACGTCAAATGTAGGTTCGTTCACATGTCCCGCAAGGTATTTCGAAAATTCCATGGGATTCTAACGGGATGGTGTCTTTAACGCTGCGTAGCATGGAGGATATTTTCTGGTTAGGTTTGAAAATGGTGTCGATGTTGTGTCTTTTAAGGATTCTGGCGATTTTGTCAGTTGATCCATGAACATATGGTAGGTATGCTGTGCTAACGGGTTTCTGGCGTTCTTCAGTTCTTGGGCTACTGTTCTCTGTACGACGGAAAGCTCTGGATATTAATATGTTTGGATATCCATTTGAAGAAAGAGCTTCTCGTAAGTTCCTCAATTCTTTCGGTAAGTTAAGCTGGTCGGCTAGTCTTTTGGATCGGGTGGTCAGAGTGTTGACTACAGATGCTAGTTGTTTGGGATGATGGTGCGAAGAAGCGTTCAGATATCTGTCTGTGTGTGTTGGTTTCCGGTACACAGTGTGACTCAAGTAAGTAAACAATATATATATATATATATATATATATATATATATATATATATATATATATATTTATATACAAATTTATATACATATATATATATATATATATATATATATATATATATATATATATATATATATCTATATATATCATATTTTCAATACAAATAATGTAATAATGTAAAAGAAAGAAATCAAATAAAAAAACTTATAACATATTAGTAAAATAGTAGTTTAGTATATAAGCATGTGAAGAAAGGCTTTTCTGCAAGAGTTACAAGCCTTTCTCACACGTGTATCGTGCATTATGTTATCTACGAAGTATGTTCAAATACTGTTGAATCTACAGAAAAATAATTGTTTCTTACCCATAATATTGAAAAATTGTAATTTTTACAGACAAAATACTTCAAATCACTGACACGGGTTAGAACAGGAGTTCTTAAACTCATGTAGTCTGAGGACCCCCTTTTCAACATTTTTTTTATGCGGACCATCTCTTGAACAACTTTGTTTTTTACGGAATCCACCAGTAGGGAAAGATCCAATGTTCTGGACCCACCTCCTCCTCCGGGGAAAGATGATTCGTTCTGGACCCACCTCCTATTCAGACCTTGAAATTACAGATTCCTGCAATAAAATTACAGATTCCTGTAACCAGCCGAAGATGGCGCCAAATTACAGATTCCTGCATCAAGAGATTCCTCTAAACAACCTGCCAATATGTAAACAGCTCGCCAATCATTCCCTACTACATTACAGATGGTGCCAAATTACAGATTCCTGCAACAAAATTACAGATTCCTATAACAACCTGCCAATCTTCCCCTGCTACATTACACATGGCGCCACTCATTATTTTCGAGCAGATATTTTTCCATTAGTTTTGAATTTTGCTGTCCGATGACGTATATAATTCTCAACAGTTACCTTCCAATTAGTTCAGAACATGACGGGCATATGATGTTACTTGTATAAAGTTTTCTTGTGCATTGTTGGTTGCATAAGACTATATTGTAGGCCAGCGGATTAAATATCAGACTACTACTAGGCGCCCAGACAAGAAGATCAGACAATAAGATCAGATAAGACCAGACAATATCAGACAAGAAGACAAGACCAGACCGGACAAGACAAGGATTAGAACAGATAAGATCAGACTAGACCGGACTAGATTACCTAAGATTATAGACCGGACTAGGTCAGATAAGATCAGACTATGGAGAATTTACATGGGGCCAGACTTCTTATGGGAATTTACATGGGCAGCCTGCTTAAGGACGTTTTTCATGTACCAGCCTTTAACCATCGTGCAGCATCCTTAGGTATAGCCCCTCCTTTACCAGTTTTTTTAGTGGTTCAATGTTATTAAGATATTTATCATTAAATCTTTTAGGCAGGAAGAGCACCCCAACTTCCAAATCGCATTTTACATTTTTTAATTGCAAATGTATAATAAAATATTACAAATTTTACCATAATAAGAATTTTTTTTGCATTTAATTGCAACATTTCTCACACTACACATAGAATATTCGTTAATATGAACCAAAAAATAGACTAGACTATACAGATTGAGCTAGATTAGATCAAAACTAGACAAGCCCAGACAAATAAAATCAGACCGAACTAGAACAGATAAGACCAAAAAACAATTCTTATTTTTTAAATTTGCATAGAATCGCAATTAAATGCAAAATTCTTATCGCTATGAATTCTTAGTAAAAAAAGTTTTTATGTATTGGCATCGAGCTCTAACCTCTTAGATTGCGAGCGCGTTCAAGATATGTGAAATACTTTTAAATAATAATAGAAAAGAAAAATCGTCTTATAGCCAGATCAGACTAGACCAGACTAGATCTTATAATACCAGACTAGGCCGGACTAGAACAGATAATACCAGCCCGGATTAGATAATACCAATAACCGTTTAAAAATAAAACTAATTTTGTATGTAGTGAGTTAGGATACTGATTTGTATTGATTTGAATTGATATGAATTGATTTGATTTGAGATTATCGCCAAATATTACTCGATTATGTCGGCTTCTCTTAAAGCGTTTTCGATAGTTTGAATCTCATAATCCTTGAATGTGTTTCCAACTTGTTGCTACTTTTTTAACAACCATAACCGTTCAACCAACTCGTTAGGATCATTCCATTCAATAAACGGATTAAACCAGCGTTTCTCAACCTTTTTTGGCCCACGGACCAGTTAAATTTAAAAAAAAAATTCGCGGACCTGTGATATTTTTTTAACAATAAAATTTTACTAGGTATTACTACATAAGTTAATTGGAGCATTTTTATTATCATTTACTTACAATAATATTTAAATGTAAAGATATAATCATAAATTACATAGAATTAAAATTAGTTTAAGATATTTGTATTTCGTAATTTTTTAATCAAATTTTAATCAAAATTTAGTTATTATTTTTGTTTCTTGATGAGTAAATTTGTTTCGGATAGAAAAAATTGTTCGCGGACTAGCAAAATTTCTCCGCGGACCGCTGGTGGTCCGTCGGAGGTATGTTCCCTTCGAAATCTTAGTCTTTGAAAACACTTTCTTCATCTTCTTCTCTATTATTAATGCAATTTCCTGGAAATCCTGCAAGGGTATTCTGTTTAGATGTTTGAGAATTACTAATATCAAATTGATGTTTTTAAAAATGCAGATAATTTAAAAGCTCTTTAAAGGAGTCAGCTAACATTGAGACCTTTATTCTGTTTTCTTTTATTCCTACCATTAAGTCATTGTATATATCATGATCTTTGGGTACACCTGCTTCAATATCTTCAGCTACATTATTATCTAAACTGCTTTCTTCCATTAAGTCATTGTCTATAATATGATTTTCAGGTACTTTCGCTTCCACTTTCTTTACTTTACTTTCCAACAAACTGTCATCTTTTTTTGGTTGCTCACTCGTTGTACTTTCTTTAATATTATAGAGATCCACAAGTTTACTCATCTTAGTTGTATATGTTTAGTAGACAATTGGCGATTATATATATCACGACGAGAAAATATTTTTAAACAATACTCGCATAAAAAGCTTTTGTTGTGACCTATTTCATGTCTACGTAAATCTTGAATCAATGAATATTTTTTGGTACACTCGTTACATTTAAACATGATGTATTCAGACAAAAGTCCAGTACTAAAGTGATTAACAATCAAGTTTGCTCCTATTTATACCGAATGAGCAATTCAATAGATAGAGAAGAATAAAAAGTGGATGTAAAGTGAATGTAAAGTGGATGCAGGTGGATGGAAAGTGAAAGTGGATGGAAAGTGTATGGAAAGTGGATGTAAGTGGATGGAAAGTGGATGGAAAGTTGATGCAGGTGGATGGAAAATGGATGCAAGTGGACGGAAAGTGGATGTAAAGTGAGAATGAAGGGTTGTAAAATAATGAAAATTCCACATAAATTTATAGTTTTATTAAATTCTAATAATAATTATACATTTAAATTTACTTCAATAGCTTTAAATACTTATATAGACAATCAATATTTCTTAAGCCCCACATAGAATATTCGTTAATATGATTTAACCATGCGAGCTTCGTTTTAATTAAATTGAGGCAATCGAAATATTCATCATCATCTTCTAAATTTATAACAATATATTCATTACAATGTAAGTAAGAATTGAAAATAGAATCTAATAGCAACTTCTTCGAATACCCTTTTACAAAAATAATATTAAAACTATCTGAATGCTGAATATGAAACCTAAAATATTTTGAAATAGATTTAAGGCCATTGAGCTCTTATAGCATCAGATAAAAAACAAGTTCGATGGTTGGAGGATTACTATTACGTACTTAAATACGGAGCTGCAAATTTATCGCCAAATCTGTTTCAAAATATTTTAACGTTTTATATTCAGCATTCAGATAGTTTTAATATTATTTTTGTAAAAGGGTATTCGAAGAAGTTTCTATTAGATTCTATTTTCAATTCTTACTTACATTGTAATGAATATATTGTCATAAATTTGGAAGATGATGATGAATATTTCGATTGCCCCAATTTAATTAAAAAGAAGCTTGCATGGTTAAATCATATTAACGAATATTCTATGTGTGCGTAAGAAATGTTGAATGTTTATATAAGTATTTAAAGGTATTGAAGTAATTTTAAATGTATTATTATTATTAGAATTTAATAAAACTATAAATTTATGTGGAGTTATAATTATTTTATAACCCTTCATTCTCACTTTACATCCACTTTCCATCCACCTGCATCCACTTTCCATCCACTTTCCATCCACTTTCCATCCACTTTACATCCACTTTCCATCCACTTGCATCCACGTTCCATCTAATTTTCATCAACTTTCACTTTCAACCGACTTTCCATCCATCTGCATCCACTTTACATCCACTTTTTATTCTTCTCTATAATTAGTAAAAAATCATTGCAGATTACAAAATCATTTTTCATCAATACATTTATAAAATTTATATCGAGGTGGTGGGGGTTAAACAATATGATCTACATCAGTTGGAAGATTTTAATGTTTGTAACATGGGAGACAGGCGGCTATATCTTCATCTTCTTGAAAATGAGATGGAAGCGTATCCCACATCGACTGTAGTTCCCTGGGTGTTATATGTATCATTAAATGTAATTTATACTGACTATAGCAAACACAACACTTATTGATACACAGTTTAGAAAGTAGTAGGTAGCTCCTTTTAGCATCTTGATATCTTTTAATTGCTATTTTTATTCGTTGTATTTTTAAATTGTGTATCAATACATTTTAAATCAATTCAAATCAATTCAACTGAATTCAAATCAATTCAAATCAATTCAAATCAATTCAAACCAATTCAAATTAATTCAAATCAATTCAAATAAATTCAAATCAATGCAAATCAATTCAAATCAAATCGATTCAATTTAATTCAAATCAATTCAAACCAATTCAAATTAATTCAAATCAATGCAAATCAATTCAACTCAATTCAATTCAAGTCAATTCAAATCAATTCAATTCAACTCAATTCAAATCAATTCAAATCAATTAAAATCATTTCAAATCAAATCAATTCATATCAATTCAAATTAATTCAATTCAATTCAAATCAATTCAACTCAATTCAATACACATCAATTCAAATCAATTCAAATCAATTGAAACCAATTCAAATAAAATCAACTTATATCAATTCAAAGCAACTCAAATCATTTAACTCAATTCAATTCAAATCTGTTGAACTCAATTCAAACAATTCAATTTAACTCAATTTAAATCAATTAAAATCAATTCAAATCAATTTAAATATATTCAAATCAATTCAACTCAATTCAATTCAGTTCAAATCAGTTCAAAACAATTCAATTCAATTCAAATCAATTCAAATCAATTCAAATCAATTCAAATCAATTCAAATCAATTCAACTCAATTCAAATCAATTAAAATCAGTTCAAATCAATTCAAATCAATTCAATTTAACTCAATTCAATTCAAATCAATTCAAATAAGTTCAAATAAGGCCATTGACCTCTTAACGCATCAGATAAGAAACAAGTTCGATGGTCGGAGGATTACTATCACGTACTTAAATACAGCGCTGGAAATTTTTCGCCAAATCTGTTTCAAAATATTTTAAGATTTCATATTCAGCATTCCGATAGTTTTAATATTACTATTGTAAAACGATATTCGAAGAAGTTGCTATTAGATTCTATTTTCAATTCTTCCTTACATTCTAATGAATATATTGTTATAAATTTAGAAGGTGATGATGATTAATTTTTCGAAAGCCCCAATTTAATTAAAACGAAGCTGCATGGTTGAATCATATTAACGAATATTCTATGTCTTGCGTAAGAAATGTTGAATGTTTATATAAGTATTCAAATGTATGGAAGTAAATTTAATTGTATTATTATTATTATTAGAATTTAATAAAACTATAAATTTATGTGGAGTTTTCATTATTTTACAACCCTTCATTCTCACTTTATATCCACTTTCCATCCACTTGTATCCACCTTACATCCACTCTACATCCACTTTGCATCCACTTTACATCCACTTCCATCCACTTTACATCTACTTTACATTCACTTTTTATCCACCTGCATCCACTATACATTCACTTTACATCCACTTTTTATTATTCTCTATCTATATAATTGCTCATTCGGTATACATAGGAGAAACCTTGATTGTTAATCACTTTAGTACAGGACGTTTGTCAGAATACATCATGTTTAAATGTAACGAGTGTATCAAACAATATTCATTTATTCAAAATTTACGCAGACATGAAAGGGGTCACAACAAAAACTTTGTATGCGAGTATTGTGCAAAAATATTTTCTCGTCGTGATATACATATATATATATATATATATATATATATTTATATATATATATATATATATATATATATATATATATATATATATATATATATATATATATATATATATATACATATATATATATATATATATATATATATATATATATATATATATATATATATATACATAATCGCCATTTGATTACTAAACATTATGCAACTAAGATGAGTAAACTGGTGGATCTCGAAGAACAATCGCAAGACACTCTCAATGAAGCCGCATTTAGAAATTTGTCAGATGACGAGATAATCCAAAAAGAAAAACGAATCAAAATAATTGATAATAATGATCTAGTAATTGAAAATGACAAATCGAGAAAATTTAGAGATATAATATTAAAGTAAGTACAACGAGTGGAGAAACCAAAAAACAATGACAGTTTGTTGGAAAGTAACGTAAAGAAAGTGGAAGCGAAAGTACCTGAAAATCATACTATAGACAATGACTTAATGGGAGAAAGCAGTTTAGATAATAATGTAGCTGAAGATATTGAAGCAGGTATGCCCAAAGATCATGATATATACAATGACTTAATGGTGGGAATAAAAGAAAACAGAATAAACGTCTCAATGTTAGCTGACTCCTTTAAAGAGCTGTTAAATGATCTGGATTTGTGGGAACATCAAGTTGGTATTGGTAATTCTCAAACATCTAAACAGAATAAACACTTGCAGGATTTCCAAGAAATTGCATTAATAAGAGAAAAGAAGATGAAGAAAGTGTTTTCACAGACTATGATTTCGAAGGGAACATACCTTACATCAATGAAAAAATTGCAAACGGGGAGTCGTTTAATCCGTTTATTGAATGAAATGATCCTAACGAGTTGGTTGAACGATTATGGTTGTTAGAAAAGTCGCAACAATATGGAAACACATTCAACGATTATGAGATTTAAAGTATCGAAAACGCTTTAAGAGAAGCCGACATAATCGAGTAATATTTGGCGATAATCTTCAAATAGAATCACTTCATATCAATTCAAATTCAGTTTACGTACGTACGGTTATTGGTTATTGGTAACGGTTATTGGTATTATCTAATCCGGGCTGGAATTATCTGTTTTAGTCCGGCCTAGTCTGGTATTATAAGATCTAGCATGATCTGGCTATACGACGTTTTTCTTTTCCATTATTATTTAGAAGTATTTCACTTATCTTGCACGCGCTCGCGATCTAAGAGGTTAGAGCTCGATGCCAATACATAAAAACTTTTTTTTACTAAGAATTCATCGCGATAAAAATTTTGCATTTAATTGCGATTCTATGCAAATTTTAAAATAAGAATTGTTTTTTGGTCTTATCTGTTCTAGTTCGGTCTGTGATTTTATTTGTTTGGGCTTGTCTAGTTTTTCCTGATCTAATCTAGCTCAATCTGTCTAGTTTAGTCTATTTTTGGTTGATATTAACGAATATTCTATGTGTAAATGTGTAAATGTGTAAATGCAAAAAAAATTCTTATTATGGTAAAATTTGTAATATTCTATCATACATTTGCAATTAAAAAATGCAAAATGCGATCTGGAAGTTGGGATGCTCTTCCTGCCTAAAAAATTTAATGATAAATATCTTAATAACATTGAACCACTGAAAAAACTGGTGAAGGAGGGGCTATACCTAAGGATGCTGCACGATGGTTAAAGGCTGGTACATGAAAAACGTCCATACGCATAATCCGGTCTATAATCTTAGGTAATCTAGTCCGGTCAAGTCTGATCTTATCTGTTCTAATCATTGTAAGGTCTTGTCCGGTCTGTCTTGTCTGGTCTTATCTGATCTTCTTGTCTGATATTCTTGTCTGGGCGCCTAGTAGTAGTCTGATATTTAATCCGCTAGCCTACAAAATAGTCTTATGCAACCAACAATGCACAAGAAAACTTTATGCAAGAAACACCATATGCCCGTCATGCTCTGAACTAATTTTAAGGTAACTGTTCAGAATTATATACGTCATCTGACCGCAAAATTCAAAACAAATGGAAAAATATCTGCTCGAAAATAATGATTTGCGCCATCTGTAATGTAGCAGGAGAAGATTGGCCGGCTGTTTACAGATTGGCAGGTTGTTTACAGGAATCTGTAATTTTGTAGCAGGAATCTGTAATTTTTCGCCATCTGCGGCTGTTTACAGGAATCTGTAATTTTATTGCAGGAATCTGTAATTTCAAGGTCGGAGGAGGAGGTGGGTCCAGAACGAATCATTTCTGTTCTTATTAACTTAATTTCTGATTCGATAATCTGATAGGCACTACTTTATAATAAATATTGGAAAATGTATCTCTGGTTATTCTAATAAATAAATCGTCATTTTTATTAGGACACAAACATTTTTATAAACAAAAAATATTTATAAATTTGTGTTTTGTGAAATATATATATATATATATATATATATATATATATATATATATATATATATATATCGTTCTATTATACATTACAGAAACAGTTAAACATATTGCATTTGAAATAGCCCCAGAGAACAAACAGAGGAAGCACAGATGGTGGAATAACAATTGTGAAGAAGCACTTACAATAAAAAAGAAAGCCTACCTACTAACACAACTTCTATAGCCGGAAAACAAGCAGTAATTGGAAAATCATGAAAGAGCAGATAAAATTATTAGGGCGCAAAAGAGGTGATTTGAAAAGTAGCAACTTAAAAATATAGAAGAGCATTTTACAAAATATAATACAAGATACTACTACAAGACATTCAAGAACTCGAAAACTTGCACTTAACAATGAAGAAAATTGTAAGTTACTAGCAGCATACTTTGAAAAAACTATTGAATTGTGAAAAACCGACCAAACAACTGTAATTCCACGATAATACTCCAAATGAAAATTCTAAACCACCAAGCATCGATATGATTAAAAGTTATATCAAACAATTAAAACACAACAAAGCCCCCGGTAAAGACGGCCTCACAGCAGTAATTCTAAAAGCTAGTGGAGATCTAGGTGCCACAATTAGAAAAGAAAAACTAGATAAGGTCTGTGACAGTGTATCAATTCTATAAAACTGAAAGGTTGCATTAATTCACCCCCTTCATAAAAACGTGGACAAAAAGGATATAAATAATTACAGAGGAATTTAATTACTACCCTTGGAATACAAAATATTATCGAAAGCTTTTCTGGACATACTAAATCTGCAATTAGACAAACAAATTGGAGAATATCAAGCTGGATTTAGGAGTAACAGATCTTGTCCAGAGCAAATTCTAAACCTTAAACAAATAATTAAGTACATGAAAACATCAAATAAAAAGATAGTGCTTTTCAAAACCCTGATGGAATTTGTAGTAGATAGGAAAACTCTGGAAATAAATAAACAAACTCTTACAAACACAGTATGTAAAGTTAAATTCCGTGGAACAACCTCTAGTCCCTTCCAAATTGTATCAGGAGTCCGATAGGGAGACGGTTTGTCACCATTATTATTCAACTGCGTGCTGGAAAAAGTTATAACAGAATGGAAAATGGAAGAAGAAAAACAAAAAGTTAATAACCAAATTATATTGGGTAGATCGAAAGAAGCAATAAATTGTTTGGCCTTTGCAGACGATCACGCAATAATAGATGCAGCCTTCGAGAATGCAAAGAAAAGACTCGAACTTCTGAAGGAAACAGCTGAGAAGGCAGCTCTACAATTATCTTTCTAAAAGACGGAATACATGACTAATGAAAGTAACCCACCAACAAATTTAAAATCCAAATATGGCAATATCAAGAGAAGTGACAACTTTAAATATTTGGGTGAATATATAAACCTAAAAAGTAGCAGTAAAAATCAGAACTTAACAAATGAAAAGAGCATACATGAAAGTGAGAAATCTGTACAATAAAAAGTGTTTTTCTAAAGATGCTAAATTAAGACATTATAATACAGTTGTAAAACCAGAAGTCCTCGATGGATCGGAAACACTACTTTCAACCGGATGCAAAATGGCATTGGGAGCTTTGGAAAAGATGGAAAGGAGAATTCATCGAAAAATATTAGGTCCAATCAAAAACATAGATGGCAAGTGGGTGTGGAGACCTAATAAGGAACTGTACTCATTGTGCCTTAAAATAACAGTCGAGATCAGGAAAAGACGTGTTACACTCTATGGACATCTAGAGAAAATGAAGGGGGACAGATTGACAAAGAAGATCCATACGTTCTTCCAGAACAGGAAAACAGACAAAGATAATGGAGGGATAGGCAAGACAAAAAAGGACTTAGAAGAAATGTAGATTAGACAGGAGACTTTGCTCAACAGAGACAAATTCAGACAAGATGTCAAGAAATTCAGAGGTTTTCAGGAAGCTAAAACAAACAGAAAAACAAATGGTGTCAAATGGTCAGATGAGAGGAAAAAAGCGCATTCTACCAAAATGAAAGAGTGTTGGAGGAAGAAGAAGGAAAAAAGAAATAAATAGTTATCTTGATGTGGTCCTTAGTTGGCCTGTAACAAATAATAATAATATACGTGTGGTGTTCAAGTTTAGAATCAAACCAATAACTTCTTTATTGTTTTATTTATTGGTTTTTTGCTAATTGCACGGACCAGTCCATTATATAATTTCCAAAATACAAAATTATAACGTAAAAAAAATTTCGTGACGTCATTGGTGTTTGCGCTGTGACGTCATTGAAATTTTTTTAAAATGGCAACCCCCATTTTTTATTCTCGATTTTTATAGACCTTTTCATTGTCTAACCAAATGGTGTAAAAATTTTGATATGTCACATTAGTAAATTTTCGAAAAAAACTGATTTGGTCTTCTCAATTTTAAGTCTTTAATTTTAAGTAATTAAACATTAGCCAGTTTAGAAAAATGTGTTTGTAACAAGAAAATCTTAATAATTTTACGACATGTCCTCAAACATGGTTTTATTTTCAAAAAATACACATTTGCTATCCTAATTTCTGTTGTTTTGTATATTCTATTTGTAAGTCGTCTAATTTCTACATTTGGTATGTGCTAACTTATTTATTCGGCATGATCTTCTGAGAAAATCAATTTCTACCATAAAATAAAAAAATCGGAGATGTTGTATATTTCCGCTCCAAATATGGGGTATGAATGATATGGAACAAGTAGAAAAGGTACAACTTCAGTTTATAAAAAGGGAGTTTAAACAAGACTGGAGAACGCCAGGGTACCTGGTACTATAAGAAGCCAATGTGTATAAAGTTTCAGTAGAAGCATCAGTGAGAGTGGCAAGATACGAAAGGAAAGTGTATAGGTTAGGGAAAGAATAGTGAAAGAGCTGTTCAAAACTTTAAGAAAGGTAGTTGTCGGAGGAATTAGACTGACAAAATGGTGAAATGAATGGAAAAAATGTGTAAACGAGTAGGGTGATTAAAGGAGGAGGGAGAGGATGAAAGGGGAAGGCTTAAGGTGTGAAAAATTGTTGGGTGAAAGAAATAGGGAGATAGAGTTGCAGACAATGCCATATAGACGAAAACAGGTACAATCGGGAGTACAACAAGGTAAAAGAATACGGCTAATATGATATTATTCGATCAAATCATTCTTATTGAAAAAGCGTATAAGGCTTTTCAATATGGATGATATCATTAGAACATATAATTCTTATTGAAAAAGCGTATAAGGCTTTTCAATAAAGATGATATCATTCGATCATATCATTCTTATTGAAAAACCGTATAAGGCTTTTCAATAAGCTTGTTATCATTCAATCATATCATTCTTATTGAAAAACCGTATAATGTTTTTCAATAAGGATGATATCATTCGATCAAATCATTCTTATTGAAAAAGCGTATAAGGCTTTTCAATATGGATGATATCATTCGATCATATCATTCTTATTGAAAAAGCGTATAAGGCTTTTCAATAAGGATGATATCATTCGATCTATCATTCTTATTGAAAAACCGTATAAGGCTTCTCAATAAGCTTGATATCATTCGATCATATCATTCTTATTGAAAAAGCGTATAGGGCTTTTCAATAAGGATGATATCATTCGATCATATCATTCCTGTTTTAAAAGCGTATAAGGCTTTTCAATAAGGATCATATTATTCGATCATATCATTCTTATTAAAAAAGCGTATAAGGCTTTTCAATAAGGATGATATCATTCGATCATATCGTTCTTATTGAAAAAGCGTATAAGGCTTTTCAATAAGGTTGATATTATTCGATCATATCATTTTTATGAAAAAGCGTATAAGGTTTTTCAATAAGGATGATATCATTCGATCATATAATTCTTATTGAAAAACCGTATAAGGCTTTTCAATAAGGATGATATTATTCGATCATATCATTCTTATTAAAAAAGCGTATAAGGCTTTTCAATAAGGATGATATTATTCGATCATATCATTCTTATTGAAAAAGCGTATAAGGCTTTTCAATAAGGATGATATCATTCGATCATATCATTCTTATTGAAAAACCGTATAAGGCTTTTCAATAAGGATGATATTAATAGATCAAATCATTCTTATTGAAAAAGCGTATAAGGCTTCTCAATATGGATGATATCATTCGATCATATCATTCTTATTGAAAAGGCGTATAAGGTTTTTAAATAAGGGTGATATCATTCGATCATATCATTCTTGTTTTAAAAGCGTATAAGGCTTTTCAATAAGGATGATATTATTCGATCATATCATTCTTATTAAAAAAGCGTATAAGGCTTTAAAATAAGGATGATATTATTCGATCATATCATTCTTATTGAAAAACCGTATAAGGCTTTTCAATAAGGATGATATTATTCGATCATATCATTCTTATTGAAAAACCGTATAAGGCTTTTCAATAAGGATGATATTATTCGATCATATCATTCTTATTGAAAAACCGAATAAGGCTTTTCAATAAGGATGATATTATTCGATCATATCATTCTTATTGAAAACCCGTATAAGGCTTTTCAATAAGGTTGATATTATTCGGTCATATCATTTTTATTAAAAAAGCGTATAAGGCTTTTCAATAAGGATGATATCATTCGATCATATTATTCTTATTGAAAAAGCGTATAAGGCTTTTCAATAAGGATGATATTATTCGATCATATCATTCTTATTGAAAAACCGTATAAGGCTTTTCAATAAGGATGATATTATTCAATCATATCATTCTTATTGAAAAACCGTATAATGCTTTTCAATAAAGATGATATTATTCGATCATATCATTCTTATTGAAAAAGCGTATAAGGCTTTTCAATAAGGATGATATCATTCGATCATATCATTCTTATTGAAAAAGCGTATAAGGCTTTTCAATAAGGATGATATTATTCGATCATATCATTCTTATTAAAAACCGTATAATGCTTTTCAATAAGGATGATATTATACGATCATATAATTCTTATTAAAAACCGTATAAGGCTTTTCAATAAGGATGATATTATTCGATCATATCATTCTTATTGAAAAACCGTATAAGGCTTTTCAATAAGGATGATATCATTCGATCATATCATTCTTATTGAAAAACCGTATAAGGCTTTTCAATAAGGATGATATCATTCGATCATATCATTCTTATTGAAAAAGCGTATAAGGCTTTTCAATAAGGATGATATCATTCGATCATATCATTCTTATTGAAAAACCGTATAAGGCTTTTCAATAAGGATGATATCATTCGATCAAATCATTTTTATTGAAAAAGCGTATAAGGCTTTTCAATATGGGTGATATCATTCGATCATATCATTCTTATTGAAAAAGCGTATAAGGCTTTTCAATAAGGATGATATCATTCGATCATATCATTCTTATTGAAAAACCGTATAAGGCTTTTCATTAAGGATGATATTATTCGATCATATCATTCTTATTAAAAAAGCGTATAAGGCATTTCAATAAGGATGATATCATTCGATCATATCATTCTTATTGAAAAAGCGTATAAGGCTTTTCAATAAGGATGATATTATTCGATCATATCATTCTTATTGAAAAACCGTATAAGGCTTTTCAATAAGGATGATATTATTCGATCATATCATTCTTATTGAAAAACCGTATAAGGCTTTTCAATAAGGATGATATTATTCGATCATATTATTCTTATTGAAAAACCGTATAAGGCTTTTCAATAAGGATGATATTATTCGATCATATCATTCTTATTGAAAAACCGTATAAGGCTTTTCAATAAGGATATTATTCGATCATATCATTCTTATTGAAAAACCGTATAAGGCTTTTCAATAAGGATGATATAATTCCATCATATCATTTTTATTGAAAAACCGTATAAGGCTTTTCAATAAGGATGATATTATTCGAGCATATCATTCTTATTGAAAAACCGTATAAGGCTTTTCAATAAGGATGATATTATTCGATTATATCATTCTTATTAAAAAAGCGTATAAGGCTTTTCAATAAGGATGATATCATTCGATCATATCATTCTTATTGAAAAAGCGTATAAGGCTTTTCAATAAGGATGATATTATTCGATCATATCATTCTTATTGAAAAACCGTATAAGGCTTTTCAATAAGGATGATATTATTCGATCATATCATTCTTATTGAAAAACCGTATAAGGCTTTTCAATAAGGATGATATTATTCGATCATATCATTCTTATTGAAAAACCGTATAAGGCTTTTCAATAAGGATGATATTATTCGATCATATCATTCTTATTGAAAAAGCGTATAAGGCTTTTCAATAAGGATGATATTATTCGATCATATCATTCTTATTGAAAAACCGTATAAGGCTTTTCAATAAGGATGATATTATTCGATCATATCATTCTTATTGAAAAACCGTAGAAGGCTTTTCAATAAGGATGATATTATACGATCATATCATTCTTATTAAATACCGTATAAGGCTTTTCAATAAGGATGATATTATTCGATCATATCATTAATATTGAAAAACCGTATAAGGCTTTTCAATAAGGATATTATTCGATCATATCATTCTTTTTGAAAAACCGTATAAGGCTCTTCAATAAGGATGATATTATTCGATCATATCATTCTTATTGAAAAACCGAATAAGGCTTTTCAATAAGGATGATATTATTCGATCATATCATTCTTATTGAAAAACCGAATAAGGTTTTCAATAAGGATATTATTCGATCATATCATTCTTATTGAAAACCGTAGAAGGCTTTTCAATAAGGATGATATTATACGATCATATCATTCTTATTAAAAACCGTATAAGGCTGTTCAATAAGGATGATATTATTCGATCATATCATTCTTATTGAAAAACCGTATAAGGTTTTCAATAAGGATATTATTCGATCATATCATTCTTATTAAAAACCGTATAAGGCTTTTCAATAAGGATGATATTATTCGATCATATCATTCTTATTGAAAAACCGTATAAGGCTCTTCAATAAGGATGATATTATTCGATCATATCATTCTTATTGAAAAACCGAATAAGGCTTTTCAATAAGGATGATATTATTCGATCATATCATTCTTATTGAAAAACCGTATAAGGCTTTTCAATAAGGATGATATTATACGATCATATCATTCTTATTAAAAACCGTATAAGGCTTTTCAATAAGGATGATATTATTCGATCATATCATTCTTATTGAAAAAGCGTATAAGGCTTTTCAATAAGGATGATATCATTCGATCTATCATTCTTATTGAAAAACCGTATAAGGCTTCTCAATAAGCTTGATATCATTCGATCATATCATTCTTATTGAAAAAGCGTATAGGGCTTTTCAATAAGGATGATATCATTCGATCATATCATTCCTGTTTTAAAAACGTATAAGGCTTTTCAATAAGGAGCATATTATTCGATCATATCATTCTTATTAAAAAAGCGTATAAGGCTTTTCAATAAGGATGATATCATTCGATCATATCATTCTTATTGAAAAACCGTATAAGGCTTTTCAATAAGGATGATATTAATAGATCAAATCATTCTTATTGAAAAAGCGTATAAGGCTTTTCAATATGGATGATATCATTCGATCATATCATTCTTATTGAAAAAGCGTATAAGGCTTTTAAATAAGGATGATATCATTCGATCATATCATTCTTGTTTTAAAAGCGTATAAGGCTTTTCAATAAGGATGATATTATTCGATAATACCATTCTTATTAAAAAAGCGTATAAGGCTTTAAAATAAGGATGATATTATTCGATCATATCATTCTTATTGAAAAACCGTATAAGGCTTTTCAATAAGGATGATATTATTCGATCATATCATTCTTATTGAAAAACCGTATAAGGCTTTTCAATAAGGATGATATTATACGATCATATCATTCTTATTAAAAACCGTATAAGGCTTTTCAATAAGGATGATATTATTCGATCATATCATTCTTATTGAAAAACCGTATAAGGTTTTAAATAAGGATATTATTCGATCATATCATTCTTATTAAAAACCGTATAAGGCTTTTCAATAAGGATGATATTATTCGATCATATCATTCTTATTGAAAAACCGTATAAGGCTCTTCAATAAGGATGATATTATTCGATCATATCATTCTTATTGAAAAACCGAATAAGGCTTTTCAATAAGGATGATATTATTCGATCATATCATTCTTATTGAAAAACCGTATAAGGCTTTTCAATAAGGATGATATTATACGATCATATCATTCTTATTAAAAACCGTATAAGGCTTTTCAATAAGGATGATATTATTCGATCATATCATTCTTATTGAAAAAGCGTATAAGGCTTTTCAATAAGGATGATATCATTCGATCTATCATTCTTATTGAAAAACCGTATAAGGCTTCTCAATAAGCTTGATATCATTCGATCATATCATTCTTATTGAAAAAGCGTATAGGGCTTTTCAATAAGGATGATATCATTCGATCATATCATTCCTGTTTTAAAAGCGTATAAGGCTTTTCAATAAGGATCATATTATTCGATCATATCATTCTTATTAAAAAAGCGTATAAGGCTTTTCAATAAGGATGATATCATTCGATCATATCATTCTTATTGAAAAACCGTATAAGGCTTTTCAATAAGGATGATATTAATAGATCAAATCATTCTTATTGAAAAAGCGTATAAGGCTTTTCAATATGGATGATATCATTCGATCATATCATTCTTATTGAAAAAGCGTATAAGGCTTTTAAATAAGGATGATATCATTCGATCATATCATTCTTGTTTTAAAAGCGTATAAGGCTTTTCAATAAGGATGATATTATTCGATAATATCATTCTTATTAAAAAAGCGTATAAGGCTTTAAAATAAGGATGATATTATTCGATCATATCATTCTTATTGAAAAACCGTATAAGGCTTTTCAATAAGGATGATATTATTCGATCATATCATTCTTATTGAAAAACCGTATAAGGCTTTTGAATAAGGATGATATTATTCGATCATATCATTCTTATTGAAAAACCGAATAAGGCTTTTCAATAAGGATGATATTATTCGATCATATCATTCTTATTGAAAACCCGTATAAGGCTTTTCAATAAGGTTGATATTATTCGGTCATATCATTTTTATTAAAAAAGCGTATAAGGCTTTTCAATAAGGATGATATCATTCGATCATATTATTCTTATTGAAAAAGCGTATAAGGCTTTTCAATAAGGATGATATTATTCGATCATATCATTCTTATTGAAAAACCGTATAAGGCTTTTCAATAAGGATGATATTATTCAATCATATCATTCTTATTGAAAAACCGTATAATGCTTTTCAATAAAGATGATATTATTCGATCATATCATTCTTATTGAAAAACCGTATAAGGCTTTTCAATAAGGATGATATCATTCGATCATATCATTCTTATTGAAAAAGCGTATAAGGCTTTTCAATAAGGATGATATTATTCGATCATATCATTCTTATTAAAAACCGTATAATGCTTTTCAATAAGGATGATATTATACGATCATATAATTCTTATTAAAAACCGTATAAGGCTTTTCAATAAGGATGATATTATTCGATCATATCATTCTTATTGAAAAACCGTATAAGGCTTTTCAATAAGGATGATATCATTCGATCATATCATTCTTATTGAAAAACCGTATAGGTTAAGGCTTTTCAATAAGGATGATATCATTCGATCATATCATTCTTATTGAAAAAGCGTATAAGGCTTTTCAATAAGGATGATATCATTCGATCATATCATTCTTATTGAAAAACCGTATAAGGCTTTTCAATAAGGATGATATCATTCGATCAAATCATTTTTATTGAAAAAGCGTATAAGGCTTTTCAATATGGGTGATATCATTCGATCATATCATTCTTATTGAAAAAGCGTATAAGGCTTTTCAATAAGGATGATATCATTCGATCATATCATTCTTATTGAAAAACCGTATAAGGCTTTTCAATAAGGATGATATCATTCGATCAAATCATTTTTATTGAAAAAGCGTATAAGGCTTTTCAATATGGGTGATATCATTCGATCATATCATTCTTATTGAAAAAGCGTATAAGGCTTTTCAATAAGGATGATATTATTCGATCATATCATTCTTATTGAAAAACCGTATAAGGCTTTTCAATAAGGATGATATTATTCGATCATATCATTCTTATTGAAAAACCGTATAAGGCTTTTCAATAAGGATGATATTATTCGATCATATCATTCTTATTGAAAAACCATATAAGGCTTTTCAATAAGGATGATATTATTCGATCATATCATTCTTATTAAAAAACCGTATAAGGCTTTTCAATAAGGATATTATTCGATCATATCATTCTTATTGAAAAACCGTATAAGGCTTTTCAATAAGGATGATATAATTCGATCATATCATTCTTATTGAAAAACCGTATAAGGCTTTTCAATAAGGATGATATTATTCGAGCATATCATTCTTATTGAAAAACCGTATAAGGCTTTTCAATAAGGATGATATTATTCGATTATATCATTCTTATTAAAAAAGCGTATAAGGCTTTTCAATAAGGATGATATCATTCGATCATATCATTCTTATTGAAAAAGCGTATAAGGCTTTTCAATAAGGATGATATTATTCCATCATATCATTCTTATTGAAAAACCGTATGAGGCTTTTCATTAAGGATGATATTATTCGATCATATCATCCTTATTAAAAAAGCGTATAAGGCATTTCAATAAGGATGATATCATTCGATCATATCATTCTTATTGAAAAAGCGTATAAGGCTTTTCAATAAGGATGATATTATTCGATCATATCATTCTTATTGAAAAACCGTATAAGGCTTTTCAATAAGGATGATATTATTCGATCATATCATTCTTATTGAAAAACCGTATAAGGCTTTTCAATAAGGATGATATTATTCGATCATATCATTCTTATTGAAAAACCGTATAAGGCTTTTCAATAAGGATGATATTATTCGATCATATCATTCTTATTGAAAAACCGTATAAGGCTTTTCAATAAGGATGATATTATTCGATCATATCATTCTTATTGAAAAACCGTATAAGGATTTTCAATAAGGATGATATCATTCGATCATATTATTCTTATTGAAAAAGCGTATAAGGCTTTTCAATAAGGATGATATTATTCGATCATATCATTCTTATTGAAAAACCGTATAAGGCTTTTCAATAAGGATGATATTATTCGATCATATCATTCTTATTGAAAAACCGTATAAGGCTTTTCAATAAGGATGATATTATACGATCATATCATTCTTATTAAATACCGTATAAGGCTTTTCAATAAGGATGATATTATTCGATCATATCATTCTTATTGAAAAACCGAATAAGGCTTTTCAATAAGGATGATATTATTCGATCATATCATTCTTATTGAAAAACCGAATAAGGTTTTCAATAAGGATATTATTCGATCATATCATTCTTATTGAAAAACCGTATAAGGCTTTTCAATAAGGATGATATTATACGATCATATCATTCTTATTAAAAACCGTATAAGGCTTTTCAATAAGGATGATATTATTCGATCATATCATTCTTATTGAAAAACCGTATAAGGTTTTAAATAAGGATATTATTCGATCATATCATTCTTATTAAAAACCGAATAAGGCTTTTCAATAAGGATGATATTATTCGATCATATCATTCTTATTGAAAAACCGTATAAGGTTTTCAATAAGGATATTATTCGATCATATCATTCTTATTAAAAACCGTATAAGGCTTTTCAATAAGGATGATATTATTCGATCATATCATTCTTATTGAAAAACCGTATAAGGCTCTTCAATAAGGATGATATTATTCGATCATATCATTCTTATTAAAAACCGTATAAGGCTTTTCAATAAGGATGATATTATTCGATCATATCATTCTTATTGAAAAACCGTATAAGGCTCTTCAATAAGGATGATATTATTCGATCATATCATTCTTATTAAAAACCGTATAAGGCTTTTCAATAAGGATGATATTATTCGATCATATCATTCTTATTGAAAAACCGTATAAGGCTTTTCAATAAGGATGATATTATACGATCATATCATTCTTATTAAAAACCGTATAAGGCTTTTCAATAAGGATGATATTATTCGATCATATCATTCTTATTGAAAAACCGTATAAGGCTCTTCAATAAGGATGATATTATTCGATCATATCATTCTTATTGAAAAACCGAATAAGGCTTTTCAATAAGGATGATATTATTCGATCATATCATTCTTATTGAAAAACCGTATAAGGCTTTTCAATAAGGATGATATTATACGATCATATCATTCTTATTAAAAACCGTATAAGGCTTTTCAATAAGGATGATATTATTCGATCATATCATTCTTATTGAAAAACCGTATAAGGCTCTTCAGTAAGGATGATATTATTCGATCATATCATTCTTATTGAAAAACCGAATAAGGCTTTTCAATAAGGATGATATTATTCGATCATATCATTCTTATTGAAAAACCGTATAAGGTTTTCAATAAGGATGATATTATACGATCATATCATTCTTATTAAAAACCGTATAAGGCTTTTCAATAAGGATGATATTATTTGATCATATCATTCTTATTGAAAAACCGTATTCGGCTTTTCAATAAGGATGATATTATTCGATCATATCATTCTTATTGAAAAAGCGTATAAGGCTTTTCAATAAGGTTGATATCATTCGATCATATCATTCTTATTGAAAAAGCGTATAAGGCTTTTCAATAAGGATGATATTATTCGATCATATCATTCTTATTGAAAAACCGTATAAGGCTTTTCAATAAGGATATTATTCGATCATATCATTCTTTTTGAAAAACCGTATAAGGCTCTTCAATAAGGATGATATTATTCGATCATATCATTCTTATTGAAAAACCGTATAAGGTTTTCAATAAGGATATTATTCGATCATATCATTCTTATTGAAAAACCGTATAAGGCTTTTCAATAAGGATATTATTCGATCATATCATTCTTATTGAAAAACCGTATAAGGCTTTTCAATAAGGATATTATTCGATCATATCATTCTTTTTGAAAAACCGTATAAGGCTCTTCAATAAGGATGATATTATTCGATCATATCATTCTTATTGAAAAACCGTATAAGGTTTTCAATAAGGATATTATTCGATCATATCATTCTTATTGATAAACCGTATTCGGCTTTTCAATAAGGATGATATTATTCGATCATATCATTCTTATTGAAAAACCGTATAAGGCTTTTCAATAAGGATATTATTCGATCATATCATTCTTTTTGAAAAACCGTATAAGGCTCTTCAATAAGGATGATATTATTCGATCATATCATTCTTATTGAAAAAGCGTATAAGGCTTTTCAATAAGGATGATATTATTCGAGCATATCATTCTTATTGAAAAACCGTATAAGGCTTTTCAATAAGGATGATATCATTCGATCATATCATTCTTATTGAAAAAGCGTATAAGGCTTTTCAATAAGGATGATATTATTCGATCATATCATTCTTATTGAAAAACCGTATAAGGTTTTCAATAAGGATATTATTCGATCATATCATTCTTATTGAAAAACCGTATAAGGTTTTCAATAAGGATATTATTCGATCATAACATTCTTATTGAAAAACCGTATTCGGCTTTTCAATAAGGATGATATTATTCGATCATATCATTCTTATTGAAAAAGCGTATAAGGCTTTTTAATAAGGATGATATTATTCGAGCATATCATTCTTATTGAAAAACCGTATAAGGCTTTTCAATAAGGATGATATCATTCGTCATATCATTCTTATTGAAAAACCGTATAAGGCTTTTCAATAAGGATGATATTATTCGAGCATATCATTCTTATTGAAAAACCGTATAAGGCTTTTCAATAAGGATGATATCATTCGATCATATCATTCTTATTGAAAAACCGTATAAGGCTTTTCAATAAGGATGATATCATTCGATCATATCATTCTTATTGAAAAAGCGTATAAGGCTTTTCAATAAGGATGATATTATTCGAGCATATCATTCTTATTGAAAAACCGTATAAGGCTTTTCAATAAGGATGATATCATTCGATCATATCTTTCTTATTGAAAAAGCGTATAAGGCATTTCAATAAGGATGATATCATTCGATCATATCATTCTTATTGAAAAAGCGTATAAGGCTTTTCAATAAGGATGATATTATTCGATCATATCATTCTTTTTGAAAAACCGTATAAGGCTCTTCAATAAGGATGATATTATTCGATCATATCATTCTTATTGAAAAACCGTATAAGGTTTTCAATAAGGATATTATTCGATCATATCATTCTTATTGAAAAACCGTATTCGGCTTTTCAATAAGGATGATATTATTCGATCATATCATTCTTATTGAAAAACCGTATAAGGCTTTTCAATAAGGATGATATCATTCGATCATATCATTCTTATTGAAAAAGCGTATACGGCTTTTCAATAAGGATGATATCATTCGATCATATCATTCTTATTGAAAAACCGTATAAGGCTTTTCAATAAGGATGATATCATTCGATCAAATCATTCTTATTGAAAAAGCGTATAAGGCTTTTCAATATGGGTGATATCATTCGATCATATCATTCTTATTGAAAAACCGTATAAGGTTTTCAATAAGGATATTATTCGATCATATCATTCTTATTGAAAAACCGTATTCGGCTTTTCAATAAGAATGATATTATTCGATCATATCATTCTTATTGAAAAACCGTATAAGGCTTTTCAATAAGGATGATATCATTCGATCATATCATTCTTATTGAAAAAGCGTATACGGCTTTTCAATAAGGATGAAATCATTCGATCATATCATTCTTATTGAAAAACCGTATAAGGCTTTTCAATAAGGATATTATTCGAACATATCATTCTTTTTGAAAAACCGTATAAGGCTTTTCAATAAGGATGATATTATTCGATCATATCATTCTTATTGAAAAACCGTATAAGGCTTTTCAATAAGGATGATATTATTCGATCATATCATTCTTATTGAAAAACCGTATAAGGCTTTTCAATAAGGATGATATCATTCGATCATATTATTCTTATTGAAAAAGCGTATAAGGCTTTTCAATAAGGATGATATTATACGATCATATCATTCTTATTAAATACCGTATAAGGCTTTTCAATAAGGATGATATTATTCGATCATATCATTCATATTGAAAAACCGTATAAGGCTTTTCAATAAGGATATTATTCGATCATATCATTCTTTTTGAAAAACCGTATAAGGCTCTTCAATAAGGATGATATTATTCGATCATATCATTCTTATTGAAAAACCGTATAAGGTTTTCAATAAGGATATTATTCGATCACATCATTCTTATTGAAAAACCGTATTCGGCTTTTCAATAAGGATGATATTATTCGATCATATCATTCTTATTGAAAAAGCGTATAAGGCTTTTCAATAAGGATGATATTATTCGATCATATCATTCTTATTAAAAACCGTATAATGCTTTTCAATAAGGATGATATTATTCGATCATATCATTCTTATTGAAAAACCGTATAAGGCTTTTCAATAAGGATATTATTCGATCATATCATTCTTTTTGAAAAACCGTATAAGGCTCTTCAATAAGGATGATATTATTCGATCATATCATTCTTATTGACAAAGCGTATAAGGCCTTTCAATAAGGATGATATTATTCGAGCATATCATTCTTATTGAAAAACCGAATAAGGCTTTTCAATAAGGATGATATTATTCGATCATATCATTCTTATTGAAAAAGCGTATAAGGCTTTTCAATAAGGATGATATTATTCGAGCATATCATTCTTATTGAAAAACCGTATAAGGCTTTTCAATAAGGATGATATTATTCGATCATATCATTCTTATTAAATACCGTATAAGGCTTTTCAATAAGGATGATATTATTCGAGCATATCATTCTTATTGAAAAACCGTATAAGGCTTTTCAATAAGGATGATATCATTTGATCATATCATTCTTATTGAAAAACCGTATAAGGTTTTCAATAAGGATATTATTCGATCATATCATTCTTTTTGAAAAACCGTATAAGGCTCTTCAATAAGGATGATATTATTCGATCATATCATTCTTATTGAAAAACCGTATAAGGTTTTCAATAAGGATATTATTCGATCATATCATTCTTATTGAAAAACCGTATTCGGCTTTTCAATAAGGATGATATTATTCGATCATATCATTCTTATTGAAAAAGCGTATAAGGCTTTTCAATAAGGATGATATTATTCGAGCATATCATTCTCATTGAAAAACCGTATAAGGCTTTTCAATAAGGATGATATCATTCGATCATATCATTCTTATTGAAAAAGCGTATAAGGCTTTTCAATAAGGATGATATCATTCGATCATATCATTCTTTTTGAAAAACCGTATAAGGCTCTTCAATAAGGATGATATTATTCGATCATATCATTCTTATTTAAAAACCGAATAAGGCTTTTCAATAAGGATGATATTATTCGATCATATCATTCTTATTGAAAAACCGTATAAGGCTTTTCAATAAGGATATTATTCGATCATATCATTCTTTTTGAAAAACCGTATAAGGCTCTTCAATAAGGATGATATCATTCGATCATATCATTCTTATTGAAAAAGCGTATAAGGCTTTTCAATAAGGATGATATCATTCGATCATATCATTCTTTTTGAAAAACCGTATAAGGCTCTTCAATAAGGATGATATTATTCGATCATATCATTCTTATTGAAAAAGCGTATAAGGCCTTTCAATAAGGATGATATTATTCGAGCATATCATTCTTATTGAAAAACCGAATAAGGCTTTTCAATAAGGATGATATTATTCGATCATATCATTCTTATTGAAAAAGCGTATAAGGCTTTTCAATAAGGATGATATTATTCGAGCATATCATTCTTATTGAAAAACCGTATAAGGCTTTTCAATAAGGATGATATCATTCGATCATATCATTCTTATTGAAAAAGCGTATAAGGCTTTTCAATAAGGATGATATCATTCGATCATATCATTCTTTTTGAAAAACCGTATAAGGCTCTTCAATAAGGATGATATTATTCGATCATATCATTCTTATTGAAAAACCGAATAAGGCTTTTCAATAAGGATGATATTATTCGATCATATCATTCTTATTGAAAAACCGTATAAGGCTTTTCAATAAGGATGATATCATTCGATCATATTATTCTTATTGAAAAAGCGTATAAGGCTTTTCAATAAGGATGATATTATACGATCATATCATTCTTATTAAATACCGTATAAGGCTTTTCAATAAGGATGATATTATTCGATCATATCATTCATATTGAAAAACCGTATAAGGCTTTTCAATAAGGATATTATTCGATCATATCATTCTTTTTGAAAAACCGTATAAGGCTCTTCAATAAGGATGACATTATTCGATCATATCATTCTTATTGAAAAAGCGTATAAGGCCTTTCAATAAGGATGATATTATTCGAGCATATCATTCTTATTGAAAAACCGAATAAGGCTTTTCAATAAGGATGATATTATTCGATCATATCATTCTTATTGAAAAAGCGTATAAGGCTTTTCAATAAGGATGATATTATTCGAGCATATCATTCTTATTGAAAAACTGTATAAGGCTTTTCAATAAGGATGATATCATTTGATCATATCATTCTTATTGAAAAACCGTATAAGGTTTTCAATAAGGATATTATTCGATCATATCATTCTTTTTGAAAAACCGTATAAGGCTCTTCAATAAGGATGATATTATTCGATCATATCATTCTTATTGAAAAACCGTATAAGGTTTTCAATAAGGATATTATTCGATCATATCATTCTTATTGAAAAACCGTATTCGGCTTTTCAATAAGGATGATATTATTCGATCATATCATTCTTATTGAAAAAGCGTATAAGGTTTTCAATAAGGATGATATTATTCGAGCATATCATTCTTATTGAAAAACCGTATAAGGCTTTTCAATAAGGATGATATCATTCGATCATATCATTCTTATTGAAAAAGCGTATAATGCTCTTCAATAAGGATGATATCATTCGATCATATCATTCTTTTTGAAAAACCGTATAAGGCTCTTCAATAAGGATGATATTATTCGATCATATCATTCTTATTGAAAAACCGAATAAGGCTTTTCAATAAGGATGATATTATTCGATCATATCATTCTTATTGAAAAAGCGTATAAGGCTTTTCAATAAGGATGATATTATTCGAGCATATCATTCTTATTGAAAAACCGTATAAGGCTTTTCAATAAGGATGATATTATTCGATCATATCATTCTTATTGAAAAACCGTATAAGGTTTTCAATAAGGATATTATTCGATCATATCATTCTTATTGAAAAAGCGTATTCGGCTTTTCAATAAGGATGATATTATTCGATCATATCATTCTTATTGAAAAACCGTATAAGGCTTTTCAATAAGGATGATATCATTCGATCATATCATTCTTATTGAAAAACCGTATAAGGCTTTTCAATAAGGATGATATTATTCGATCATATCATTCTTATTGAAAAACCGTATAAGGATTTTCAATAAGGATGATATTATTCAATCATATCATTCTTATTGAAAAACCGTATAAGGCTTTTCAATAAGGATGATATTATTCAATCATATCATTCTTATTGAAAAACCGTATAAGGCTTTTCAATAAGGATGATATTATTCGATCATATCATTCTTATTGAAAAACCGTATAAAGCTTTTCAATAAGGATGATATTATTCGATCATATCATTCTTATTGAAAAGCCGTATAAGGCTTTTCAATAAGGATGATATCATTCGATCATATCATTCTTATTGAAAAACCGTATAAGGCTTTTCAATAAGGATGATATTATTCGATCATATCATTCTTATTGAAAAACCGTATAAAGCTTTTCAATAAGGATGATATTATTCGATCATATCATTCTTATTGAAAAACCGTATAAGGATTTTCAATAAGGATGATATTATTCAATCATATCATTCTTATTGAAAAACCGTATAAGGCTTTTCAATAAGGATGATATTATTCAATCATATCATTCTTATTGAAAAACCGTATAAGGCTTTTCAATAAGGATGATATTATTCAATCATATCATTCTTATTGAAAAACCGTATAAGGCTTTTCAATAAGGATGATATTATTCGATCATATCATTCTTATTGAAAAACCGTATAAGGCTTTTTAATAAGGTTGATATTATTCGATCATATCATTTTTATTAAAAAAGCGTATAAGGCTTTTCAATAAGTATGATATCATTCGATCATATCATTCTTATTGAAAAAGCGTATAAGGCTTTTCAATAAGGACGATATTATTCGATTATATCATTCTTATTAAAAACCGTATTAGGCTTTTCAATAAGGATATTATTCGATCATATCATTCTTATTGAAAAACCGTATAAGGCTTTTCAATAAGGATGATATTATTCGATCATATCATTCTTATCGAAAAACCGTATAAGGCTTTTCAATAAGGATATTATTCGATCATATCATTCTTATTGAAAAACCGTATAAGGCTTTTCAATAAGGATGATATTATTCTATCATATCATTCTTATTGAAAAACCGTATAAGGCTTTTCAATAAGGATATTATTCGATCATATCATTCTTATTGAAAAACCGTATAAGGCTTTTCAATAAGGATGATATTATTCGATCATATCATTCTCATTGAAAAACCGTATAAGGCTTTTCAATAAGGATATTATTCGATCATATCATTCTTATTGAAAAACCGTATAAGGCTTTTCAATAAGGATGATATTATTCGATCATATCATTCTTATCGAAAAACCGTATAAGGCTTTTCAATAAGGATATTATTCGATCATATCATTCTTATTGAAAAACCGTATAAGTCTTTTCAATAAGGATATTATTCGATCATATCATTCTTATTGAAAAACCGTATAAGGCTTTTCAATAAGGATGATATTATTCGATCATATCATTCTTATCGAAAAACCGTATAAGGCTTTTCAATAAGGATATTATTCGATCATATCATTCTTATTGAAAAACCGTATAAGGCTTTTCAATAAGGATGATATTATTCGATCATATCATTCTTATTGAAAAACCGTATAAGGCTTTTCAATAAGGATATTATTCGATCATATCATTCTTATTGAAAAACCGTATAAGGCTTTTCAATAATGATGATATTATTCGATCATATCATTCTTATTGAAAAACCGTATAAGGCTTTTCAATAAGGATGATATTATTCGATCATATAATTCTCATTGAAAAACCGTATAAGGCTTTTCAATAAGGATATTATTCGATCATATCATTCTTATTGAAAAACCGTATAAGGCTTTTCAATAAGGATGATATTA
Organism: Phosphuga atrata; assembly: GCA_944588485.1. Classification (NCBI taxonomy): domain Eukaryota; kingdom Metazoa; phylum Arthropoda; class Insecta; order Coleoptera; family Silphidae; genus Phosphuga; species Phosphuga atrata. The sequence goes on from OX155904.1 coordinate 44,400,133, forward strand.
TTCGATCATATCATTCTTATCGAAAAACCGTATAAGGCTTTTTAATAAGGATATTATTCGATCATATCATTCTTATTGAAAAACCGTATAAGGCTTTTCAATAATGATGATATTATTCGATCATATCATTCTTATTGAAAAACCGTATAAGGCTTTTCAATAAGGATGATATTATTCGATCATATCATTCTTATTGAAAAACCGTATAAGGCTTTCAATAAGGATGATATTATTCGATCATATCATTCTTATTGAAAAACCGTATAAGGCTTTTCAATAAGGATGATATTAATCGATCATATCATTCTTATTGAAAAACCGTATAAGGCTTTTCAATAAGGATATTATTCGACTTATCAGTCTTATTGAAAAACCGTATAAGGCTTTTCAATAAGGATGATATTATTCGATCATATCATTCTTATTGAAAAACCGTATAAGGCTTTTCAATAAGGATGATATTAATCGATCATATCATTCTTATTGAAAAACCGTATAAGGCTTTTCAATAAGGATATTATTCGACTTATCAGTCTTATTGAAAAACCGTATAAGGCTTTTCAATAAGGATGATATTATTCGATCATATCATTCTTATTGAAAAACCGTATAAGGCTTTTCAATAAGGATGATATTATTCGTATTTGATATAGTATTTGAGAAGATGGCGGCCAATACAGACGTGAATGCGAGTGCTACAGCAAAAAAGTGTAAAAAGTGCAAGACTATGCCAGTTTCTGGACTAAAATGTATAAACTGTGGTATTGTGATGCACCCTGGGTGCGTTAAATATTATAGTGATATAATAACGATTGATGAAAATCATATAAAATGTTGTGAACCCGCAGAAAACGTTTTAAATATGGACGACTTATTAAATACGTCAAATGAGACAGTGATAGAAGTGGAGGTAAATAAAAGCGATTCCTTAATTAGAGACCTAATTAAACAAAATGAACACCTCACAAGCGAAAACAAACTTTTATATAAACTTGTGTCTGAAATGGAAGATAAGCACGCTCTACTACTTTTCAAAATCCAGGTACTTGAAAAAGATGCGTGTAATTCTTCAACCAACACATCTCCTTTAAAATTGACAAATACATCTCCTTTAAAATTTGCAAATCAACCGCATACTATCTCCTCAGCCTCGATTAATCCCAGACAAGGTCTCACGAATGAAAATAAAAAATTAAAAACAAAAACCACAAATATTGACTCCAGCAAAAATGCATTGTTATCTTCACAAAACGTAGCCAAAGCTAAGGAAGCTGTTATTCGATCCAGTAATAGCAAATTAACAGTAGCAGACTCAAAGACCTCAAATACTATAACGGGAGTTAAGAAACCCGAAGAGAATGAAATCGTCTCTGCAGCTCCAATGACAATAATTTACGTTTCTAACTTACACGCAAATACAAACGAGGATAACGTACTTGATTATCTGAAAAAAAAACTACCTTCACGACCATTTTACGTCAATAAATTAAAAAGCGCCAACAACTACCACTCCAGCTTCAAAGTCTCCGTGCCCAAAAATGAGGCGGAAACTATTTTAAATGAAAATTTCTGGTGCGAAGGAATAAAAGTGCAGTTATTTCGATCGAACAACCGTCGCAAATGGAATTCGTCGTACCGAGAAAAGCGAGGTGGTAACATGCAGCAGTGGACTTCAAGATATTATAACTAAACACTGTTTAACGATAAACCTATTTCATATTAATATACGGTCAATTTTTCACAAATCAAATTTAATTGATGTACTATGTAGTAATTTTAAATTTAATATTTTATGTTTCACCGAAACCTGGCTGGATGAAACTCAGCTTGATGCTTTTAAGATTATCGGCTACGAATTGATAGCTCACTTCTCTAGACAAACGAATAAACACGGTGGAAGTGCAATATTTGTAAAACATGATATTTTACAACAAATCAAATTATTAAAAATTATAAAGAATCTAGCTATCGAAAACGTCATTGAGTGCTGTGGAATATCAGTGGGCATGAAAACTTGTATTATTGCAATTTATAGGCCACCTAATAATGCTAGTGATATAACCGATCTATTTTTTAATCAACTTAATCGTCTATTAGATATTGTAAATCAACAATTTGAAACCGTTATCATCTGCGGGGACTTGAATATAGACAATCTAATTAAAAATAAAATGACAGATTCTCTAAATGACTTGTTATTGGCACATAATTTCTTTCTTTCTTTAAAGGATGTCACCCGAATTCAGAAATTTCCAAATTTAGATAAAGTATCAATGATATCGATCGATTGATTATTTAATTACCAATAACATTGACATTATGAAATCTGCAAACAATTTCAATCCTGGGTTGTCTGATCATTTTGCACAAACAGCGCATATAGAACTACAATTGCCTATTCAAAAAAAGCCGACCTATGAAATTGTTCGTGTCATCTCACCTAACAAAATTAGTGAATTTAGACAACATTTTATCAAACACAGCGAGTTTATTAACTGGTCATACGATAATGATATTAATTTCGTATTTGATTACTTCTATAAATAGTTTAAGTGGAGTTTCGAAGTGGTTTTTCCGAAGAGGAAAAGACTGGTATCCGTTCGTAACCTTGATCGGCAAAAAATCAAATTTTCAGCAGAAGTTCAAAAGCTATATGATGAAGTTAAAAACTTAGATTTTAGTGTTAAATTATCAGGTAGAGATGACTTAGCAATAAAATGCAAAACTAAAAAAAAAACTCTTAATCAGTTAATTATTTTAGAAAAAAAACAACACCGTATAAGGCTTTTCAATAAGGATATTATTCGACTTATCATTCTTATTGAAAAACCGTATAAGGCTTTTCAATAAGGATATTATTCGACTTATCATTCTTATTGAAAAACCGTATAAGGCATTTCAATAAGGATGATATTATTCGATCATATCATTCTTATTGAAAAAGCGTATAAGGCTTTTCAATAAGGATGATATTATTCGATTATATCATTCTTATTGAAAAACCGTATAAGGCTTTTCAATAAGGATGATATTATTCGATCATATCATTCTTATTGAAAAACCGTATAAGGCTTTTCAATAAGGATGATATAATTCGATCATATCATTCTTATTGAAAAAGCGTATAAGGCTTTTCAATAAGGATGATATTATTCGAGCATATCATTCTTATTGAAAAACCGTATAAGGCTTTTCAATAAGGATGATATCATTCGATCATATCATTCTTATTGAAAAAGCGTATAAGGCTTTTCAATAAGGATGATATCATTCGATCATATCATTCTTATTGAAAAAGCGTATAAGGCTTTTCAATAAGGATGATATCATTCGATCATATCATTCTTATTGAAAAAGCGTATAAGGCTTTTCAATAAGGATGATATTATTCGATCATATCATTCTTATTAAAAACCGTATAATGCTTTTGAATAAGGATGATATTATTCGATCATATCATTCTTATTGAAAAACCGTATAAGGCTTTTCAATAAGGATGATATTATACGATCATATCATTCTTATTAAAAACCGTATAAGGCTTTTCAATAAGGATTATATTATTCGATCATATCATTCTTATTGAAAAACCGTATAAGGCTTTTTAATAAGGATGATATCATTCGATCATATCATTCTTATTGAAAAACCGTATAAGGCTTTTCAATAAGGATGATATCATTCGATCAAATCATTCTTATTGAAAAAGCGTATAAGGCTTTTCAATATGGGTGATATCATTCGATCATATCATTCTTATTGAAAAACCGTATAAGGCTTTTCAATAAGGATGATATCATTCGATCATATCATTCTTATTGAAAAACCGTATAAGGCTTTTCAATAAGGATGATATCATTCGATCAAATCATTCTTATTGAAAAAGCGTATAAGGCTTTTCAATATGGGTGATATCATTCGATCATATCATTCTTATTGAAAAAGCGTATAAGGCTTTTCAATAAGGATGATATCATTCGATCATATCATTCTTATTGAAAAACCGTATAAGGCTTATCAATAAGGATGATATTATTCGATCATATCATTCTTATTGAAAAACCGTATAAGGCTTTTCAATAAGGATGATATCATTCGATCATATTATTCTTATTGAAAAAGCGTATAAGGCTTTTCAATAAGGATGATATTATTCGATCATATCATTCTTATTAAAAACCGTATAATGCTTTTCAATAAGGATGATATTATTCGATCATATCATTCTTATTGAAAAACCGTATAAGGCTTTTCAATAAGGATGATATTATTCGATCATATCATTCTTATTGAAAAACCGTATAAGGCTTTTCAATAAGGATGATATTATACGATCATATCATTCTTATTAAATACCGTATAAGGCTTTTCAATAAGGATGATATTATTCGATCATATCATTCATATTGAAAAACCGTATAAGGCTTTTCAATAAGGATATTATTCGATCATATCATTCTTTTTGAAAAACCGTATAAGGCTCTTCAATAAGGATGATATTATTCGATCATATCATTCTTATTGAAAAACCGAATAAGGCTTTTCAATAAGGATGATATTATTCGATCATATCATTCTTATTGAAAAACCGTATTCGGCTTTTCAATAAGGATGATATTATTCGATCATATCATTCTTATTGAAAAAGCGTATAAGGCTTTTCAATAAGGATGATATCATTCGATCATATCATTCTTATTGAAAAAGCGTATAAGGCTTTTCAATAAAGATGATATTATTCGATCATATCATTCTTATTGAAAAACCGTATAAGGCTTTTCAATAAGGATGATATTATACGATCATATCATTCTTATTAAAAACCGTATAAGGCTTTTCAATAAGGATGATATTATTCGATCATATCATTCTTATTGAAAAACCGTATAAGGCTTTTCAATAAGGATAATATTCGATCATATCATTCTTTTTGAAAAACCGAATAAGGCTCTTCAATAAGGATGATATTATTCGATCATATCATTCTTATTGAAAAACCGAATAAGGCTTTTCAATAAGGATGATATTATTCGATCATATCATTCTTATTGAAAAAGCGTATAAGGCTTTTCAATAAGGATGATATTATTCGAGCATATCATTCTTATTGAAAAACCGTATGAGGCTTTTCAATAAGGATGATATTATTCGATCATATCATTCTTATTGAAATACCGTATATGGTTTTCAATAAGGATATTATTCGATCATATCATTCTTATTGAAAAACCGTATTCGGCTTTTCAATAAGGATGATATTATTCGAGCATATCATTCTTATTGAAAAACCGTATAAGGCTTTTCAATAACGATGATATTATTCGAGCATATCATTCTTATTCAAAAACCGTATAAGGCTTTTCAATAAGGATGATATTATTCGAGCATATCATTCTTATTCAAAAACCGTATAAGGCTTTTCAATAACGATGATATTATTCGAGCATATCATTCTTATTCAAAAACCGAATAAGGCTCTTCAATAAGGATGATATTATTCGATCATATCATTCTTATTGAAAAACCGAATAAGGCTTTTCAATAAGGATGATATTATTCGATCATATCATTCTTATTGAAAAACCGTATAAGGCTTTTCAATAACGATGATATTATTCGAGCATATCATTCTTATTGAAAAACCGTATGAGGCTTTTCAATAAGGATGATATCATTCGATCATATCATTCTTATTGAAATACCGTATATGGTTTTCAATAAGGATATTATTCGATCATATCATTCTTATTGAAAAACCGTATTCGGCTTTTCAATAAGGATGATATTATTCGATCATATCATTCTTATTGAAAAAGCGTATAAGGCTCTTCAATAAGGATGATATTATTCGATCATATCATTCTTATTGAAAAACCGAATAAGGCTTTTCAATAAGGATGATATTATTCGATCATATCATTCTTATTGAAAAACCGTATTCGGCTTTTCAATAAGGATGATATTATTCGATCATATCATTCTTATTCAAAAACCGTATAAGGCTTTTCAATAACGATGATATTATTCGAGCATATCATTCTTATTGAAAAACCGTATAAGGCTTTTCAATAACGATGATATTATTCGAGCATATCATTCTTATTCAAAAACCGAATAAGGCTCTTCAATAAGGATGATATTATTCGATCATATCATTCTTATTGAAAAACCGAATAAGGCTTTTCAATAAGGATGATATTATTCGATCATATCATTCTTATTGAAAAACCGTATAAGGCTTTTCAATAACGATGATATTATTCGAGCATATCATTCTTATTAAAAAACCGTATGAGGCTTTTCAATAAGGATGATATCATTCGATCATATCATTCTTATTGAAATACCGTATATGGTTTTCAATAAGGATATTATTCGATCATATCATTCTTATTGAAAAACCGTATTCGGCTTTTCAATAAGGATGATATTATTCGATCATATCATTCTTATTGAAAAAGCGTATAAGGCTTTTCAATAAGGATGATATCATTCGATCATATCATTCTTATTGAAAAAGCGTATAAGGCTTTTCAATAAGGATGATATTATTCGATCATATCATTCTTATTGAAAAACCGTATAAGGCTTTTCAATAAGGATGATATTATACGATCATATCATTCTTATTAAAAACCGTATAAGGCTTTTCAATAAGGATGATATTATTCGATCATATCATTCTTATTGAAAAACCGTATAAGGCTTTTCAATAAGGATAATATTCGATCATATCATTCTTTTTGAAAAACCGAATAAGGCTCTTCAATAAGGATGATATTATTCGATCATATCATTCTTATTGAAAAACCGAATAAGGCTTTTCAATAAGGATGATATTATTCGATCATATCATTCTTATTGAAAAAGCGTATAAGGCTTTTCAATAAGGATGATATCATTCGATCATATCATTCTTATTAAAAACCGTATAAGGCTTTTCAATAAGGATGATATTATTCGATCATATCATTCTTATTGAAAAACCGTATAAGGCTTTTCAATAAGGATGATATCATTCGATCATATCATTCTTATTGAAAAAGCGTATAAGGCTTTTCAATAAGGATGATATCATTCGATCATATCATTCTTATTGAAAAAGCGTATAAGGCTTTTCAATAAGGATGATATTATTCGATCATATCATTCTTATTAAAAACCGTATAAGGCTTTTCAATAAGGATGATATTATTCGATCATATCATTCTTATTGAAAAACCGTATAAGGCTTTTCAATAAGGATGATATTATTCGATCATATCATTCTTATTGAAAAACCGAATAAGGCTTTTCAATAAGGATGATATTATTCGATCATATCATTCTTATTGAAAAACCGTATTCGGCTTTTCAATAAGGATGATATTATTCGATCATATCATTCTTATTGAAAAACCGTATAAGGCTTTTCAATAAGGATGATATTATTCGATCATATCATTCTTATTGAAAAACCGTATAAGGCTTTTCAATAAGGATGATATTATTCGATCATATCATTCTTATTGAAAAAGCGTATAAGGCTTTTCAATAAGGATGATATCATTCGATCATATCATTCTTATTAAAAACCGTATAAGGCTTTTCAATAAGGATGATATTAATCGATCATATCATTCTTATTGAAAAACCGTATAAGGCTTTTCATTAAGGACGATATCATTCGATCATATCATTCTTATTGAAAAAGCGTATAAGGCTTTTCAATAAGGATGATATCATTCGATCATATCATTCTTATTGAAAAAGCGTATAAGGCTTTTCAATAAGGATGATATCATTCGATCATATCATTCTTATTGAAAAAGCGTATAAGGCTTTTCAATAAGGATGATATTATTCGATCATATCATTCTTATTAAAAACCGTATAAGGCTTTTCAATAAGGATGATATTATTCGATCATATCATTCTTATTGAAAAACCGTATAAGGCTTTTCAATAAGGATGATATTATTCGATCATATCATTCTTATTGAAAAAGCGTATAAGGCTTTTCAATAAGGATGATATCATTCGATCATATCATTCTTATTGAAAAAGCGTATAAGGCTTTTCAATAAGGATGATATTATTCGATCATATCATTCTTATTAAAAACCGTATAAGGCTTTTCAATAAGGATGATATTATTCGATCATATCATTCTTATTAAAAACCGTATAAGGCTTTTCAATAAGGATGATATTATTCGATCATATCATTCTTATTGAAAAACCGTATAAGGCTTTTCAATAAGGATGATATTATTCGATCATATCATTCTTATTGAAAAAGCGTATAAGCCTTTTCAATAACGATGATATTATTCGAGCATATCATTCTTATTGAAAAACCGTATAAGGCTTTTCAATAAGGATGATATCATTCGATCATATCATTCTTATTGAAAAAGCGTATAAGGCTTTTCAATAAGGATGATATCATTCGATCATATCATTCTTATTGAAAAAGCGTATAAGGCTTTTCAATAAGTATGATATCATTCGATGATATCATTCTTATTGAAAAAGCGTATAAGGCTTTTCAATAAGGATGATATTATTCGATCATATCATTCTTATTAAAAACCGTATAAGGCTTTTCAATAAGGATGATATTATTCGATCATATCATTCTTATTGAAAAACCGTATAAGGCTTTTCAATAAGGATGATATTATTCGATCATATCATTCTTATTGAAAAAGCGTATAAGGCTTTTCAATAAGGATGATATCATTCGATCATATCATTCTTATTAAAAACCGTATAAGGCTTTTCAATAAGGATGATATTATTCGATCATATCATTCTTATTGAAAAACCGTATAAGGCTTTTCAATAAGGATGATATCATTCCATCATATCATTCTTATTGAAAAAGCGTATAAGGCTTTTCAATAAGGATGATATCATTCGATCATATCATTCTTATTAAAAACCGTATAAGGCTTTTCAATAAGGATGATATTATTCGATCATATCATTCTTATTGAAAAACCGTATAAGGCTTTTCAATAAGGATGATATTATTCGATCATATCATTCTTATTGAAAAACCGTATAAGGCTTTTCAATAAGGATGATATTATTCGATCATATCATTCTTATTGAAAAAGCGTATAAGGCTTTTCAATAAGGATGATATCATTCGATCATATCATTCTTATTAAAAACCGTATAAGGCTTTTCAATAAGGATGATATTATTCGATCATATCATTCTTATTGAAAAACCGTATAAGGCTTTTCAATAAGGATGATATCATTCGATCATATCATTCTTATTGAAAAAGCGTATAAGGCTTTTCAATAAGGATGATATCATTCGATCATATCATTCTTATTGAAAAAGTGTATAAGGCTTTTCAATAAGGATGATATCATTCGATCATATCATTCTTATTGAAAAAGCGTATAAGGCTTTTCAATAAGGATGATATTATTCGATCATATCATTCTTATTGAAAAACCGAATAAGGCTTTTCAATAAGGATGATATTATTCGATCATATCATTCTTATTGAAAAACCGTATTCGGCTTTTCAATAAGGATGATATTATTCGATCATATCATTCTTATTGAAAAACCGTATAAGGCTTTTCAATAAGGATGATATTATTCGATCATATCATTCTTATTGAAAAACCGTATAAGGCTTTTCAATAAGGATGATATTATTCGATCATATCATTCTTATTGAAAAGCGTATAAGGCTTTTCAATAAGGATGATATCATTCGATCATATCATTCTTATTAAAAACCGTATAAGGCTTTTCAATAAGGATGATATTATTCGATCATATCATTCTTATTGAAAAACCGTATAAGGCTTTTCAATAAGGATGATATCATTCGATCATATCATTCTTATTGAAAAAGCGTATAAGGCTTTTCAATAAGGATGATATCATTCGATCATATCATTCTTATTGAAAAAGCGTATAAGGCTTTTCAATAAGGATGATATCATTCGATCATATCATTCTTATTGAAAAAGCGTATAAGGCTTTTCAATAAGGATGATATTATTCGATCATATCATTCTTATTAAAAACCGTATAAGGCTTTTCAATAAGGATGATATTATTCGATCATATCATTCTTATTGAAAAACCGTATAAGGCTTTTCAATAAGGATGATATTATTCGATCATATCATTCTTATTAAAAAACCGAATAAGGCTTTTCAATAAGGATGATATTATTCGATCATATCATTCTTATTGAAAAAGCGTATAAGCCTTTTCAATAACGATGATATTATTCGAGCATATCATTCTTATTGAAAAACCGTATAAGGCTTTTCAATAAGGATGATATCATTCGATCATATCATTCTTATTGAAAATGCGTATAAGGCTTTTCAATAAGGATGATATCATTCGATCATATCTTTCTTATTGAAAAAGCGTATAAGGCTTTTCAATAAGGATGATATCATTCGATCATATCATTCTTATTGAAAAAGCGTATAAGGCTTTTCAATAAGGATGATATTATTCGATCATATCATTCTTATTAAAAACCGTATAAGGCTTTTCAATAAGGATGATATTATTCGATCATATCATTCTTATTGAAAAACCGTATAAGGCTTTTCAATAAGGATGATATTATTCGATCATATCATTCTTATTGAAAAACCGTATAAGGCTTTTCAATAAGGATGATATTATTCGATCATATCATTCTTATTGAAAAACCGTATAAGGCTTTTCAATAAGGATGATATCATTCGAGCATATCATTCTTATTGAAAAAGCGTATAAGGCTTTTCAATAAGGATGATATCATTCGATCATATCATTCTTATTTTAAAAGCGTATAAGGCTTTTCAATAAGGATGATATTATTCGATCATATCAATCTTATTAAAAACCGTATAAGGCTTTTCAATAAGGATGATATTATTCGATCATATCATTCTTATTGAAAAACCGTATAAGGCTTTTCAATAAGGATGATATTATTCGATCATATCATTCTTATTCAAAAACCGAATAAGGCTTTTCAATAAGGATGATATTATTCGATCATATCATTCTTATTGAAAAACCTTATTAGGTTTTCAATAAGGATATTATTCGATCATATCATTCTTATTGAAAAACCGTATTCGGCTTTTCAATAAGGATGATATTATTCGATCATATCATTCTTATTGAAAAACCGTATAAGGCTTTTCAATAAGGATGATATCATTCGATCATATCATTCTTATTGAAAAACCGTATAAGGCTTTTCAATAAGGATGATATCATTCGATCATATCATTCTTATTGAAAAAGCGTATAAGGCTTTTCAATAAGGATGATATCATTCGATCATATCATTCTTATTGAAAAACCGTATAAGGCTTTTCAATAAGGATATTATTCGATCATATCATTCTTATTGAAAAACCGTATAAGGCTTTTCAATAAGGATGATATTATTGGATTATATCATTCTTATTAAAAAAGCGTATAAGGCTTTTCAATAAGGATGATATCATTCGATCATATCATTCTTATTGAAAAAGCGTATAAGGCTTTTCAATAAGGATGATATTATTCGATCATATCATTCTTATTGAAAAACCGTATAAGGCTTTTCATTAAGGATGATATTATTCGATCATATCATTCTTATTAAAAAAGCGTATAAGGCATTTCAATAAGGATGATATCATTCGATCATATCATTCTTATTGAAAAAGCGTATAAGGCTTTTCAATAAGGTTGATATTATTCGATCATATCATTCTTATTGAAAAACCGTATAAGGGTTTTCAATAAGGATGATATTATTCGATCATATCATTCTTATTGAAAAACCGTATAAGGCTTTTCAATAAGGATGATATTATTCGAGCATATCATTCTTATTGAAAAACCGTATAAGGCTTTTCAATAAGGATGATATTATTCGAGCATATCATTCTTATTGAAAAACCGTATAAGGCTTTTCAATAAGGATGATATTATTGGATTATATCATTCTTATTAAAAAAGCGTATAAGGCTTTTCAATAAGGATGATATCATTCGATCATATCATTCTTATTGAAAAAGCGTATAAGGCTTTTCAATAAGGATGATATTATTCGATCATATCATTCTTATTGAAAAACCGTATAAGGCTTTTCATTAAGGATGATATTATTCGATCATATCATTCTTATTAAAAAAGCGTATAAGGCATTTCAATAAGGATGATATCATTCGATCATATCATTCTTATTGAAAAAGCGTATAAGGCTTTTCAATAAGGATGATATTATTCGATCATATCATTCTTATTGAAAAACCGTATAAGGGTTTTCAATAAGGATGATATTATTCGATCATATCATTCTTATTGAAAAACCGTATAAGGCTTTTCAATAAGGATGATATTATTCGATCATATCATTCTTATTGAAAAACCGTATAAGGCTTTTCAATAAGGATGATATTATTCGATCATATCATTCTTATTGAAAAACCGTATAAGGCTTTTCAATAAGGATGATATTATTCGATCATATCATTCTTATTGAAAAACGGTATAAGGCTTTTCAATAAGGATGATATTATTCGATCATATCATTCTTATTGAAAAACCGTATAAGGCTTTTCAATAAGGATGATATTATTCGATCATATCATTCTTATTGAAAAACCGTATAAGGCTTTTCAATAAGGATGATATTATTCGATCATATCATTCTTATTGAAAAACCGTATAAGGCTTTTCAATAAGGATGATATTATTCGATTATATCATTCTTATTGAAAAACCGTATAAGGCTTTTCAATAAGGATGATATTATTCGATCATATCATTCTTATTGAAAAACCGTATAAGGCTTTTCAATAAGGATGATATTATTCGATCATATCATTCTTATTGAAAAACCGTATAAGGCTTTTCAATAAGGATGATATCATTCGATCATATCATTCTTATTGAAAAAGCGTATAAGGCTTTTCAATAAGGATGATATCATTCGATCATATCATTCTTATTGAAAAAGCGTATAAGGCTTTTCAATAAGGATGATATCATTCGATCATATCATTCTTATTGAAAAAGCGTATAAGGCTTTTCAATAAGGATGATATTATTCGATCATATCATTCTTATTAAAAACCGTATAATGCTTTTGAATAAGGATGATATTATTCGATCATATCATTCTTATTGAAAAACCGTATAAGGCTTTTCAATAAGGATGATATTATACGATCATATCATTCTTATTAAAAACCGTATAAGGCTTTTCAATAAGGATTATATTATTCGATCATATCATTCTTATTGAAAAACCGTATAAGGCTTTTTAATAAGGATGATATCATTCGATCATATCATTCTTATTGAAAAACCGTATAAGGCTTTTCAATAAGGATGATATCATTCGATCAAATCATTCTTATTGAAAAAGCGTATAAGGCTTTTCAATATGGGTGATATCATTCGATCATATCATTCTTATTGAAAAACCGTATAAGGCTTTTCAATAAGGATGATATCATTCGATCATATCATTCTTATTGAAAAACCGTATAAGGCTTTTCAATAAGGATGATATCATTCGATCAAATCATTCTTATTGAAAAAGCGTATAAGGCTTTTCAATATGGGTGATATCATTCGATCATATCATTTTTATTGAAAAAGCGTATAAGGCTTTTCAATAAGGATGATATCATTCGATCATATCATTCTTATTGAAAAACCGTATAAGGCTTTTCAATAAGGATATTATTCGAACATATCATTCTTTTTGAAAAACCGTATAAGGCTTTTCAATAAGGATGATATTATTCGATCATATCATTCTTATTGAAAAACCGTATAAGGCTTTTTAATAAGGATGATATTATTCGATCATATTATTCTTATTGAAAAAGCGTATAAGGCTTTTCAATAAGGATGATATCATTCGATCATATCATTCTTATTGAAAAACCGTATAAGGCTTTTCAATAAGGATGATATCATTCGATCATATCATTCTTATTGAAAAACCGTATAAGGCTTTTCAATAAGGATATTATTCGAACATATCATTCTTTTTGAAAAACCGTATAAGGCTTTTCAATAAGGATGATATTATTCGATCATATCATTCTTATTGAAAAACCGTATAAAGCTTTTCAATAAGGATGATATCATTCGATCATATTATTCTTATTGAAAAAGCGTATAAGGCTTTTCAATAAGGATGATATTAGTCGATCATATCATTCTTATTAAAAACCGTATAATGCTTTTCAATAAGGATGATATTATTCGATCATATCATTCTTATTGAAAAACCGTATAAGGCTTTTCAATAAGGATGATATTATTCGATCATATCATTCTTATTGAAAAACCGTATAAGGCTTTTCAATAAGGATGATATTATACGATCATATCATTCTTATTAAATACCGTATAAGGCTTTTCAATAAGGATGATATTATTCGATCATATCATTCATATTGAAAAACCGTATAAGGCTTTTCAATAAGGATATTATTCGATCATATCATTCTTTTTGAAAAACCGTATAAGGCTCTTCAATAAGGATGATATTATTCGATCATATCATTCTTATTGAAAAACCGAATAAGGCTTTTCAATAAGGATGCTATTATTCGATCATATCATTCTTATTGAAAAACCGTATTCGGCTTTTCAATAAGGATGATATTATTCGATCATATCATTCTTATTGAAAAAGCGTATAAGGCTTTTCAATAAGGATGATATCATTCGATCATATCATTCTTATTGAAAAAGCGTATAAGG